>OY821764.1:44033099-44725183 GCA_963682095.1 Potentilla sterilis
GCCGGCGATGACAACATGGTGATGGAAAGTGCGGTGGAGTTTGGGAGGCGAGAAATGAAATGGAGTAGGTTAATTAGTTATCTACGTTTACCGATAGTGGTGGCGGGAAGCTCCGGTAATGGGGCCTGTATCGGACTTCATCTTCGAGCTAAACCCAGGCCCAAGTTAACAGGTGCTGCATGTCTGTGCCGTAAAATCAAGAAACAAAAACCGTCGTTGTTTTAGGTCCGGCACCAGGATCATTCGTGACAAAGCTCGGTAAATTCAACAGCGATCTAAGCATTTTGTTGCCATGATTTCACATGGGGTTTTAACCGCTAACAACGGAGCTCACCAGTTAGAAACCACCTATTGTATGAAACAATTCTCTATACCTGGTTGGCTGGTTCCTCTCGCCTATATGAAGGGCTGTGTTATGTTTACAAGAAAAAAGGCCCCTAGATTTGGGATCGAAAGAAGCACAATCCTTTGGTCATACAGTAAGACATAAGGAGCAAAAGTCATATATATATATATGTATGCTACTATGATCCCATGACACAGTAGCCTGGGCCTGGTCGAGGTATAAATTTAGGCTAAACCAAATGGGATTTGCACCTGGTAAGCTTTAAGCGAGGCTAAACATAACCAAGAGTCCCAGACTGAGCAAAAATCTAAACTGAACGGTCAACAGGCTCTAAAAAGGCCAAAACAGGGAGCTCACAAATGACATGCATCAAAAAGAACACTGATGAGCAGTATCACTTTCAGAGACTAAATCTTTGTTTAACCTTCAGATTTTACCGGCGAATATGATCGCTCTGTATCTTTACCTATAATTTGTGTTACTGTGTCGATATGACCTTATGCAACTTTCATTCCAAGAAAGTGAACACTGAACTAAAGCATCTACGCCTAACTATATGATTACTGAAGAATCAGAGTGTAACAATGTAACGGAATAAATGTACTTAAAAAAAAAAACACAATGAGGAATGCAATTGAAATTGTTAACGTGCATCAATCCATATCAGACCTAACATATCAATACTCAACACACTCTACTCTTGTTCCAGAAGCATAAATTTGAATTACCGAAATCCGACAATGTAGGTTCAGACAACTGCAGATTGCGGTGGCAGAACCACATAATCAACAACAATGACATATCCAAATACTCACTAACCCTGTCCTTCTCCAGCTCCTCCTTGAAATCCACCTCCTCCATCTCACTCACTCCCTTATAAACCGCCACCAACGCGATCGAATACCCTCTCGCCCTGCCTGGCGAGAAGTTCTCTCCATCTCACTCACTTTAGCGGGGTCGGTGGAGTCTTTGAGCTTGAAGAGAACGACGTGCTCGACGATAATTTGGGTGGCCGGCGATGACGATGACGATGACATACTGATGGGAGACGAGAAATGAATAGGGGTTGGAGACTTGGAGTTAGGTAGTGGACTAGTGGTCAACTACTCATAAGTGATGGCGGGAAGCTTCAGTAATAAGGACTATCAGAATTCATATTTGAGCTAACCCAGGCCCAAGTTAGCAGGTTATTGGTTTCAAGCTTTTAACCATTCTTGTAAAAAGTACGATCCGTAAGAGTTTACCTTTTGGATCCTAAAATTTACATTTGTTACTGTGAATGTGTGTTAATTCAGTGTGAAAAAGGGACGGTGATAGCTTATGGTTGCAAGAAAAGCATAGCATGAAAAGTGAATGGAGAGGAATGGTTCATCACTACTCTCCATGGCGTAAATCAGGAAACAAAAACCGTCGACAGAACTCAGCAAAATTTGATTGCCATCATTGTCATTTCGGGTTTAAACGGAGCTCTTTTATTGGAAACCACCTCCCTACTGTATGAGACAGGTCTCCATACTTGGTTACTCTCAGCCTTCTAAACTAAGCAGAGCTCAAAAACAGCCTAAAGAGGGAGCTCACAAATTTGGCTGATGTTGTCCAGTTGATTGGTAAAAGCCCACAGTGCTAGAAATAAATGTACACTAATGAACAGTATCACTTCCAGAGACTAAATCTTAGTCTTTTCAGGCTCCTTATATGCTCTTCCATTCCCCTGTTTCCTTACCTATAAACCATGTCGATATGACCTTCTGCAGCTTTCATTACAAGAAAGTAAACACCGAGGCATCTAAGTCTAACAATATAATCACTGAGATCAAAGTCTAACAATGTAATTAGGTTGACTTCGCAGTAACATCTCATGAATTGTTGACATGCATCAATCATAGTAAACACCTTATTTCACTACTAAAACCACAACTACATTAGCACAATGCCGATAATTTTTCAGAGACTTGCAGATTGGGGTGAGGGAATAACATAATCAAGAACAATGACAGTCTCCAAATACTCCCTAACCTTGTCCTTCTCCAACTTGGCCGAATCCACCGCTTCCATCTCACTCACTCCCTTAAAAACAGCCACTGAAGCAATCGAATACCCTTTCGCCCTGCCCGCCGAGAAATTCTCTCCAACACTAATCTGCTCCACCTCGCCAAACTTCTCCTTAATCCCTTTAATCACCTCCAAAACCTCACCCTTCGCCGCCTCCCCCAACTCCTCCTTCAATTTTAAAAACGTGACCCGGATCGCCGACCCGGGCGCCAGGCCCACCGGGCCGGTCAGCCCGTCCGCGACCCAGTCAACGGCCATGATGTCATCGCAGATCGGAAGAACGGACTCCTTGACGACGCTGACGTGGCCGGGGTGGGCGGAGTAGGCGGCGAGGTCGTCTTTTGTCTTGTAGCGGCTGTGGAGGAGGTGAGTGAAGGCGAAGGGGGAGGACCGGGTGCGGAGGAGGGGGCCGGCGGTGAGGTGGAGGGTGAGGTCGAGGGAGATGAGGCCGTTGAGGCCGTTGACCATGGAGTTGACCTTGGAGAGGTCGGTGGAGTCTTTGACCTTGAAGAGGACAATGTGCTCGATGACGGGGGATGATGACGACATGGTGACGGTGGCGAGGGTTTTGTGGAAAGAGAGGAAGCTGGGTTTGGGAGGTGAGAGAGAGCGAGAGAAGGGGAGAGGGTTTAGGAAGGAGCGAGTGGCTTTGAGACAGAGAGTCACAGTCATATCGGGACAGAGAGAGATGAGTAGATGGAGGTGTGGAGTGAAGTGAGTGAGGGACAGTGATGGAGGGAAGCTCCAGAACTAAATTGGGCCTCCATTGTGAATTCTTATATGGGTGACTAGCGGCCCAGCTTATATTAGTGTTCGATAGGAATTTTGTGCGCGTGTGTCTTTTTTTTTTTGGGAGAAATAGGGGATTTTGTGTTTAGATGCTGTAATGGCACACATCAATGGCCACATTTGGCATCCTAAGGAAGAAAAGAAATGAGATTTATGCTACAATTGTGGATGTTGAGGAATTGGAATTTAATAATGCTCCTCTCGGACAAAACCGGGATCCTGGAGTGTGTCTATGACGCCGGAATCTAACACTCTGATTTTATAGATACTTAGGTTTAACTGGGGAAGAATTTGGAACAGGTTGTATGAGCTTACACAATAGACATCTCTATGAAATTTTGGACAACTACTTCATCCAACAATCAAAGTTTTTCAGAAATTTAGCCTTACAAAGCAATGAAGATTGCAATCTAGCTCTCTCTTTATTACATTCTGCATATGAGTAGTGTTTATGAAACAGTACTACATGGAAATTTTGCTACACAATAATGAGTTATGCAGAAGCTGCTTCACCATTTCAATGTATTCAGTAATTGCTTCTTCTTGGCTCTTGCCTGAGTAACATTCACATACGATAAGTTCATAACACATATTGGCTAGCTAGCAAACCACCTGTACACAATAACTTTAGAAGTAGTTCAATGATGGATTGTAGCTAGGGTTCTTTGATTTGTATTAGCCTAGCTAGGGTCATACCTTCAACTGCTTTCCAAGCATCCCATTTGGCCCTCTCAGTTGGACTAACGAACCCAGGTCGATCTGCATCACCAACGTAAGGATGAAGGAGTGTGGATTAAAATACGCAAAGTAATCAAATTAAGGAGTCTACGACTACTAACTAGTATTGACGGAACCGATGGTTGCTTGCTTGTAGAGGCCGTAGAGTACTAATTTATCTGCATCCTTTGTTGTTGAAGGCAAAGACTTGACCTTCTCTGCATACTCTTTAAATTCCTCCTAAATTAACCACGCAATCAACATATCAGTTAGTTAACTTGAGAGAGAGAGAGAGAGAGAGAGAGAGAGAGAGAGAACCTGAGGAGCCTGAGCCATTGTACTGATTGTAGAGTGATAGAGATTAATGCTGGCAATGAAGGAGGTCAAGTAATGCGAATGAATGGTTGCTATAAGTTGTGGGTCTTTGATCTTGGTGGTGGGCGAGATTGACAAAGAAGTTTTTGTATACAAATATACAGGTCTAGATGATTACAATGAATCTACATAATGACATGGGGTGTATATATATGTATATGGAGTACGTAGCTAGCTAGCTAGCTCCAGAAGTACATCACAGAGGCACCAAAACATTGATAGGACCAACCGAGGAACTAGACTACTTCTGGTCCATTACAATATTTAGGTAGAGCTTTCATGTCAGCCTCATTTCCTCTCCTGCTTGTTTCTTCTGAAACAAGCAGGTACTTTTATATATATATATATATATATATATATATATATACTGGCAATACTGGGTGCACACATGCAACTAGTGTTCATCTGCGAATGTCGACTGCACATTACGGTACCGGTAATGCTATTCGGACATGCATGAGCGTATGTTACTTATGTCATTTCAAATGTTTTACTGTATCTGAGTAATTTAGTTGGTAACTTATGATCATAAGGTGAACTAATTCAACGACTTTCTGCTCTTAGAATTTCAAAACTCTTGAGAACCGGCCGGTACCATAGAACAGAACAAAGAGTCACATTACAAATACTATTGATCATGGTGTTGTAGGGTATATGAGGCCTAATAAGGTTAAAAGTTTTTGGGCATGCACTGTGAGTAGTGAGGAGATAACTATGTAGCTCACCATGCGATCGATATAATTAGAGAAGAGGACGATCGATAAGCCAGGACCATATATGTCTATTTATATGCATGTAATCGTAGGGACAAGCAGTTACTACAGATCGATTATCATCCATGAGATAAACATTTCGATCTCTCTGGTCCAAATTTGCTCGCTCGCGGGGAACTGATGGTCATATCCATGCATCATCTAATAACCCAGTCTCCCACTGCTGACGCACCTCCTCAATGCTCAATCTCACTCGTTAATTTCAATTTATTGCCAAAAAGCCAATATAAGTTGTTATAAACATACATAATTTTCTTTCCTATCAGACTGAGGCGATGTGTTATTTTAAGCATCATGCATGCATCTTAACGAATCCAAATGATCTACTTGGATTTCAAGGCCTATGTTCTCGATCTGATCTTCCAAGTTCACTTTGCAAGATTGCATATCATGATCCATGGCTAGTTAACGATCGAGACATCGTATCGATGGCCGGTGTTAGTTTCAAAAGCTAGCCTCGGCATATTGTAAATTAACCAATGATCGAATGACGACGACTCTGTATGAACTCTATCGGATCTTACCTAAGCCACTTTCTTCAATATACAAATACAAGAACCTCATACATCCTATAAATATCTCGTCATTTCGTCCATGATGTATGAAGTTTACGTCGTAATTGGATGACAACCTGAACAACCTGGTAAGGGTCAAATCAAACGATACGAAATTTCAGTATATGCTTTGCCTGAGTTTGCCCTATCAGATCGAATATCATACAGTCAACAAATAAGAGAATCCATCACCCACTAAAAAGAGAGAAAGAGAGAGATTGAGGAAGATGAAGAAGAATATTATAAATCCCCGCGTGTTTAGTGGAAACTGAAACATTTGCCTCCAGATTGTCTCCTATTTAGAAAACCAATCCTGGAGATTACAGATAATCATTGAAATCATTGGGGCTTTAAAACACTACTAAACTCTGATCACCGTATTAAACAAAGCCAATCACAACCCACAACCGAGATGACCGTAGAGAATGACTGTGCTTCTACGGTGCACGGACGAGTACTGAATCATTCCCTCTCCAAGAACCCTAGACGCCCCTCTTGTTTATTATGTTCAACTTGTGACAAGGACAATGCCAATGAGATTCTTCCACTAAATTACTTGTTGTCTAATTCATAGTTTAATTAGCGTGACCCATATGGTTTTTGGGGGTATATAATTCTATAATGAAGAGAGTTAGGAGGAAACTAGGAAAGTGATATGTCAATGAGAATCTTATTGTAATTGGCAAATGGATTTGAGATTGGATTAGTAAAACAATTATCTTCTTCTTTCTTACATACTTCCTTATTGCTAGGTTACAAACTACAATATCTTTGATTAGTGTGATTTGAAACAAGAATCTTATCTTGCTAGTTTCTTAAGTATCAAAGTGTCCTTTATTGGACATAATTAAGTAGTCATTTTCACATAAGAGAGACATATGTATGCACTAATTTAGTTGTATGGTGACTCATTTAAGTGGTCCTTCGTTTATTAGAACGAACGTTGATATAAGTGGGTGAATGTGTTCATAATTCAAACATGAAATCAAGCTAAACCATGAATTATGAGTAAGTTATGCCGTTATCAACTAAAATTATTTCAAATGATTCAACGTACAATTTAAACTGCTTCAAAATTTATAAATATAATTATAATACGTTAATCAAAGCCTTGAGCGAAACACAATATATATTGTGAGTACACCTTGAGAGTTGAAACCCAAGCATGAATAAGACTTGTTACCAAAGCCTTCTTCATGAAATAGCAACTAGCTAAGATTAAAACTCACCTTAGGGAGAAGACGAGCAAGAAGTGACTAACTTAGCTAGTATGGGAGAATGGCTTTCATAGAAGAGATGACTTGACCAAGGCAAGTAACCGGCGTAAGATGAAAGGCTCAAGGCTTGACCTTAGAGAGAGGGAAATTCCATCCATCTCTACTACATAACTGGACATGAGAATTTCTTCTCATCCAGCTCCTCGCGAATTAAACGATTAAAAATAAAATACATGGTCAATAATATACTGAATCGGGGTATTCTTTGAAATTTCATTTAATAGAATAATATATATATATATATATATATATATTTTATCTTTTGATTTTATATATAATTAATATAATTAACCACGTATTCTATATTAATGTTGTAATGAATCTTTATTTTATTTTACTTTTTTTTATCATATTGAATTTATTCAACCTTCTAAAAATACTGAGATGCATGCAGAATAGTTACTATTATTAGACCTAAATTGTTTACCATTTCGTGATAAATGATTGAAAATAGGAAAAAGAATAAGAAGAAGAGACAAAGTTACGAGTGGTTGTGAGAGCTAACCATTTGAACTAATTAATCGCATGTAAATTGGTCCCGTAATGCAGTTGATAATCATATACGGAGGAGTATACGGTAATACGGATACAAAAGCATTAGCGTTGGGTAGTGTGCCCACATGATACAGCTATGTATTTTCTTTTTTCGGAAATTAAGAAATAGTGGGAAAATAATTCGATATATTACTTTGAAGCATGATAAGGAGGGTAGGGTCCACATCGAACGGAAGAATTAAAGCAGCAGAGCAAATCAGCAGGTTTGGGAGGCTGGTTAGGTTCGGAACCTGACTGCCAGATCTTCCGAGCCTTAGTTGACACGCGTCCATGTTTGAATCGCTGAAAACGACTCTTTCCCAGGATATTTGTTTTTTGTTTGGATAAACACTTTCCCAGGATAGAAGAAGCACTTCCTTTTTTTTTTCTTTCTTTTATTATTACTATTAAAAATAAATATGTGGTAATATTGACACATAAAAAATCTTTATTCACGTATTTTTTAATAATTAATAATATTATTAACACACATTTTTTCTCTATTCACACACCGAATTTAAATAACAAAATATTTGATAGGGTGTGTGAATAGAGATTTAATAACCTTTTTCTTTATTAGGTTCTTTTGTTTCCTCACACTTGGTTCATAATGTCCCAATTTTAATAGTGTGAGTGTGTAACTAGAATGCATTATTGCTCATTAGAGTTTTGGAGTTGATTAGTTTCACTTTTAGTAAATGTATGCTTTTAGAATCATTAGTGAGTAAGAAAGTATGCCGACCGTTTTAAAATCCTTCAATTGTTTATCTAATTAAAGTGTCCTAAAATATGATGAATCTATTAGTGAATGTGATAAACTCTTGTATATTTTTATTGCCTTCATTTCAACGTAGGCGTGAATGTTGAAAGCACACTTTGTTGACTTCTTCCTTTTCTACAAAGGTACTACAAAATATGTACCTATGTGTGTCCCTCACAAGATGAATCGTATAGCATACACTATTTGCCTAGTGATCATTGTTTTGTCTAAGGCTTTCATGTGACACTTGTTGAAATAGCTTATGAAAAGTTCTCGATGTATGAAGCAATTTAACATACTTTTCACATATAAGTGAAACAATCTAACTTCATTATTTGACAAGTCTAAAACATATCATAACGCTTGAGTACTAGCTAGGATGTAATCATAAATTGTATTTTTGCACCAGTCAATTTGTATGACCAAATTTTACTAATAAAATTTTACTATATGTAAATTTTTTTACTATATGTAATTATTATAAAAAATTAACAATAATAAAATTTTATGTTTAATTATGCAACATTTAAACTTAATTAATCTCTAAGTGCACGTTTGGTACTCGGGATTATTGTGAGTCACTCTATTATCAATACTTGGCATACCCTCACTTGAGTAGGCTTACCCAATACTAATTTGTACTATGTTTGGTGAGGTAGTACTACATAAGGAGGAGAGAGAGAGAGAAAGAGAGAAATGTGGAGAGAGGTGGTGTTAACTTGGGGTCTCAAATATGAGTACCCACAATAACACTACCTAAGGAGGTTGAGAGAAAAAACAGGCCTTAACTAGTATCATTTATTTTAATACTCTCCCACACCAAACATAACTCACACTATTTTGTACCTCTTTTTTAGTGCAATACCAGCTAGTCTCTTGGACCAAACATGCACTAACAGTGTAAAGCAACTTCGAGAAACGTGAAAATATCTTTAATTTCCTTTGGTGGCACCTCTCCTAATCCATCTTTTCCATCATGCTGGATCTCTAATGGAGTCCTCTAATTCTTCTAGTTGATCAACTCCCACATCAATCACACTTTATTTGTCTAATCACAACAACTACACAAGTAGATAGAAGCACACTCACACACATACACTACACATTCAATCACAAAGTTGATTCTTAAATTTCATCATTAATAGCCATGACCCAATTTATATGAGGGAGGCCATAGATCTAGATTTGGATCCACCTGCTCCTTCCCCAATACACACACACACAATCATAGCTAAGTAAACAAATAGAGAAGGAAATCTCTAAGAAAGAGTGTGATTAAGATATAATTGGGCAGATGATCATATGAGGAAACACACCCAAGCAAATCCCAACTGAATCCCAAAAACCATACCAAATAAAAATAGGAAATAACAGGTGGGTTTTAGATTTTATACCATTGATAATTACCATGAATAAATATTTCCCAAAAAAAAAAAAAAAAAATTTAGACACACACTGAGAGAGAGAGGGTCCGAGCGTGACTGTCAAATCTACATATTCTCTCTTCTTTCTCTGCTCTCTCTCTCTCTCTCTCAAATACAATTTTCAGAGAGAGGCTTCTTCTATTTCTTCTCTCCTTGTGTTGTTGTCTCTCTGTTTCTTACCTTCTTTCTCTGCTTTCTCTCTCTCTCTCTCCCTCTGTGTTTTCCGGAGATTCGATTCAATCGCCGATTTTTTGCAACGTTTTTCGGGAAATCGTCGTCTTCCTTCCTTGCCTCAATCTCTGTCTTGTCGCAGAATATAATGTTCCAGATTTTCAAGGTACGTTATTTGTTATTTATTTAATTATCTGGCTTATGATTCTTTGGAAAGCTGAAATTAACCAAATAATATCTCTCTCTTTTGCTCAGCTGGGTTTGTTTTTCTTCTTTGTCTGTTCAATTTCTCAGCTGGGTTTCTTAACACATTCACCTCCTCGGTTCTGGAAATCCTTGTTCTTGTTTCCTCAAATGAAAATTTAAGATATTTCTATGGTGTTGGAGGAGTTTGCAGTTCTGAAATATAATATATATACAAATTATAAATATATTTATGAGTGTGTTCAGTATTGTGTTTCTACTTCTGGAATTTTATTCCTCTGCAAACTGCAAATTTCTAGTACTGTTAACGTTGGAATTCCCCGATCAGTCCTTGTTTGTGTTACTTTTGAAAATTCATGGGAAACCCAGTTTGGAATTATGTAATTTATTTCCAGAACCTCATTAGATATTAATTAATTTTCATTTTCTGCAATAAATTTCTGTTCTTTATTTCACTTAGGTTGCTTGTAAAGACTAATAATGCTGTCTCTGCAGCAGTACTCTCATGGCCTCATCTTCTCTGCATCATTGACTGATTTTTTATTTTATTTTTGGGTGTTTGAGATTCTTCTTTGGGAACTCTGAGCTTTAGGTGGGTATTTCTTAGTACATTAAAAAAGGTTCCTTTTTATGGAAATGGGATCTGCTTTTTCCCCATCTCATCATAAATAACAACAACAATGATGATAAAAATAATAAAATTTTTACTATTATTAACTGCTGGTCTTGTCAAAAAAGAACAAGCCATGGAGATCATGATTTCTTCTGTAAAACTTGTCTCATGTTAGTCATGTACATCACAATGCCTTGAAAAATTCCAACCCAGTTTCATGTTTTCATTGGTGTGTTTTGTTTTGTTTTCTGGGTTTCTTTTGGTGAGTGGAGGAAGAAGAGTGATAAAGATGACATCTTTATGTTTTTATTATTGAATAAAAGAATGTGCTTTTTTGATGATGTAGGACTGGTTCTGGTTCTGATTTGGTGGGTGTACTGTACAATTCTGACCCAGAAATTCAAGCACACAAAAATGGAAGGAGACACATTTTCTGGGCTAGTTGGCAATGGCACCCAAATTGATGGCAAAGTATTGCAGACATTTCAGAAGAGCTTTGTTCAAGTCCAGAATATCTTGGACCAGAACAGGTTGCTCATAAATCAGATAAACCAAAACCATGAGTCTAAGATCCCTGACGACCTGAGCAGAAATGTGGATCTGATCAGAGAGCTAAACAACAATATCAGGAGGGTGGTAGACCTGTATGCTGATCTCTCAAGCTCCTTCACCAAATCTATGGAGACTTCATCTGAGGGAGACTCCAGTGGTGGTGCTTTGAAATCAGATGGTAAAGCCGGGCACAAGAGGAATAGGCCTTCATAGAACAATAATTGTCTTGTTAATTCTTTTTCATGTGTTGGAAGAAATTAAAATAGATGATTAAATTAGATTCTGTAACTTGTTTTTTACTGTATCTGTGAACTACGTACTGTCACCCTAGATCCTTCTTCACTCACTTCTAAGAGAAATAATTGCCTCCTCCATTTCATTGTAAGTCTTGTAACTCTTGGATCTAATTGAAGAGAAAAGTTGGAAGTGTTTGTGCCATGAAGCAAGTGTTTTTCCCCTTTTTTCCAGTTTGTTAAAAAGCATATGATTTTGCTTGGGGAATTTTGAAGAGAGTTATATTATTCCTTATTCCAAAAATCCAAAGATAATGAAAAGGAAAGAGTACAGCTTTTATTTAACTTTTTGTGCTTGTCAACAAAGACTAAAAAATCTGGTGTGTGTCTATACATGAATCTCCTTTTTCATTAAGGATCAACATTAGCTTTTGATTCTGCAAAAAAAAAAAAAAAAAAAAAAAACCCCTTTTATTCTTTCCTTTTCTCAGTCTACTTGCATGAAAGCAAGCCTCTTCTTTCTGGAGCTTAAACTGAGAACTGAACTAGTGAAGTGAACAGGTGGGAGCAGACTGTTTCCACAGTAAATTTACCATGAATCCAAAGCTGGGGTCCTTTTTCACACACCTGGTTTCTGGAATGAGATTTTGCTCTGGCTTGTTTGTGGTTTTGTTTATGTGAAGATGCTCTGAAATAATTGGGAGAGAAAAGCAGCTTTTTAGGTATAATGTTTATGGTTCCCAATCACACACCACCACAAGAACAGAATCTCAGATAAGGAGATGATGGGCTTTTTTGACCCATTTTTCATTTGTTTATTTTGCTTGTAATTGTACCAATGAGGGTCCTCTTGATGGTAGAAATTTTAAGTATTCTATAGGTAGTTTAAAAACAAAGCACTATAAGTTCCAAGAGACAGACATATATGTCTAAACAGTGACCCCTCCAACACCATGACAAAGAGGCCCCCAGGGTTCTCTCTTTTGGGCATGTAACTCAACTTCTCCATGCTTTTGATGCTTATGCTTATACCCTTTCTTCATTATTTAGAGACAAAAAATTAAAAATAAAATCAAACATAACGCCTCTATCAACATGTCCCCGGCCGCTACAAAACTAAAACTCGGAATGTTACAAAGTCCATCAATTGATACATGTCGTCCGTCGTCGGTATGAGTCATACTAATCTTCATTTATCTTCGATCGATCCAACATTTTAAGCTAGTTTTATCAGTAGCACCCCCTTTTATGAATATATCTTCAAGTTGTGATGATTCCTTGGCATGATCATGAATTCATGATCATGATCTCTCATTCTCTCATTCTCTCATTGAGTATGTGTCTTTGTCCATGGACCCATCTTTGTTATGTTGCAAACCTAATTTCCTGATCTTGGGATAGATAGAGGGACCCAAAACATTGAGTGATAGCTGGGAATGGTTTGAATATTCGTTGGGACTTAGAGAGAGTGATGATGCCTTTGCTATCCAATACTACGACTATGATTCCTATCTATAAATTTGGACCAGTATCAAATGTTTATGTATACATTGGCTTGCATTCAAGCCAGTACTATTCGACTGTGATTTTCTCGTGGCCAAATGGTTTCAGAGGCTTTATATATGCCACGTTTTTGTCACCCAAATGTGTACTATCAACTATATATGGCACTGGAAAAGTAGGTTCAAAATGACCATGCTGATCTCCCCTGGTTGCAGATTTTGCAATCACCAGTTAGGCAGAGATGTGTAAAGTGGGATTGTACTTACTAACTACTAACATAAATTAGGTCTAATTGCTCTTCATTGCGCTCTAAATTCTGAACACGTTCGTGACATATGCAAAACGTACTTATTGTTTTTCTAGAAAAGTGATCGGTTCTACTCTAGTTTATCTTGTTTGTATAGAAAAGTATGTTATGGCGGAATAAATAATTCTATTGATATTTTGTATAAATATATACAACAATAGTCTTGTACAACAAGTAGTCTCCAATAAGGTAGGAGACGATAAATGAAAGAACTCTTAATACACATCTAATATAATTAAATGGAAAAAATATACACAATTACATTTGATTTACTTTCCAACACTCCCCCTCAAGTTGGAAAGTGTATGTCAAGAACTCCCAACTTGCTCAATAGAAATCTGAACTTGTCTTTACCTAATGTTTTTGTGAACACATCCGCAAGTTGTTGCAAAGAACCAACAAATCGAGTTCTGACTGAGCCATCTATTTTCTTTTCTTGAATGAAATGACAATCCATCTCAATGTGGCGAGTTATTTCATGGAAAACTGGATTTGCAGCTATGTGAATAGCTGCCTGATTATCACAATGCAAAATAGCTGGTCTAGGAATAGATATATGCAAATCAGTAAATAAATACTGGAGCCAAGTAAGTTCACAACATGTACCAGCCATAGCTCTATACTCTGCCTCTGCACTTGACAATGAAATTGTCTTCTGCCTCTTAGTGCGCCATGATATCAAGGAATTGCCCAAAACGACACAATATCCAGTTGTAAAACGACGAGTAATAGGATAGTCTGCCCAATCAGAATCACAGAATGCTTTCAAACTAAGATCATTGTTAGAACTCAAAAGCAAACCTTGACTAGGACAAGATTTCAGATATCTGACAACTCGAAGAGCTGCTGTCATATGATGTAGGAGAGGCTCATGCATAAACCTGCTAAGAAGGTGAATTGAATAAGTGATATCAGGTCTGGTGATTGTGAGATAAATGAGTCGTCCAACCAAACGTCGATACACAGCAGGATCCTTAAGCAACTCCCCCTTATTTGACAATTTCGAATCATCCATGGGAAAGTCCACAGGTTTGACACCTAAGAGACTGGTGTCCTTAATGATCTCCAATGCATACTTTCGTTGAGACAATAATATGCTCTTTTTGTGAACGTGCAATCTCAATGCCAAGGAAAAACTTAAGGTCACCCAAATCCTTAATACGAAAACGAGAATGCAAAAATTCGTTGGTAGCACGAATAGAGTCTAGGTTGTTCCCGGTAATGAGAATATCATCAACATAAATCAACAACACTGTAAGGGAATCACCAACCTTTTGAACAAAAAGAGAGTAATCAGCTTTAGATTGAACAAAACCGGCAGCAAGTATGGCTTCAGTGAACTTAGAGAACCATTGCCGAGAAGCTTGCTTCAGACCATAGAGTGATTTGTGGAGGCGACACACATAATTCTCCCCCTGTCGCTGAAGACCTGGAGGAGGGGACATATATATCTCTTCATGTAAGTCACCATGAAGAAAAGCATTATTAACGTCAAGTTGATGAAGGGACCAATTCTGACAAGCTGCAATGGCAAGAACACAGCGAACTGTAATCATCTTGGCAGTAGGAGAAAAAATATCATGGTAATCAATACCTGCAGCCTGTGTAAAACCCTTGGCCACAAGGCGAGCCTTGTAATGCTCAATAGAACCATCGGCCTTGCGCTTAATTCGATATACCCATTTACAAGCAATTGGCCGTTTACCAGGAGGAAGAGGAACTAATGACCAAGTATTATTGGCTATAAGAGCTGCAAGTTCCTCATGCATAGCAGTTTGCCAATTGGGATCAGAATAGGCTTGATCATAGGAAGATGGTTCTGCATCCCTACTAAGAGCTGCGACATAGGCAAGGTGCAATGAAGAATAACACTGATATGAAATGAAATTATAAAGCGGGTAATGCGTACCTGGTGGAGGACTCAACCGAGGAGATGATGGATGGTGTGGTGGCAGAATCACCTGCGAGCAATTATAATCACGGAGACGTACATTGGGAACACGGGTTCGTGTAGAGCAGCGTAAGGCAGGAGCTGATGAATCAGAAACAGGATGATCGATTTCAGTAGGTAAGGGGTGATCAGTTTCAGGAGAGGACTGTAGAGACGGATCAGTATCAGGCGGGGATTGTGATGAGGTATCAGTCGCAGCTGGAGGGGTAACTGTGGCCGAGCCTGATGACTCTAAAACTGGTGGAGACGATAGAGGTCCAGAAGATGAGGACGAGGGAGGTCCATGAGAAATAGGTACAGTATGAGACACAATGTCGTCAAAAATAGGACAAGGCAAAGAAGAAGAAGAAGATGGTGAAACTCCTGGAGAAGAAGACGTGAAATGGAAGGTATCTTCCAAAAAAGTAACATCACGGTTGGTAAAAAAAATTTTGGTTTCAAGATTGTATAGCTTATAAGCTTTATGACCCATTGGATATCCAAGAAAAATGCATTTGTGAGCTCGTGGAGAAAATTTTGATGAAGGATTAACAGAAGTTGCAAAAGCGACACAACCGAAAACACGCATGCGAGAATAGTCAGGAGGTTTATTGTAAAGAATCTCAAAAGGGGACCTTTTATCAAGCAAAAGTGTAGGGAGTCTATTAATTGTGTATGCAGCAGTAAGAATGCATTCTCCCCAAAAATGAACTGGTAAGTGTGATTGAAAACGGAGAGCTCGAGCAACATTTAGAAGATGTCTATATTTGCGCTCAACTACACCATTTTGTTGAGGTGTATAAACGCAAGAAGTTTGGAAAACAACCCCCTACTCGAGAAAAAAATCTCGCAGAGAGAGAAATTCAGCTCCGTTGTCAGAGCGAAAAGTTTGGACATGTGAATGGAATTGAGTTTTGACATAGGCGAAAAATTTACGAAGCAAATGTTGCGCTTCACTTTTATGACGCATTAGAAAAATCCATGTAAAACGAGAGAAATCATCCACAATAGTAAGAAAATAGTGAGCACCATTAAGAGAAGGTGTATTATAACGTCCCCAAAGATCACAATGTATGAGAGAAAAACAACGAGATGTGGATATTGAACTAGAAGGAAAAGATTTGCGAGTTTGCTTAGCCAAATGAAAAATTCCACACTTACTTGTGGAATCAAAGCGACAATGAAGCGACTCATTGACGATATGCTACAAACAGACAGAAGAAGGATGTCCTCACCGACGGTGCCAGAGATCAGAAGAGAGGGTGATGTGACTGGTAAATGGATGCTTGTTGGGAAGAGTAGAGGACAACGCCACTAAATAATACAAGTCACCACGTCGCTTTCCCACACCGACCATCATCCTCGTAGTCAAGTCCTGCAAAAAACACCAAGACGGAAAGAAAGTTACCGAACAATGTAAATCATCAATGGTTCTCCCAACAGACATAAGATTGACATGAAATGTTGGAACACATAAAACATTCCGTAGAACAGCATTGTTGATGGTAACTGATCCTTGCATAGAAATATGTGCTTTAGCGCCACTGGGTAAAGTAACGGAGGAATTGAACTTGTTGCGATTAGTAATCAAATTCGATGAATTGACAATATGGTGAGTAGCTCCACTATCGATAATCCACTGATTAGGGGTGACCGGAGATAACGCAAATTTGGACGCACAAACCATGATTGTGTATTGTACTGAAAGAATGTGTCGGGTTCGGATACGGGTCAATCCGGGTCAGATACGGATCAGACTGGGTCGGATACGGGTCAAACTGGGTCGAATCCGGGTCGAAGATGACGTCGGGTCGGAAGGCAGCGGCTGTGATTCGGGTCAAAATCCGGGTTCAAGACGACGATTGTGGTTCTGAGATCGAAGACTACGTTGGATCTAGCCGAGCTGGGCTGCGCCGGCTGGCTGGGCAAGGACCGGCAGGATTGAAGACGACGTCGGACAGGGAAGCCGGACGGAAGAGACAGACGACGCTTGTCGGAGGAGCTTGGCCTGGACGCCGGAAGAGATGAAGACCGGAAGCAGAAGCAAATGGCGAGATGACGGACCAGAAGTGTGGCTTGGACCGGAAGCAGAAAAAAACGCCGGAAGAGGAAGAGAAGTGCTTTGGGTGCCCAAAGCGAAAATTAGGGTGTCCAAAGTAATTCCGGCTGGTTATTTGTAAAGGTAGAAAATACAGGTCGTTTATGCCTGCTCTGATGCCATATAGAAAAGTATGTTATGGCGGAATAAATAATTCTATTGATATAGTAGAAATATATACAGCAATAGTCTTGTACAACAAGTAGTCTCCAATAAGGTAGGAGACGATAAAGGAAAGAACTCTTAATACACATCTAATATAATTAAATGGAAAAGATATACACAATTACATTTGATTTACTTTCCAACAGTTTGAAAATGTAGTAGATAATTGTGCAAATATAGAAAATTAAACTCTAATAACTCGTTTTCATTAGAAAGTTATTGAACACCTAACTTTTTTCGACAACGAAATTCACGAATATTACTCTTTAGTGCTACCGCATAAGATCTATATAATCTCCTTTTCACAACATCTTGTAAAGATAAATGTGAGTTTTATCCGAAAATGACTAATTACCATTAGGAGGAAATGGTGTTACCCTGTTTTTTTGACAACTTTCCACAGTTATATACTTCTATGGGTTTACATCAAGACACAAAATTCCAACACCACAATGCACTATCGTCTTCATGGTCCTACTCTCCTTGTTTAGTCTTTGCCTCCAACTAATTGAATTTCATCGTTTAAGAAATAGTGGTCACCTTGTCAATAAGATAGTCCAAACTAAATATCTATTATAGTTAAGCATATTATTATTGTAACAAGATTAGCTCATGTCATGTCAACACAAACCTAACCTAGTCTCCACCAATGAGCAAAAGTACATTCATCTAGACCAAAGTTGGGGGTTTATAATATCAGATCTCATTCTAATTAAAAACTAAACATAACACCTCTATCAACTAATCACAGATTTAGTATGCTAATGACAGCAAATCCATGAAAACAACACCAATAAAGATGGAACCAACCTAGTCCTTGTGATCAAAATCAGTTACAATCTTTGATATCACCGAGGAAATCGCGCTAATACGAGCTGGCCAACAATGCAGGACTTCTAATTAACAAAACTAATCCAGCCTTTAGTCCGGTGCATCAAATTAAATAAGACCATAATCTCATTTATATTAATACAGTGCTTGATTTAGTTTAATAAGACTAATCAAATCATTAAGGGATGACCAAGATCAGATAGATAATTGGTCCCTAAAACCAGGCCAGACAAATTATACATATTGCTGCTATGAAAACTTACATCATGTGCAGTGGGGAATCTACTTTCTTCTTTGCCCCATTCTTGTGTTCCTTAAATTTCAAGCAAACAGGTTGGAAAGGTTGTCATGTCTAGTTTTGGCCCTTCTTATTTACAGACTAGAAATCTGATTCTCTAGGCTTCTGTACTATTTCTTAATTGGACCCAATTAGGTAATCACAGTATAATAATTCATGCCCATACCTTTGTGTCATTGTAACACTACCAATGATGATGATCACAACCCACTTTTTTTCTCTCAATTTTGTGTGTGTGTTTGGAGCATTGTGCCCTAGCTATGAAAAAGAGTGTGAGACCCAATTTTTTATGGGGAGTTTCACATTCTCATTCTTTGTGTGATGATCCAGAATATGATATGTTTAGCAGTTTAGGGTAGGTAACAAATTTTAAAGGGAGTTAAATAAGACATAGCTTTGTGTGTGGCTTTGTTTTTAAAGGTTCAGTTAGCACAGTATCAGAAGCACACCAGGGGCTGCATTTGTTGCATCTGTTGCAGCCATACGAATATCGACTTTTTACCATGATGGTAAAAATGCATAGAGTCAGCAAAGGTGCCCGTAGCTGAGGTGGTTGTCATCCTTCTCGGCGAATTTATCACTAGGAGTCTAGGATTGGAAGGAAGGAAGCTCAATTCTTGAATGCTAGCACTTGCCGCCCAGCATCCCAACCGGAGCCGTCTATGTAAGTGAGGCCTCAGGCGAAACTTGCCATCTCTTCAATTGTTGTCATATTCTCTTTGTTATAGCTCCCTACTGTGCTAATCTGTGAGAGCCAATTGCCATTGTCAAGGACAGAAATGTGGGCATTGCAAGTGGAATTCCACCAAATAAAAAGCACAAGTAGATTGCCTATGCCAGGGCGATACTCTCGGTTGGGGAAGGCCGCTCATCTCGTTCCACCGGCCTTCCCTCTCGAAGAAGCATTCGCCACCAGCTGAAAAAGTATTCGTCTCAATTAGACAAACAAAATAAGCTGGCGTGCGAGTTTCTTCATTAAACTATTATAAAGAAAACATTCAAACATTTTCATCAAGATGAAAATTGTAAGATCTGAAACTTGTGCGGAAAAATGCTTCATCTAAAGTCTAAACAATGTCCAGACTTTGTCTAAGATAAAGGAAAAAGGGCGTATGAAGTAGAACACATGCAATGACTTGGGCCCAACTTAAAATGTGGATTGAAATCAACAAATTCTCAGGCCCAAGACCGTAAACCTAACAAACCTGGAGGCCCAAAACCAAAACAAAAGGACATACCAGAGCCAATCTCATCCGTCCACTACTTCAATCCCAACCGTTCAAATCATCTCCACCTATACTTATAAACCCTAGCTATATATCCCCAAATCCCAAACGTGGGGCTATCTAAAGCAGAAGCTAGGGTTTGCAGAGCTCCCGCCACCACATTTCAGATCTCGTATCTGCAGCGCTTCTCAAATCTCCAAAATGGCGACGACCACCGCAATGAGCAAGAAGCGAAAGGTAAAAACTCCATCTCACCTATTCCTTCCTCCACAGTAAAAATCTCATTCGGAGTTTTTAACCTAATCTCTGTTTGTTTCCGCGTATCTCAGTTCGTCGCTGACGGCGTCTTCTTCGCCGAGCTCAACGAGCTCTTGATGAGGGAGCTCGCCGAGGACGGTTACTCCGGCGCCGAGGTTAGGGTTACGCCGATGCGCACTGAGATCATCATCAGGGCGACACGGACTCAAAACGTGTTGGGAGAGAAGGGAAGGAGGATCAGGGAGCTGACGTCAGTTGTGCAGAAGAGGTTTAAGTTTCCAGAGAAAGGTGTGGAGCTTTATGCTGAGAAGGTCGCTAATAGAGGACTCTGCTCTACTGCTCAGGCTGAGTCTCTCCGATACAAGCTTCTCGGAGGCCTACCTGTTCGCAGGTATACGATTCGATATTTATTTGATGTGTGGTTTAGAAATAGTTTCTATATTTTGACATGTGGTGTATAGAGTGATTGTGTTATTTTGTATTGTATATTAATTATATCGTTGGGGTATGTGAGATGTGGATTTATGTCATCTACAAAGCAGATTGGTGTTTTGATACCCATTCTGTGTCGGAAGTTGACGAAATTGATCTCGGATCGTAATTGATTTCGAACCCCATGCCATTATCGTCGAGAGATGTCCCTGTTTTAATGAAGTGGTAGGGAGGGCACACATTTCTATTTCTTTTTGGTTGTGCAGGGTTGTAGGATGCTAGTAGTTTTGTTGTGAAGTTCAATTCTGTGCCACGTATTGAGACATTTGTGAATTATGCTGATAATTTGGAATTAGGGTTAGTTTAGGAGGAGTTCAACAACTTGATGTTGGAGAAATTTATTTGGTTTTTTTTCTGGCGTATGTGCTGAGATGGGGTTTTATGTTTTTGCGAGTCTTCTACAAAGCTGATTGGTCTTTTATTACCTCTTTTGTGTCGGAAGATGATGAAATTGATTGATGTCCTCCTGCACTTTTTTCTTAATGAAATACTCCTGTTTTCAAGTCTCTGGGAGGGTACATAGTTATATGTGGCCTAGCTTTTTGCCTAGTTCATTTGTGTTCTGGTAACTCAGAATTCAGAAATTTTTACTGTTAAAAGTGATTGGGTCATGGTACATCAATCATTTTTTGTGTTGGTGTAATGTGTCATCTACAAAGCAAATTGGTTTTTTTTCCTATCAACTTTGTGTCGGAAGCTGACGAAACTAATTAACACCTTCCATGCTGTAATCTTCATGAGGCTTAATTGTTTTCATGCAACAACGGTATGGAGGGTACATGCTATAAACTGCCTTTATATTGGTCCTTAAATCTTTGAATGCATTTATTGTTATTGAATTGAGTAGTGTCTTTTTGTTTTTTTTTTGTGAAAGCTTTCCTTAGTACCTAGTATGCAAGTTCTTGCTCACTCTATGATACATGCTGATTAGATGTTTAGCAACTAACATACCACGTTTGCTTCTTTCAGGGCCTGCTATGGTGTTCTGAGATTTGTTATGGAAAGTGGTGCAAAGGGTTGTGAGGTGGGTTTAAATTTTTTATGTTTTATTTATATTGGTTTGGTATTGAAGGAAACTGGTATAGTAAGATATGACCTTTCATTGGTACAATATCAGGTGATTGTTAGTGGAAAGCTGAGGGCACAGAGAGCCAAGGCCATGAAGTTCAAGGACGGATATATGATTTCTTCCGGTCAGCCAGTCAATGAGTACATTGACTCAGCCGTGAGACACGTTCTCCTCAGACAGGTTTGTCCCCATCTCATGGATCTAATTTCCATCACCATTTGTGGGTGACATTTGTGTCTTGTGCTTGTTATATTTTCCGATACATTTGTGTTTTTGTGTGCAGGGTGTTCTTGGTATCAAGGTCAAGATCATGCTCGACTGGGATCCCAAGGGCAAGCAAGGACCCATGACTCCCCTACCTGATCTTGTTACAATCCACCAACCCAAGGATGATGAGTATGTCAGGCGGGCACCAGAAATTGAAGCAGCGCCTATTTTGGACCCAACTGATATTGAGGTCCCAGCCATCCCAACCATCCCAGTGGCTTAAGACATATGCCGAGTTACGCAAGTTTATAACTTTAGCTTCAGGCTCTTATATTTTTGATCAAAAGTTTAGCCTCAGACTTGGTTGTTCTAGCTTTATTTTTTCCTTTGGCAAATTTTGTGTACTGAAAAGATGGGGCGGATTGTTTATCTTGAATTGTTCCATACTTGATACTTTATTTAATATTTCTTAATTTGAAGGATTTTTGCGGAGTTTTAGTTTGCACGCTTATCATTATGATCAGAGTTTATTGTTTCACCTAAGCTGCTGCTGTTTCATTTCCTTGTAGAAGGATTAGAGTGGTCTTGACAGCTGGTATAAGATAGTAAAGAGTGTTCTTTAGTTTTGTACAATGTTTTGTTGATTCAAGTGAATTGAAGCATTTGGATGCCGATGATCAATCCGAAAGGAGGTGTCAGAATAAAAAAAGTGAATTGGTCACCCATAGGATTTGATCTGAAGAGATGGAATGTGTTACGAATTGTGAGGCCTCAGAGAATCTCCAACCAGGATGTCAAAATATTTTGTCAAATTTGAATTTTGACATATGAGGTGGCAGTGTTAAAATCGGCAAATATCCACTCCAACGGAAGTGTTAAAAACAATATTATTATATTATTTTTATCATTAACAATATAATAATATTCCGTTGGAGAAGGAAAGAGAGGAGGAGAAGAGAAGGAAAGAGAGAGGAGGAGAGGGAAACAATAAAAAATAAAAGACGAGCTCTTTGTTTCTGTATAAATCCGTAGACTCAGATACCGCTGACTTCCGGGTTGACCTTCCCCTGTTTCAATCCTGCTTACTAAGGAAGTCCGGTTGGGGCCGGACAATTCCACTCAGATACCGCTGACTTTCGGGTTGACCTTCCCCTGTTTCAATCCTGCTTACTAAGGAAGTCCGGTTGGGGCTGGACAATTCCACTCCGATGCTTAAGTCAGTATGGTGATGGGTAATAGTTTAATAGTAGAAAGTACTTAAACTTAGGATTGGTTCACTACCTTATAAGGAAAGTAGCTGGACTGTTATATAAGTTCCCAGGTCCCAGAGCTGGGCCTATCTTTCGATGTGGGACAAAAACCCCTTCTGTATAATCAAACACTTTCTTTGGTCGCTCCTCGTGGGCTTCTCCCGTCAGTCTTCCCGCTCCCTACTGGTCGTCGGGCGGCCGGGCCTTGAGTCCGGGTGCATGGGTTTCAGTTCCGGGCCTTGGTACGGGTCCGTCGGCCCCGGTAGCCTAGCTGTTGCTGTCGTCAACACTCTTTATCGTGTCAAATTTGACAGTAAAGTCCTCTATGTCAAATCCATCTGGATCTACCTGTGTATGACTATTCGGTTGGAGTGAAATCTTCAGAGTCAATTCTAGTCGTAATGCTGATATGTCTAAAATAACTTACCGGCTGGAGTTGCTCTAATGTTCTATAGTAGAGAATTGAAGTGTGAGCAGGCCTTGAGTCTCAGTCTCGTCCTGTTTAGGTTCTTACTGGATGTTAGCAATGCAATTTTCTTCCGGTTGTGCCATTATACGGAGAACTCTTATTCGACAGACACACCACCGTACTGAGGTTTTCTAATTTTTGTATCAAATTTGGTAGTTTATATTTTGAATTCTGACCACTACCATTTTAGTAATGTCACCTTGGGTTCTGAAATTTCTGGATTTTTTTCCCTATGTTACATGAATAATGTGTCAAAATCTCGAACATATACATGAATAAACATCATCAAGAGAGTAATTAATACGCTTATCATTTTGAGAAGTAAATCTCGTTGTTAAGTAGATTTGGACAATTTAGCTGAGGAGGATATCTTCAAAAAGGAAGCTTATTTTACTGTTACATGTACACGAAGCTGGTTCATGTACACGAAGCTGAATCAACCTTGGCCGGCCTCATAAATTCATCACTGCCTAAAATAAAACCATTCGGTCTTATCCTCAAAGCAAGCATGAATGGCAAGTTACACTACGTAACGCTTCATTGCTCTATATATAAAGAGTCTCAGCGTAGTGAGTTGGTCACTCCCATTGTTCATACAAGTGTACTCTGAGTTTGTTCGCCATCACAAACACCAATGTGGTCGTTTCTGTTTGCTGCTGTCATGGTCTTCTATGGTCCTCCGCCTCAGGTTCCTCTTGACAAAAACGAGCCTCCCTCGAACGTTGATGAGCATATGGTCGAATTCTTTGAGAGTGATCATGCTCAGGGTGGTGAGATCCCCCAAGATGATGAGAGTGGTGACCAGCAGGGCCAAAACAGTGAAGAATGGTTCGAAGAGCTGCTCGAAGCAGATCTCAAGTGGTCTTTTGCTGTGAACAGGTACCCCAGCTTGCCAGTGAAAATTTTACTTACAAATTTTGTTATTTGTTTACCTATTCATCTATATGTGGTTTGTTTTCAGGGTGTTGCATACAGGAGCAAGCCAGTTCCAAGATGTTGCTCTTGTAGAGTCGAAGCGATTTGGCAAGGTGCTCTTATGTATATATCTCTCTGTGTGTGTGTGTGCGCGCGCGCGCGTGCGTGTCACATATCACATATTCAGTAGCACACATATTGGTTCATCCACAGTAATTAATTTATTTTTGGTGTTTTAGGTTCTGTTGATTGATGGAAGGATGCAAAGTGCTGAAAATGATGAGTTTATATACCACGAGTCCTTGGTTCATCCTGCTCTTCTGCTACATGAAAAGTATCATCTCATTTCTCAACTCTAGCTTTAGTTACCTTCTTTTATTTTCTGCTACCGCTTTCAATTTATCTTTGTTCTAATCAGTAATTGGTAATTTCAGCCCCAAAACTGTATTCATATTGGGAGGTGGTGAAGGGTATACAGCCAGAGAGATACTGAAGCACAAAAATGTGGAGAAAGTTATCATGTGTGATATAGATGAGGTATGAACTATGCTCTTGGTCAGTAGAGCTTAATATTCAAATAGGCTTAACATCATCAGTAAATGTATCTGAGAAACTTTGCTGGTTGTGTAGCATATAGTGCCGTTCTGTTTATTGACTTTTTATCCTTCTGCAGGCGGTTGTAAATTTTTGCCGTGCACATCTGGAAGCGAATCGTGAGGCGTTTTCTGATACTAGGCTTCAACTTGTTTTCAATGATGCTAAGTGAGTACTAAATAGTAGTAATATTGTTGTGCTTAATCTAGTCTGCCATTTCATAATGAAGCACTTAATGACAGATGTGATTAGAAGCATTCTGATCTGCTGTGAAATCTCTGTTTTCATGTACTGCACTTAATACTGTGATATGAACATAGATGCATATATATGCTAATGCTTCCTATAGATGTAACTGAACTGGACTATACCGAATATTTGTGATTGACTAAAGGGCTGAGTTGGAGAAAACTGAAGAGAAGTTTGATGTGATTGTGGGAGACGTACCAGACCCAATTGAGGGAGGCCCTTGCAATAATCTCTTCACCAAAAACTTCTATGAGCAAGTCATAAAACCTCACCTCAAAGATAATGGCATCTTTGTGACTCAAGTAAGTCATTTGTTAATGAAATTACATACCAAAATGTGAATAGTCATATGTGTTACAATATGCTTATGATACAGGCTGGTCCAGCAGGAATGCTCTCTCATAGGGATATCTTCACTTCAATATACAACACCGTAAAACAAGTGTTCAAATGTAAGCAAAACTCTAGAGTCATTTTCATCAGATTTTCCAAATTATTGCTATGTAAATTATCCAATTAGTACTTATATATATATTCCTTTCTGCAGATGTGTTTGCATACACAGCTCATGTGCCGTCTTATGCAGATTCAGCCGGATGGGTTGTGGTAAGTTACTAGCTGGCAAGAAACTAATTACCTTGATCTTAAGTCTTGACCAACACCTGGATGCCATTTAAAGCTGGTTTCTGTTATCTAAAATGGATGTAGGCTTCAGATCAGCCACTCAAATTGGATGCTGCTCAGCTCGATAGCAGGATTCAGGAACGACTCCGAGGCAAGCTACTGTATTTAGATGGTGCTTTCATTGTCTCATCAACAGTGGTCAACAAGACGATCTACACATCGTAAGTACAGATTCAGCCACAGGAGTTATTCAACTCGTGTTTACTGATTTCTTCGAATGTGTAAACATTTCGATACTTAATGTTCAATCAGTATTCGTACACTTGTGTGTGCACGATTCCTATACTGAAGTTAGCTTCTTCTGTTCTGATGCAGGCTTAAGGAAGAAACTAATGTTTTCACTGAAGAAACCACAAAGTTCTGCTATGGACATGGACTCGCTCATGATACACAAGGCAAAGAGGTGACTGAGGTCTAAATGTGTAATGTGCTTATGTAGGTGCTGCTACTAGAAGCGAGGACCAGTTGTTAAGAATAAAAGTACTTGGATAGTATGTAAACTAAAAACTCTTTTATTTTGGTCTAGAAGTCGGAACTAGTTTGAATTTTTTAAGAGATAACTGGCTTTGATGAGTTTGATCTGAGACTTATGGTCATGAAGTAATTAGATCGACCAGCTTCCAATAGATTTCACAATGTTGCATTGCCATTTCAGACTTTCAGTAGCGGACTAATCTCTAGTACTTCAGATTTGTTAGAGCGAAACCCAAATCAACTCTAATCAATCATCAAAATTTCGGGAATTTATGCATCTTGAAATTTACAAACAGAATACGTACTTGAAGGAGTTTAACACCAGTTCATAATTTGAGAGTCCAATAAATTCTTAGTTAAAAGTACATTTTCTTACGGGGAGGGTCAAAGACCAAAGAAAACACCTAGCTAGCAACAGTACTAGTTTTAGCTAATCCGAGTGATTCAGCTTCATCAATGGAGCAGGAAGAACAGCGAAAAAGGGAAATCTAGGAATTCACAGCCCACTCCTGCCAAATTTCCGATCTTTACCTTCCAAGTCCTAACAGCTATTTTATTAGACTGTACAAAGGGTGCAAGTAATCCAAAGGTTGAAGAATCATGTCCACAGCAAGGCAAGAATCAATCTCCCCCTAGAAAACTATGCACTAGTATTCTAAACCATTTCAAGTTCTTCAAACAACCCCCCAAATTTCAGCTTCTACCACATGATGTACACGAAGCTCAGTAGAAAAGTACTTCACCACAGACCACATTATCGCTTATCACACACCTGAAGCACATATTACTATGGTACTAGACTTGAAACTGCCAACTAAAGTGTATAATGTGTCTCGCGGGCCATAGACTCTAGCAAGCTGAAGTGCTGAACTATGAGATTAGGGAGCCACATCTGAATTTTGGAAACCAGAACAATCAGTGCACTTGCATCACCGATTTATGATGTCTCATAATCCAAGAGCAAAGAGAAAATGCCTATGGATCTCTTAACGTTTAATACCAATTTGATTTCAGAATAGCATTGAGGTGGAGCAAAAGCTACTCCGCATCTCATAAAACTAGCAGCTCAATAAGAAATAGCATTACATTGGCCAAGTAAAACAATGCTCTCCACAAAACAATCCAGGAAGTAGTACTTATATCCTTTAGTTCCAAAAGCTTTAGCATAATTCCTACTAAGATCCACCCAAAGCGGCTCGTCACCGAAATCCCTCTTGAGCACCACCTCCCCATTCGTTGTCAAACTAAGCGGTTCATATGCAAATCCTAGCAGATGCACACTGAACAACATAGTCCATGATTCTGCAACACCATACTCATTCATCACCCACATAAAACAACCAGAACTAGTCGGCCCTTGTCCTATAATTTTACACCTGATCAAGGCCAGGCACTCCCTATACTTCGAAATATAGCACAACTCTCTCCTCAAACCATCTGGCACCGGCATCTCAGTAAATGTCTCACCCTCCAGATCAAAACAAACAATGACACTGTCCTTCTTCTTTCCCCGCAGAACCAACCAATGAAGAGCATCATCAACAGAAACATGCCTATATTCAAGACTAACACTATAACGATAAGGCATAAAATCTACAGGAACACGAACATCACCAAGGCTCTTCCAGCTCCCTCTGGCCAAAGAATAAACCTCAAACTCAGGAGAACGGTCACTCAAAATCCTCAAAACCTTGTAGTCATTGTTCCGAGAATCGTAACCAAACCCGAAACTCTTGATCACCCTAGTCATGTCCTTATGGGTAGCAGTTGTTCTAGGCAAAACCACATACTTTCTTATTGATGGGTTCCAAATAAGGCACAAAAAATCAGCAAGACATATGAGGCCATTACAAGTCCCAACCACATCGATTCTAGGGGTAGTCTTCTCTTTCAACATTGGCAAATAATTAGCGTCATCATTTGTAATAAAATGGAACGGGGTTTCGAGCTGAGTGTACTCACTGAATTCAGGGCTTTCATAATGCAAGGAGAAGAAGGCACGGTGGTTTTGCTCCACGTCGACTGAGCGTAGGAGACGGAGGTGGTGGCCGGTGTGGTGGTTGGCCTGGACTGTGCGGCGGAGGTGGGTGTGAATGAAGTCGGAGCTTTTGATCAGAGACATCCATGATTTGGAGACGAGGGTGCATTTGACTAGAGATTTTGAGGGCAAATTGTGAAGGATTTGTCCGAGGACTTCTTCGGGTAGATATCCTGCCATTGCTGGGTTTTACTGTCTCTCAGTGTTTTGCCCTAAATTTGAGTCTTGGAGGAACAGTCGGGGGTTTATGAAGAACTAGTGTTGTGGTTGGTTTCTGACACTCAGAGACATGAGAGAGAGGGAGATGGGAGTTGGGACTTTGGGATATGTTTTCATGTGGCCCCTTGTATTGCCAATGTTGGACGAGGGTAAAAAAGGTAAAATAAAACAATTACGACGCGTCATGTTTTATTGTTTTCGTGTGTGTTTTTGTGTCGTGAACAGTAAAAATGTGTTTATATCCCTGTCTTCCGAACAAAGAAACTTTGTGAATAGTCGCAACATTTTAGGTCGGCGACGAGTTCTTTATTACTCTGGTAAAAACATAGTGAAAATATCTTTCTGGTATGTCACCACTGTTAGTTAGTTGGTGCTTGTAATTAATTATACATTGTTGAGAGTGATGTGTTTTGTAATCTGATATTTAAACACCATGTCACCCATGTTCTTTGCAGTTTCACCGAAAACAAAAATTATGAACCCTAAATTCTCATTACACAAAAAAAAGTGAGGGCGGAACCGGAGGACATAAGTGTAATTTACGTGAGCGTCTTTCATATAAAGGATCCAAAGTCCAGTGAGACCCAAAATAAACTCGGTTCGAAATTCAAAATCCCCTCTTTTCTTTTCTTTCCGAGTCGGTTTAACCCCCGCCAATTCCCCTCTCTCATTTCCTCAAATTTCCAAATCTACCCCTAGGGTTTTGGGAAATGCCGGTGCAGCTGACGCCGAACGCGGTCGCCGCCATCATCGGCGGCGATGTGAACTTGAAGCCGCTGATGCAGGTCACCGACGTGAAGCTCATCGGCTCGCAGGAGAGGTACCGGCTCATGGTCTCCGACGGCGTCTGGGCTCAGCACGCCATGGTCGCGACGCAGCTCAACGACCTAGTCAAGACCGGCCAGGTCCGTAAAGGCTCCGTCGTCCAGCTCACCGAGTACATTTGCAGCGACGTTCAGAACCGCAAGTTCGTCTCTCTCTCTCTCTCTCTCTCTCATTTTTCGATTGTTTGATTTTCGGTTAATTAATATCTGTTTGGATTGTGAGATGTGATTGTTCTTTGCGTTGTGCTTCGTTAATTGCTTTGATTTTGTGACTGTAAGCTTAGGGTTTCTGATTTTGGTTTCAGATTTTGGAAGCGAAATGAGCTATATAGAGCTGTATTTAATTGAATGTTGTTGTGCTAGTTTGAGAATTGAGTTTTGGAATTGTGAGTGATTGAGTAAATCACTTTGTAAGCTATAAAAGTACTGAAAATTTTGAACTAAGAGAAAATATCGAGGTAATTTCGGACTGTTTCTTGTACTGCGGCTCTAGTAATTGCAGGATTTTGTTTTCATTTTGTAGATTCAAGCAAGCTAGGTGTTGTATGTGTGCTTGATGTTCATTTAAGTTGTTAATGGGATTGAAGTCATTTATAGCTTCTCTTAGCTTTGAAATTATCATATAAGAGAAGCTAAAAATGATGTGAGTACAGAATTGATCATGGATGTAAGCTGTGGAACCTTGTGAGGGAGTTCATACCGGTTATGACAAATCGACAATTTGACAATTGAGTTGCTGTGTTACATGTTGATTCATAGTTATTTTCGCTGATGTGAGGTTAGTTTGTGGCTGGTTTTGACCTTTAACTCATGTGCAGGATTATTGTTGTGTTGAATCTGGAAACTATTGTGCTGGACTCGGAAATCATTGGGAATCCAAAACAATATGCTGAGTCTGGACCAAATGCTCAAAGTGCATTGCCTAAGAACAATTTTCAGCAGTCTGCCTATGGCAACAATCATATGATGGGCCCAGGGCCTGTTCCTAAATGGCAGAACCCCAGGCCTTCTTTTCACCCTGAAAACTCTGTTCCCGGTATGTCAAATGCCAGACCTACTTACCAATCTGAAAACTTTTATAACAATGTTCCTAATCCCAGACCAACATTTCGTCCTGAAAGCTCAGCTCCCAGTGTGCCAAATTTCCGAGCTACTGTGCAACCTTCCTACCAGCCACCTCCACAGTATAAAAATCGTGGCACCGTGTTCAAGAATGAGGCACCAGCACGTATTATACCTATTAATTCTCTGAATCCTTATCAGGGAAGGTGGGCAATCAAGGCAAGAGTTACTGCAAAAGGGGACCAGCGTCGTTATAACAATGCTCGAGGAGATGGTAAGGTTTTCTCTTTCGACCTCCTTGACTCTGAAGGTGGGGAAATACGAGTGACCTGCTTTAATGCCGTTCTTGATCGCTTTTATGATGTTATTGAGGTTGGCAGAGTTTACTTGATATCAAAGGGTAGCTTAAAACCTGCGCAGAAGAACTTTAATCATCTGAAGAATGACTGGGAGATAACTTTGGATGCAAGTTCAACAGTGGAATTGTGCCCTGATGGAGATGGTTCTATACCAGACCAGCTGTTTGACTTCAAGCCTATTAGTGCAGTTGAGAATGCTGAGAGTAATTCTATACTTGATGTTATTGGTATTGTGATGTCTGTAAACCCTTCTACTACTATTCTGAGAAAGAATGGTATGGAAACTCAGAGAAGAATTCTGCATCTGAAGGATTGGTCTGGTAGGAGCGTCGAGATAACCCTGTGGGGGGAGGTCTGTAACAGGGAAGGTCAACAGCTGGAAGAGATGTCAGCTTCTAGTGATTTCCCAGTTTTAGCCGTCAAAGCTGGGAAGGTTAATGACTTTAGCGGGAAATCCATAGGAACAATTCATTCTACCCAGCTATATATTAACCCAGATTTGCCGCAGGCTCGTCAGGTGAGGGAGTGGTTTGATCAAGGGGGAAAGGATGCCGCTTCCATGTCCATTTCTAAGGAATTTACGCCAGGAGGAGTAACTAGGAATGAGATACGCAAAACTGTTTCTCAGATCAAGGATGAAGGTCTTGGAAGATCAGATAAACCAGACTGGATCACTGTGAGGGCCACCATATCTTTCATTAAAACTGATTCTTTCTGTTACACAGCATGCCCTTTGATGATTGGAGATAGACAGTGTAACAAGAAAGTGTCTAGGTCAGGGGAGAGGTGGCAGTGTGATAGGTGCAATCAAGAGTTTGAGGAGTGTGATTATAGATATCTTCTTCAAGCCCAAATTCAGGACCTTACTGGAGTGACTTGGGTGACGGCTTTTCAGGAATCAGGGGCAGAGATCTTGGGTTGCACAGCGAAGGAATTGTACATTTTGAAGTATGGACAGGATGAAGACAAGTATGGGCAGGATGAGGACAAGTTTGCAGACATAGTCCGGAACTGTATTTTCAACCAGTTTATGTTCAAGCTTAAGATCAAAGAGGAGTTGTATGGCGACGAGCAAAGGGTGAAGATCACAGTGGTTAAGGCAGATACAGTGAACTATTCTGCAGAGAGCAGATACTTGGTCGATGTGATTGCAAAGCTTTCTAGGTAATTAACATGATTAAGTTTCATTAAATTGTTTCAAGAGGGGTAGATTTTTATGCCTGGAGATTATATATACTTGTTTTGGAGAACGCTAGTAAGTTGGCATTGTATTGAAAAAAAGCTAGTATGTTAGCAATCATCATTTATATATTCCTTGTAAAACCTAGATGTAGTTATCGGGGATTCTAGAAACTTTGAAATTGAGTTGATGTTTGTTCTTCTAATTAGTACTACGTGCTTTTCTCCTTGAACTCTGATAAATTCTCATTATGACTAGATATTTGTAATTTCAGTTATGCAAATTGTTGCTTTTCAATTCTGGGTGGTTCTCAGTTGGGTTTAGAATATATGAATGAATGTAATTACATTTATGAATTGAAAATGGAAAATGAAATTTCAGCATTCACAGTTTCTTGAGAGGAGGGAAGGAGAGTCATATTACACAGTAAACATAACAAAGCATTACTAAACAGATGCACATGAAGATGGAAAAATCAAGAATGATTGGGAAGGAACACTCCCAACCAAAGTGAATGACATTTCAAATATTTCTCAGCTCCTCTTAACAGGGTCGAAATTGGAGACTCCCACTACAGCTCCAATAATCACAAGTAGTACAGTGCCGCCTGCAGCAATGCTGAGCAAGAAGTTCTTGAGCGAGGGAGAAACTCCGGAGGCGGCTTCTGCCACGTCAGGGACCACCATTGAGGCTGTGAGCGCGGCGGCGGTGACTGCAGTGACGGCCTTCTCCTTCAGGGAAGCCCTGACCTCAAGTCTCCCACTCGATCTTGTTGGTGAGGACACAGCCTTTGAGGGCCTGAGGGGTAGTGGCTTGAAGAAGGCCTCTGAGGATTGAACCGCCCTCTTTTGAGTAGTTGCATTGGTCAATGGCATAGCCATTGTAACTGCTGTGCTTGAAGCCATTACTCTCTCTTGGGTTGTTTTCTGTTTCTAACTTGGAAATTCTGGTGCTGAGTTTGAGGGCTTGGTATTGGTATGAAGAAATTTGAGTAGGTTTAAGATAGTCATAGAGGTGGTGGAAACAGCAGCAAGCAATATGAGAGGTGGGAAAGGCATTGTCAATTATCTCTGTCCTAGGTGTCAGCTTCTCCATTGGAATTGGTAGATAAGGTTATCTTATTGGCCCAATTGAACATCAAGATTGAATTTTATACCTCATTTTCATTCTGTCAACTCCTTCTCCTTCTAAAATTGATTTAGGGTCTCAATATTGATAAAAAAATGTGAGGACATCAACATATTGTATACCTCCATCAAAAGAATAGAGACTTCAGTGGAGCCATGTACAAAAACTCGATTAAGGAACAATTGTCATCTTTGAAGCAATTATAAGAGATTATGGACAAAATCTTTTGTAAAAGGAGCTGATAATTCTCACATTACAGGTCTTTGTATCAAAGAAGGAACTTTACAATGTAACATACATTCACTCAAAACTGGTATGAACAATTTCAAAAATACATCATGTAGATCCCAAAAATCTCACAATATCACAACACTGAGACTCTTTCGCCATGCGGTAGGAGTTTGGATATTCTTCATCAAACTCTGTCAAAACATGTCAGCGCCACGAGGGTGGAAGCTCTGTAGTTGCTGACCCAACTCTGGTGATAATGATCTCCTGAGGCAGGAGGTGATATTTTATATTAAGGTCTTCAAATATTTTCTTCAGCTCTAAGATTAGATCTGTTCGGCGCGTGGTCTTGTCTCCATAGTTCTGAAAATTTATAGTATGAGAAATATAAAGAGCCATTGTCATCTTGTTTACATCCTCAATTTCCTTCACCGCCACACTATGGCCGGGTTTCCAGTGCTGAGGCTTGCTCTCCAAGTACCTGAAGTATAAAATATATCTCTTGATCAATCCATATAGACGTATATGAGGTGTGTAACAGACTAATGGTGTAAGCCAGTTTACGGATAAATGAGTTAGGAATCTAGATAAAGGTGCACAAAGAAAAAATTGAGCAAAAGTAAGACAAGATTGAAGAAGAAAACCATAATAGAGATCTAGTTCTCTATGGAAGCAAAATGTTATACCGAGATAGCAGAATCATATTCATCCAACAGAACTTACTTAAAGACTATTCTATTTGCTAAACCTAGTTTGTGCTACTAACCGGATAACAAAAGGTCATCTGTAGACTAGATGATTCTAATCTTATGTCATTATTACAATTACCAGGCCTAAATAAGTGGGTACTGCCTGTAAATATACTTCTAAGGAAGTTAGTCAAGAGAATTCTACAAGCTTATAATAAATTGATCGTGTTGAGCTGAAATAGTCTCAAGAGTAAAACTATAGGGTGAATAATAGAGGAGCAAAGTAAGCTGTAATTGACATACGTTTTAATTCTGTCTTTCATTTTCCCAATAGTGTCAATTGTTGTAGAAACATCAATAGCAAATTCAACAGCATCACCCATCTCCGGGCTCCTATAGAAGTTGCTGATGGGTTTAGTAGCCAGTACTGAATTTGGATAGTATATCTTCTCATTGTCAGGTTTCAAGAAGATCGTTGTCAATATGTTCATCTCTTCAACAATCAACTGTCAAGTTTCAAAGAGGCAACTGTCAAGTAGGTTCTTCTATTAGCAGTAAATAAGGTAATTTAGAATTTAAGAGTTACCTGTACTCCATCAACAACACAACGGTCCCCTACATCAAATGGGTGCATCACAAAGACAAATATGATGGCTTCAAACACAGTTTTAGCAGTGTTACCAAAAACAAACACCACCAGCAATAGCTGTGATGATATAAAGACCAGTATATTGGTTGTCAAAAATCCCATCAGAAGTAACCAAACGATAAGGATTACAATAAGAACAACCGCTGAGCCAAGCCTATTCAGCTCCTCTATGGCTGTTTTAGTATCTGTTAAGGAATGTGCCAATGCTTTGCGTTCATTGTAAACATTCACCTGCAAGATAGAATAACGGTAAGGTTCATGGATTGATATATTTATTGAAGTCTGAATTCCTAAATCAATGTTCACGACATGATAGAACTAGGATCCTACCAGAGAGTAATTTAAATTTTAGTAGTTACGTGATTGTTGGATTTCATAACCAAGTATGTAAGAAAAGAGAATAGAGTGAATTGACAAAGAAGTTACCAGCCAGTTCTTCAAAGGCTTCTTTTTTATCTTTCGTGTTTCTGCTCCACCTTCAAACAGAGGAAATACGAGCTCAACTTCTTCCTTTTTCAAGAAGCGACAGAGGTCATCTTCGTCAATGTACCTGGTACATTTGACAGGGTCAGAAAGCTTATACAAAAATCCAAGTCACCAAAAAATAGAAGGAACACTAGGAAATTACAGAAGATCTCACTTGCTACCACGCTTGGCTACATTCAGGAAAATTTCATAAGCTGCAGACTGTGCTTCAAACTCACTAGTAATCTCTACATCCTTCTGCTCACCCTCCTCATCGTTAATGTCGTCTAGTGTGTGGGAGATTGTAGACAACCCAGAACCACTTATCACATTAATCAACCCTTTCATAGTCCAAGCAGAAATTTTATCCTGCTTCATTTTCGAAAGTTTTTCAACGTCAATCACTTCTTCTTTGGGCCCTTCCTTCCCCTCATGTTTAGCTTTTGGCAGATTTTTGAAACTCAACTGGCCACTACTTGTTGCCTTCCCAAATGTTCTTCCTGCCATCTCCACCAATGGAGGCCCTGAAAGGCTGCGCAGAACATACTGATGAAAGATAGATTCTTTAATCCGATCAAAGAACCTGGTGGACTGAAAAGAAGTAGCTAAAAGCTTTACTAACAAATTCTTCAACAGCCATATGGCTGCTCCAATCTCACAAGAAGCCAAACCCCTTGTCACATATCCTAAAATCTTAGACGTGTTCTTCGACCTCTTCACTCCATGATCAAACAACAAACCCCACGCTAGCAAAATCAAACCCAACCAAATAAACACCTGCACACTCCTCTTCAACCCATACACAAAATACAAAACCTTCTTCTTAAGCAAGTAATTCGTCTCAATAACAAACACCAAAATATTAATCAGCCATTCTGTAACCAACCTACCACACAACACAACCAACACCAGCACACACCATTTCCACAGTTCCAACGACCAAATATTCTTACTCTCCAACTTATCAATAGTTAAGCAAGCAATCAAAAACCCAACAATGCTTACAAACGTAATCATCTCGAGTAACACCAACTTTTTCACCTTCTTACCAGTCTTCTCATGCACCTTAAGATTGGCTCTCTTGTACACCTCATCATCATCCTCCTCCTCCTCTCCTCCCATCAGCGGCGTCCTCGGCGTTATAGGAGGGGTTGATCTCACACCATCTCTTGGAGTAGTTGCGGTGGAACCCACATTTGGTGATCTACCATTTGATTTTCTCTGAGGAGTTTCTTCAGTAACTTTGACTTCATTAGTGTAAGTCGGCTCAACGAACCTCGCCTTGGGTTTGGATATCGCCGACCGGGCAAGCGAAACCCGGCGGAGCTCGCCGGGAATCCGCGGCGGCTTACCGGAGGTGGTGGCGGAAATCTCCGGCGAGGCGGAGCCGGCGGCGGCGGGGACTCTCAGCTCGGTGAGCTCAAAGTTGGAGTCTTGGAAGCTTTTTTGAGGTGACCCATTTCGGGAAGGCTGCGGCGAGAACATAAAGGTCGAGTCTTCGGCGCCGGAAATCTGCAGTACGACGTCGTTTGGTGCTGCTTTCTTCTCCTCCATTGTGGGCTTTATTCAAAAGTCAAGTAGGCATTGAAAGAGTAGAGAAAGTTTGAATCTTGAGAGAACTTTGTTACAGAGGGAGGAGGAATTAAATGGTTTTATAGGAGCCTAAGAATGGTTTGGATTTCTGGGCGAAGTGGGACTTGTGGTTGAAGCTGGAAATAGTTGACCAGAGAGGGACACGTTTCTTCCATGGCGGTTTGTTCTGAAGAAGAAGGGTTTAATCTCTAGTTTAATTATCCGAAAAAAGAAAGGGCAACTGATACTTGTGCTTCAACAAGTCCAACAAGAAACAAACGAAGAAGATGTTGTCAGCTTAAGCATACATGGAGCAGTGTCTTGTTATATTTTAACGTCCTTGATTTGTTATTATAGCCTTAGATTATGAACAAATTATGGCGATAGTTGGAAAGTTTTTGTCTTTAAACTATGATCCTGATCCACAGTAGTTATATAGTAATGAGGGTGTCAGAGGAATGTGGGTGAGCTAGCTGATGCAACCACTCTTGTATATTCATAATTGAAGATTCTATACCATCCGTATATGTTTGCACTTTGCACTAGGATTGAATCTTATAATTCTATGTATGTTTATGGTAATTTTTTCTAAGTATAACAAAGCGATGCAAACTTTCACTTCCAGCACAAATGAGAATAAAGTGAGCTGAGCAAATAAAACACAACACAACAAACCATTAAAAATTGAGCAATGAATCCCTATTTCAGTTGTCCTCACTAAAGATGTAGAAGGAACATATATGAACGAACTTGAGGAATTCTTCATCGAAAAAAACCAACTTGAGAAATTTAGTGACTGCGATTACCATACTCCATTTGTGGTGATCACCTTATTCAAGGCCAAACTGACCGTAATAAGTAACAATCCGACCACTGCACAATTAGAATGGATTTTTCAGTATTTTGGGAAAAATAAAAGAAAGAAAAATTCTATACAAATTCGTGCTACCAATATAGTAGAAAGTAGTACCCAACAAATTATCTACTATTTTCTCATTGACTTTGTGAAATTATAATATGAAGGAGTTGGCCGGATGGATTGGTTGGTGGCATTGTAGGCGGCGCAGCCAACCTATGAGCCCATGTATGGCAGCCTGTTTCCAATTCAAGGTCTTTGATCACTCTCCAATATATTCAATAATTAATACACATGTTTGATTAGATTTTGGTGCTGTGATTCAATTATGTCACGTTTTGTAAACACAGTTAATCTGAAACTAGCCAGATCGAGCAATTCCGAGTTTTATCTATCATGATGTTAATTATTACCAAAGCATTTGGAATGTGATTGTAATATCCATCAAGTTCTCCAGTACCTTTTACTCAGAATTCTCATAACTTATTAAATTACTAGTGTAGTTTGCTAGTGTAGTTTGCTTATTAAATTTCAAATTATTATAAAATAAAAAACCGAGTGATCATGGCATCGAGAAAGATACAGTAATATTGTGAAAAATCCGCCTATCTTCCTCTTAGAACTCGCCTAACATATTTTAGTTCCCGCCTAAAGTCCGACTAGAGCTGCGCCTAGAGTCCGCCTAGCACTGCACAACAACAGCCTAACACGTGCTAGCGCTCACTTAGAATCCGTCTAGCACCCCATATATACCATGCCTTGTGCATTAGGACATATCTAAATATAACTGCAAGTTATTAATTGACTTGTATTTCTAGATAACTCTCGAAGAAAATGTGTAGTCCGTAAAAGACCGCCTGTCAATTTCAATCCCTAGACATGCAAAAATAACTATATTTTATTACTCTGTACGAGAATTATGTTTTAAATGTTTGACACAGTTTTTTAGCGGGTCTGGCTTATCACATGAGCAACAATAGAATAGCACTTACCGACATTCACTAGTTTCATTGAAATGTTCATAGAGGAACTTGTGTAATCGTGTTCTTCCAATAATGAAAAAGTATACACGTTTTAGATATGGAGGTGGTGAAACAACCCTTTTTATCAGGAATTAGTCTAAACAAGAAGAACAACAAGAATTCTTGTCACCAGAAATCGATCAAAGCAAATATATTGTTTAACATATGATATGATTCATAAATCGTTCATAGTAATAGTAGTACATAATTTTTTTGAAAACATCCAAGATTTATTCAACCCAACATAAACTCTAACAACAACAACAACAACGTACAACAAGAAGACCTGAGATTTTATTCATTTATTTCTGACATGTTGGTGACACTGAAGCAGTTCCACTGCATGCAGGTAGGTTTTCATCTTCCCGTACATTTCACTCTCCCCCCATCGATAACCACCGCCATTTTTGGGGTACAACGTCTTGATGGTGAGTTATACCTCTTCTTTTCACCACTGCTGCCTCTCCCTTCTCCTGCAGCCCCCGCTAGCTTTGCCTTCCAGTAAGCTTCCCAAGCTTTTTCTTCGCCGGAATCTTTCTTCACCTCTTCCTCCTTCTTTGGCTCGTACCACTCCTCCGGCCCCCATCCTACGCAAAACGAAGGATCAAGAACCTCAAAACCCTCAATAACAGACTCACCTTCACTTCTCCACTCACAACTTTCTTCCTCCTCCAAAATCATTTCCGGGTTACCAGAGTCGCTCCAATCTATTTCATCAATATAAGCGTCAGGATCCGGTGACGGCACGTTGCAGGGGACATTCTTGATCTTTGCCAAGAACCGGGTTTTCGCATTGTCAAAGGCCTCTTTGGCCGCAAAGTCGTTCCACCGGGCAACGTTTTTGTAGAGATAGATGCATTTGTTATTGGAGTCGGTCAGTTTCTCCCATAACTCTTGGCCTACAGACAAGTAGAGATGCTCTTCCCAACTATCTTTCGGTGGCCTGGAAGCAACTTTTGGATGTCGAATCATAACAATAGTTGTGATGAGCGACAGTACGAACCAAAACAGTTCAGTGGAAGAACCCTAGAATTTGGTTTGATTGATCCGTAAACACGAATGAATTAGCCGAAATGTGAATATGGTCGCTATTTATGAAAACGGTCAGATCGATTTCTATTAATCCCTTCACTATTTGTTTCCTTTTCCTAAAGGGATACGACGTTTGGTGGTATAGTTTCTATTTTTCTTCTTTTTATTAATTTGTTTCCTCTCTCGGAAAGGAAACTTGTGAGCAAATTAAAGTAATATAATTGGGATTTTGACATAGCTAGGAAACTAAACCCAGTAGGGAAACTAATCATTAAAAGAATATATTCATGAACTCCCCATCAATATATATTCATCCCCCCTAACAAGAAGACTAACACGTACATTGTTTTTGATTTTTATGAAAAGAAATAAATAATAAAGATTAACATTTCTTTGTCAAATCAACATTTCACTTATGAATAAGAGACTCATATCATTAAACCAAATAGAATTGATCAACGGAAAAAAGGACTGACTCTAATTTCATATTTGTTATCAGAGAGTTCGTTCATTGACTGATCGACCTCATTTTATTACCACAATGGACTGTCCAATAATAGACCCATCATCAAATCTTGTACCATCTTGTTTTTACCATGATCCGGCTTTTCCCAAGTGTTGTTTGTAAATCCTACTATGTCTGCTACTTCCTTGTGATCAGCATCCTCTTCATTATCTACGCTGCAATTATCATCTTTTCGAAATCCCCCTCTGATTCGTCCGATGCCTCCGGCACCCATCTGATGCTTGAAGATGACTGACCCGAAAAGGACTCAATATCATCAATAACAACCTCTCCTTCACCTTTCCCTAGAGCTGTATGGTTATCTGAAACCAGTTCCAGACCAGTGCTAGTTCTGGAGTTGCTCCAATCTATTTCAGCAATGTAAGCATCAGGATTAGGCAATGGTATGTAGCAGGGAAGACCATCAATTTTATCCAGAAACCGATTCTTTGCGTCATTGAATGCCTCTTTAGCAGCAGAGTCGTTCCATTGCACAACGTCTTTGTAACGATGCATATTCTTCTTCGTCTCTAAGAGCTTTTCCCATGGAACATTGCCAACTGTCGAACAGAATTTCTGATCCCAGAAAGGCACACTCAATGCCATTGTGTTCTTCTGTGATTCATAAGTGGCTTCATCACCTTGACTATGTTGTTTTTTTGCAACTATCCATGTTTGTAAACCAAAGAAAAATAGAAACAGAACAAACCCATAGATGAGTGCTTGAAGGAGTCAAGGAATTGCAGTATATATAGAACGTCCATCAGGTCTGCTCTAATAATCAGTCTCGTGTAATGATTCTCGTTTCATGAAAGGATATGGTTTGCTAGTATCTCTTCTTCTGTTGGTATTCCTTACTTCAGTAGGAAAACTTACCCAAAAAAAAAAAAAAAACCCTATCTCTGTTAATTGTGAGAAGTTTTAGAGACACACTCTCGTGGCAAAATTAATGTGTGAGAGATCTTTTGCTGACGAAAGATTTGTAGAATAAGTAGATGGTAAAATCTTGAATACACTAATGTTACCTTTGTAATAAAACTGATAGAATCATTAACATAGAAGAAAATCAAAACGAAAATTAGAACGTAAATTACATGCAAAAATAAGCATCATGGATATAGAAAGGATTTATATCCATGATGTGCTTATTCAAATTATTTAAGTCTCATTAACATGCACATTTATTGAAAGTTAGTGTTAAATCCCCAGTTTGAGTGTATATATATATATATATGTGTGCAGAATGGAGCTTAACTCCACCATCAAAGGTCCAAGTTGTTCGTTGTGAGGTATTTTTGATACTCATTCTGTGCATTTCCTCTTGCACTAGCTATTTCATTTCAGGTTCTCACAATACAAATCCATGTAAGAGATAAAAATGGCAGTGCTCGAGTGCATTGCACTCATTCTGTGTGTTTTAGCAAGCTTTGACAACCATGCAGGTCGTGTACGTGGGAGCCTTAGACATAGGTGTTTGCTATGCATGGGACGCTGGGAAATGACCTTCCTGCAGCAACAGATGTTGTCAATCTCTACAAACGATACGGCATTAGCAAAATGAGGCTCTTCGACCCTAACCCCGCAGTGCTCAACGCCCTGAAAGGGAGTGGAATAGATGTCACGATAGGCATTTCAAACGACCAGTTGAAGCTTATATATGGCAACAAACCAAGCTGCCGTGGAAGGATGGTTCAGAGACACTATAGGTCCTAACGTAAATGCCGTTACCATCAATTACATCGCCGTTGGTAACGATGTCGACCTTTCTGGATCAGCAGCCCTCAATAATATCTTGCCAGTGATGCAGTTCCTTAATCAGATAGTTTATCAGCATGCATGGGATTAAGGTGACCACAGTTCTGACACCAACTGTCTTAGCATCTTCTTCTCCGCCTTCTTCTGGTGCATTCAAACCAGTGACAAGTACTGAAATGTCCGGGTTTATATCATTAACCGAATCTGTCCTTATGCTCAATGTGTATCCTTACTTTACGTACCTACAAGTTATATCCTGGCAATATTCGCTTAGACTTTGGCCAATTCACCGCAACAGACACGGTGATTCAAGACGGAAAATACGCCTACCGCAACCTGTTTGATGCGACGCTCGATTTTTTCTTTGCAGCGATGGAGAAAACAGGCAGAGGAGATGTCAGAATAGTGGTGGGTGAAAGTGGTTGGCCTTCTGGTGGTAGCGGGAGTATCAGCACGCCAGAACTTGCAGCCACATATAACAAGAATTACATGAATCATATCCTTAGTAAGGCAGGGACACCAAGAAGACCTGGTGCAAACATTCAAGGGTTTATTTTTGCCATGTTCAATGAGAACCAGAAACCTGCGGGCGAGGAGCAACACTGGGGTCTTTTTTTATCCCAAAATGCAACCTGTTTATGGTTTATTCTCCTGAAGATAATCTTCTATCTTGATTTCCACTCGAGCAAAATCATGATTCCGTAAACAGAACATAAATTCCGACATATCTATCAAAATATTCTCGTGACAATCGTCATGCATTCATAATTTCAATTCATTTTTTTTTCTTTTTTTGAAGAAGGGCAATTTCATATTTAGTAATTTGTCGAATATCATGACCGTTCGTCCTATTTATTTCCTTCTTTTATATGCACTCTATTAGTTTTTATGTGAGGTTTCTAGCAACAAGCATTGCAGCGGAGAATTCTGTCTCTTGTATTTCCTTTTTTTTTTTTTTTTCGTTCACTTCAACTCCGGCCTTGGTTGCAAAAAAAAAATCCAAAAGTGCTAGCTAGCTAGACAACCCACTTCATCAAGGGATTCAATATCTACTCTCCTAGCTCTATGTACTAATATTTTGCAGATCATCGCGAACCAGGTGATGGTAGTTGCTACACTCGATCGGTTATTTTTCAGTTTCGCCAGTTGAAGATAGAACTTCAAAGAATATCCAACTTTCTTTGTCTTGACGAAGGACAAGTCTTGGACCAATTAAACAGATCGACTTCTTTGTAGTACAAAATATGATTAAGAACACACTCGGAGTCGCAGGGTTGGATGGAACTGAGATATATAGTTGCATTATTTGTTTTCGTTCCACAGTTTTCCATGAACAAGATTTTACACATCGTTTTAGGTACTCTAATATATACATGTCCAACATCGATTCAAAAGTATATTATCTCCAAACTATTAGTCCCTACCATTTCATGAAAATGAAATTGTTCTTCCTATATAGGTGCGCACATTGAGTTTTTCTTTCTAACTTGAATTTTGTGTGAAAATGAATGTGTCGATTTTCACATGATATGATGATAACAAACTATAAATGTATGCGCTAAGTGAACTGTTTCATTCATAAGTATATATGTACAATGTTTTTACGTACATATAAAATATCTAAAAGTCATTTAAGATATTAGAGGATATTAAAAGATTAACATTGTTGCCCACATATATATTAAGAGTTAAATTATAATGTGAGGTTATTTTTGAAGTCATCAAAATATGAAGTCGTCAATTTTATCACTGCAGGTTTTGTATACTTATATTTTTTGGATAATCAAACCTAGGTTTATAATAGGCTATGAAAACAATATGATCGATGATTCTAGACTAGAAGTCAAATTTATTACTGCAGGTCTTGTATTCTTATTTAACCAACTTATGCATATTTCTAAGCTTTGTACATACCGATTAGTGAATAAAACAATTGCCGATTGAGTTAATTTGTTTTTAGTATTTGCTACTGGTCATTGATAAGAGTAACATCTACCATATATGTTTTTTTAATTATTGATGTTTGCTCTAAGTCAGACTAGAGATGGTGAATTGTTATCAACAATATATTCAATCCAATCCACCCTTTACTCTGGTTTCTTGTCATTGTGTATTGCTTTGTCTTCATTCAATCATTCTCTAACCCACCAATCATAAACAAGTTTATATTCTACAACTACATAACCACCACGGCTTTCTGATTACTTACTTGTTGTTAGTTTAATCCCAAATGATATATTGAAATACAGAAAACCAAGTTCAAACTCAAACCCTCCTCTCTAGTCTCTACAATTTGCCCTTGCCACTCTCCACAACCCCAAGCATGGGTTTCTACAGGGCACCAACCCCCTATTCGAGCCCCTTTATGCCGCCGCCTCCGCCTGCGGTGACTAAAAGCACCAGCTTGCCTATGTTGTATTATGGCCTCATAGTTGTTGGAACTGCCGCTATTGTTCTAGCCATGTACAATCTCATCTTCATCAAATGGTCTCCGCCGCGCCGCCCACCATCATCACCAAGAAACGTACGGTCCAACGCTTTCGTTGAGGCTGCAAGGTCAGCAAGGAGCAGGAGCTTTGAGAACTTGGACAGCTTCAAGTACAAGAAACAGAAGGAAGGGTCAGTGGCTCAAGAACAAGGTCAAGTACTGATCGATTATGAATGTGCGGTTTGCTTGTCAGTGTTTGAAGATGGAGAAGAGGTAAGGAAGTTGCCTAGCTGCAAGCACTCGTTTCATGCTCCTTGCATAGATATGTGGCTCTACTCTCACTCCGACTGTCCGCTCTGCCGGGCAACCGTGCCTGCCGTTTCGTGGTGCCACCGAGAGTTGACCACTACTACGCCGGAGGAACACTCGAGAGAAGTCCTGCTGGTTTCCAGCAGCAGCCCAAGTTTGCCGGTATAAGAATTTTCGTTTCTTTCCGACAAAAAAAAAAAAATTAGGACTCATAGTCTTGCGTTTTACTGCTTGTGTTTGTTGGTTTGTGACATTGTGACACAAGGACGGTGATAACAAGGAATTCATGGTAGAAAACAAGGATCAGGGGACAGAAGGCAACATTTTTCCTATATTTTTCCTATCAATTGGACCAGCTTATTCAGGCAAGGTCTGCCACTTATATATGATACCGAAAATTTTTGGTGCTTGGCTATATGTTGTATGATAGAAAAAGATCGCAGCAGATTGTCAACTTCAATCGTCTAAGTTACGAAGTTTTTGAACAAGAGAGTTTATACTACTGGCTTTCTATTGTTTAAACAAGACATTTTTTCGTTGTAATTTGTAAAAGCATTGTAAATATACAAAATCCTCTGTGCGTTGCACATCCTGGATCATGTTCAAATCCTTTGAAATCACCTGTGGATCGAATTTTGTTCTAATGCACTTTTAGAATTCTAATCTCCTGTGCTCACAATCAACATTTAACCCATTCATGATCGGTGCACAATCGAACAGATTGACAAAGCATTCAAAGACCTCTGAACTAGGGCACACCTACAACATGTGCTACCATTTCAGCATCTCTTGAGTATAGATTTACCAAATGTAATTTATTAGAATCTGCATATCTCATACCCTGATCCCAAAAATTCTTGAATAATTTTCACTGATATTACAAGGCCCAAAAGAAATCTGACCTTTCACACTATGCCAACAATATAGTATATACAAGAAATGAAGTCTACATCCTTCTTAAATTGTCTAGCCTCGCCTGTAGGTCGCTATCTATCCCACCACCATCATCGGTTGCAGCTGCTTCCACTTGTGCAACCTTGCCTTTTGCAGCTGGTGCAGCCACAGAGGCTGATGGTGCATTAACAAGCTGCAATGAATGAGAACACAGAATATTGTTATTACTGCTCAAGACCATTTTTATTAGAAAGAGAGAAGTATATGAGTGCTGACTGTAGGAATTACCTCTTGATTGACAGTAATACCAATTTCATCAAGAACTTGGTTGACTAAGTCGTCTGTTTCCTCCTCTTCCTCATCTCCTTCCAAAGCATCATCAATGGCATCTCCCATAACTTCAGTTGTCAATTCCATCTTCTCATTTTGCCTCTCAAATTCTTGCATAATTTTCTGCAGTGATGGCAAGTTCATCTGTCTATTCATCTGTCCCATAGCCTTCGTCACCCCCTTCATTGCCTCTCCCATTGCTTGAGTTGATTTCAGTGTCTGAAAGGGAAAAAACAAACATTTAGAAAACAATCAATTCCCAAAAACAACTACCATAGATAACATTTCATGTAAAGAACACACAATTCATTCCACAATGTAGTGATGGGGTACAAATTGCAAATGATGTTCTATTCAGATAGTTTCAAAGGAATACAATACAGAATGTAGGACACTAAGACATACCTGGATTCTGAGAGATACACCCTGGAGTTGTGACTTGAGCTTATAAAACTTTTCAATCTGGTGGCGTGTTCGAACAAGGTCTTTTGCCATAACTCTGACAGCACCCTGAAACAGAATTCAACAAATCAAAAACACTTTTTGAGAAACTTGACCATCAAGCTAAACTGTATAGAATACAATGCAAAACAGTAGTAAAAAATATCCGACAGAAACAATTAGACAACACCACACCACGCCACGGGGTCTCTCATCACCGGAAACTGAAAAGACATACCATCTGGCCTTGCTTAGCACTCTTCTTAATCTCCTGAATCAGTTTCTTCTCTTGCGCCTGGAGCGATCCTCTCTCCCTCTCTATTTCCCTAATAGACTTATCCAGCATTCTCTTGTTCTCCCGCAACAGTTCTGAATTTACAAAAGTCACACATGCACATAAGAATATTACACAAGACCACAAAATGCTATGAATAACAAACTTAACAAATTTGATCAACTCAATCCACCCAGCAGAACAATGAACTCCAAATTAGAAAAAAACCATATACTAATAGTAAGATTATAAAGTTTAAACCATAGACTCGCAATCATAGTAGCTTCATTTAATCAATCAAGAAATTGAAAATTTCTAACAAAATCAATCAAGAAGAAAAAGTTCCAATCATGTAAATTTCTCAACGGAATTGAAAGTCTAACACAACTATTGCTATTCAAAATTGAAATTAGAGAAAGTGGAAATTTTGATCGAGTTTACGAACCTGCGGGAGTTTTGCGCTTGCCGAAGATAAAGCTCATGGCGAAGGATCGGACGGTCGAAACTGAATTGTCTGATCGGATCGGGTCGGGTCGTATGTGACTGCTGCTGCTGAGGAATCGAGAGCTTTAAAAAGCTGTAATCGTTTGCTTCTGTGTTTTTGTGTAGTGGTTAAGGAATGGAATCCCTCACGAAGGGGACGACGACGACTCTCCTCTCTATCTACTGTGGGCCCCACGCACGTGATCGTTATTTTTCGCACGCTCTTTTCTTTTGTTGATGAAGGCCCAATTCTAACATTTTCAGGCCTGTATGGTCCCGGGGTTTTTATATTTTTACTCTCTTTTTCTTTGTTAGGGAATTTTTTTTAACCTTATTATTTACACTAAGGCGATCACGGTGAAAATGTCGGGAAGCTATGGACTGATTCAAGTCGGGTGGGTTCAAATGGAACTACTAGAGTGACAAATGTTTCTAAAATGCATGCGTTTAAGATAACAATCTCCACTAATATAAAAAAACACTTATGTTTTGAGTTGCGGCAATGAGGCTTGGACAGTTCAATACCCCAATTATATGTATGCATGTTTAAGTAGCTTTGGAGGCTAGCATCCTTTCCGTACCCCAACTACTAACTTACTATACTATTGACCGACGGTAGTTCTTGAAGGATAATACGAAGGGTATGAAGGTATGCAATTGCTCTTACTCAATTTTATCATCGGATAAGTATCCAGATCGAGTACTGCTCAATCAAACTAAGCAACATACAACGAAGCAAAAATATCAAACGTGTGAAGTTCATCGTACGGGGCCTCATGAGTACTGTCACAGCCACAACAGGTTGTAGCAGCCGAGGAGGGACAAGAAGATCAACATGGTTATACATGTAGCCAGAAATTGCATAATGCAGATCGGACTTATATAATAGGATGCCCATCATGCTTGCATATAATACAAGATTTGTAACACTGGCAGTGGCAGTTAGCACAGTACCTCTAACCACCATTGGTTTGAACCAGTAAGAGCTTGAGCTAAGCTGGCGAGACAAATACCAAGGAAGAATCCAACCCAGAGATAGCTGGGTGCTTCACTTGTGAACCTCATCTTAGCTTAATTAGGGCTCCTCCTCTAATCTACTGAAAACTACGTATAAATTTGATAGCTCCACGTTCCTTTGTTTTATATCATTATTCGTTTTCCAGGGTTTTATGCTTGGTAGTTGAGAAACATGCATGTCCCATAAATGACAAATACTTGTTCCTATTACGTACCCAGAATAGTAAACCAGATGAATATACAGTCGATTTTGTTGCCTGCAATCTGAAAGATTGCTATCTGTGTTCTTGCTTGTTTATAGATGATTCAGAAGTCAGGATCATTAATATCTATATTTACTGTATGTCTTTCATCATTATTTTGTATTATACGTACCCGATTTCATATGCTTCCACCTACTAATGTCTGGATATGGAAAAACTCCATCCTTCATGCTTTAGAGTGTTTCTCGACGAGAAAACGATTAAGACATTGAACATAGTAGTATAAGTGTTGCTCTTTTGTTAGACAATACTAGTTCGAGATAATTCATCAAACACATTATCTCAATCATGATTTTTACTTCGTAATCATGCTATCGATAAGCTAGATTCATTGATAACCCTCATTTCCACGGTATCAAGAATTAGGATTGGTGATTGCAGCTAAGTTGCTGGTGTTATCATTTTGTGAAGCAAACTAACATGAACACATGGATCCCTATAACTTCTTGGCCCTCTTCAGTCATGTTAAAGCATCATGAGCTATTTACTCACTTAAGTGATGAACTAGCCCCCCATCACTTTCAAATTCACTGTGTTTATTCTTATTTTCTTACTTTTGAGAAAAGCAATCAAGAAGATGGTGTCAAATGTCAATGATAGGGTCCAATGGGGGTTCCCCATATTCATATCATCCCAAGAACATATAGTTAGATCACAACTTTCCATTTCCTCTATCCCATGGTGTCAAACTTTGTTGGGATATAAGATTTTTTGCTTCAATATCTTCATCTTAGCTTAGCTTGCAATGTTCTATTGACCTCATAAGATTCCTCAAGAGTGGCCCCTTCCTTGTCTGCCAAGTCTCCTAAATCCTAATTCATATCCATGTTATCTAATGTCCCCAACATTTAAGATCATTGTTGGATTACAATTTCCTCCTTGTTTCATTACCTTATGGTTATAGTGGTTATGACCAAACCCAATAATGAAAATCATATTCTAGAAATGAAGGAACCAATAAACTGAAACATACTGTGGATGAAGGAATCAAGAAATCCAGTTTTTAATCATTTCTGGTGTTCTTTGGGGTTTAAAGCTATTGGAGTTTTTACCTGACATTGTATACTTGCGGTGGTTGAGGCCATGTGCTTAGGCCAGTGGTAAAGCACCCAAGAGAGAAAAACTTGCTTTCACTTTTCTCTGTTCTCTAGTAGCAGAGGAGATTTGTGTTTTTACTTTTGTTCATTTCCTCCCCCCTTTTCAATCTGCTTTTTTCACAAGTACTTATAGTTTAAGCGTGGGGATGTGACCTTAAACAGAGAAAGTGCTTCTGCAAGAAAGTAGCTTTGTCCTAATGATTTTTTCAATGCTTTTGGAGTTTTGATTCTGGGCAAAGTAAGAGTTAACTGGTAGTAAACTCCAAGAAATTAACAATGATATGATAACTTCTTCATGAATTTGAATAAGAAAGAAAATTACAATATCAAGCCTTTGGCAATGGCTTGATTGGTTCTGAAATTAGTGGTTTCATAAACTGGAAGCTCTTCTGTATATCTACCAATGCCAACAGGTTGATTAAGCTCGAAAAGATCTGAACTTGAATAACTCTCGGCTTCACTTCCATCATCATCATCACCATCTTCACAAAAGCTTCTCCTGAAATTTTGACCAGAAGTTCTTGCATATTTTTGAAATGTGGGCTTTGGCATCAAGCTAGGATCTTGTTCATAAACACATTTATGACTTGAAATCTGAGAATCATCTTCACCAAGAATCACACTTATTGGGTAAAACCTAACAGATCTCTTGTTGCCATTGCTCGATTTCTTGGACCTTGAAGACGGTTTGCTCAAACAAGACCTTGAGAAAGTTGAAGCTGAAGAAGAAGAGTAAGTAGACTTGGTTACATGCTCTGAAGTGCTCACGTCTTCTACAGCTCCAACGTAACACATCTTGGCTTTCTTGACGTTCCCAGAATTGAAAATCGAGTTGATGAAGCTCGCTATTCTCCCTCCCGGCGAAATGGGTTGCTTTGCTTTCTTCAACTCGCCGTAGATTTTCAAAGCTCTAAGCTTCGTCTTCGTAAACCCACCTCCACCACTGCTTCCACTCTCGCTTTTCGGCTTCTCCATATTTTCAGAGCGAATAGAGACCACCACTCCCGGACTTTGTTTCGATCGTCGTTTATAGCTCGACTCTGTTTGATCCGAAGACGAAAATGCAGCTCCAGAGCTCGACTCTGAAGAACTCGAACCTGAGTTCGTGAACATGGAGCTATGAACGCTTTGCCTCTCAACCCAGTTCTCGATCATCATAGCTCGGCGAAGATTGGTCTTCCCAGTCCCTCCTCCTCTAGTCTCTTCACGCTTAGAAACAGAGCAGCTCTGTTTCTTCGACTCTTTGACAAACTCCACATCCCCTTCCCCACCGTTGGATTCATCAATCGAGCGGTAAATAGAATCCAAAAGAGAAGAAGAGAAAGAAGGGTTTCTCCTCCTTCTTCCTCCTCCTCCACCTGAAAACTTGTCTTCCTCAAGAGAAGATCTCTCCCTCATGTACATGTCTGAAACTCTCACAGAAACTACAGAGCAGAAACAGAATGTATTTATAAGCAGAAGAAACCGAGTGAAGGGAACAAGGGAGTGTGAGAGTGTGAAGGAAGAGAGTACTAGATAGGAGTAGTTTATAGGGGGATAAGAGCTGGAGTGTTGGGTTTGACCGTTTGAGAATGTCAAAAGCTGCAGGGAGAGAGGAGATTAATAGAGAAATGCAAGTAGAGGAGTCGTGTGAAAGAAGAGAGAGTAGAATAGATTAGAGTTACTGCGGTGGTTGTTTCTCTGGTGTCGTTTTGTACTGAGTTTAGAGTACAGGAAAGAACAGGGAGGGTTTCGAAAAGCTGACTTGGGTGACTGGGAAAGAAGGAAAGAGACGCAGCAGAGGAAGAGAAAGGAGAATATTTAAAGGCACTGGACCGTGCGTGCGGGTCAATTATGGTTCTCTTACCTCTTCCAGCTCGGCTCTCAACCGGTACTTGTTCTTCTTCTTCTGTGCTCATTGGTTTGGCTGTAATTTTTGGATAAGGATCTTCTCGTAACTTTTTATTTTACTTTATTTTCTTTATTTTTTATCTGATGACTCACAAGTGTAGAAGAAAAGAATAAAAGATTGAGAGTCATTAGATGGAAGGTAAAGAAGATAAGGTAAAAGAAAAGATTAGAAGAGGATCTGAATCCGTAATTTTTTCCTCGACGTAGTAATTTGTTTTTACCTGCGGTTACTCTAGGTGAATTAGGCTTTAATGGATCTTGGCCCGCGTAGTAGTTGTTTCCTTTGGGCTTGTAGGTTGTGAGGAATAACCAACCTAGCTTTCGGCCTTTTGTTCATAGGCGTAGTTACTGTAATAGCACACGGGCTTGTATAGCATATATTCATTCCTTCCTTCGTTCCCTGCTTGTGATGCAGCTCTTTCTTGCTTGGAATCCACATCTTCTACAACATTAATTAGTTAGGTAATTAGTTTAAAAATTAACATACTTAACTCTAATTCTATTTGAAAATAACCACCAAGCTGATAGCATGTTTACCATGATCTTCATAGAGCTGTTCAAGTAAATAAAGCTAGCTAGTTTCACCAGTCACCACATGCAATGTTCTTGATGCCACACTTTACTAAATTGTTGAACATGTACATGTTAATTAGAGTATGCACACTAGATATAAATTGTCATTATTTTCATTGATACAACATATACAGTTTATATCTTGTGTGGTAAATTGTCTTCACCGAATTCAGTTTCTTACTAAACGTAATTATTGTTTTGTAAAACTGTTTTCAGTTGGCACAGTATTCTTACTCCGATCACCTAGAAGGAACATAACATACATTCCACTGTGCTAACAAAATTAGGGATCCCTAAATTAGACCATTTTTAGTCTTAACATTTCACTCGAAATTGACAGCAAATTACATGTAACACCCCGAACCTAGAATTACCTTGACTTTGCTTAATTGTATCGCATTTAGATATTAATTCATCTTATCACTAAATTAGCCTCTCCTATTAGAACAAAATATATTTTTATAAATTAGTTTCATAGTTTAGCAAAATAGGGCACGACGATACGAGTGTGTAGGCGCAAGCAGCTTGTTAATCGGAGTTTTAACGAAAAAGTTATTAACGTTTTAGCTAAATGGGCAATTGAGTCTTTTCACCTAATCCTATGTTAATTAGAGTTGATCTCTCTCCTCCCAATTGAGTTCTTCCCGTGGAAAGAAAACAAGGAGAGAGAGAGAGGGCTGCATCTCCTCTTGCCTCCACCTAAAATCAAGCCACCGCCGCCAATTCCGACCACCTCCAGCCTTGATATTGGAGAGAAAATTGAGTAGTTTCCGGCAAGTTTAAAAAATTCCGGCCAAACCATAAGAAGTTGGAGAGATCTCAAGGAAAACTATTTGGGCAAGCTTCCAAGGGCGATTCCAAATTTGGGACAATTAGACGTCATTTATTGTGAGTTAGACTTTGTTTTTAATAATTGCATTAAATTACTCTGATATTTAATTTCTTGATGCATCTATTTGTTTATTTATTTTTATGAGGCTTTACCTTATTTTCTTTTTTCTTGATTATGCGTTTATACGATCTTGTGGTTTATGTCTTAAATGATGCTTACCTTTGGAATTTTTTATGGGAAAATGACCATTTGCACATAAATGGGTTAAAAATTGACAATTCCAATGATTAGTGCCCAGATAAATGAATATTCGGAAAATTACACAACTACACTAATGCATGTAATTCAGTCATATTGAAACATATTTACCCTAACCAATTCGATATTAACCTCTCTCTCTCCCGCTCGGGCAGTTCGGCTTCCACAACAACACAGAAAAAAAAAAAAAAAAAAACCCTAGTTCCCCAAATCCCCGCCGCCGCCGCATCAGCCCCTCCCGATCTCGGATCAACACCTGCACCCGATCCCTGTACCCGTGACCTCGCCACATCGAGCCCAGATCGAAGCTCCGCCGCGTCGACCCAGCAGTCCCACGTCATTGACGTCGAGCCCAGCCGAGCGCCGACGACGCAGCCCAGAGCCCAGCAACGTCGCTCCAGATCGGACCCCAACCCGACGTCTCCTACATCGTTTGATCCAGATCGGACCTCCGCCGCGTCGACCCAGCAGTCCCACTTCGTTGACGTCGAGCCTAGCCGAGCGCCGACGACGCAGCCCCGAGCCCAGCAACGTCGCTCCAGATCGGCTGCATCGAGGGTTGACTTGGTCGAGGGTGACGACTGGATCGGTGCAGGTGGCCCAGGCAGGTGGTTCATGCAGGTCGACGGGGATGAAGAGGCTCTGGGGCGGCGTCGATTAGATCCGGCTTTGGGGCGGCATCGATCTGGCTTTGGGGCGCAGGTGGCCCATGCAGGTGGTCCATGCAGGTCGAGCAGATCCGGCGTCGATCTGGCGGAGGAAGCCATGCCGGAGATAGGTGGGGTGCCCAGAGTATATTTTCTGGGTGCCTTGATTAGGTTTCTGAGTACCCTAAATCCAAATTACTGACCCTCAGTAATCGAATTACTGACCCTCAATAATCGATTACTGACCCCCAGTAACCCCCAGTAATCACATTAAAAACACTCACTAATCAATTACTGACCCCCAATAATCACATTAAAAACACTCACTAATCTATTACTGACCCCAGTAATCACATTACTGACCCTCAGTAACTTGAGTCAAGTGACTGGAATCCGGCGACTAAAGTAATATTGAAAAAAAAAATTTCGGCTAAAGAAAAAAAAAATCCAGTGAAAAATCCGATTAGGAAAATCTGATTACTGAGGGTCAGTAACCTGATTATACATGACGAAAAAAAATTCAGTCAAAAAATTGGGTGACCGGAATCCGGCGACCGGAGTTCGGTAACTGGAATCCGGTGACCGGTCATTGGACGCCGGCAGAGTTTGGGTTTAGGGTTTAGGGTTCTTCTCTATCTTCCACTTTCTCTTCATATGAGTGTATAAGGGGTGAGGGCAAAAAAAGAAGAAAAAAAATAAAATTGTACTAGGGTTGAAAAAGATTTGTTCAAATGGGCAATAGAGTTGTTACCTTATGTTGAATAGGGGAAGAAAATAAGATGGTCATTGGAATGGGTAATGAGGGGGTTAAATTAGCACTAAATTGATATTTTCTAATGTTTTATTGAGTTCCTCATTTTCCTACCTATTTCTCATGAAGTTTATTTTGTTGGCTCATATATTAATTATTAATGTATTTATGGGATTCTATGAAATGATTGCTACATATATATTGAGATAATTGCTCGTTTTGGGAAAAGAAAGAGATTTTTCAATTGTTCTTGGAAAAAGAAAGTTTAAAGGTCGTGCTGTTACGAAAGAAAGGCAATCTTTAATTTGAGAAAATAAGAAATGAGATTTTTAACTACCTTACGAGTACCCAGCCCCAGTGATTTTATGACACGATGACTCAGTTACTCCGGTTACGTGCACGCATACCCTTCTCGCTCTGCTTGTGCTCGGCGGACGCACAAGTGTATGACCAGCTCCCCCGCTCTGCCTGTTGCGCACATGTGTACGACCAGTAATTCCCCCTCCCCGCTCTGCCCATGTTAAGTTCGCTTAACATGGGTGCATGACCAGTTGTCCGCCACGCTCTGCTTATGCTGACCTAGTTCAGAGTAGGTGCATGACCAGTTTAGTTTTGGGTACAAGTTTGGTAAAGTTTTGAGTTACGAGTTATTTACACAAATTGAGTTTGCAAGGAAGTATTGTGTTCTATCTCAGCTATTGCCTTCATTTCTTATGAGATTTTATCAAGACATATTTAATTAATTTTCATTATGAGATATATTATGATTCGATTATCAAGTCTTCACTTATATTATAATCTTGCAAATTATTTTCTACAATTGTCGTTCATTGCATGAAAAAGGGTTGCGAAAGAGAAATGATTTTCAATGAAATCGAGTTTCTAAAAGGATGTTTATAACTTTATTTTTGTCCTCTCATTGAGCTTGTCTCACGTTTTCCTATGTTTTTCTTCTCGGGGCTCTTTGGTTTTCGGTTTTGCCCAAGTAGTAGATTTCGCTAAGGTTGGACCGTACCACATTGAGACAGTCTCCTTATCCACCGTCATCCATTCCGGACTTGTAGGATTTGTTTCCTTCGTACTCTTTTATAATTGCATTTTATTAGACTTTGTAGCTTATGCTCTGATGTAACCATGGGTTAAATGTTGAATACTTAGTATGTGATGGTTGGGTTAGTAACTTTTATTCTTTGAGGTTGGTGGTGGATGCTTTTGTGAGGGACATGAGATCCTATTGGGAGTTTAGTGGGGATGTATCATATTGGAAGTGTAATGTTTAATTTACAGGCTTTGGGGTAGTCCATTTTAGCAGAGATTATGTTAAATTTTCGATATAATTATTCTCTAATCTTGGTTACAGAGGTCCACCTCAGATTTCAAGGGGAAATCTGGGAGCGGGTCTGTCATTACAGGCTGTACAAGAAATATAATTAAGTGAGCGATAATGGAAAACGAGACATTCTTATATTAGTCTAAAACCAGGCTTCAACTTTGCAGCTACATTCTTACAATACCGAGAATTATAAGCAAGCAACATATATAGAGTGATATCATTCATTTCTAGAACCCCATTCGCAGGCAAGTTAATTAGTAAATGATGAAAAATATATTTAACCAAATATGATGTAGTTGAATTTAAAATTGTTATAAAGCAATTGAAGTTGTTGCCTATTGTTATTAAGTTTGTGAAATGTTTAGTATGTGGTCAATTGTCACATTCCGAACCCAATTTTATTGAATTATTGAGTTTTATATTAGTTACTGATAAACGTATCCGTGCATGATAATTTAGTAAGGTAATATTCACAGTTATTATCTGATATTTTCTCATTATTCAGGAATTATCTATTGTGGTTTCAATGTCGTAGAGTCGACGATACGAGTTCGTCGGTAATTTCGAAATATTTTTCAGAGTCAAAACATAAAAGTTGTGAAACGATAGTTTCCATTTTAGTCGTGACTATAAAAAGAGAAATGGAAGGGCAATTGGGGAATTTGGGGGGGGGGGGGGGGGGAAAACAGAAAATTTCTTTCCCTTTTTCCTTTCTTTTCTCCCGATCCCGAGCTCCCCACGGCCTCGTTGGAGTTTCCGCCGCCGCGCCGCCTTCTGGTCACCGTTTGGCTCGTCTCTTCTCCTTCTTTAAGTCTATGGTGGTGATTCAAGGTGAATCGCCACTGTTTAGGCGTGCTAAGGTTGGGAGGGTTCGACTATGTCGAACCGGGAACTCCCACGTCCGGCCACCTCTTGGCCTGGTTTTGGGTGAGGAAAGAAAGGTCTCCTCCCAAACAACAATTCCATAGAAGGAATTGAGTCAATTCCAACCACGTAAGGAGGAATTGAACTTTGAAATTTTTAGGGTTCTTGATGAATAGTGCCGATTTAGGGGTTTTTATCTATTAACCTATTTAGACTTGAAATTGTGATTGTTGTAGAAGGGAAAGTTGATCTAATTGTTGAGTAGGAACTTTGGTAGATTTTGGTGATTTTTGGTGGCGGTGGCAGTGTTGACCGCCGCTGTCGGCGGCGGTGCCGTGCCGCCGTAGTTGGTTTTTGAACCTAAAATTCCGTTATTTAATGCGGAATGTTATTCTTTGTTTTCAGTGGGAGAGTGGTTGCGGTTTGGGAGTAAATAGATTTTTAATTAGTTAATGGGTTCTATTTCGGACCTGTTTCGGGTTTTCGAGGAAAATTCTGGAATGAATCCTCACATCAATTGTTTCTGTTTGTGAAAATTGCACCTTATGGATTAACCTACTTCTATTATACAGTAATATGATCCAAAAAGAACATTATCTAGAACAACATAATTAAAATATCTTAATTTCTACGGGCCAGCTAGAGAAAATCATCTTAATAATTTGTCTCTAATTCGAATTCGACAATTCTCATGAACCAAATTATGTAGAATGCATGACCAGGTAGACGCAATAGATTAGGCGAGGAAAGAAAGTAGATTATACCAACAAGATTGAAGCAAGCTAAGTAAATACATATGATGTAGTTTTCACCAATATCTTCATATAATATCAATTTCAGTAAGGATAGCATTAGTATGAAACGCATTATCTGCATTATGCTGCTACTGTGTCACCATACGGTTACGCTATCTTCACTAAAGACATCAAAAATGGTTTAGAAAGCTTTACAAAGTTTTGTAAACTAATCATACTAAATTATCATACAATTGGGATGATATTTCAAACATTATTTACACCATTCATTAGAATTTTGCCTATTTCAATATATCGATGCTGAAAATCACTGCTGACATATTGACATTAAGTTGCACAACTAATGGTTATTGATCAATTGCTTCGGTTTGGAAAATATTTTTGCATTTTACTACATAGGAACGTACTGTATTGGTAAAATAATAGCTTCACTTGTTAAAGTATCATGAACATGCCTACTCTTGGAGAATGTCAGAGCAAAGATGATTGATCTGGTATTTAACATACACATTTTCAAGATTCATACAACTGTGGCTCTTTGTTCACCCTTAAACAGGAAAATAACAAAAATTGAAGTCTATGACCCCCCATCCCAATCTGAATATATTTTAGATCATCAACCTGGGAACCTTTGTATGCATCCATCTGAACATAATGAGGTGCCAGCGACACCCATTCCGATATCTAGTTATCTATAGACAAGGGCTTTACCAGAATGGCAAGACCGAAAGTAAAACAATCTCAAATGCAACACCTCAAGACCGCGGAAAAATAAGCACCTGCTGCCACCCAAGTTTTCTCAATTACAAGTATTGTTCATGTATCCTGGCTCGATTCTCTTCCCACCACATTCTGGCATGCATCTCCCCAAATTTTTCTCGGCTGCAACACACAAAAAGAACAGTCAATTCATGTCGAGTCAGATACCATTCCAAAATACGATAACAGCAAAACACAAGAGAGAAGATTGTATTCCCACAATCAAGTAGATTATGCTACAGATATACATTACCACAGAAGACAAAAGGAACTAGTGGAAGACTAATATTGGTATCATATGGTTGATTGTTGTGTCTCTTATATCTGGCAATATAAGTCATAATTGTCAATAAGGTGAAATTCCTGTGTGCTATAATGCCCATGTAGGGACCCTGTGCCAAAAATCAAGTATTCTTGACTAAAAAGCATTAACTATGGCCTGAAATCTTGCAATGTTTCTATAAAGCTATTTGCAGTGATGATGAATAATTACAAAGAAGTCAACACTAGTTGCATCTTTGAATTACTGCCCCATGAGGGTTGAAAAGTTAAAACAATCAGTAGAGCGTTACTTGATGGGCCACATGGTACTGAAGAATTAAGGCACCAAAATCAATAAGTGCAATGCTGTTCAAACAACAAGCATAAATGCTGACCAAATGGCCAAATGGTCTTATGTCGATGTTGCTATCTGTACAAAGTGAGGATGTGTGCTTAACCTTGTATTCTTGAACTATTGTGAATCCTAATAGTTGCAATAACACCTAACGTAAACAGTATGGATCTAACTCTATCTGGTTTCTATTTAAGAAATAGCACAAATAAAACCTCCAATTTGTACTATGGTGCTGTTAAATCCATGGTGTTAACGAATATAAACCCCCAGCTTGACCATGAAGTTGTTAAGAATATTACCTGAATCTGACTCGTCTAAGCTCCCGTTTCCCACCTGGCAATGCTCTGATTGTGATGTATACCCCAGGCTCATCTTGTTCAACCCATTCAGTCTCCAAATCACTACCATTGCTGATAGATAGCTCCCCAGATCGATCAGCATCCCTTGATGAACTACTTCTAATAGAAGCATCCATGGATGATATTTCTGTCTTAGTGCCACTTATGCTGGAGAGTTTAGGGGTGGAGTTCACGCCAACTGAATCACAATACTGGCGGGACTGCATTGGGTGATGATCAAGTGAATCTGAGGATGAGTATCCCATAGCCATCCCCGGTGGACGGTGCAAGTTTCTAGGTAACCGTTCTCTGGTTAGTGGCGGTGTTACAGGGCTGTCTTCCACAGATTCCATCTTTGAACTCTGTATCGAACTCTGTAACAGAAGAGGGAGCCGACATATGAATTTTGAATTTTTGATAATGAAAACAATTGTATATAGTTGCTAGGCGACAGCATATGCACAGTAGAATCAAATTGTTGGCTGAATTAGCACACTAGAATCAAATAAGGAAAACTGATATTGTCTAGATACTTTAGCAAGAATAATGATACAGAATCACAAATGTTACAGAATTTGTATTCATCATATGTTTACTACATAACCAGCTAAGGGATTACCTCATCTTCAGATCTTGGCGGGGTTGGTGGTAGTGGGAATGCATTTCTGTTAAACCTTTGAACATTGTACAGTTCCATGACCTTGTCATAGTTCTCTGCCCACCACCTTTGCGCTTGCCATTTGTTAAATATATCTCGACTAATCAGAGAAAGAAAAAGACAATAATTAGCCAATTAAAAATCTCTGATGTCTATGAAATGCTGCATGAAAATGTCAGAACCAAAGGCATTTTGCAGCAAGTATAAAATAAGAGCAAATCTCTATTTCTGATACTGTGATCACCTCTTTTCTACTTCTGCATTTCATTTTTGAACATCTTACATGCTTGAATTCAATTCATCCTCATGTAATGAAGTTGTAACATTACATTTTCCAAATTAAGTGTTGCTGTAAATATTAGGAACTCAGGCATTTGGAAGCAGAACACCTTTTGACAAAGCAAAAACTAAATTTTTCGGTGCATGGAATAAAGTGGTCTACAGAGTGGCAAACCCCATCAAACATAGCTCTTCTTTATTGGCAAATGAAAGTTGGTGCGTTTCAAAAGCAATGACCAAATCCCAAATCACCAAAATCATTTGAATCAATCAACTTTAGCATAAGCTTGAGATTAAAGCCGACTGACTCCTACTATATGAAGTCCCAGTCCACTGAAGACAAGACACGAAGGTACTGGACTACTGGATGATGTTTACGTACAGTTTGCCATGTATACGTAGTTTTGGAGTGACAGGGGTTCTGTGGCTCATTATAAGTCTGAGGAGACAAAGAAGAAAAATAATGAGAGCAGAAGAAAACAGAGCTACGGAGAATCAGGCAGGCGTGATGGAAAGCAAAGGGGCTTCTCCGACATGACGACAATGTTGAGTGATAAAGCTTTTCCTAACACAATCAAGAATGACCCACCACCCACTTTGGACTTTTCCATAACGAGGCGTGAAATTCACACTTAAATCCGTAATTCTAAACTAGTAAAGTTTCTAGTTTTTGAAGTGTAAATTAAGCACATATAGGAATGTCACTATTGAACTACACTCATATTGAATAACAATCCCCAACCACACCACACCGATGATGAGAAACACCAACCATCCAAACACGACTTAAACTAGTCAAAAATGACAAATGTTAGATATCCCAGTGGGGACTCCAAATTCCGACCGTCGGATTTAAAAGAAAACCGTGTACCTGAACCTAATGCGCTTGAGATCATTTCCGCCACGTGGCAAAGAAACGAAGGTGATGAGCACTCCAGGCTCGACCTGGGCCACCCACTCCTTGGGCTCTCTCTCTTCAACGAACACGACCGGGTCGACCCGGCGCCCGCTCGCCGAGTTAGGCGTCCCTTCGCCGCTGGAGATCCCTTTCAGCCTCGCCTCCATCTCCTTCCCCCAAGTCCTCGGCGTCGTCGAGCTCGAGCTCCCCGTCCGCCGGTACGACCACCGGAACCTGTCCGACTCGGCGTCCGACGACTCACCCGTCCCTTTCAGCCTACTCTGCGTCGCCGGACCGGTGCAGGGGTTGCAATGCCTGTACGCTCCCGACGCCTTCAACGCCATGTCCTTCAGCTGCTGACGTAATCAGAACCTAAAAGACGCCGTATTTGAACAAAACGAGAGGTGGTAAGTAAATTGTTACCTGGAAAGTGAGCGATTTAATCGCCGCTTTGTTAGGAGTGTTGGTGGAGTCGGAGACCTCGGGCTGACTCAGCGACTCGTCGCCGAGTTTCTTGGGCCGAGCTATGCACGTCAGCATTTTTGCTCTCTGCTACTCACGAACAGCAAAACGCGGTCGTTTTGAGGAAGAGTGAGCTGGATAATTTGGTTAATTACTGACGAAAGCTTCAAGAGTGAGAAGTAGAGATTCTGTAAGGAAATTTAAAATAAATATAAAAATTTGGGTGAGTTATTATAAAGGCTGAGAAGAACTGGGTGACCAACCGTTTTGGTTCTCTGAGATTTTTCTGAATCGGAGTTAATGGCGAAATGGTGGTGATGACTGATGAGTAGAGTGAGGGTCAAAGAAAGAGAGGTGTTGGGTCTTTTTTGGCTCGCTTTTAATTTGGCTATAACGGGACGGGGGGGAGTATACGACTTGGCGTTTTCTCTGTTTTGGTTGTTTACCGGCAACCGGGGGAGGTAACCGTCTTTGGGTACAAGGATGATTGGTGGCCCATTCCCTACCTAACTAGGCCCCCGGGGGATTTGATTTTGGTGGGGTCGGCTTAGATTGTGGGCTGTTCTGGACGGGCCGGTTTTCTTGGGGGAATTTATGGGCTGGTGGTGGAGATGACGTAGGTGGCCCAGCAGTCAGCCTGGACTTGAATGGCAATATAGGATTTTGCATCAGCAGTGCTGAACTAGAGTTGTAAATGTTGAAGAGTTTAGTCTGTCAGTCAGTTCTTACATCATCAATGACCTATATAGATTATAGCATGCATGTTATGCATAAAATAGAGGTTGAAGTTACATGAACATCCAATAATTCTATCCGCAATCACATTCTCGAATCTAATACTTTTATCGATTGAGTTTACAAGTGATTTTAACTAGTGTTAATACTCGCTTTTTAAAAATAATTCAGTTGAGACAGAGTAACGTTTTCAAGGCTTTGTTTAAGTTCACAACTTGTTTATGTCCGTATCAAGTTTAGAACCTCAATACCAGTAAAATAAGGACACCAGCCTTAAATTCTGGGACCTTATAAAGGCTTAGTTTGAAATTGAGTTTCAGAGTAAATAATCACTTATAATTATCATTATGAATTGATTATGTGTTTGGTAATTTTTTTATAAGGTGCTTATTTATAAAATTTAATTGAAAAAATCATGATTTTAAAAAACAGATGACATGTTGCTTATTTAAAACACAATTTTTACATAGTTGAGTTTTTTCACCTCAATACCAAACTAAGCAAAGACAATACTTAAAAAGAAAACTAGCATATACCAATATAAAAAACTTTTCTCTCTAGGAGAAAACCCTAGGCAGCAGCAGCTTCCAAAAAAACCAATCAACCTTGTCCGGCGGCAGCCCTGGTCTTGGCTGGTCTCTTGGCCATGCTAGCACCTAATGGCTTTGCTGCCGGACGTGATTGAATATGCCTGGAGCGAGGTCTGAGATGAGTGGATAGTCATGGGTGTTTTGCAAGTTCCTTGTTGTTGTTCCTAGTGATTGCGGCAGTTCCTCGTTGGCTTGCTTTTGCAGCAATCGGTGAAGTTAAGGCGTCGATGGTGGAAGATGCTTGATTGAGTCGATTCGAAGAGGATGATGTTGTCGATTTGGTGGTTCATGGCGTTGGTAGTCTGGATGTTTTGATGGCAGGAACATCTAGACTGTTCATGTCGTGGTGGTGGAGATCGGGGACTTCATGGAGGCAAATTTCAGGCAAGGAGTGCAGCGATGGTTGCTGGTGCACGGCGGGCTTGCTTTGGTCTAGGGTTAGGTCACTTATTTGGACCTGATATATTGGGCTTGCTATGTTGGGCTGGAGTTTTTGGCTCTGGGCCAAACTTTTGATTTTTTAGCTTTTGTCTAATTACAAATAAAATCCTTGTATAAGGATCGTATGCACTTTATGTGCAGTCATCGAGTCTAGTGTCTCGGCCTATCGACTATATAGTAGTTAATAGTCTATGGGCTCTCTGATGAGTGCGGAATCTGTCAAATGATTGGACCTAATTCTATGTATCGTTGTGCTAGTACCACAAACTCTTTATCTACCCCATGTCGGTAGAGTGGGGATATGTAACGGCCATTTCTGACTTTTGACATCAATATATCAGTCATGCCTTATTAAAAAATAAAAACAAAGATAGTACTTTTGTAAATAGTTAAATATAGGTCAGAAAAAGATAACGAATAAAAAAATATTACAAAAAAAAAGACTCATAAAAGCCTAGCCTTGGTTTAAAGCAACCAATTATTCCATAAAAAAAAATAAAGTCTTTGTTTTTGGATCCTGGATTAAAATGAAAAACAAAGATTCATGTGGACTGTTGTCACCTAAATAATTAAACAAAAAGATTCTCTCTTCTGGGTTGTTCATTCAAAGCTGTGTAGGAGGCTCATGAAATCGTGACCCCCACTCCCTCCACCGTCCGATCACCTCCCAGATCCCCGCCAGGTGTCCAACCCAAGTCGCTTTTGGGACCCACGCCCTAACCTTCTGGAAATAACCCCCTCTTTCCCTCCAGATGGGACCCAAAAAGCTCAACCCACACAAACAGAGAAGCCAGTAGAAGCAGCTAGAGCCACTCAGATTCCGGCAAAATCCCAACGGTTCTGATCACATGTTTCGCTGAAGCTCCAATTAGAATTCAATACTAAAAAAAAACGAGATGTCGTTTCTGAGGAGGAGAAAGGGGAAGGAGGCGGAGAACACGGAGCGGCCACCGCACGAGGATGACGAAAGCGAGACGCAGAAGGAGCACAGCAGCGAGAAAACGACGCGTCGTAAAAGGAGGCATCGGAACCCTAACCGATGGTCGTGCGTGGCCAACTGCTGCTGGCTGATCGGAGTGATATGCTCGATCTGGTGGTTCCTTTTGTTCTTGCTGAACGCAATGCCGGCGTCGTTTCCTCAGTACGTGACGGAGGCGATAACGGGGCCGGTGTCGGACCCGCCGGGGGTGAAGTTGAGGAAGGAGGGACTGAGGGCCAAGCACCCGGTGGTGTTTGTGCCCGGAATTGTCACCGGCGGTTTGGAGTTGTGGGAAGGCCATAGCTGCGCCGATGGGTTGTTTAGGAAGAGACTCTGGGGTGGCACGTTTGGGGAGTTGTACAAAAGGTTTGTGCTTTAATTGGTTTGGATTATTAAAGTTTGTTTTTTACTTTTTTTTTTTTTTTGGGTTTTTGTATATGGGAAGTGTGTGTGTTTGATAGTTGAAAAGTTTGATTGATTGTGACTCAAAGTAATGGTGTGAGTTTGCTTAGCTTACAAATTGCTTGAGTCAAACGTTAGATGAGAACAGGTTATGTATGTGGTTTTGTCTTGAGTATATAAGCCAGGGTGGTAGCTAGTTAAACCAAATGAGAGTATAAGTGGAAATTGAGAAACTTTTCGAATGTTAGTTGATTGGTTGTGTCAACTACTGGTGTGTGTCAATAGATTCATCTATAGCTAGTTAAAGGTTTGTTTAAAACAGGTTATCGAGTCAATGAGTGAGTTTGATTGGGTTTTGTGTTGAACATATAAACTAGGATGCTCGCTAGTTAAACCAAATTAGATAAAGGGAAAATAGAGAAACTTTTCGAATATTTGTTTGATCTGTTTTCCAGATTCCTATATAGGGTATTGTCACTCAGTTTGTTTTTTATGTAAGTAAGCAAAGAGGATAGTTGTGGGGAGGTATGAACTGCATAATCTATTTACTGTCTGTCTTTATCATATGTGTTAGTTTGATCAGTTATTTCATGCCCTGACTATTAACGAATAGGGTGTTTTTCAAAATTTCTTGAATAGTCTTGGACATGGCTCTTACATAGTGTTACCCTGCGATTCATTTTGTTTCTGACAGACCTTTATGCTGGGTTGAGCATATGTCTTTGGACAATGAAACTGGACTGGACCCTGAAGGTATAAGGGTTAGGCCTGTATCTGGTCTTGTGGCAGCAGATTACTTTGCCCCTGGTTACTTTGTATGGGCAGTTTTGATTGCTAATTTGGCTCGCATTGGATATGAGGAGAAAACCATGTATATGGCTTCATACGATTGGAGATTATCATTTCAGAACACAGAGGTATTGTTATGTAAACGTCTTTTTCATACCTTCATAGTAGCAGTTTATGCATTATCGTGACATTTGGCTCACTGTATGTCGGCTTGATCGCCTTGACCAGGTTAGGGACCAAACTTTAAGCAGAATAAAAAGTACTATAGAACTTATGGTAGCCACAAATGGTGGTAACAAGGTGGTTGTTCTCCCACACTCAATGGGTGTTCTGTACTTTTTGCATTTTATGAAATGGGTTGAGGCACCAGCACCAATGGGAGGTGGGGGTGGATCAGATTGGTGTGCTAAGCATATTAAAGCTGTAATGAACATTGGTGGACCCTTTTTAGGAGTTCCAAAAGCTGTTGCAGGACTTTTCTCTATTGAGGCCAAAGACATTGCTGTTGCCAGGTTTTCTTCTTTTATTTTAATATCATATTTTCCATTCTTCTGTGGGCTAGTCTGCTATACATTTCTGAATTTTTGTATCCTGCTGTGGCTCTCATTGAACTCCTCATCGTTGTTACAGGGCTTTTGCACCAGGCGTTTTGGATAAGGATGTTTTTGGTCTCCAAACCTTACAACATATGATGCGGATGACCCGGACATGGGATTCAACTATGTCTATGATACCAAAAGGAGGGGACACAATTTGGGGTGGTCTTGACTGGTCACCTGAAGAAACCTGTAATTGCAATGTGAAGAAGGTGAAGAATAATGATACCAAAGAAGCAGAGCCATATAGAGTAAATTATGGGAGGATGATATCATTTGGGAAAGACGTAGCAGAGACACATTCCTCTAAGGTTGAGAGGATTGATTTTAGGGTATATATCTCTCTCTCTCTCTTTCTCTCTCACTGTATTTTATAGTCCCTTATATCTGTTATATCTAATTATAGCAGTTAGTAGTTCACCTGTAACCTAGCATCTCAACTAGCTATTGAATTTCCATTATGGGATCATTACTGAAAAGGTGAAGTATTGGTTTTACATTTTGTCATAAGTTGATGTAATTACAAAGCTCTTGTGTCTGGGCACAAATGATATGTCAGATTTTCTTAGATTGTACGTGAAGAGTGACATTGCTAAAACTGATCTTGCCAAATGAGGTGATGACTAGTAAGTAGTAACTTGTACTTAATATAGACTCAAGCATGAAATTTTTATCATATCTCGAAGATATTGAAAAAAATCAAAATTTGAAGTTTTCTAAATTTATTTTTGTCTTCCAAGATGTGTTCCATCTTTTCCTATAACCCCATGATACATACTGTGATGAGATATTTAGTATATACGCTTTGACCAATAGTTTAATTTGGATTGCTTGGCAGGATGCTGTAAAGGGTAACTTACTTGCAAATTCTACCCATTGTGATGTATGGACAGAGTACCATGATATGGGTGTCGGGGGTGTCAAAGCCGTTTCAGATTACAAAATCTACACTGCTAGTTCAATTTTGGATCTCCTACATTTTGTTGCGCCCAAATTGATGACACGCGGAGATGCTCATTTTTCATATGGAATCGCAGACAATTTGGATGACCCCAAGTATGAACATTACAAATATTGGTCAAACCCTCTAGAAACAAGGTAAGTTGTTCTGTGCTGTTTGAACAGTTTATACCCCAATAAATCATGAAATGAGCTTAATCTACTCTAACCTCTTTTGATGACTATTGATTGAATGCAACAAGTGATACTTTTTGTAATTGTTTCAGCTTGCTCGTCTCTACCTTTACATGTCTCAGATGTATAATCAATAAGAAATGGAACATATTTTCTAGATTTAAATATTATTTGCACGGTGGTTTTCTGGGCCTTTTTTCTACCCTTGAACTAATGCTTAGGTTACCAAAGTGGGAAAAGGTTGTAATGATGCCATGCATGTGTCTTTTTTCTTTTTCGGCCCAATGTCTATCAAGTATTCTATTAGTTTATACACCTAAGTTCAATGATAGTGATGATCTGATGTTTGCCTCTTGGTTCAGCTCTAGTTCATTCTTGTATTACTTATTTACTTATTAAATCGTTCTTTCGAGTTTTTGATTCACAAGGGTGCACTCCTTAAGCACATTGGCCTGTTTGTTTGTGCTGTTTTAACTTCTGTCTGCTTGTGCAGATTACCAAATGCTCCTGATATGGAGATCTATTCGCTGTATGGAGTTGGAATCCCTACCGAAAGAGCATATGTATATAAGTTAACTCCTACTGCTGAATGCTACATTCCCTTTCAAATAGATACCTCAGCAGAGGGTGGAACTGACGACCCATGTTTAAAAGGTGGAGTGTACTCCGCTGATGGGGATGAAACTGTCCCCGTCTTGAGTGCAGGTTTCATGTGTGCTAAAGCCTGGAGAGGAAAGACCCGATTCAACCCCTCTGGCATTCCTACTTACTTAAGGGAGTATGATCATGCCCCTCCAGCTAATCTTCTAGAGGGTCGGGGTACCCAAAGTGGTGCTCATGTTGATATAATGGGAAACTTTGCATTAATTGAGGATGTTTTAAGAGTAGCAGCAGGCGCCACAGGAGATGAATTGGGTGGAGATAAAGTGCACTCTGATATTTACAAGTGGTCTGAAAGGATCAATATAGATCTCTGAGTTTCATGGTGAGTTTCTGAAAAGTACAATACAACCACATTATATGGCCTGAAAGAATTTGGTTTCAGGTATCTCTTTTTTCTTCTGAAGCTGGATAATATTCTGTGTTTCAGTAATCCCGGGCTTGAAGATACAGAAGATGAATCATCAGCTTCCCATTGGAGATGGAATTATAGCACCAGTTCTTGTAATTGCTTTGAAGCCTAAAAAGATGGGTAGCATATTGCTAAAACGGACCCATCATTGCTATGGCGAGATCGCAATTTGGCCTGAAGAATCAGATCCCACGTTAAGCCGGGCTCATAGCAATCTAGGTGCAGCTGACTTATACAGTTAATATAGCTCCATAGGATTTTGGATATTCAATTAATTTATTGGATCATATGTGTCAATAAATTGTTCGATTAATCAACGTATACCTCTTATATCTGTATTTGGTTTGTCCAATTTATTGCTTCTCATTATTAGTTGGTACATGATATATGCTGTAGGAGTGTGTGTGTGGGGAGAAGAATGTAATAGAGGACTAGCCAATCTTGCAAGAAACTGCTCTTTGGAGATAATTACAGATATGGATGTCTGAGAGAAACAGAGAAAATTTCGGAAGAGTTTCAGTTCCAACTTTTTTCCCTGTGCTCGTTACAAACTCTAGCATTCTGCAGATTCAAAGGTGATTAAGTGATAGTTTCACATCCAAGCTAGGACGCACAACATCTAAACTAAACTATGTAATCATAAATCTTATGCAGAAGAACAGTAAATGAATAAGACACCAAGCACAGGGGCCAAGAGAAACAAATAGGGAACAACACCCTTGAACTGAACTAGGAACTTTGTAGAACCTCGAGTTTCTTCAGGATAGTTCTTCACGTTAACCTCCTCTGAGTCTGATTGAGGCTTCAAAACACGATCAGGTCCCTTCAGATTAACCTCCTCCATGTCCGACTGGAACTTGAAGATACGATTAGGGGGATCTCTAAATCTTATTTGATGAGATTTTCTCTCCCGAAAATTATAGGAGATAACTTTGTAATAACCTTGCATAAGTACAACGTCACCATTGTGGAACGCTAATGGAGAAACATAGATCTCTTCCTCGCTGAGTTTGTTGATGTTCAGCGTCTGCCTCTCGCTCCATAACTTCCTGCTGTAATTTTCCATCACCCACATGAGCATGAAATCTTTTCCACTTCGAATCAACGCAAGCCGACCTTGGTACTCCACAAGCAGTAGCTTGTTGTAACTTTCATTATCGATCGCGGAGGTTGGCAATGAGAACAGTTCCCAGTTCTCTGTGTCTTCATAGAAAGCAAATACTTGGTTACTTGACAGAAGCCAATGCAGACCACCATTTGCTGCTACAACAGAATTTTCTTTATTCGCAAAGAATACACTAGCAGGTAGAATCACATCCTTTGACCGCTTCCATGCCCCTGCGGTTGAATCAAAAATCTCGCACCTAAGATGCCGCCACAATTGAGAGTTAAGCTTGAGAAGTTCCTTGGCTTTCGAGAATCTAATAATCTTGTATTTCAAAGGATTCGACTTCAACACAAGCAGGGCAATGCTTGCAGTTTGGTACTTGGTTTTCGGATTCGGTATCTTTTCCCATTGTTTTTTAGTAGGCTTACAAACCAGATACCTGTTGTTCTGGTTGACACACACTAGTAGGCCTTTCTTCGCAGCTTCAATCTGGACAGGAAATTCTAGAAAATCCAAAGACAGTACCGAAGTGGAGTTGGCATCATTATCCAGCGACACAAACGTGGATGAGTGTTTACAGTCAACTAGGCTCTCAATGAAAAATCCAGAAACTATGTTAGCTCTCTTGCAAAGAAGTTTATTGAAGCTTGATTCGTATGTGACCCCATTCAACTCCTTTGAAATCGATCTGCAACGCCCTACAGTTTCTAAGGATGATCTTGTGAGAATCTCAAAGAGTGCGTCAGATGGCAATGCTGGTTCTAAAGCCATATTGGAGATTACTGGTTATGTGGCTTTTCTTTGACAGTTTCCGTTTAAGTACTTAGTAGTTCCTAATAAGCTTGTCGTAGTAAAACTAATTTTGACTGATGCCAATCAACACAGATTAGGACTCCTTCTGCGCAAGGATATAGGAACTGTTTCCTTCTGGGTTTAGGAACTGTTTCCTTCTAAGTTCCTATGACTGCATATATTTGGTTTCTCATCGTTTGCACCTGCAAGTTTTTCATGCGTTAACAGCAAATATTACCTAAAAGAGAGACTTGTTTTTCAAGTTTCTTAACAGCAATAAAGTACATCGTGAAACGTGAGAAACTTGGACACCAAGTCTTTCCGGTCTAAGTATGAATAAGTAACAGTGAATCTTCTTATGATTCATTTTTCCAATTTAATAAGATTTAAGTTCCGGGGACAAAACCTGAATACATCCCAACCAAACCATGAAAATCAAAATTGAAATCTTTTTGGTTTTGTTTGGCTTCCCCAAAAACGAGTCATTACTATCAGTTGTTTACTCCTTGTTCTTATTGAAAACTGATCCATTGATTAGTCTCGTATAAATTAAAGAAAAGCTTAGAAACCAAGTCTTGACAATCTTCCAACTAAAGATATCAAACAATACAGCCTTAAGCATAAATAGCTCGACTCTCTCTAAATATATATAGTCTGCAACTCTGCATTTATGTTCAGGTCACTCTTACATTCTTGCTTTCCTCCAATGGCTTCATCACCAATCCTCCCTTCCGATATCTCTTTTGAGATTCTAACCCGAGCATCCTTCGATACTATTGGCCGGTGCAGGCTGGTATCGAAACAATGGAACCACCTGACTTACGATTCGTGGTTCATAAATCACCTCTGTCAGAGGACCAAAACAATAACCGGGGTTTTCATTCAAACCTCCGTCAACACCAAACAGATATCCACCTTTGTTCAAACCGTGGATAACATTGACATGATCTCCGATTCCAAGCAGCTCTCCTTAAGCTTCCTGCCTGAGCCGGTTAAGATAGAAGCTGCTCATCAAGGTATACTTGTTTGTGTGACCTGGAAACGTGTTCCCCAATACTATATATGCAAGCCAACAACAAAGGAATGGGAGCAGATACGTAACCCGAAAACGAAGTATATGACGGTAAAACTTGCCCTAATGGTGTTGAGATCAAACCCGTTAAGGTACAAGATTGTTCGGTTCTCAGAACCCAAGTCTCAAGATTCCAAGCACAAGTACAACCTCAGGTGCGAGGTATATGATTCCAAAGTTCGAGAATGGAAACTGTTGGACAATGTAGTTTTATCGAATGATGCATTCTTGTGCTGTAAACCAGCAGTATCAGCATGCGGTGCACTCCACTGGCTTTTGTCCAACCACGGAGTCCGAGTCTTTGCTTTTCATTTAGATAAAGAGAGCTGGGAAATATTTGCGCCACCGTGCTCGGCGGTTGATAATCACCATAAGAATCAGGTTGTGGAGTACCAAGGGCGCCTTGCATGGATTTGTGAAGGAGAGGACAGGATGGAGCTATATGTCATGCAAGACTACAAGAACAAAGTATGGAGCAAAAGCCAAATAATAAGGATTAAGGGAGTGGATCCTCTTGCTTCGTTTGCAACTCTTTGCAGTAATGATGTTGCACTCATGAGAGGACTTTGCAAGATAATACCTTACAAGTTTGGAGATTATAGCTCCAAGATAGCAAATATACCGGATGTTTATGGGGCAGATGACATCTTCATATTCCAATCTGATTCAGAGCCTACAAACTTGAAGGGTCCATTGAAATCTTGGGGAATAAGAAGATGGTTTCGTTCGGTTAAAAAGAAATGGTCTCCAAGAACCAAGTATCGCCTGAGGATTGCTAAGCAATTTGCTGGTACGTATGGTATGTATGCCATACCGGTCGTGTTTCTATTTTTGGCACACAAGGCATCACATATAGCTTAAGGCGGTTAGCCGGTACCTGATTATATATGTTGAGGTTGGATATTGTCTTTGTGATCAATCGAAAGATTTCATTAAAAATGGCTCGCTAGATTACTTCTCATTGAGAGTATATACCGATATTAATCGACCTACCAAAGTCTCGATTCTAAATACAAAAATGTTTTGGGGCCTTATTAAGGCTTAAGAATTTTGGCCTTAATCTTACGTGGTGTGCCACCTCATCAAGACATATCATCAATATAAAAAACCTTATTATGTTATATTTGGGTTAAAATACAATCTTGTCCTTTCAAATCCAATGGCTTTAAAATACACATCATCAATATTGTCTTAATATAAAGCAGTAATTACGATGACAAAAAAAAAACAATAATTACGAAATATAATTTATTCATAACTACCTAATTAATAGTTATTGCAAATTGGGCAACAATTACAACCAAATTATGTTTTATTTTAGATGATTTTGTTACCTTTTTTGGGTTGACTACATAAAATTTATTTCTTGACACAATTACGATATTTGACATTAAAACATTCTATCTTTGTGAATCAAATTCAATGTTAAATCTTTTTTGACTATTAATCAAAATTTAGATTTAGAATTATATATATACACACACACATATCCATCGAATTTTAAAAAAATAAAAGTAGATAAAATAAATTTGTATCGAATTTTTTAGATGAATTATATATATATATATATGAAGTTTATTTGGACATTGATATAGTGTGTTGAAATTATTTTTTTTGAAATAATACTATTTTTTTTTAAATAGTATATGTGTGTATGTATGTATATGTGTGTATATATATATATATGTATGTATATTCACTTAAATTTATATTTTTGAATAATTATAATTTAAAAAATTATATTTGGTGTTTAAATTTAAAAACGAGTGTAATAAAAAAAAGGGGTAATTATAAAAAAGGGCTATAGAAAGTCCATAATTAGAAAAAAGGCCTAAATTTTAAAGGCCTTATAAAAAAGGGCACCAGTTAACAAATAACCAAAAAATATCACATAATTACAATATGCCACTGTAATTCTTTTAATTAAAACGAAAACGAAACTTCAATCCCTCCCTCCCTCCACCCATCTGTATAATACCGGCCACCCCCTCTCTCTTAAATTAAAACAATCTCTCTCTCTCTCTCTCTCTCCTTCTCCGGCAGCCATGAGGAAAATCCTCCACACATTCAGGACGGCCAAATCGGCTCCAAGTTCTGGGAGGTCATATGCGACGAGCACGGCATCGACTCCACCAGACGCTACAAGGGCGACGGCTCCTCTGATCTCCAGCTCGAGAGGATCAACGTCTACTACAATGAGGCCTCCAGTGGAAGGTACGTCCCAAGCGCCGTCCTCATGGATTTCGAATCTGGCACCATGGACAGCATCAGATCCGGGTCGTTTGGCCAGACCATCGCGTTGACGGCGCTCCTGACGCGCTGGCGGGAGGGCGGGACTCTGGTCTCGGAGATGAAGCTTGAGCGGTAGTAGACGAAGGCGCCGATCTGGTCGTACTCGATGGTCATCTTGTTGTTGGGCTTGAAGACGTCGAAGGAGGAGACGTTGAGGCCGGCGACGGAGAAGGACTCGACGCCGAAGTCGGGGATCTTGGGGTTGAGGATGAGCCAGACCATAAGGAGGAGGGAGCCAGTGATGACGAAGCGGAGGAGAAGAACGAGTCTGCCGCTGCTTTGGATTGTGGTGGAGACTAAAGGGACGTCTGAGATTTTAAGGAAGAGTGGAGTCAGGTATAGGCATTTGGTGTGTGTGAACAACTCGACGAGCGCCAAGGACTGAGGAGTGTATCAGAGGAACACGGCGTTGGAGCACATTGAGCGCCATAAGCTTGATGGCATTATTTACTTTGGGGACGATGACAACATATACTCGCTCGACTTGTTTGATAGCTTCAGAGAAATTAAGTATGTGTTCTAAAGTTGAGCTTCTTATCGTTCAATTATGCTTCTGCTTATCATTGTGTTTCAGGTTTTCCATATGCTTGTTTTAGAGTGATTGTTCTGTTTAGATTAACTCTGATGTCGAAGTTATACTTGTGGGTCTATTTTGAGTGCTGTTTTGTTTTCCATTATGCTGCAAAGTTTAATCATAAGAATGCAGTTTTTGGCTACTAGTTCCCTTCACTAAACGGCATGTGTATTGCATTACTTGATTGCATTACATTACATAGAGATTTAGATATATTGTTTGACTTGGGTTCTTCACATATTATAAACATTACAGATTGCCAATATTGTGGAATATAAAGTTTGGTCCAAATTTTGATATCTAACTGAATTAAATTGTTTTAGCTACATAGGTGTGAATTAAATCCCATGTATTAGAAAGAGATTGAATGCAACCACAATTACCTGTCTATTTGAGAAACTGTCAAATCTTTGTTTTGCGGCTGTTTTTTTTTTATGGAATGTGGATGTAAATGGAGATTTGCTTGTCAATTGTGATATGCATCAGTATTTGCTTAGAGTTCTTATCTGATGAGTGGTGTGTGTACTGTGTAATATATATGTTGTTGTCGTCATCTTTGTGCTGAGATGATATGGTTTCTTTCAGATTTGTGTTATTAGTCTCTGTGTTGGAGGCTTGGAGCCTGACAAAAGATGGCCCTGTTTGGAAGGCAAGGATTATATCGTTCATTGCCTTGCTTAAGATGTGGGGATTGGGGAAACATTCTGCAGAGGGCTGATGATCAATACCCTGATTCAGTGACTTTTTTTTTTATGAAAAGAGAGGCAAAGTAAGCATCAGTATACTTTTTTGTGTCAAAGCCTATTACACTTGTAGTGTCGAGAAGTTTTGGTTCAACTTATTGTGAAGTTGATCCATCCTGAATCCAGTAACATCATCAAGCTATAAGATGATAATTTACAGTCACTAACGTTATTACAACTAGCTGTTTTTGCTGAACCCTGAAGTTGTCATGGTATTGAAAAACAGTGTTGGACATTCTAGTGGTATGATGAATTGATGATGCATGTTAAAGAGAAAACTGCTGCGTAACCTTTATATCCGTTAACCTTTGACACGAAGTGACTGTTGTGTAGCCTATTCATTGAACTGATTCAAACACTCACCTACTAACCTAAAACCCTAGAAACTGTAAGAGTAATAAGTCAAGTGCTTGTGTTGAAAGACCATTGACGATTATTTAAATTAGTATGCAAGTGTTGTGGACTTGGACGGAAGCATATGAAGCTATTGGTTATGTAATTACTTCAATGACTATAAAATAGTTGATTATGAGTAACAATTTCAGTAACTATCTGAGTAATTATTCAAGTACAATTCTAGTTTGTATCTGAGTAACTATCTAAGTAATAAGTAACTATTGAAATAACTATTATTTGAGTAACTATCAAAGTAACTATCTGAGTAACTATTAAAGTAACTATCGGAGAAACTATCGAAATAACTAGTTACTATCAGAGTAATTATCCCAGTAATTATCTTACTAACTATCTAAATAATTATCATTTTAGTAACTATCTCAGTAACCATATTACTAACTATTTAAGTAACTATCATATTAGTAATTATCTTACTAACTATGTTATTAACTATCTCAGAAACTATCGGAGTACCTATTAAAGTAACTATCGAAGTAACTATCTCAGTAACTATCAGAGTAACTACCAAAGTAACTATTAAAGTAACTATCGGAGTAATTATCGAAATAACTAGTTACTATCGGAGTAACTATTCCAGTAACTATCTTACTAATTATCTAAGTAATTATTATCTTAGTAACTATCTTACTAACTATCTCAGTAACCATATTACTAACTATCATTTAAGTAATTATTTTACTAACTATGTTACTAACTATCTAAGTAACTATCTCAGTTTCTATCGGAGTAACTATCAAAGTAACTATTAAAGTAACTATTCCAGTAACTATCAGAGTAACTATCTCAGTAACTATCGAAGTAACTATTAAAGTAACTATCGAAGTAACTATCTTACTATCATCTTAGTAACTATCTTACTAACTATTAAACTAATTGTCTTACTAACTATCAAACTAACTATAATTTTAGAAACTATGTTACTAACTATCTAAGTAACTATCATTAGACTAATTATCTTACTAACTATCTAAGTAACTATTATATTAATAACTATCTAAGTAACTATCATTTTAGTAACTGTCTAACTAACTATCATTTTAATAACTATCTTAGTAACTATGATACTAACTATATAAGTAACTATCAAACTAACTATAATCTTAGAAACTATGTTACTAACTATCTAAGTAACTATCATCTTAGTAACTATTTTACTAACTATATATCTTACTAACTATCTAATTAACTATCATCTTAGTAACTATCTTATTAACTATCATCTTACTAACTATCTTACTAACTATCGTACTAATAATCTAAGTAACTATCATACTAATTATCTAAGTAATTATCTCAGTAACTATCTTACTAACTATTTATATAGTTACTAACTATCTTAGTAACTATCTTTCTAGCTATCTAAGTAACTATCAACTTACTAACAATTTAAGTAACTATCATCTTAGTAACTATCTTATGAACTATCTAAGTAACTATCTTATGAACTATCTAAGTAACTATCATCTTACTAACTATCTAAGTAACTATCATCATACTAACTATCTAAGTAACTATCATCTTAGTAACTATGTTACTAACTGTTTAAGTAACTATCATCTTAGTAACTATTGTACTAACTATCGGAGTTAGTTTGATAGTTACTCATATAGTTATTTCGATAGTTATTTCGATAGTTGCTAACTATCATCTTAGTAACTGTCTTACTAACTATCATCTCAGTAACTATCTTACTAACTATCTAAGTAATTTTCATCTTACTAACTATCTTACTAACTATCTAAGTAACTATCATATTAGTAACTATCTTAGTAACTATCATTTTAGTAACTATCTTGGTAACTATTTTACTAACTATTATCTAAGTAACTATCATCTTAGTAACTATCATATCTTAATAATTATCTTACTAACTATCCAAGTAATAAGTTATCCCCCAGTTACAAGTAACTATCTGAAGTAACTATCGGAGTAACTACTGAAGTAACTATCCAAGTAACTACCGAAGTAACTATCTAAGTAACTACCGAAATAACTATCCAAGTAACTACCATAATAACTACTTAAGTAACTACCAGAGTAACTACCGAAGTAACTATCTAAGTAACTACCGAAACAACTATCCAAGTAACTACCGAACTAACTATCCAAGTAACTACCGAATTAACTTTCCAAGTAACAAGTAACTATCAGAGTAACTACCGAAGTAATTATCCAAATAACTATCAAAGTAACTACCGAAGTAACTATCAAAGTAACTACCGAAGTAACTATATAAATAACTATCTAAGTAATAAGTAACTATACATGTAACAATTTGAGTAACTATCCAAGTAACTATCGGAATAACTACCAAAAAAACTATCAGAATAACTACCGAAGTAACTATCAGAGTAACTATTTAAGTAACTACCGAAGTAACTATCTAAGTAATAAGTAACTATATAAGTAACTATCCAAGTAATAAGTAACTATACAAGTAACTATTTGAGTAACTATCCAAGTAACTATCTAAGTAATTACCAAAATAACTATCCAAATAATAAGTAACTATGCACTTAACTATCTAAGTAACAATTCTCGTGGTAATTGTTAATTTGCTCATAGATTTGTGATAGTTTGTTGCTCTATATCTCCAACTACAGTAATAGAATTATATACTCAATTACTCATAAAGCTATAAACAGAAGGACCATTTCAACATAATTAGGAGCAGCTTGTAGATCTATACATTCATCTTTCCATAGCAGCACATAGTGATACTATTGAAAAGATCCCACTTCTGTGTAACGGGCATGTTGGTGCAGGTGAGATGCATCATGCTCTCGACGCAAATGACGTTCTGCATTTTGTTGGCGATGTCAAGAGTCAGATCGGCGGTGGAGCCACCGGCGCCCCAAGTGATGTCGCAGAAGGCCGGATTGTGAGCCACCATCCGATCCATCCTTTCAAGTAGGTTCTCCACCCCATCCTCCGTCTTCGGCGGGAAGAACTCGAACGAGAACACCACCTTCTTCTCATCCGCCAATGCCTCGTTGATTTTGTCTATAACCTTCATTCTTCTTCTCTCTTTTTTCACTCTCTGCTATCTCTCTGTATATATCTAACAAGATGAGACTTCTGGCCCTACAATCCTAGATCTCTACTATCTCCACTCACTCACCCCCGCCAGCTCAGATCCAAAACAATCAATCAAGCCCGTAACAATTTGTTGGTGCCATCTCCCTCCTTTTTTCTATGCATTTTATACATCCTCGTATCATCCTCGTATCATTCCAAGTTCCCTATATATATACTCCCCCGCCACTCCTCCACTTTCTCCCTCTTCCACTGCTACCACTCCACCTGCCGTCTCTTCCCCCGACCCGACCCGAACCCGTGTAACCACACCCGCCTCTACAGCCCCTGCTGCTACCGATACACCTACTCCGACGGCTCCTGCCGGCTTCTTCTCCAAAGAAACCACAACACTCAACACCAGCTCTGACTTTTCATTTGAGAGAGAGAGAGAGAGGATAAAACTTTTACGGAGAGATGATCGGATCATGTTAAAAAAGAAAAGAAAAAAACAAAAAAAGGGTATTATAGTCACAAACAAAACTAAAAACAGTCCTTTTTTATAATTTACTGAAATTAAATAGAAGTTTTTATAATAAATATATTAAAACAATGTCCTTATTTATAAAGTGAAAAAGAATGAGCCTTTTTTCTAATTTTCAAAGGTGGATAGCCCTTTTTTCTAATATATACTAAAAAAAATGGCTTAAAAAATATTTTTCTTTTCTTAAAATTATTTTTATTTTTGACAAATAACAAAATAATCTAGAGCCATTGGATTTGAAATGACAAGATTGTATTTTAACCATAATATGACATAACAAGGTTTTTTGTAATATCCCGATTTTTGAAATTTTATTTTTCTTTTTAGAAATAGAAAGTAGAGGTCGTCACGAGTTCGTCACATTTTTCAGAGTCCCGAACTATTTTTAGCGATTTTTCAAAGTTTAGTTGAAATTATATCGTTTTATGACGTGGCAAGCTCTGATTGGCTGAAAGGGTGACACGTGGCAGTGGGGGAAGGGACCAGTTCACTCCATGTGGCTGATGACGTCATCAACAGCCTTAGTCACCTGGGCAAGTGTCAAAAGGTGGGAATTTTGTGTGGCTTTGTGTGGTGTTGACACATGTCATGAAGCCACCAATGGCTGAGTGACATGTGACAATAGTATTCCCTATAAATAGGATCAGTTCCCCCTCCATTTTTCTGTCCGTACATCTCTCTCTAGTTTTTATTAATATTTTATTAGTTTTGTGACGAAACTTCCGCGGATTATAACTTTTGATCCGTAACTCCGATTCTGATACGCGAGTGGCTACGGATTCGTATCGACGTGATCTTTCTATCAATGGTGATTGGAATTAGATCCAACGGTGATTTCTAAAAAGCTCGTTCTAGGGTTCTCGATTTAAGATCTGGGTGTCAAATCGATTCGTCGAGGTGAGTGGTTTATGTAATGTGTTTCAAATATTCTTATATGTTTTTAAAATAGTCGAAAAACATGATTTTGATCTATTTATCAAATATCTCTCTATTTTCAAGTGAAGCATGTCGATTTGTGAAATATGTGGAGATTATATATATTATGGTGTTGGATCCATTGTTTGACTAGTCATATAACATGTGAACTTCTTGATTGAGTTATGCCGAAATAAGAATGTGGCACACGGTTGTATAGGGCATGAAGGCCATTAGGTGCCCGTGGGAGATCACTAAATTGAAGGATGCCCATTAAGAATGGATTATGCGATGTGACAAATTGTATTGTGGTCGACGTGAAATATATGATATACGTATTTTGTAGCGTGTGTAAAATGACATGGCTTTGCTGGCATATTACATAGGACACTCACTGAGCACATGGTTTTACTCACAACCCATTTATTTTATGTTTTGCAGAGAAGTGTTTAGATTCTGTCGTGTTGAAGTGTCGGATGAGCCTAGAGTGAAAAGCCTAGAAAGAAGTGTTTTTATTTTTTATTTACATCCTGCTTTGTAACATTTAACTCATACCTCGGGATTGGTGTCCACCGACGCCGGGACCGGGGCGTGACATTTTTGTTATTGATGATATGTCTTGATGAGGTGGCACGCCACGTAAGATTAAGGCCAAAATTTTAGGCCTTATTAAGGCCCCCTATCACTTCTTCTAAATAATAAAAAAATGTACTAACTGTTAATTAATGTGTTCTTTGTTAAGCGATATAAGTAGCCTCATTGCCATGTCATTTCAATTTTCATTTTTATATCGTAGTCACTTTTAGCAAATTTGTTCAATTTCAACTACCACCCTTATTTAAGCAAACACAAGATATCAATTATATGTTATAGAATACCGCAACCTTCTTTTTCTTCCTCTCTTGACCTAGGGTTAGGGTTAGGGTTTTGAGACAGCTGCTCGGTGCGACTCATATGGCGGCAGTGACGGCTTCGGTAGCCTCCATGACTGCACGTCTAGTGTCCAAGCTCTCTCTCGGTTCAGAGGAGGAGCCGTTACACCTGGGGGATCTTCGGAGCCCGGAAAACGGGTTCGTTGCTTTCCGTTTCTACCTGGTTGGTTGTCTCAACACCAGCAAGGCTATGGCTTTTGGCTCTTTTCGCGGCGCTGTGCGGTCCATGTGGAAGACCTCGACTCCGGTGGAGGTCAAGACACGGGGAGATAGTAACCTTTTCACGTTCAACAATGAACGTGATTTGTCGAGGATCAAGAAGGGTGGTGTGTCCAGAGGGCGATGGTGATTCTCAAGGACTATGATGGTTTTTCCGACATCATGAAGGTGTTGCTGGACCTCATTTGAATTTGGGTGGCAATTTCAGGGCTTCCGCCGGCGCTTCTTACGGTGGCCACCGTCCCGCTTATCGGGGAGACGATCGGCCCGGTTCTCCAGATCGATCACGTTGCCCTGGGTCGTGGTACTGCTAGGGTTCGCTTAATCCTCCCGATCAATGCCCCGGTGAAGCTTGAACGTCGGCTTAGGGTTTCTCCCTCCGATGTGATCACGGTGGAGTACAAGTACGAGAGGCTTCTAGGTCGCTGCCGCACTTGCTGCCAGATTGAACATGGAGGGCAGACATGCCCTAGTGAGGGTACGCAAGAGGAAGCAGCGCTGCCTTCTCAAAGGGCTGCGCAACCGGGGATGATCTTCAGGGCAAACTCAGCCCCAGGTATGACTATCTCCTCTTCTCCTTCGCTCTCATCCCTCTCGGGATTATTTCCGAAGGAGAAACGCCAAGTACAACTCTGAGCAGTATCAGAATTCTCATCTCCATCGAAAGTGACTGGAGTTCGCCAGGTTCAGGATGAGGAGGATTCAAGTCAGGACAAGCGTACCAAGCACTGGTTGGAGATCATACGTTGGGAGCTTGGACCGGGTGACCTAGGCTTTATGGTGGGTAATGATGGAGTTATTGGCCTTGCTCGCAAATTCCTGAAGAAACGTGGACGCCCTAGGGGGAGCAAGAACAAGAAGATGGCATCACATATGAACTTCGATTCGATGACGTCTCCGTCCGGGACTGCAGGGAGGATGGACAACCCAGAAGGTGATTATGCAGGTGGATGTCTGATGGATTCAGGGTCAGCCTCGGAGGTTGGCAACAGGGCCGACGTGGCGTGAGGTGGTGCAACCTTGCACCAGGATCCCATCATGAGAGGATGGAGGGCTGCTCTACCTCTTCCTGAAAGGTACACCGTGTGATCTTGGGCCTGAAGGTCTTGGTGTAGTCCTCTCTTCTATCTTGATGGTTATTCGCTTTCTTAGTTTATTGTCCGCTTGTTTTGGACTTATTATGCTTTATTCGAACTTTAGTTTCGTTTATTTCATTTCGTAGTTTTATTTCAGAACTTTTTACTTTGTAGCGGAGTTTCGGCTGCTTGACGAGGCACAATCGGTCGTATGACTTATGCCAATGAAGTTATTCATTCTTCTGAAAAAAAAAAAAAAAAAAAAACTACCACCCTTATCTATTTATTCTTAGGTTGGTCTCTTTTATATTCCAAATCCTCTTCAATGGAACTTTCTCAATCGGTCATTTTCTAATTTCACAAGCTTGAAAATGCTTAAATAATAAAGAATTTAGCAATTAACGAGTATAAGATAATGGAAAAATGGATGAAGCATCCCAATCTACTAGAAACTTTTTACCCAGAATCCTCACTCGCAAAAGCAGAGCGTTGGAACCACCTCCCCTACCCGAATCGGTAACTCAAAAGCTTTGAGTCTTAGACGTAAACAAACACGGCGGCGCGTGGATACTGCGCGTGGGGGAAAGCCGACAAGCACAGTGAACGGCGGCTGAGGCAGAGAAACTAAAATAAATGCAGCCAACGGTTAAGGGCGCGTACATGCGTGCGCGTGGGCCACCAGAGGAAAGGAAAGCGACGAAATGTGGAAAAATACAAGAAAAATTTTGAGAGAGAGAGAGAGAGAAAAAATGTTTTAGAGAGAGAGAGAGAGTGAGTGAGCCAGTGAGGTGGTGGTGTGCTTTTAATTAGAAATTTATGACTCTTCTTTTCTTTCAAGTGTTGCGTTGTCAATCAGACCACAGCCCAAGAACAAGGAAAGAGAGACAAATAGAGACTCAGACCACAGCCCAACTTAGAGAGAGAAAGAGAAGAAGTAGAAGATAGAAGAGAGAAGAGAAGAGGAGAGAGAGAGAGTTTCAAGGTAGGAGACAGATATGTCCATGTTCTACCCAACAGTGTAAGTCTTATTCTTTGCTTGCCAGATCCCAAAGGTTCCCAACTTTCCCCTGCTCTGCTTCATTTGGTCTTCTCTCTTTCTTTTCTTTTTATTCTTCTATCAGCTTTTTGTGTAAATTTGGTCTGCTTTTACTGGTTTGGTTGTGGATGGTGGATTTGAAGGTCCAGGCTTTAAGTGGGTTTGATTCTGGTTCGTGTTTTGTGGTTGCATGTGGTGTTTGAGGTGATGATGATGATGAATTTTGATGATCATGATGATTTGGTTTTGGTTTTGGTAAAGTTGTGTAGCTATTTGTTGGTTTCTGGCCTTTTTGCTGTTTTGGGTGTGCTGCTTTCTCCTTGTTTTTTGGTGAAGGGTGTTGCTTTTGGCACATTTTCATTTTCTTTTGGCGAGTTTTCGGACTTTTGTTTTATTTGGTCTTGTTTTGAATTGTTACTCTGCTTGTGTTACTGGGTTTAGAGGACAATGCTTTGCTCTGTGGGATTGAGCGAGTGATGGGAATGAGTGACTTGTTTGTTATAGCTGAAAAAAAGGCTTCGGTTTCTTTTGGTGATGTGATTGGGATTGGTCTCGAATTCTCAAGTCTCTCGTTTGACTTGTTTGCTATTTAGTCTTGCATTGATATGTTCCTGTTTCCTTGAAAGGATTTACTTTGATTTTAGCCCTACTGATGTTGCATGTAATCTCTTTACCTGTAATTTTACTGAAATATAATAGCTGGCAAGTTTATAAGTTAGGTTCGATGAACCTATGCAATTATATAGCCAATTTGTATAGAAACTTTGAAACCTCTTCATGGTATTCTCTATGCATGTAGAGTGTGAACTTTCATTTAAAATGTTTCTGAAAGAGGATTTCCAAGTTTGCTGCAAATCTAGTTTGTTAATTTATAGTGGTTACTTGACGGTTTTGGAATAAAAGGTGCATTAAGCTCTCATGTTTTAGTAAGTAAATATTGATGATGTAGTTGCCTATCTGTTGAGGCTCTAGTCACTCAATAATATTTCACTCAACTGGTTTCCATTGTGCTTATCAATCTGTTTTTTAGTTTCAATTCATTGTTCGAGTGCTATACTTTCGGAATTTCATTTATTGTAATTGTGTTAGAAACCTGCATATAATGCCCTTAAATGTTTGATTTAGTTTAATTTGAGTGGATAGTTTCCAACAGTGCCAAGAATCTCGTTTTCATTATTAACACTCATTTTCACTTTCCATAAAATTCAGGTCACATTGTTAGAATTAGCAATACCAACTCAGAACTTGAAAAAGGAAATTTTTTATCAAACTTTCCTCCATCAATGCCCCATAATACTAATTGCATGTCGTGGAATCCAAATGAACGGCAAATTTCACCACCTTTATCAAACGATGTGAGCTTCAAAATGGAACTTCCACCACAACTTCATCACGATGCAAAGCATTTAGGCCTTCGAGTACAAGCTGACCCTGGATCAGGAACACAGTTAATTGGTCAATCTCAAGGTCAATGCCTTTCATCTGATTCTGGTATAAAATCTTCCTGGTCTTATAATATTCTTATAATATTTTTCTCCATGCTTCAACTGTATGTGGCTATCTAACTTCAAAAGGGATCTGTTATTATGTTAAAGAACAACTTATATATGTCCTATGAAGTTAAGTTTCTGAAGGCTGGGAACTGCATATAACATACAATAAATTATCGTGCTCACATTACTCTGTTGCTAAATATAGATAGATCTTCATTTCTCCATAGTGGTATGGTTACCAGTTTATTCTTCTTGTTTTATTGTACTTAGCTCCCTAGTTCTTAGTGTCCTTGAATAAGTTGTTCTTAATGCTTCCAGGCGAAGATGATGCACGTGGCAAGGGTGTTGAAGGGACAATGAAGCCAGCTTTCTTGAGTAATGTAGATCTTATGCCGCATCCTTCTCAAATTGGTTACAGCAATGTAGTGGTAAGTTGAACTGTAATACCCAGAAATTAACTTGTTATATGGTTGCTAATTTGTCCTTCTCCTTCTTTGCAGGCTCAATTCCATCCTTATGCTGATCCTTACTACGGTGGATTCTTTACTGCGTATGGACCACAGGCTATTGTAAGTTTTTCCGATTACATATGTTTCTGTAAGCTACTATGGCACGGCCATCCAGTTATATTTACAAGCATTTACATGCACTAAGAAATATCTATGTGAAGACATGTTTCATTTTATTAAATTATTAGTTTACGTCAATCATGGTTTACCATCCTTTTGATCTGAGCACCTCTAGATTTTCCTTTTGAATGTTTCAAAAATTTCTCGTTATTTCTGCTACTTACAATTGGAAATGGACTGTTTCCAGGCCCCCATGGTTGGGATGGCACCTCCGCGAGTTCCATTGCCTCTCGATCTTCAGGAAGACGGACCCATATATGTCAATGCAAAACAGTACCATGGAATCCTCCGAAGGAGACAATCACGTGCAAAGCTGGAGGCTCAAAACAAACTTCTAAAAGCTCGAAAGGTATGTAGATTACATCGACCAGGTCTTCATTGATGTGAACTCCTGTCGCTGCATTTGGTACCTGTAAGTACACATTTTAAGTTATGGATGCATTACTAAGTGAGGATTGATTGCGTAAGCAACAAGCAATTGATACCTCATCCATCAAAACCAGTTCTGTCTTTTATCTGAATTTGTTCTCCTTTTAGATGATCTGAACGTTTAACCTATTTCCCTAGCTCACTTTTGATTGAATGCAGCCATATCTTCATGAGTCTCGGCATCAACATGCACTGAACAGGGTAAGGGGTTCTGGTGGACGTTTTCTCAGCAAAAAAGAGCTCCAACAATATGAACAGAACCCCACCAGTAGCTCCAATGATCATGTTTCGGGTTCTATCAACTTGCATCAGAGAGAGGATACACCACGAAGAGAAAGTCATCACTCGGGAAGCAGTGATCTAGTCACTTCTATTGCAAGTCACTCGGGTGTAACCAGTGTTTCCAGTACCAATGCTATGTTTCGGCAGCCAGACCGCAGGTTCTCAGGTGGCATGTCTCCCCACATGAGTGGAGCCATGCAATTCAGTGGGGGGCTTATGGGCGGTGGAAACCAGCACTGTGCTTCCGTTGTCCGATGAGAGGTGTGCACAAATTGCGACAGTCTCACCGGTTTGGCAATTCATCCTTGGCTTTGTCACTTCGACATTCTACATTTGTCTCATGGAAGTGGCATTTAGTAGACCCTGTAACATAACGGGGGTCTTAGTATTGCGTCTTTTTATCATGAAACCGTTAAAACTACAATGCATGGGATTCTGTTTGAATTTCAGATCTGTGTATCTGATCAAAACAACAAGTTTGGTTATTACTAGTCTGATTCTGGTACTGTTCTTATCTCATATCCTTTGGTTTCTTGTGACAAATTTCTTTCTATAAGATATCACCCAGAGTATGATTAGGTTGTGACATATGCTCCCAGCTACTAGTCAATGCATGTTGTAAACAACAAAGTCTCACAATCTTCATAGCAAAAGTCAGATTCCGAGTCGAAGATGATGAGATTTTCCAAGGGATCAAACATTAATCCATCCAAATTCTAATCTATTTTCGAATCCAACCAAAAGATTTGAGAGAGTAGCACTTTTCTTGAATCAAAGAACAGAGTATGAGATACTTTTCTTTGAATCAAAATCTTTCATTCATTAACCACTCCAAGTTGAGCATCCTGATTGGGAACCCTACCGCTCCTACTAATGAATGTCGCTACAATGCATAATTTGAACATTTCACATGAGTATCTATCGTGATTTTTAATTCTAAATTGATGACAAACTATCATACAACCCAGAACCGGTCCAGCTGGGCCGGGTGCAAGAGCTGATGGGCCCACCATTGATGAATCCCACCTGGAATTTTAACCCAGATTTTAAAGTCTCACGGCATTTCTCTTTTTCTCACTTTCCAGCGAAATAGAAATGGAAAATTAAATTCTCGTTTCACCAAAAACAAAAAAACTGAAATAAAAACCTCCAAGGCTCCAAAGAGAGAGAGAGGCAGAGACCGAGAGAGAGAGAAGAAGAACCAAAACGGCAGCAAAAGCAAAGCCAATGGTGTCGTACGTGAATGTCTTGCTGTACGGCGTCGGAGGCCTCGTCGTCGCCGGCATGGCTCTACTGGTGGCGCTGCAGGAGCGTCTGGTCTACGTGCCGGTCTTACCGGGATTGACCAAGTCCTACCAGATTACTCCGGCGCGGCTCCGGCTCACTTACGAGGACGTCTGGCTGCGATCCCCGGACGGCGTTCGCCTCCACGCTTGGTTCATCAAGCTCTTCCCCGACTGCCGAGGTCCGATCCGAATTCCTGACCCGATTCGCTTCTCTGTTTTCTTCTATGTCTGTTTTAGCTTGCATAGTGCTGAATTTTGGATATGAGTTAACTCGGCGAGTTGTGGAGTTTAGTGTGATTACTGAACTGAATTTCAGCTTGTTTTGATTTAATTGCTGCTTCTGCTTGTCACTTCAGCTTTGTGTATAGACTAAATGCATCTGTTACTAGAGTAGTTTTTGTTTCGTTTCGCATCTAATTCGTCACAAATCTGTGGAATTAGTACTACACTAGACAGTATTTTGGTGCTGCTTTTTTTCGGTTAGTTCTTCGTGCTGAAAGTGTTGTTTTACTTGCTTTGCAGGTCCAACTCTTTTGTTTTTCCAGGAGAATGCTGGAAGTATCCTTTTCTGCAGAATTTTCGGCTTTTTTACTTTAATTTACGACACATTAGCGTTACTTGAGTTGGTGATTTTAGATTGTAGTTTACATCTAGTTTGATTCGTTGGCCTTGACTACTTACCTTTAGATATTGCACACCGTCTTGAAATGGTTCGCATAATGTTGCAAAAGTTGCAGTGCAACGTATTTATGCTCTCATATCGAGGGTATGTTTCTCTTGTGTTTATGTTATTAGTAGCTTCATTGGGTGGATAAATGATGTTGAAAGAAGAAAGGCTAGTATATTTATAGTTGTATACTGATAATCTCTAAATGTAAATGTTCTATGATTTACACAGTTATGGAGCAAGCGATGGATTTCCTTCTCAACATGGAATTACTAAAGATGCTCAGGTAATGTTTCTCGTTAAGAGATAATTTAAACATATTTTTATGTTGTGGTGCTGTTTGGTTACTGTGTACTTCTCTTTCTGTTAGGCTGCATTGGATCATCTTTCACAGAGGACTGACATTGACACATCTAGAATAGTTGTCTTCGGAAGGTCACTTGGGGGTGCAGTTGGATCTGTTGTTGCTAGAAACAACCCTGATAAGGTATCTATCAAATGATCATATGCAAGTTTATGGTTTTGCACTTGTTATATGAGCAAACGAAGCAAATCCCCAACACCCAACACAGACACGCAACTTTATGGTTTTGAAATTTGAACTGTTTATTTCACTTCTCTTTGTATTTATGCTCATTTTTAATTTTTTGCAACCTTCTCATGAATATTTTTAGTCCTTTATGAGATCTTCATTTATAATATGTTTGCAGTGAGTATTTTTTTTTCTTAGAAATTTTAAACATGCTAGTTCTTTGTTACTAATCACAGTGTTCTCCCAAACAAAAAACACAGTATATGGTCCCTTTATTTCTCGTATTCTTTCCAGATTTTGCCACCAGATTGAACGTCCCCATATATTGAGTTGGTAGGCTTAATAGTTTTTTTTCCTGCTTATGTATTGCAGGTTGCTGCACTTATTGTTGAAAACACCTTCACATCCATTTTGGACATGGCTGGAGTTTTGCTGCCCTTCCTGAAGTATTTTATCGGAGGCAGTGGTTGCAAAGGTCCTAAATTCCTTAATTTCCTTGTGCGTTCTCCTTGGAGTACAATCGATGTCATTGGTGAGGTGAGCTTACATGGTGGTAGAGTTTCTTGTTCCCCCTGCAATTAAACATCGGAAAAGTAGAAATCCTATGCTTAGACTGTTATTCACTTATTTGTCACATTTTTCAGTTCTCTGCGTCTTTCTGTTATCTTATATGAATGCACTTACCTCATATTCGAAATATCTGAGTGGAATTTCTAGGTTTGCATCTATTTATTAAAACTGTCTTGCACTTCATAAGGTAAATAGAAAGTGTATGTGTTGCGATCAGTTTGCAGTTCAGCAAAGTTAATACTGATTGTCTTTGGGTTTGCCATAGCACTGTCACTTTCTGAATTCACAGATTTACTTATACCTCATATTCGACAATCTTAAATGCAGGTTAAGCAGCCAATCCTATTTCTCTCTGGTTTGCAAGATGAGATGATTCCCCCTGCCCACATGCAAATGCTCTATGCTAAAGCAGCTACTCATAATAGACGATGTGTCTTTGTGGAATTTCCTAACGGTATGCATATGGATACTTGGCTCTCTGGTGGTGACCATTATTGGAGAACAGTCAAGGAGTTTCTACAAGAGCATGTTCCGGGGAGGGAAGATGATGAATCATCAAAGACTGGTGAGTATTGTTTGTCTAAGGATTAATAGTGATAACAAGAATGTTGATGTGGCATTATCACTACCTCATGTATACACACATCTGGTCTTTTGAAGTTTTTGTTTTTGAATATTAAATGGCTAATCTTAGAACTGGTTGAAAGCACCCAAACCTATTGCTACTTTGTGCTTGCTTGCCCTTTTCCTTTGCTTCTTGATGTTCGATTTTAGTGGTTGCAAGTACCCAAACGTATTACTACTCTCTTGCTTCCCTTTTCCTAAGCTTCTTAATTCTTACATCTTTCTCCACTCTCAGATGTGGTGGCAAAGTGATTGGATGGATTTTGGACTTCTCCAAGCATATATCATTGGCTCCCCACAGGACTCAAACCTTTTTTTTTACCTCTTTTTTTGATGCTGCAGTACTTAAAAGCCCTTTGTGAGGAGTCGCTCTGCCAAGACCCGCCTGCACTGCCTCTTCAGATTTCCCCTGTAAAAGATTTTTTGTTGTTTACAAAATTCAGAAGGATGCAGACGAATGAGAATGCCTTGGATAAGAATATATGGCTTCTTGACACATGGAACCTAATCTACCCCTGCACTAACCCCCCCATTGTATGAAATAAGATCTCTTGCAAATATATATGTGGAGTTTAGCACTGGACTGCATGTATTTCAGTTATTCTGGTGCTTTAGGACAATTCTATAAATTGGTTAGTTTGAGATTCCTAGTCAATTAAAAGCTTTGTGTAGTCGATTAGGTTTTACTGCTGGATACTCCAGTAAGACATGCAAGTTTCCTGTGTCGTGTGTATTCTTTTAGCTGGTTTTTTACCCTTCAGGGTTCTTCTTGCACTATTCGATTCAAGTCCTTACCTATGTGCCTGCACTGGAATTGTATTCTTGTTCCTCTCGCAGGTCTCTTTCGAGTTTCGACCAAAACTAAACACTCCAATGAGACTATAAATCATACCCTACCTTTGCTTTGTCTGGAAGAATGCTCCCAAAACAAATCGAGATCATATATGCCTGAACAATCGTGAATGCCAACATTATACTTCCAACATTGTCCTTCCTAATCCAGCTCCATTTGTTTGTCCAGAAAAAGAGAAAAGTACAAAACAACTCGCAATTATGTGCTATCACTGATGGCATATCAGTGAATTGCCAAATTATGAGCTCCAACTAATAAATGCGATTAACCCAATACCATCCGCTTCAACATGCCAAATTGCCAATACACTTAACGGATGCCCGCTCCGCCGCTCCTTACGGTGGTGCTCCACCGCGCGCAGGAAGCCAGCTCCGCCTCGAACACGAGTGGTCCAAAATCACGACACGTGTGTTTAGATTCTAATCCTACAGGTAAGATTCTCTATCTAGGAGACACAGTCTCTGGTGTGGACCACGATTTCAAAACGGCAGTCCCATTTCCCTCAGCATTCCACCAAAAAAAAAAACTCTATTTGAAAATCCTTTCGGGTCCGCTTAAAAACCCTCTCACAGGGAAAAATTCCTCTCTTTCTCGACCTCAACCCCTTTTGCCAATCCCATCCAGCCACGTCACCTTGGGTCCGAAATTCCCTTGTTATTTTTCTGATTTTTCCTTTATAAACCCCTCTCTCTCTCTCTCTCATCAGACTTGCTGCTACTGAAATTTCTCTCTGCGTTCTTGAGCCTTCGCCATCGTCTCATCTCCATAAATACGGTTAGTTAGCTCTGGAATTTACCATTATACCCCTACTGCTGCTTCAGTCCGAGCTCTCAGAGAGCATTAGGTGTTCATGGAAGGACAAGGAGCAGCGAAGGCGCAGCTCAGCCCGCGCACCGTCGAGGAGGTTTTCAGGGACTTCAAGTGCCGGAGAGCCGGCATAGTCAAAGCTCTCACCACCGGTCAGTCTCTCTCTTTTTTTTTTTATTTTTTTTTTATTTTGATTTTTAGTAATTTTGGTGCTGAATTTCTTACTGTTTCTATGTTTTTTGTCGTCTTCCTCGGTGCAGATGTTTCTGAATTTTACGAGCAATGCGATCCCGGTGAGGTTTTTTCTGCTTTTTCTGTATAACTTTTTTAAATATTTAGTTTCAGTTTGAAATTGCAAAGTGAAATGGGTCATGAACTTGCACAAAGACGTTATCTGAAAATCTGAAAGTAAAAAAAAAAAGTACAGTATTTTTAGGTGTGTGAAGGTTTTTATTTTCTTTACCAAAAAAATAATAATCACTCTCTCCCTTTTTCTCCATGACTTTGAGATTTGAATTTAATTTTTATTTTTGTATATGGGGTCAAATTTTTTGTCCTAATTGTAGAATATTGCTTACTGTCCATTTGGTTGTTCTGTCTTCTCTTTCTTTTGGTATCTTAGCTAATCTTGACTGATGTCTTCGCATTTCTTATCGTGTGTGGTCACCATCGATTTACTGCAATAAATACATACAAGTAACAACCGTATTATTCTTGGCATTGTTTTCGGAAAGAGTCCTGCTACTGTTTTGCTTGGATATTTAGTTGACTTGGATGAAATTGGTTGGTTACGGCACCCTCTTTACTGAATTGGCATAACTGCCAAACCGAGTCTTTGTTTACTTTCTTGCGGTAGTCATGAATTGGGAGCTCCACGTGTGTTTGGGTTCAATGTCATTAAGGTTTAAGTTACAATAACTTGCTATGCATGAAGTTTTAGTACTCTAAAATACTACTGTTTTGAGGGTTTGTCTCTGTACTGCCTATGTAGCATTCCATTGACAGTCGCATTTTATGCTCTTGCTTTGCCTTTTTTTTTTTTTTTTTTCTGTTGCTATAGTGTGAAATAGATTTAAAATCTGGAATTTACTAAGATTGGGTGTGTCATTTTGATGGTTGGAAGGTATACTTTGTGTTTTAACTAATTGGTGTGTGTGCAGAGAAGGAGAATCTTTGTTTGTATGGACTGCCCAATGAAGACTGGGAAGTTAATCTACCTGCGGAGGAAGTTCCTCCAGAGCTTCCTGAACCTGCTTTGGGCATCAACTTTGCCAGAGACGGGATGAAAGAAAAGGACTGGTTGTCTCTGGTTGCAGTTCACAGTGATGCATGGTTACTTGGAGTGGCCTTCTATTTTGGTGCCAGATTTGGTTTTGATAGGGCTGACAGGTATCTCTATTTTCCTTCATGCTGCTATGTGATTCTATTGTTGTTCTTGGCATGAAAAGAATGTTGTTGGTGAGCTGCTTTTGGTTTTATTTGTTGATCTTGTGTCATTTGTTATCTCTTTGTTAATTAATGTTGTTATACCCATAAAGCCACATCCAAATATAACTAAGTTGTTAGAAGTGCTGAACTTACCCAAGCACATTGAAGATGAAATTTTCGATAAGATTAAGCTTCTGCAATCATTCTCAATCAAATGTTAAGCTTGTATACTATTTTAAATAGTCAATGGAAACTTGAATCTTGTTCCTCGAAAACTAACTTGGAATAAGCCAAAGAACTGGTTTTGGCTGAAGAAATCTTGTGCGATAGGGCTTTAAATGAGTAACAGGTTGTGATTCAAATTTTTCATCATCTGTCTGAAATGAACTTTTTGATGCAGGAAACGTCTCTTCACTATGATAAATGATCTGCCATCAGTGTTTGAGATTGTGACAGGCTCTGTGAAGAAACAGGCAATGGAGAAGTCTGTGGTTTCAAATAACAGCATCCATAAGCCAAAGTCAAGCTCTAGAGGGGTAAACACTTTGTTCTGAACTTTAGTTTTATTGTTTAAAGGACAAAATACTGGTCACTCCTTCAACTTTGAGGTTCTCGACAGTTTAGTTTTTGTGTTTTCAATTTCAACCGATCACTCCTCAAACTATCAAATTTCATACGATGTGGTTATTCCGTTAACTCTCCTTCTAATGGAGCTGTTAAGTTGCTGACGTGGCTTTTCTGTTCAGGCCAACTCAGCTGGATGCATGCCATGTCAAAGGAAAAAATCACAATAACACCCTTGCTTCATTTTTACTCTTCTCCACCAAAACACGATCAAAATCCTTCTATTTCAAATTCATTTTTTACAACTGATCCAAAGATCAAGATGATCAATTTGGGTGTGAAGCACACGATAGCCTTGATAACTCTATCTGATATGGTTCATGCTCTATCAACTGTACCTAACTAGAGAGCTAGCTCCAATATATCTGATCATAAATATATAAGCAAAACATGAAAGATTCTAACCAGCTACAGAGTATGAAGAAATTCTAGCCAACAACTCATCATTGTAACAAAAAAAACACACCAACAAAATTCAGACCAAACAGTAGGATACCCACTAATATGTTTCTCTGATTAATCTTCTGGCACAAGGATACAAGTTCAGAATTAAAAATCTCTTAGTTCAAGCCAAACTAGCACTTGGAGCGATCATAAAACCATTTAACCACTTAACTTATACTCACACTTGTATCCAGTACCATAAATTAATGGTAGACCGAGGTTTATGGTATTCAACATATACTTCACTCTTAATCGTCCCATCACAGGATTCACAAAACCACACTGTTCAATCTTTACTATGAGTATTATCTAACATTAAAACTCAAACCCAGATTCAAAACCCCACAAGAACTCTGATTCACCAAACTGCAACGACTAGATTACACCCAATAAACCAGAAGAAAAAAAGTCACTACCTTCACGAAAAATTTTCTAAACCACAACAAATGAATCAAAACCCAGAATCACAAATACAAAAAGCTGAAAAAAAAAAGCAATGTACTCTGTAAAAACATGAAGCTTTGAACTCACCCAATAATATGCCTCACATCTCAGAGTCCAGGATCGGAAACCGAAGACGTCTGGCAGCACCGCGAATCCCAAACCGAGATTTGATTGAACCCAATATGGGTTTTAGTCCTTTTCTTTTTTCTAAAACACGCATACCAGCCCTCACCTTTGTAACCGGCGAATGGCCGAATCCCATCGAACCCATTCGGGAAATCAATCAAATTTCGACAGATTGGGTTCGAAGGAATAGCTGGAGTTGGCAGAAGGTAGAACTACGAACTCGATTACAATTACGGAGTGGGCGTCTAAGATAGGCCTCATCATGGGCCGGGCCGGGCCAAGTCCTACCCTAAAATTTAGGGCTTAGGGTAGGGTCGGGCCGGGCTTTGACTAAGTCAACAGAGCTTAGGGTCGGGCCGGGCCGGGCTAGGGTTTCGATATGTAAATCCTTACCCGCCCTTAAGACCCATTCTATTAGGGCTAACAGGGCCGGGCCGGGCCAGCCCTTTAAACTAGGGCCGGGCCAGGCTTTTGCCTAACTCTTATGTAATAATGTAATCAGTTATAAAAAAAAAATTGAAAAGACACTGACACAGCGCATTTAAATACTTGAGATTGAGAATTGAGATGTAATATTTGATATCATGAGATAATTATACAAAAACTTACAAATCCCACGTCAACTCAAACTCACATTCTCAGTTTCTCACTATTCTACTTGAAACTGAAAGTGCCTCAATACGTCACTGAGGCTACAACAATTTGAGCAGTGTTTGATACAAAAAAAATGGTCTTCATCAATTCACAAGAAGACGTAATCTTTTATATAAAAAGTGAACCTAGTGAAACATGATTCATTCATCTCTTAACCAAACAAAGAACCTGCACATTAAACCACATCAATAATTTAGCTAACCAAGGGCAGAAGTAGTATGACTTTCATATAATAGATGGTTCAATTGTTTCTTAATCTGATGCACTCTTCAGTTTTCACAATTGGAGATTATATGCATTACAGCAGTTTAGTCATGATGAAACTATGTTGTGATGCAAACATGAAACTATGTTATGACTTATGACTTAGGAAAGCATGGGACAAAAGCTGTTTGCTTGAATCAGAGGAGATGCAAAGAGGATACAACTAGCTATAAAATATAATATCAGACCAATATTTTCAATTTCAAACAAATCATTTCAGATACAAATCATTTCTAGTTTAACAGATTACACACAGTATTTAGTTTATGTAGAGTTGTAGACATTTGTATGTATTATGTAATATAAAATAGTTAAAATTTTAGGGTAGAGCCGGGCCGTAGGGTAGGGCTAAAAGGCTCAATAGGGCCGGGCCGTAGGATAGGGCCGAGTTTAATTTGCTCGACCCTCATCCTGCCCTACTCGAAAGGGACTAGGGCCGACCCGCCCTAATGGAGGGCCGGGCCGGGATTCGGCCCTATAGGGTAGGGCGGGCCAGGGCCAAAGGGCCAAATGATGAGGCCTAGTCTAAGATGTGATCAGAGCCAGGGTATAAGTGGGGCATTTAATCTTCAAGAATTTCAATACGAGGTGCCACATAACGCCTCATCTTTCCCATGTCAGCATGTTAACAACCAATTTAAACGGAGGGGGACGGAGGGGATGAAATAGATCAAACTGTAGAAAAATTGAGAGTACAAGGGGTGATCGGTTGAAATTGAAAGCACAAGGACTAATTTGTCGAATCTCTAAAAGTTTGAGGAGTGACCAGTAATTTGTCCTTGTTTAAATTAGCAATCAGGAAACCTGGACCTACATGTTAATTGGTGATTAAGTATTCTATTGATAACTTTAGTTTGCTTTTAATAGTCTCTCTGTGTCTGGTGTGACAGACGGGATGAGTTGCCATATTCTATATATGTTTTTTCCCCATATGATGTCATAGGATTTTATTTTTGCCACTACATAACTTAGTTCTCACCAGTTACAAACCAATCACCACAAATGTCGTATACTCGTATTGAGTTTTTCGCTGCTCAACAAGTTTATACAGGCCAAACTATTTTCACCAATCTTACTTTTGGAATCCATTCTCTAATTTCTGATGATGCACGCCAAACTTCCAAGTTTCTCTGTTATAGTCAACCAGTCACCTACGTGGTATTAAATTTTAGTATGAATAACAGAATCAGAAATGAGCAAAATACCTCCTGAAGGGATTAGAAGTTTTGCATCTTGGTAAGTCTATTATGATTGCGATTGGTTATGTCTTACCTTCTCCAGTCTCGTTTATGATCAAATTTGAAGCAGATCTGTTATTTGCAACCATTCCATGAATAAATATTCACTCCAGTGTAATTTAACTTATCTTTGAGTGTGCACAATTGTTACTAGTATAAAAGCGTGCAATTCCAAATTTAATACAATATAAATGAACTTGAACTTGTTTGTGGATGTGCATGACACGTGAATTTGTTTATTGCCTGACAATTAATTTCATTCTTTCTTTATTTAGTGGCTTACCATGAATGTAGTTGGGTAAAGCTAACTACTATATAAGCCTATTTATAACTCTTCAGCGGGCCATGAGGCAGTGGTTACCTTGCGCATTCAATCATGTCTATGATAGGCCCTAATTCTTTGTGCTTGGTTTGTGTTATGTGGATTATTGATGATCATAACATACATTTCCGTATTTACATGTTAATAATGATCCTGTCCTTTTTCTTGGAACAGCGAGGCTCTGAACCAGGCAAATATTCCAAAATGCTGCCAAAGGACGAGGACGAGGGACTGGATGAGGAAGATGATGAGGAGCATGGGGAAACTATGTGTGGTGCCTGTGGGGAGAGCTATGCTGCGGATGAATTCTGGATTTGTTGTGACATATGTGAGAAGTGGTTCCATGGTAAGTGCGTGAAGATAACTCCTGCCAGAGCTGAGCACATCAAGCATTACAAGTGCCCTGCATGCAGCAACAAGAGAATGCGGCCTTGAGTTTGCAGAAGGTGGGTTAGTCGTAATTATGTCATGTTGGATAGATCGAGCTAAACTATTTAGAGTTATCTGCGTGTGAGCAGTGGTGGAACAACTTTCAGTTAGTACTTTGTTCTTAGGGTTTGGTGATTTGAAGGATCTGAACTTGGGTGTTTAATATGATTGTAAACCGGCTTAGCGTTGTTTCAACCTGTTACTTGTTCTGACAAATGCCTTATGCACTGAATTATCTTCTATCTAATTTCAGCCTTCAAGCTTTTTATGATTTAATCATATGCTGTTTAAAACTAACTAAATATGGTCTGTTCTTGCAGTGTTTGCAAGGTTTAACATGTATATGTTGCTATTCTCTTCTTTTCTGAGCCAGAGGGCTGATCTTTACTGATGTAAGAACTGTCTACAGGGCGTAAAAGGAAAAGTTTAGATCTACTTCTGTACTTGTGTTTAGAAATAAACAAATTCAGATCTTCTTATTAGCAGACAGTCAGAGGCCCTATTTTCATGAGGCTCGGCCTCTGAGTGATGATAAACTGAGTTCTCTTATATCATCCGAATGCATATATGCGTTTTTCTAAACCCGGATGCTATCTTAGATAATGCTTGCTGCCATAACCAAAATCAACCCGGATTACGAGTGTGTCGTCCTAACTTTCTCAAAGAATATAAGATCATCTCAATTCTTAAACCTAGACCTCAGTAAGAGTCGAATGCTATACCTCTCTAAATAAAGCTCAGAAATGGTCAAAGCATTTCCGTATCGACATGTTACTAATGAGCCTATCCTTAAGGTCACCTATTGCTTCCAGTCCAAGTCTATAAAACAAGTGCTATAAAATTGTGTGACAAGTAATAAATACCAATTGGATCAAATGAGCTTCCCATAGAAGGAAAGGAACCACACAAATGCCAATTAATGGAAGCTTCCAAGGTTCCCACCCTCAAGTCTAGAGTCTAGACAAAGCAATGCATTTCATCAAGTCCTTTGACTTTAGAACAGTTGGGTCAAATTCTTTGCCCTCAATAAAAACCATTTCTTTAATAGCTTTCAGAGTACCAGATCCACCACCCATCGTTATTCTCAACCAGATGATGTCTCCAAAGCTCTGAAGCCATCAAAGCATCCGACTTTGCAGAAACCCAGAACAGCCAAAATGGAGAAGAAGCTTTCAGATATAGCTATGGAAGGAAGCGTGGAGAAGCTCAATGATCTGATCCGACAAGACCCACTTGTGTTAGACAGAGCTTTAGTTTCATGTTTCTCTGAAACTCCACTTCACATAGCTTCCATGTTGGGCCACTTGGACTTGGTTAAGGAGCTACTGACTCGCAAGCCCGACTTCGCCGCCGAGTTGGACTCGCGCGGGTCGACTCCGCTGCACCTGGCGGCGGGGAAGGGGCACGTGGAGGTCGTGAGGGAGCTGATATGGGCGGACTCTGCGGCGTGTTTGGTGCGGAACCAGGATGGGAGGACAGCGCTCCACGTGGCGGCGGTTAAGGGGAGAGCTGAGGTGGTGGGGGAGTTGGTCCGAGGCAGAACTGAGTCGACTCGGGCGTTGACTGATAGAGGGGAGAGTGTGATGCATTTGTGTGTAGGGAGTAATAGGTTGGAGGGGTTGAGGGTTTTGGTGGAGAGTGTTGGGAGAGTTGATCAGCTTGTGAATTTGAAGGATGGGAATGGTAACACCATTTTCCATATTGCTGTGGCCAAGAAGCAACTAGAGGTATAGTCTTTTTTTTTTTAGTTTATGAAAATTTGTATGTCTAGAAATTAATGCTTGTGTAGTTAAAGATTAGTCCTTTATGAAATTTGGATTTGGGGTCATATGAGATTAGCACAGGATAGGTGATGAGAAGTTGTTTGTATGATCAAAATGTTAGCGAGTGTTTACAGCTTCAACTGAACTTTAAAGATTTGATTTGTATGGTTCGGTTGCAGTTTTTGTTTACGTATTGGTGTTTTGGATATGTGCAGATGATTAAGTATTTGCTGGCCAGTACTGGAGTGGATGTGAATGCTTTGAATGTGAATGGCTCTACTGCATTAGACATTCTACTGCAGAGTCCTAGAGACTTGAAGGACATGGAGATTGAGGATTGTCTTCGAGAGGCTGGTGCTCAGAGGGCAAAGGACATACGTTCAATTGAGCATGAATGGGTTCCGAAAAAAGGACCTCAGATATCTAGACGTGTGACCTCAGTGGTGTCTTCAAATGGTGGTGAAAGGACAATAACAAGACGTGCAACTTCTGTAGTATCCTCGAGTGGTGAACGCCAGACAGCAAGGCGCCTAGGCTCAACAGTGTCGTCAAAAGAGAGTGATTCTAACAAACTGGTCGCGAAACCGGAGCCTACTGAGTGGCTTGGCAGGAAGAGAGATTCATTGATGGTGGTGGCATCACTCCTTGGAACTGTTGCCTTCCAAGCTGCTATAACCCCACCTGGGGGTGTTTGGCAAGATGACCGCCAAGTCGACGATAATGGTAACCCTGATGAGAAGCCTCATACCGTAGGAACATCTATCATGGCCACAAACAATAGTAAAGAGTATGGTGTGTTCATGATTTTTAACACAATCGCTTTCCTCTCATCCCTGAGCATAATTCTTCTTCTTGTTAGTGGACTGCCTATAAAAAAGCGGAGGTGGATGTGGATACAAATGATCATAATGTGGATTGCCATCACTACACAAGTCGCAACTTACTTCCTCTCTCTCCGTCACATGTCCCCTAAGAATGTGGAACATGTCTTGCGTCAGGTCTCAACAATATCTGTTTTGACATGGTTGTGTTTGATGTTGGTTGTTTTCATAGGGAATGTCATTCGTTTGAATTTATGGGTTCTCAGGAAGTATGGTTATATTAAGCCAAAAGAAGGAGACCCATCAACTACAATTGATGAAGAACTTGAAGAAGTTTAAGCAGAGGATTACAGTAATTGTTAGTCTTCTTGGTTTCTCAGGTTTTTGGTCATTGATGTCGTTGATACTGGATTCATTAACGTGTTATACCACCTGGAGTAGTATCTGCTCATGTTTTGTGTGTCAAGTAGTGTTATAGGAAGTTTTGCAGCAGTCTTGTCAAGTGTGAAATAAAACGTTTAAAGATCTGGTTGTAGCAGCAAGCAAACCTGGCTGAAGATGTTGAAGTCATTTCTCTGTAAAAAGTACATTGTACGATTTATATGATTGTTTCTTATCTTCCATGAGTGCCATCTTTGTAAATAACAAAGGAAATATATACTTGGTTCTGATTGTTCTGATTCTTTCAGTTGAATTGATAAGAATGCCACTGTAAAGTTCTGTACTGATGAAATTGTAATTAATGACCGTTGTATCTCTTTACTGTCTAGGAAATAATGGCCTTAAGATTCCTGATGCTTGAATGAAAACCTTGTTGTATTGTGGACATGCTGAACGAGCTCGAGTCACACCTATATTTAGAGGCCAAAAGGAAGAATGTGGATTACATGCTACAACAGTAGTGCATTCAACACTGTTCCTATATATTATTTCGCTATTAAGTGCAGAAATCTTTCTCCCTGAACCTAATTTGATGACGGACAGACAAATTCCTTTATTTTAGTGGGTAATAGGAATGATTTCCTTTTCTATGTTGGCAATAGGATTACTTGCAGTTCCATAAGCACTAGCTACTTGTGTCCATACCAGTATGTATGTGTGCGTCCATACTCTCTCTAATTTACATATGTTGGGCAATGTTATCAACGATTTTAACCGTTCAAAAGTTGAATTAATCAATGAAGATCATCTATGCAATAATTCGGAATAAAACAAAATCGTTTGCTCATTCGATTGTATCTGATTGCATCAAACAAATAGACGGTTGATCATGAGACTCCCAACTTTCACTAGAACTGTTCATTTGTTTGATGCAATCGGATGTAATCGAATGAGCAAACAATTTTGTTTTATTCCGAATTTTTGCATAGATGATCTTTATTGATTAATTCAATTTTTAAACGGTTAAAATCGTTGATTACATTGCCCAAGATATGCAAATTAGAGAGTATGGACACACACATACATACTGGTATGGACACAAGTATTTTCCTTCTATAAAACATTGTATTTCCTTTTTCTAGTGGTACCGATTTCCTTTCTTGTTCAATTTATGTTGGGAATAAAATTGCATCCCTATATATAACTTGTGTAGGGCAGAAAATTAAGGCAACAATAACAATGTCGACGTCGAATCAGCTTTATGATGATGACCTGCTCAACTACAATTTCCAGAATGTAATTGAAAATCACCGCCGTCACGTTGAAGTCTTGCGTAAAACGAAAGAAGATTTCCTACTTGGAGAAGAAAGTTTCCGGCAACGTAAACAAGCAGTCCACCTCCGCGCTCTAGTAGTTGAAGAAGAAGTAATCCGCCAACTAATTGAAGATGAAGTAGTCGTTCTAGTTGTGAAAGAATGGGATCCAGCAATGTAGAAGATCGCCTTCATATGTCTGAACCAGTCCAGCGTCTAATTGTAGGCCTTCATGAATCATGACACAACTGCATGTCTTGGCATTTTATTAGCTTTTGGAATAAATATATATTTGCCGGTCGTGGCATTTTGAGTCATTTAATCGTGAGGGTTGTTAATTGGAATCATATATCATAGTGCTTCTTGGATTATTTAGACACACTATTTGTAATGAAACATGTACGTATTATCTCAACTTAGAATTTTTGTTGGTTTTAAGAATCTCATTATGTGATTGTGATTTGAGAATGGTTATAACATTTGAGGGCTGTGGCTTTCTTTGTCCAAGAGTTATTAAAATGTGATGATCCAATAATACGACTCAAAATCCTGTGCGTTCAAGGTAGAAACAAGTGAGGAGAGAGTAGAGACAAGTCGAGATAAAAGAAACCGAAATACCAAACAAAATATTCGTTTCATGGCAAACCATTCCAACTGTTGCACGCCAATTACAGCATATACGAGCTCACAACCATTGCATGACTATGACATAAGGATTTAGAACAGAAATGAAGATGGACTTGAAAATCCATATGGATATGGATTTACATCTCTTGTTGCCAATCGGTAGAACCTGTTTCAAGTACAAGGATAATTTCACAAGCACAAGAATCAACCTTGTCTGGAGTCTGGACTCTGGACACTGTGAACTGCCTCTTTACATGGAGGCCAGTTACACTCCAGCTGAATAGTTTCATTTGGTATAAATCAAAGACCCCAAGCACTCAGCACAATCTGATAGTTTCATTTGGTAAGATAACATTGGGGTTCCTTATATGCGGATTTAGTGCTGCCAATTCCTTCCATTTTGATCCATCGCCATGGACACGAGCGGAGATGCTCCACAATGTGTCACCAGGCTGCACCTTTGTTGTTGCTGAAGTAGAAGATTTCGGAGCAGCCTTGGCCTTTGACTTCAAAAATGGATGCTTATTGTTCTTCCCCATTCCATTCGCTAGCAACCAGCGGGAACCTGATTGTTGCTGGTTTGTATTACCCCATAGCTTCTTTTTGCCGGGCTCAGTTTTCAGACCAGCAACATGGACTTCCGTGATTTTAAACTGAGGAATACTTTCCTCTTCAAGAAGTTTCTCCTCTTTTTTCTCCTCCTTAATGTCCTCTTTCACCACTGACCCAGACTCATCGTCCTCTTCATTACTTTTTCTTAGTTCAGAAACTGTGCTGTATATCTTGGGCTTTGGTGGGAGAAACACTCTCTCAACTTGAATAAGAGCAAGCATTGGAGCCCCAACAGGCTCATAGTTTCTTAGTGGATCACGAAGTTGCACCATTAATGCTACTGTGAAATTATTCCCCAATAAACCACACTTTCTTGCTCCTTTGCCGCGCCTTCTCTCTCCCTTCGACCCACCACGTATCATGTCCAAAGAGTTTGCATGATGAGCCGCTAGGATTTGGGTAGTTCTCTCACTAATATGACCTTCATCATCAATTTCACCAGAATCAAGTTTCATCCATTCATCCAGAGTTAATGAAAGGCCCATTAGTCCATCAACATCATCGCCACCATCTTTTATGTCCATCAACTGCAATCCAGCAGCTCCCTCCAAACCAAGGAGTTCGCCAACATTAACGCCCTTCGCCTGGAGTGGGTTTTGCACTACAGACTGTGTGCTAATGCTTGAAGGTTCATCCACATCTGACATCCCGGAATGTATTCTCAGCCCCTCAATTGAAAGTGCTTCAATTTTATCCATGGCTAAAGGTGCAAGATCTTCTAAAGAAACATATTCTGAGGCCATCTCATTGTCAACTGTGTTTTTCTTAGACTTCTTAGACTTGGGCCCAGATGAACTTCCTTTGACTCTTGTTCGCCCATCTGGTATATCTTGCCCAACAACTGATTCATGCTGCGAGCTACTATCCCTGCAGTAAAAAGAATGCAATATTATAAACGTATATTAATATATATAGTCACAATTACCAAAATGTAAAGGAAGTGATGGATATATATACTTCAAAAACCAGTGCAATACTGAATCTACAAACCTCTGAGGTCCTTCCAAAGCAGGGACAGATTCCCAAGCTACTTGCTCCATTGTCTTTCCAGTAATATCCTCCAAGGGCATTAACTTATTTGCCTGCATAGAAAGCTTTTCAATTCCTACTGATGCCAAATGCTGCAATATATCTATTACCCCAGAGCCCATTTCTGCTGGAACCACAACTGGGCTAGAAACCTGCATGATCAAGTCCCCGCCGCTTTTAGCATTTTTGAAAAGTGTGGGGTTCATGGACCGTACAAATCCTCCATTCTTTGTCTGAAGAAAAGGGCCTATGCCTTTTCCAAGGGAAGGCAATTCAGGTAGATCTTCGAGAGGTGAATCTAATGGACTTCCAAACCCTGAAGAGCTTTTTGGTGGAGAATGCTGAAAAGCCATCTCATTCAAACCCCACTCACGCATTAATGCTTCTGTTTCCAAGTCTTCCAACATTTTGGCCTTTGCTTTACTGCTTGCTGGTTGAGCTGCCATCTGATGCTCCTCCTCTGCAGCTTGAATCATGGAAGAAAGATCAAAACTCTCAGATAGGTGGCCCCAATCAGACCCGGTTGCATCACTGTAGCTGCATTCTGGCTGTTCATCAGTTACTGAGTCAAAATCATCAAACAAAGAACAACCAGTGGCAAGTGTCTCCTTCTCAAACTGTCTTAGAAGACGCTCTCTTGGAGACTCGGGTTCACTCTCAAAGCTAATGCAAGATGGACTTTGCTCTATACCTAGCATGCTCAAGAACTCATTTGCGACAGATTCTGTAACATCATCCAAGCTACCTGGACTCCCCATCATATTTCTTTTATATAGAGTATCATCTACATAACATTTTAGGTCTTCCGGAGATTCTAGTCCTTCTGCCTCCAACTCAGACACAATACTTAAAGCCGACTCTAGCTCTTTCATAAGTGATTCTCTGGTGCATAAGCCATCTTCTTTGGAATCGGAATTACATAGCACAAGCCCATCTGTACAACCTCCTTGTTCCTCAACCTGGGTATGGGGCTCAGTTCCTTCTTCAGCTGCTACACCAGTGGTGATTTCAGAAACATGACCTGCTGCAGAAGCATCAGCAGCCTCTGTAATAACTTCTGACTCCATTACTGCCTTTGATGGCAGTTCTATCCCCTGCTCAACTACAGAAAAGTCTTCCTCTTCACACTCATTCTCTACTGTTACTTTACTAGAAATAGGCTCAACAGTCTCGATGAGTATTTCAAGTTCAGGCTTGTAAACAGCTGGAGTACCCGACTTCTCTTCTTCTTCAAATTTCTGATACAGCACATCTACTGAACTGGATAGTTCCGACTTTGATATTGGTAAAACATCATGAAGATCCCTTATGTCCTCTACGGAGCGAGATGAGGCCCTAGAACGCTGATTAGGAAGACTTTCACCCCTCTGCATACTTCTCCTGGCATCAACCTGACCATATTTTGTCCCTACTTTTGCCAAACTCGAGTTAGTCTGCCTCGAAACCACCCCCTCAGGAGCATTCTTGCTATTTCTGGATGCACTGGAATTATCCCGAAGCACCATATACCCAAAACTAACATTCAGTGTTGCACCTTTAGCCTTTCCTGATAGTTTAAAACTCGTTGTCCAGTTCCCTGTGCTCTTCTCCTCCTCTAATTCCTCCAATGTCAGAGGAAGCAACCTCGTGAGATCAATCCTATGCTTCCCCAAATCAAGTTCCGGTGCACCAAACACAGAAGCATACAGCAAGAAATGCTTTGCCTCATACTTTGCCGAGTGATGGGGTCCACTCCTACTACCGTACACTGAGCATGTGTGATTCAATTTCTCTTCAAATGTCGCCACACCTTGAACAACCTTCATCGGGTTAGTAACGAAAATCCCATCCCTCCTCTTCCAATGCACACAAAGACTGATATTGTGCAAATCTGACGGCAACCCTTCAATGGAATGAACTTCAAGGGTAAAGCAGCAGTTGAACCTCCGGTTCCGGATATGCGTAAGCGCCTTCAAGGGCTTCCAATTCCAAAATGATCTCTTCTCTTTGAGCATTACGTTCTCCCCACCTGGTTTCGCCTTTGATTTTGGATCAGGCAAAAGGGTCTTCCCTTGCAATTTCGACACATTATTACTCCCATTAGAAATTGAACTACTACTCCTGATGGGCCTTTTGTCTGCATATAAGGCTTTGCTTATAGTCTCAATCTCATTCAACAATCTCGCATCCCCACCAATTCTCCTCCCCCCTTCGAATTTCGACATCTTCTACCTTCATTCACACACAACCCAAAAATTCAAAACCAATCAGATTACGCAAAACCCATTTGGTCATTTCTACTACTACATATATCTAAAAGGCTCAAGTCTTGGCAATTCGAAAATCCTCATATCTCAAATTCACAACTAAGCAAAATTACTGGGTTGAAAGTAAATTAGGAAATGACAAAAGTAAGAGCGGAATTGGAATTACCGATTGGAGCTGGCCGGCCGGCGACGGAGACTGAATCGGAATCGAAAACCCTAATTTAGTCGATCAAAGTGATGAGCTTTATGGGGAATTGGGAGCTGGGATTTTGAATTGAAAGAGGGAATTGGAAATCTTAGAGGGAGAGACTTTCGGAGTTTTCTTAGCGTTTCTCTCTTCCCTTGTCTCTCTATATCACTCTTTCAATTGCCGCTGCCTCTTTCAAACTAAAAAGTTCAACAATTTTTGTAATGAAAAATGAAATGAGTTTTCTATTTTCTACCCCCTGCATGTTTTATGTTCTTGTAATATAGTCCTTTTTATCGTTGTAGTCTAATCTGATTGTTGGTGTGTAATTGTAAATTGTCTAAGTTGATTCGGTTGTAAATGATACAAAGATGGTAGTTTGTGAAAGACAACGCATCCTATTCAATTGTTCGTATAATCGTTGTACGTTTGTTGTACGTTTGAGATAAAATTCATTGCTGAAATTAGTTATGCAAGAAATGTATTAACTATTAATATGTCAGGTGTAAAAATAGCTAGTAGTGTTATAAGTACTCATTCCATTAGGGGTCTGGAATTTCTGTATTGTGAATAAAAATCACTCAACCAACTAATGAGTGAAGTTCAAGAGACCGGACATTCCATACAATTTAGCACAAAATATGTATTTTGTCCCTTTGAAAGAAAAAGGTGTTTACATCAATGTAGTAAGAACACACTAAGATGTCCCATTTGGTTTCTGATATACTACTTTGCTTTCATAACCATCAACATTAACTTGGAGTCTGGCAAACTATAATTAAGTAGCCCATAACTTGCAAGTTTTCTTTATACATAAAGAGCAAAACGAGCATAACCCTTAGTTAAAGACTTCATAGTTCTAATCAATATTAGTTTACAAAAACTATTGTAACTATTAGTCATACAAAACTTATTCTAAACATACTATAGGTTGCGTTTGGGGGAGCTTATAAGCACGGAAGAGTTTTTTGTTTGGTAACACAACATGTCAGTCGATTTTTGAAAAAGTATGGGTCATTTTCAAAAGAAAAGGAGAAGATGTTCCTAACCAACTTATACTTATAAGTACTAGCTACAAACACACCTTACGTGTGTGGAGAGAAAGTAGGAGTGGTGGGAAGAATTTTCAGACAAGATAGTTAGTGCAAAGTGGGAGGTTACTGCAAATAAGGTAGTTACAGTTTGAAATTTTATTTAATTTTCTTATATTCACATTTACCATATTACCTCTCAATTATTAAAATTTATTTAAAATTAATAGATGATATTGGGGTGTTGTTGTAATTTCATAGGCTTTTTGGCTAATAAAGTCTGTTTCTTTAATAATAGTATAGATAAGTCAACTTTTACTTAAAATCTCAACTACACCAAACGCACCCTATAGACCATGACACCGATGATGATTCATTTCATGCCCAACTTGGATATTCTTATAAAGAAACATGCATTATTTGATATAAGGTAAGCTTGATTGCATAGGTAGCTGATCAAATGCAAGCTCATCATGGATGTTATTATTGATTCGAATTCAAGAATTCAAACTTGCACAGAAGAAGCTGATCCAAACGATGACCCACATAGCCAGCTAGCTAGTTACCACGCAGTTCAAAAATGACGCGCCAACTTGTTAGTCTCTGTCTGTCATCATAAGCCCTTGAATTTGAATTCAAACTTGGACAAATTGTAGCTTACATATCTTAAAGTGCAGTATATGAACCTCTGTTATGGCTTTCCTTCTATCTTATTTGATCAACTTTGGTTTATCACCTTGAACTTCATTTGACTACTTGACAAGCATCACGTTCAATCTTCACAAGAACAAAACCATGGAGTCGTGGACTAAGAGCTAACAACAAAAACAGAGCTTGTGTTGGAAAGTGGAGGTTGTTTTAGGTAGGGGTGGGCATGGGCCGGGACGGGTCGGGATTCACCTGATCCCGGTCCTGTTCCGTGAGATTTTAAACGGGACGGGATTACACTTTTTTAAAATTGATCCCGCCAGGCCCGGGATCCCGCCGGAACCGGGACGGGACCGGGACCAAAACAGGATCCCGTACTGAATCAAAACCCACAATCCCAAAAACCAAAAAAAAAAAAAAAAAAAAAGGAGACCAAGGAGAGTTGGAGACTGAGGATGAGGCGATGGAGTCCTTGGAGACTAGTGATGCGGCGGCGGATGAGGGAAAGGGAAGTGAAGCAGAGGTAGATGAGGCGACAAGGTTGAGGCTGAGGCTGAGGCGGTGGAGGAGGGGAAGAAGCGATCAGAGATGAGTGGTTGAGGAGCGGACCTCGAGGTGGAAGAGGCGGGAGAGGAAGAAGGAGCGGCCGAGGTGGTTGAGGAGCTTGCGGATCTGGTTGGAGAGGAAGAAGAGGAAGCCGAGGCCGAGGACTTGACGGGCTCAGAGGACTTGAGCTCCAAGAGACGAAGCCGAGGCCGCCGGTGCTGGCGGCAGATGAGCTGGGCTCCTCGTCGGAGGATCGAGAAGCTGAGCGCGTCTGACGGTCTGAGGATCGAGAATTTGGGCTAGGGATCTGAGGGAGAGGTGAGGGAGAGCGTCTGAGGGAGAGAGTGAGAGCCTGAGAGGACGAGAGGATTCGAGGAGTGAGAGGCTGAGATGACTTGAGAGATACTGAGATAGGGTTGAATCTAACGGTTGATCTTTTGTTTAGTTTTTATGATATCAACGGCTGAGATCAAATCAAAAAATATATATATATATATATATATTTTAATTTTATATTTATACGGGACGGGACGGGATTCATTTAGTTGATCCCGGTCCCGTCCCGTGAGATTTTAAAAGAGACGGGACGGGACAGGATCTCTATTTTTCAAACATGAATCCCGTCTCATCCCGGATGGGATCGGGACGGAATCGGGATTTCGGAACAAAATGCCCACCCCTAGTTTTAGGACTTAGGCAACCCCAGAATGAACATTCAACATGCATATGAGGCCCTGCTGATGTATCTTGCATGGGTTTCAGAAAACTTCAAAACAAGTCCTACTTCATATTGTTTGAGAAATGAAAGAAAGTTTAGAAATGAAGTACGACTTGTTTTGGAGCCTTGACATTTATAATTCAGTTAATCTTAAAAAGTTATCTAAACTTCAGTTTTCATATTTGAAATGAAATAAAGTTTGTCAATCTTGAATTTGCATTCATGTTAATATATCAAAATAGACTAGTTCAAATGAGAGGTAAACTGACTATATATGTACACCTTGTATTGAACATAGACTATGTGAAAATACACAGAAGGACTGAAGCTTCAGTAAACAGAAATATTAGAACACAATTGTATTTACTATGAATAAATCACAGTGAAGGTTTCTTTGAATTTCAATCAATCTTCACAGAAATACAAAGTCTATACTTGCTCTTAACACAACAAGTTATGAAATACATAGTAGCTCTATAACATAGCTACTCACCTATTCAACCTAGTTCTTTAACACAACTAGAATTACAGAATGATGTACCTACTCTAAACACAGTAGGATTTGTTGGAGATTCTTTGACACAATCTCAACCTCTTTAAGGAACAATGGCTCTTTGTCACAGCCTTGGTACCTTCACAGGTTCATACACTTATGGACTGATATCTCTTCACACAGAAAGTCCTATGCAAGTATAACTTCTCTCAAGCAACACCAGATGCAGGAGGAGACGTTTATGCAGACTGGAACTTTTTCTTTTTCTCTATGTGCAACCAGTGCCTGCAACCATGAATAAACATCAATATATATAGGGTAGAGTCCAAGAGACGAATCCCTTAGACTCCCCCATAAACCGAGATTCTCATATGATCACCATTAATAAGACTTATCTCTAAGACAAGTAATCATTCCTAAGCAATCTCAATCTCTTAATAAATCAGATAAGTTATAGAAGAAAGAAATCATTTTGAGAATCAATTGACTTATATGAGTGAGTCGATTCTTCAAAGAAAGAAGAGATACAAGATAGTATCTTACTGTACCTTTGAGATATACTGAAGATTTTGCATTGAAGGATCCTATATTCCTTTCTAAACTAAGAAGTCCTAGTTTGAATAGGAAAGCTAATACCTTCAATCTCCCCCATTAGCTTTCATATTCAAACCATGAAGACAAACCTGCAAACGGTTCAGAAGAAGAGCAACATATATGAACACAATAATAACTAGATCAAACCAAAACAAGAATCAGAAGAACAAGGGATCAGTTTCCATCCTTTCCCCTATTCTTTGAGTCATAAGAGTTTAAGCAAAAATAGAACATAAAAGGTATGTGCTTATGCACTTACAAAACCAGAAATCCTAACAAAAACATCAATTTGTTAAGACAAACACTAAAAGAAAAAGTAGGTAGTCTTTATCTCTCCCCCTTGGAATATGAACAGCTATTTTGACCTCCTGAGGATGGCTGCTTGAAGAACAATGATCTATTCCTGGAGATTAAGCTGGGCATTGGTGAGAGAATCCAGTCAATCAAGAACATCTTTAGCCCATCCTCGGATATTGTGCTCCATACCAACAAGGAACACACTGAACCCTTCCATGGTGTCTTGCTCGATTGGAATGGGAGGACGCCAGGGCTCCCCCTCAAACCGAGCAGGAGGAACATATCCGGTATACCCCTCTTTCGGAGGTGAAGGAGGTAGGCGAGGCTCGGTGGGAGGAAGAGGAAATCCAGGAGGGAGTTGATTCAGTGTCTTCCCAGAGAAAGATGGAGGAAGCACCGGACAATCTTCAGAGTCAAAGGAGGCTGAGGAGGATGAGGGGGAAGAGGAGGAGTAGCGAGGATGCTTTTTCACCCCATCAGAACCACCAGTAGACATTCTAGCCGTTTTCAACTTTCGCATTCACAACCTGCAAAACAGAGAGAGAGGAAATACTAGAGAGAAGGTTACGAGTTAGTGGGGAAATAATGAGAAGAGAGATATATATAAGGAATACTGCACAGATCCGAAAAATCGAGACAGGAAAGGAAACCGTCTCTAGGTGGGAAGACCAACTATCAAGCACGTGACGTATGGATGAATACGTAATCATGATTAGGTATCCTTGAGCACGCAACCTTGATCCTACACGGAAGAGAACATGGAAATCCCAACACAATAATACCAATCGATCCTACACGGAAGCGAACATGGAAATCCCACCACAAGAATACCAACCATCCTGACTTAAGAAAAAGAGATCATTCCTGAAGATATTGAGAAAAACTACTGCCAACCAAATAACTTAAACCAAGGATTGTAAAATTTGCAAGCAACAATGTCATTGAGAAGAACACCAACCCTAAAGTGAGTAACACATGATGAATGCATAATGAATGGGGTAATGAATGAAAAACTGGCAAAGCACATCAATAAGCAAATTCAGTCAGATTGAGTCTATTATCTTCTATACATAACTTTTGAGATCAAGTCATATGGACACCATTAACCAAATAAAGATGAATCACCATGATTTCAAGAGCATCAGTAATGCAATAAGAGACAGAATTTGTGGGGAAAAACTAACTATTTGAGCAATTGTAATGAAGCATAAACCAACATATCACCCCCTTATGTCTTCTATTTCAGATTTTCATGTTGTTTGAGTCTGGTAAGTTGTTTACTCAAACCAAGAAATGATTCAAAGGTTTCAGTCTTATTTTCAAGAAAATCAACCCAAGTATATCTGGAAAAATCATCAACCACAACAAATATGTTGGTCCCATTAAGTCCATGTGGAGTAATTCAAAACAAGCAACAGACTTTGTGTGATGACTTGGTCTGCTTACCAGCTTTACAATGACCACAGATTCAATCTGTCTTTCCACTGAGTTTAAGCATGCCTCTCTGGCTTTGATGATTTGAAAGTTTATGAGGGTCTTGATAATTCACATGACCTAATCTTTTGTGTCACAGCTCAAACCTTTCATCAGATGAAATAGTCTTTAGGCATTTATTTGAGAAAATCACATATGAGTCCCTTGATGTATGATAACAATTATCAGATGATCGTTTCCCACCAATTACAATATTACCAATATCATCTAAGACAATGCACCGCTTCCTGTTGAACCACACATCTTCAAAATCATCAGTTAGTTGACTGACACTTACCAAATTTGTGGTCAGTCCTTCCACAAAGAGAACATTGTTCAAAATGCCAAGATTTGCTGACTTGACAGTTCCTTTTCCCAGAATATTTGCTTTTCGAGCATCTCCAAAAGTAACAGTGCCAGTGATGCCTTCTTCTTCAATGGATATAAAGAAATGTTTGTTTCCACACATGTGCCTCGAGCAACCACTGTCAATATACCAAATATCTGCATCTCTTGAGTTCACAGCAGTTAGAGCTACAAGACAGAAATATTCCATATGTTTGGCATTGTAATTTACATTGGCAATCAAGCAACTTTCATTGACTAACTGTTTCTTTCTCCAGACATTGTGAGCAACAACGGAAGGCTTATAACTCTTGAAAGTGTTATCAACAAAATGATTAGACATTGAACTGAAATGAGAACTGTTTTCTAGAGCAGCAATTCTAGAGATGATATTCATAGATTTTTTACCTTCAGTTGAAAATTGTTTCTGTATCTCAGAAAATTTTGCATTTGTTAGATCAATCAGTTTTGACATATGCAGTTTCAAGCTTGATAAGTCATCTTCAACTACCTTTAGCTTTTGACTATGAATTAAGGAACTTACCTGATCTGAGGATGAAACAATTTCAACACTTACCTCATTCAAAGGTTCCTCAAGGATGATGGAAGAAGCATCAGTTTCAGAAGTGACTGAAGCAGATTCATCAACACGAACCTTTTCTACTACATCTTTAGTAGAGAAACACTCACCATTATAGCCAAGACCAAAGGTGTTCTTGGACTGTTTGCCAATACAGTGCATTTTAGCCGTTGCTTTAGAACTAAGTTCAAATTGATTAAACTTCTCATTTGTCTTAACCACCTGTTCCTGTAAGAGAAGATTATCATGATTGAGTTTGTCAATAATATTTTCATGAGTGATAACCTGTTGCAATAACCGGTCAAGATCAGTTAGTAGAGAAGATCTTTCAATTTGCCAGTCTTCTTTGGAAATGTTGCAGGTGAGACAAGCAACTTTCTTCTCTAGCTCCCTTTTTTCTTTGATCCATGATGTCTCTTTTTCAGTCAGTTGCAGCTCCATGTCAGACAATTTGATTTGAGTGTTGGCCAACTGATGTTCCAGTTTTTCATTTTTGAGAATGATTGAATCTGAAACTGGCTAGGATTAGATCTGACAATGGCGCTGAATTTAAAAACTCTATGTTTGCTAATTTTTGCCATGAGAATGGTGTCTTTCATGAGTTTTCTGCTCCTAGAACTCCCCAAAAAAATGGAGTGGTTGAAAGGAAGAATAGATCCTTGTTAGGGATGGGACGTGTTCTCCTGCACTCTGCAAAACTAAGTGAAAAGTTCTGGGCAGAAGCTATGAACACTGCATGTTATATCTCAAATTGAGTGTTTATGAGAACTGGTAGTGATCAAACTGCTTATGAGCTCTGGAAAGGTAAAAAACCCAATGTAAGTCACTTTCATGTCTTTGACAGTCCCTGTCACATCTTGAGAGATGGTGAAACATTAAACAAATTTGCTTCAAGAACTGATCCTGGAATTTTTGTTGGTTATGACACTAAGTGCATGTTTGGTACAAGGGACTAGCTGGTATTGCACTAAATAAGAGGTACAAAGTAGTGTGAGTTATGTTTGGTGTGGGGGAGTATTAAAATAAATGGTACTAGTTAAGGCCTGTTTTTTCTCTCAACCTCCTTAGGTAGTATTATTGTGGGTACTCATTTTTGAGACCTCAAGTTAACACCACCTCTCTCCACCTTTCTCTCTTTCTCTCTCTCTCTCTCTCCTCCTTATGTAGTACTACCTCACCAAACATGGTACAAATTAGTATTGGATAAGCCTACTCGAGTGAGGGTAGGCCAAGTATTGATAATATAGTGACTCACAATAATCCCGAGTACCAAACGTGCACTAACAGTGTAGCCTACAAGGTCTATAACAAAGTTTCTAAACGTATCATCATTACCATTAATGTTTCTATTGATGATATGGAGTTTAGACAGGTTGATGATACACCATTACAGACAAAGAACACAGATGCTCTCGTGGATCAAAGGAATGACTCTACCAGCTCGTCTGAGGAAGAAGATGAAAATCTTCACTCTGTTCCTCATAAAAGAACTGGATTTAAACAAGTCCAGAAAGATCATGATCAAAGTGATGTGATTGGTGGTTTTGGAAAAGGGATACAAACCAGAAACAGATCAGCTCAGTCTGCTTCAATCGAGAAGGCATTTAGCCTGTTTTGTAAGCAGCCATATTCAAGAATCTAACACTATCAGGTGCCATGGTTTTGTCTCCATAATCGAACCAAAGAATGTTCAGGAAGCTCTTCTAGACACTGACTGGATCCTTGCCATGCAAGAAGAATTGAATCAGTTCTCCAAGAACAATGTTTGGAAGCTGGTGCCTAGACCCTCTCATGCAAATGTGGTGGGAACAAAATGGATATTCAGGAACAAGTCTGATGAACATGGTACTGTAGTCAGAAATAAAGCACGAATTGTTGCTCAAGGATTTTCTCAGAAAGAAGGACTGGATTACGAGAAAAATTTTGCTCCAGTAGCTAGAATGGAATCAGTTCGGTTGCTCATGGCAGTGGCATACCACTTACAATTCAAGCTATATCAAATGGATGTCAAAACTGCCTTTCTAAATGGCTACATTGATAAAGAAGTTTTTGTTGAGCAGCCTAAAGGTTTCATTGATCCACATCATCAAGATCATGTATACAGACTTCAGAAGACATTGTATGGACTGAAACAAACACCACGGGAATGGTATGATTGACTTTCCAAATATTTAATTAATCAAGGGTATGTCAGAGGATCAATTGATAAAACCTTGTTTGTTAAGAACCTAAAAAATGATTTCATAGTGGCTCAAGTATATGTTGATGATATTGTGTTTGGCTCAACCTCAGATAAACTAGTCACATAATTTGCCTAAGTGAATTTGAGATGAGCAATCTTGGTGAACTAACCTTCTTTCTTGGCTTACAAGTTAAACAGATGAAATCTGGGATGTTTCTATCTCAGACCAAGTATGCAAACAACCTTGTTGAAAAATTTGGGTTATCAAAGAAGAAAACTCTCACCAATCCCATGAGCACCTCCACGAAACTACATGAGGACAAAGAAGGAAAATTTGTGGATCAATCTCTCTATCGTAGTATGATTGGCAGTTTGCTATATCTCACTGCTAGCAGGCAAGACATCTCGTTCAGCGTTAGAGTGTGTGTTCGTTTTCAATCCAATCCTAAAGAGTCACATCTTGAAGCTGTGAAAAGGATCATTCGATACATTGCAGGAACCTCCAATTGTGGTCTTTTCTATACTACTGAATCTAATGCTGAAATTGCAGGTTACTCAGATGTTGATTGGGGAGGCAGCATGAAGGATGGCAAAAGTACCTCAGGAGGGTGTTTTTTCTTAGGAACCAACTTGGTCTCCTGACACAGTAAAAAACAAAATTGCATATCCCTATCTACTGCAGAATCTGAGTATGTTGCAGCTATAAGTTTTTGCACTCAAATGGTCTGGATGAAATAGATGTTGACATACTATGGATGACCTCGAGGGAAGCTAACTATTTTCTGTGACAATACAAGTGCAATCAACATAGCAAAAAATCCAGTTCAACACTCTAGAACCAAACACATTGACCTCAGGTATCATTACATTCGAGACTTACTTGAAAAAGATATTCTTGAACTGTGATTTATTGAAACTGAAAAACAACTTGCTGATATTTTGACTAAACCTCTGGATACTGCTCGCTTTGAGTTCCTGCGCAATGCCATTGGCATTTGCACTGAACCCTGAAGTCACTATCATCTTCATCACATATCGTGCACCGTACTTTGCTCCATTATATTGATATGTGATGGTTAACTGGAGCTTAGCTTGATTAGCATTTTTCAGTTTATTGATCTCTATCTCGACTCATTGTTACTTTGACTACAAGTCATTCTGATTCTGGACCTGCTCTTGTTTGAGTTGCTTACGTATCTTGTATATCAGTTTGCATGATTAGGTTCTGACTTTTGTGGTAGTGCCTAAATGACTGAGCTGGTATAAGCCAAATGACCTGGTGTTACAAGGTGGAAAATTCAGTATACAAAGAAAAATTATGCTCCATCTCACTTCATGAAATAAAAAAATTAAATAAAAAAAATGCTGAAGATTCCTAAAGTAACTATTGTTTTGGTTATGCCCTAATTGAGATGGTAGGATAGAAACATGAATGGTTTGGTCCCTTGGAGGAAGTAGGTATTGTTTCCAACTCGAGACTCAGAGTTTGTGGCATCTTTGTTATGCCTAGCAACCTAAAGTCAACTGACTTGGGATTGTTCTCTGCCTCTTGCTATATGAGTTGTGTAACACAGACTATGAAAAAACTGTTATAGAATACATAATGGGGTGATATGTTGGTATAAATGCTTTATTACAATTGCTCAAATAGTCAGTTTTTCCCCACAAAGTCTGTCTCTTATTGCATTACTGATTCTCTTGAAATCATGGTGCTTCATCTTTATTTGGTTAATGGTGTCCATATGACTTGATCTCAAAAGTTATGTGTTTCTGCCTAAACCCGGTGGTCTAGTAGATACTTGATGAATCCAACTCGATCTCCTGCAATCCTGCTTACTAAGGGGAATACCGGGCGGGCCGGCCTTCACCTCTCCGATGCCTAAGTTAATATAGTTGGAATGTATGTAACTAAGACACGTATGTAAGCAGGGAGAGAGACACGTTACCTCATAAAGAAGGTAGTTGGGGCCCATATATAGGTGGTTGGGGGTAAGGGCTGGCCTTACTCTTCGATGTGGGACTGGTTCCCTTCTGTTTATACTTTCTGGTGCCTTCTTAGGCAGGCTGGCGCCCCCGGCCCCTGGGTCCCTGGAGGCAGGACAGAGTGCCAGGCCCCGAGGCCGGGTGCTGGTGATCCGGTCCCGACCCTTGGGCCGGGCCCTGGTGCCTTTGCTGTGGGTCTGTGGGCCTGCTGTAGCCTCTCTGGCTACTGTCAACAAGTCCCCCAAGTTCCCGATCAAGTGCAATCTTGAATGGGGACTTAAATCTGTCTTGCTCTTGTCCCGCAGACCCGCAGGGCTACCAACCTACCGGTGCCCAGTCCCCCAAGTCCGCGTTAAAGATTGGGCGTGACCGAGGTGAGTACCTGTTACCGATGGGAAGCAATAGTTTATAAGCATACTTGCAATATAAGCAGTAATATGGCTAAGTGTTGTGGTGTTATGAGCATGGAGCCAAGATGATAATGATGATGCCATGATGTTATGATGCCATGATGCCATGCAACAGATGTGTGCATGGAATGATAATGAGGCGTTGAAATCCGCCATGCAAGAGATTTGTGCACGGAATTTTGGCCGGGCACTCTGCCCTCTCGGTACGAAGCGGAGCTTCACTGGGCCTCAACTGGGCGATCTGCCGAATCAAAGCGGAGCGGAGTTCACTGAGCCTCTACCGGGCGATCTGCCAAAACGGGATTAGTTTCATTGCTAGGCTGCAGGGAGATTACCCTGGTGTTGCGGCCTTTTTGAAGCACCGGCGAACACTTGCTAGTTCTTCTCAGCTTGTATTGAATAAGCGTTGAGGTAAGGGGTGGCATTGAGGTGACAAAGCTCGCCATGTAGCCCCATGTTTGATCGCCTTTCAATGCGATGCAGGGTTTTTATCCTGCTGGACAAGCGTGCATGGGTTAGATGCAGACTCACCCGGGTGTATAAAGCCCGCCGGTAGAATATTCTCGTGATCGGGGTCAGCCATGGTACTGGGCGGAACTTGACCGGTGCCCGGACATCATGCCATCTCCGGACGAGTCCCCCAGTGAAGTGCCATGGGGCCAGGTGCATTATGTTCCTGGTAGGGGGGTGGCGTTGAGGTGACAAAGCTCGCCCTGCGTCCCCCTGTTGCCGCAGCTAGTGCGATGCAGAGTTTTTATCCTGCTGGACAAGCGTGCATGGGTTAGATGCAAACTCACCCGGGTGTATAAAGCCCAAGCCGGTCGAATGTTCTCATGATCGGGGTCAGCCATGGTACTGGGCGGAACTCGACCGGTGCCCGGACATCATGCCATCTCCGGACGAGTCCCCCAGTGAAGTGCCATGGAGCCGGGTAGAGCCTATTCCCGGAATATGTTCTGGAGCCGGTTGAATGCGTCGTAACCGGTGGGCGGAACTCGACCGGGCGTCCTGCCATATCGAGACGAGTCCCCCAAAAGAGATGCGACTGGACAGACCTCGCCCGTTGTCCGGACGCAATGCCATATCTGGACGAGGTCTCCAGTAATATGCGATGAAGAAGCCATGCAGCCGGTTGAATGATCATAACCGCGAACTGCCGTGGTGCTGGGCGGGACTCGACCGGGCGTCCAGCCATAGCGAGACGAGGCTTCATACCCGGATGGGTGCTCTCCAAGCGGTTGGATGATCATAACCGTGAGAGAGGTCTTCGAGAAATGCAGCGAAGAAGCCATGCAGCCGGTTGGATGATCATAACCGCGAACTGCCATGGTGCCGGGCGAGACTCGATCGGGCGTCCAGCCATAGCGAGACGAGGCTTCATACCCGGATGGGTGCTCTCCAAGCGGTTGGATGATCATAACCGCGAGAGAGGTCTTCGAGAAATGCAGCGAAGATTGCCGTGCAAGCGTGGAATCTGGGGAAGTGGGAGGGCCTGACTCCTTGATTCCCGCTCCTACCTTCCTGTCGCCAGCGTGTGAGACAAGTGGCTGACATGCATTTAAGGAGGAAGTCCATCAGTCCCGTCAGTTATGATGGCATGGGGAGGTTACCAATGCTGGGACACGTGCCAGCGCGGGGCGGTCTTGAGATGTAGGGCCTGGATTCGCAGGCTTTTGAGTTGCTCTGATTACTTGTTTTTGGAGGGATTTCGATTACCTAGGGCACTGGTCCCCTCTATAAAAAGGTCTCTTCTGCTCTTCTTTCTGTTGTTGCTTCTTGCTTTGGAGAAACTAAGAGAAAGAGAGAAATCCGACGAGCACTCTGAGCCCTTCTTGCCCTACGAGATCTGCTTTCTTGAACGCTCCCTACCATTGTGCGCTGCTTTCCCAGGGCCGATTGTTCTCGGTTGAGCATACTAATCAGTAAGTTTGTTTGATTTCTTTGCCCCGGCGTTATTCTTGTTTTTGGCTTTGCTGTTTTGCGGCGGGGGGGGGGGGGGGGGGGGGGAATCTCTGCCGCTGACGGAACTGCTTTGCGGCAAACTTGGGGAGAGGCCGTAGAAGACGTTGTTGTAGCCTGTTGCTGACGAGCACTAGGGTTTTGTGTTCTTCCCCTAGGTTAAGATGTCGTCCTCAGGTTCTGACCGGGCTTCCAAATTGGCTGCCAGAGGTCCCCTCATTGACGATGCGCAGAGGCTGGATAGCTGGCTCAGTTCGGAATCTCTGGCGACCGAAGCCGCTGACTGCTCCGGGAGCAGGGTTTCGACTCCGTCCCCTTCTTCGTCTTCCGGGGATGAATCCTCGGAGACTGAAATACCGCACGGGGTGCGTCTTGCGGATGCTTCGGTTGCGAGTTACACCATCGGCAGCGGGAAGCACGCTGTGGTGTGCGATGAACCGGAGGAGAGCATGACCCCTGAAGAGATTGAGGCGCTGCGGGAAGCGTGGGGTATCCCGGATAGAGTGCTGGTACTGCCCTTGAATCCTGGAGAGTCAGCCTGCAACCCGGAAAAAGGTTGGGTTGCTGCACATCAGGATCAGTTCCGGCATGGACTGTCGTTCCCGCTGCCGCATTACGTGCAGTACATGCTCAGTGCGCTGCAAGTGTCACCCGCGCAGCTTCCTGGGCTCCAGTGGAGACGACTACTGAGCCTCGGCTGCTTGTACGAGTTCTCCGGGATGAACATCCCCACGGTGAACGAGTTCCGGGCCTTGTACAGGCTGTCGTACTCCCGGAAGCAGGGGTCCCGTGGTTGCCTGTCCTTCAACACCCGGAAGCCTCCACCGATTGTTACCAATATGCCTTCATGGGTAGACAACAGCTGGAGGAAGAAAGTGGTGATGGTGGGCGGGAAGTGGCAGGCGAGGAATAGGATGTACTGTGTTCCTGGCGCCTTCCAACCCATTGGCGACCAGTCGTACGAGCTGTCCGATCTGGAGCGTGAGAGGATCTCGACCATAACCGGATGCTGGGACGATCTGGAACGGAGTTCTTACAACTTTATCCGAAGAGAAGTGCTGGAATACTGCCAGCTTGGGCGGGGTCCCGGTGCGTAGGAAGCGCTTGAGCGGTGATACCTTGTGCTAGCTTTGCGAAATACTAACCGTTTGCCTTCCTTGCAGGTGCATCTTCTCGGGCGACTATCAAGCCCGAAACCACTCTCTCCATGGACGGGGAAGACCTCCTCAACCAGCTGAAGGAGAAAGCCGAGATCGTCTCGCGGACGTCGGTGAACGACGGGTCCGGTCGACTTACGACTCTGGCGGAGCCGAGGGCCATGGACGTCGATGAGGATGCCTATGTCCTGAAGCGGGTGAAGACTCATCATGCAGCAGGCCTTCTGGCGCCCGGAAAGGGCAAGAGTATCGGGGGGGCCTTAAAGATTCCCGGTGGAGTGAATAGGATCCCCAACCGCCCGGTGTCTGTGCCGCGCGTGGCTCGCGCTGCCCCCGTAAGCGCACGATCTTCTTCTCCGGAGGGCCGGGGAGAGAAACGGAAGGTCGGGGATGTTCCTTCCTCCGCGCTGGTGACGCTGACCGGTGGGTCGGCACGTGAGAACCTGGCCAAACGGTTCAGGATCACCAGCGGTGCGCAGACCAACGCTGCTGGGGAGAATGCTGCTGCTGCTGCTCGGCAGAGTAGCCCAGCGCCTGCGGATGCATCAAGGGGAAGCCCGGATGGTGCAATCGCTCGGCAATTGGCGGCGGACCTGGCTGGCCTTGGCCTGTACAGACCCGGGGTTGCTGGAGCCTTGGCGGGCGGGAATCGACCAAAATGCAAGGAATCCGTCCTCCGGGTAAGTACCGCACGGTCTCACTGTACTGCTTGTAACTTGCTTTCTTTTGCTGCTTGACCAACTCTTTGGTGTTGCGCAGTTGCTGTACAGTCTGTACGAACCGGACGCGAGCGAGGGGCTGTCGGAGCTGCAGAGACAGATAACTGCTTTATCCGAGACCCGGCAGAGCCTGGAGGTGGAGAAGTCTCGCTCGGACAGGGAGAAGGCCAGATCGGAGGAGAGGGTCAAGAAGCTGGAGGAGCAGAACCGGATCCTGGATAAGGAGAGGGCCGAACTGAAAGAGCAGAATCGGCTCCTGGAGGAGGAGAGGGCCGCACTGGAGTCCAAAGTGGACGAGCTCCAAGTGGGAGCCGTTGCTCTGCGCGCCGCCTCTGCTGCTCCGGCCGGGGAAGATGACCCGGAACTTTTCGAACGGGTCGCTCTCAAATACCGTGAGAGCTTCAGTTTCTGGAGTTTCTGGTGAAGGCCAGGGAAGAGGGCATCTCGGATGGCTAGACACTTCCCTGATGTCGACTGCTGCTGAAGGAGATATCCATGAGCCGTCGGACATCCATCAGGAGGCGGTGGAGGAGCAGCCGGGTGAAGTGATTCGCTCGGACTTGGATTCTTTTACCAACTGTGCCGAGTCTGCCCGGGCCGAAGTCCACACCGGAACTGACGTCGACGACGAGGGTTCCGCAGGAGAGGCTGGCGGATTGCCTGCCGAAGGCGGAGTCGTAGCTCCTTAGGATTTTCTTGCCCTTTTTCTTGTAATCTTTCCGAATCGGTTACTGCTTGAATATGAATATACTGGAGCCAGTGAAAATTTTCTCAAGTAGTTTGCATATATATTTGTTTTTACAGCGGTTGAACCGCGAACTATGCCAAACTAACCGCTCAGACTAGCGGGTTTCACCAGGACTGGTCATGCTCCCGGTCGGGGTCTGTCCCTCTTTTTCCCACGTACCGCTGGAGCTGGCCGTTATCAATCAACACCTGCACCGCTTGCCTGAGAGCGTGGCACTTGCTTGTTCGATGAGTAGCCTCATCATGGTACGAGCAGTACTTGCCCGTCTGCGCCGTTGTAAGTTTCCCCTTCGGGAACCTTCTCGGGGGCGGTGGGGGAATGACACTCCCGTTCTCAAGTAGGATATCCTCGTAGGATGTGGTGAGAGCGGTGAAGACTTCTTGGTTGATCGGTGGTGCTGGCATGATTGCTAGGGGGCGCTCTTGGCGGAACGGCGCTGGCTTGTGCTCATTCTGAGGCTTATCAGAATAGGACCTTTGCTGCCGCTGCGGCCAGTTTCTGTTGTTGGCGTTTCGGCTGGGCCGAGCAGTGCGGTTATCGGTCCGCTGATTGGGCTTGGCTTCCTGGGCGGTTGGGGGGTTCTCTTCCCGGGGATGGTCCTCCTGATCCTCATCCTGCTTCCTCTTCTGCAGGTGGTGCCCATAGGTCTCATGATCGGCCTGAGCATGCCTGATGGCCATAGCCATCAACTCGTCGTACCCCTGCGGGAGTTCTACCCGGACGGCGTAGGAAAACTTGCCCGCTCGGAGCCCTTGTTTAAACGCCATCTCGGCGATGCCCTTGTCCAGGTTTCGAACTCCGGCCGTAGCCGTCTGCCAGCGGTTGACAAAGGTTCTCAGCTCCTCTCCGGGGGCTTGCTTGCAATTGAAGAGGATGGTCGACGTCCGGGCTCCCTCGACTCGGAGGATGAAGCGGCCCACGAACCGGTCGGTCAACTGCTCGAACCCCTCGATCGAGTTTGCCGGAAGCTCGTAGAACCAGCCGAGTGCCTCTCCGGACAAAGTCTCCTGGAAGATGTTGCAGCAAACGGCATCAGAGTATCCATTGGCGCAGGTTTGGGACCGGAAGCTGTCGAGATGCTGGTATGGGCAGCCGGATCCTGAGTAGGTGAGCTTGAGGGATTTCTGGTTGCCAGATCTTCCCGACTCCATGACCCGGTGCGAAAAGGGACCCATGCGCTCATTAAACCGGGCGCCCTCCATCGGCCGCGCGGCTCTTCTCTCGTTAGCCTCCATCTGGGCTTTCAAGCTCGACACAGTGTCGGCCAGCGCCTGCAGTGCTCGCGCGGTTGGCGTCTCAACTCCATCTACTGACGAAGCGTCGGGCTGGCGGGAGGTCGTCGCGCTCTTTGGCGGGCCTGCGCCTAATGGCGACTTCTGCTGTACGGGGTCACCGGACCGACCGCCCGAAGATTGCCCTCTATCGGTGCGTTGAGGTAAGACCGGCGGGATTGCCGCCTGTGCCCCGGCCATGGCGTCATTACGCTGCTGTCCCCTCTCCAGGGCGGCCACTAGGGCATTATTCACCGCCTCCATCTCTTCGTACCGAGCGTTGGACTTAGCTATTTCATGTCGCTCTCCTCTTTCAGACGACTGACCTCTGCGGCCATCGCCCGTAATTCTCCCGCCATACCGCTATGGCCGGGGCTGTACGTGAGGTCCTGGTCCGGGCTCTCAGATCGATCGCTTGAATCATCTGAGAATGTCAAGGCGAAGCCCCGTCGCTCCGGACTGTCTTCCTCTTCTGCCGGGCCTTTGCCTCACGAGCTGTCCCGATGGGGATCCGGCACACCGGATGGTCCCCCATGGCTCTCTCCATCCAGACCGTTGCCCCGGTCGCCGCGCGTCTCCCGCGTGACGGCTGGGGTGGAGGTGAGCGTCTGTGCTACTGCGGGGTGCCCCCCCTCGGTGGTTCCGTTCTCTTGACTCATCTCCGATCTCTCTTCTTCTTTTTTTTTTTTTTTTTTTTTCTCCCGATGGAATAATAAGAACATTGACCGATCTCTACCTGTTGGTAGAGCAACACAGCCTTTTGAACTGATTCCCACAGACGGCGCCAATTGTTTCTGCCTAAACCCGGGGGTCTAGTAGATACTTGATGAATCCAACTCGATCTCCTGCAATCCTGCTTACTAAGGGGAATACCGGGCGGGCCGACCTTCACCTCTCCGATGCCTAAGTTAGTATAGTTGGAATGTATGTAACTAAGGCACGTATGTAAGCAGGGAGAGAGACAAGTTACCTCATAAAGAAGGTAGTTGGGGCCCATATATAGATGGTTGGGGGTAAGGGCTGGCCTTACTCTTCGATGTGGGACTGGTTCCCTTCTGTTTATACTTTCTGGTGCCTTCTCAGGCAGGCTGGCGCCCCCGGCCCCTGGGTCCCTGGAGGCAGGACAGAGTGCCAGGCCCCGAGGCCGGGTGCTGGTGATCCGGTCTCGACCCTTGGGCCGGGCCCCGGTGTCTTTGCTGCGGGTCTGTGGGCCTGCTGTAGCCTCTCTGGCTACTGTCAACATTATGTATAGAAGATAATAGACTCAATCTGACTGAATTTGATTATTGAGTCTGCAAGAGAGCACAATCTTTCATACTTCTGATTAATGGAGAAATCGTCATACGAGCAGTTTCCTTCCACATCGCTTTCACTGTCAGATTCAGAGTCAGATTGATTGAAGCTAATTCTAGCAACAAGAGCGAGATTTTTCTTTAGAATTTTTCGAGTTGAATCATCATCATCACTTTCATCATCGCTCCATGAAGCCTTTAGAGCCTTTTTAGATCCACCTTGATTTTTCCTGTTACCACAGTCAACAGAAATATGGCCAAGACCACCACATTCATAGCACTTTGGTTTGAAATTAGGATTTCTCCTATTGGTAGCAGGAAAACTTTTAACATCACTTTTATTTTCAGAAAACTTGTTTTTCCTGAAGTCAGAATTATTCTTTTCTCCACTTGAATTTCCATTTCTGTACTTAAGAATTTTCTTAAATTCTTTGGTTAACAAACCAAGTTCAGAAATGTCATCACTAACCTCTTTTTTTCTTTGAAGCTTTAAGAGCAAGGCTCTTTGAGCTTCTTGGATCATCCTTGTTGTCTTCATTCAGCTCAGCTTCATAAGCCTTTAGACTTCCAATAAGTTCAAATAAAGGATACTCCTCAAGATCTCTAGATTCAGAAATCGCATGCTTCTTTATGGCAAATTTTTTAGGAAGATACCTCAATATTTTCATAACAATGTCCTCTTGTGAGATCTCTTTGTTTTTTTAACATAACTTATGTCACTAGTGATAGCAATCACACGCTTGTAGAAGTGATCAACAATTTCATCTTCCTTCATCTGCAAGATTTCAAACTCGTGAAGTAACAGTTGTAATTTATGACGTTTTACCTTTTTGTTACCTTCATAGGTTTGCTCTAGGGTCTCCCAAATCTCCTTTGAGTTTGTGCAGTGTTTTATAAGAGCCCGATCGTCCTCAGATAAGTCAATATATAAATCATTTTTTGCCTTATTCTCAGCTTCACTATAAGCAAGGTCAGTTTGATCCCATTTATCAATTTTTTAAAATTTTACCTCACTTGTTTCTTCAGTAGCCTTGGTATCAAGAGGAGGAGACCAGCCATGAACAACACACTGCCAAGCTCTTGAGTCTTGAGCAGAAATGAAAGCCTGCATCATTCCTTTCCAATCCTCATACCCTTCACCTTTTAAGAGATGAGGCATATTGACTGAAGTTCGTTCCATCTTGTCCGAGATCAACACTATGTATGTCTAGTGAACCGGCTCTGATGCCAATTGAAAATACACAGAAGAACTGAAGCTTCAGTAAACAGAAATATTAGAACACAATTGTATTCACTGTGAATAAATCACAGTGAACGTTTCTTTGAATTTCAATCAATCTTCACATAAATATAAAGTCTATACTTGCTCTTAACACAACAAGTTATGAAACACACAGTAGCTCTATAAACACAGCTACTCACCTATTCAACCTAGTTCTTTAACACAACTAGAATTATAGAATGATGAACCTACTCTAAACACAGTAGGATTTGTTAGAGATTCTTTGACACAATCTCAACCTCTTTAAGGAACAAGGGCTCTTTGTCACAGTCTTGGTACATTCACAGATTCATACACTTATGGCCTGATATCTCTTCACACAGAAAGTTCTATGCAAGTATAACTTCTCTGAAGCAACACCAGATGCATGAGGAGACGTTTATGCAGACTGAAACTTTTTCTTTTTCTCTATGTGCAACCAGTGCCTACAACCATGAACAAACATCAATATATATAGGGTAGAGTCCAAGAGACGAATCCTTTAGACTCCCCCATAAACCGAGATTCTCATATGATCACCATTAATAAGACTTATCTCTAAGACATGTAATCATTCCTAAACAATCTCAATCTCTTAATAAATCAGATAAGCTATAGAAGAAAGAAATCATTTTGAGAATCAATTGACTTATATGAGTGAATCGATTCTTCAAAGAAGAGATACAAGATAATATCTTACTGTACCTTTGAGATATGCTGAAGATTTTGCATTGAAGGATCCTATATTCCTTTCTAAACTAAGAAGTCCTAGTTTGAATAGGAAAATTAATACCTTCACTATGTATGCATCGAACTAAATTAACTTGATGTATAAATTTAACGTTTTGTCGTGTGTCGCATTTAAAATTAAATTGGGCCGAGTATGGTTTGTATTTGTAGAGCTACATGCATAAGAAAACTCTTTTGAGCCCAAACAGTGTCAAAATGGGCGAAGCCTAAACAAATAAATAAAGAATTGATTCAAATGTGAATTTTATTGATCGTTGGAAATGAGAACTTGTCGTTTGGTCAAAAAATGGTGGAGGACCATTCTCTATAATAGAGAACAATGTGGAATCTAGCCCAGTAACCCATACAATCCCACGTCGGGTAGATATTATAATCCCCTGCTTTCCCAGTACTCCTATTTGTCTATGGGTGTTACCATCACACTCTGCCACGTATGTGTCCTCATACATCACCAGTAATTAAAAGCTGTGAGAATGCCACGTTTCCCGACACGTGGCACCAAAATACTAAAGAATAAACTGTTACTTTCCTATTTCAGTATTTACCCGGATTGTGAAAATGCGAGTTGGTGTTAATCTAACGAAAAATCATCACTCAAAATTTAATCTAATGGTGAGAATGTAAACATGTTCATTTTGTTTGATTTAAATAATTTTATTTTACTTTTAAGACTTAATAAATATAAAATTAAATATAAAACCGAAGAGTTAGATTCATAGTTTGTTCATTTAAGACTTTATGCATTTAGTATTTCAACGCGTATAAAGATTACTAGAAAAATATGTAATTATATTAGATATTAAATATTAATTTTTAAAATTTACTTATGAAGTGAAATAAAATGAGAATGATTCAGTTGACTCATACATATATTTAGTATTAAACGGCTGATACAAACATTACTTAAAACCAAATAGCACTTATGAAATCACATTTTAATTATAATCCAGAGAGGCATTATTGACATTGGAAAACTTACCTAGAAGAGGAAGTTTAATGATCAGAAATTAATGTAAAAACGTTGAAGTACGGATCTGTATTATGTCAATTATGTGTTGTGTGGAACAAGACAGAGAGACACAGAGCCCATTCTACTTTTAACAGAAAATCTGTGTCTTTATTTATATACACCAACATCAACTCTCCTTCTTTCCCTCTCTCTTTTTTTTCTCTCTCCTTCTCAATCGTGTCTCCGACGCCGAAATGTCCAACGGCGACGAATCCATGGAGGAGTATGCGGAGCCCGTCGAAGAAACTAATGGGCATTCGTTTTACAGAGTAAAGCAACGCATAAAGGATCGATCTAAGGTATACTTCGAAATGGTTGCTTTTTGTTAATGGCAACGAAATTTCGTTGCTTTGATTGGTTTTGGATTGTGGGTTTGCGTTTGTTTGATGTGGGAATGGTTGGTTTTTGCAGAAAGTGGCGCAAACGAAAGAGATTTTGTCGAAGCAAGCTGTGCAGACCAAGGAGATCCTTTCGAAACAGGCTCTGAAGATCGCTAAACAAGCTGAAGAACATGAAAAGTTCATCAATAAGGTTGGTGGGTTTGATTTTTTATATGAAAAAAATTTGATGTGGTTAATTCAATACCATGTTTTATATGTTTGTTGTTTTTTCTTGCTTGTTAGGTGACACATCTTGTTGGGGTGCTTGGGTTTGGTGGCTTTTGCTTTCTGTTAGGAGCCAGTGAGTAATCTGATTGATGAAGAAGAATATAATTTCTCTTCTGTTTTTTGTGTATTCATTTTATTGTTTTCTTTTTGACAGGACCTCAAGATACACGATATGTATATTGTTTGTTCTATTTCATCTTTGTTCCTCTGCGTTGGATATACTACCGGTACAAGAAATGGCATTACTATCTCTTGGTAAGCTTCTGATTTCATATGATTAAAGCTTCGGATATAGGATTATTTGTTAACCAATGGAAGCTCGAGGTTGGACTTATGGTAGGGAGGCAAATTGTTTTAGTACAATGGTATAGAAACATATTGATCATATAGATTCAACAAAATATATTTGCAATTTGTATACAAGACCAAAACCGCATACGATGCTTTTTCCATCTGCAACACATGGTACAAATAGATTGTGCGTGCGGCAAGGATAGTGAGATAATTGGCAAGGATAGAGAGATAATTGGTTTCTTTTGGAGATAGTTGGAGCAGACATTATGACTTTAGGCGAGTATCAGATGATTTATTTCTATCTGGACTTCTTTCTTCTTATTAATGTAATTTGAATTGTATCACTCAAGTTAGATAAGAAATTGGGACCAGGTGTTTCAGTTGGCCAATTTCTATATTTTTATGTTTTGATGTTCTTATGACTTAAGGAGTTGGTGTCTTCATCCTTTCTGTCAGTTTCAACTACAGTACTTGCAGTCCTTGGAATTGTTTACTAGTGCTCTTATATAATCTTACTACCTTTGTACGGTTTCAGAGATTAAGTAGAGGAAATGATGAATTGTTTTTATATGTCATAGGACTTCTGCTACTACGCCAATACCATCTTTTTGGTTGACCTTCTTCTATATCCAAGGAATGAAAAGTTTTTCATGGTTTGCTTCTCATTTGCTGAGGTAAGCAACAAATTCAGTTACTTTTCTTTTGAGGAAGTAAATATTCACTTGTCAATTGCTGACTGTTTCAAATGCCTCTGCAGGGGCCATTAGCATGGGCACTGATTGTTTGGCGTTGTAGCTTGGTTTTTAGTTCACTTGACAAACTTGTTAGTGTCCTGATACATCTTTTACCTGGTGAGTTGGTCCTTTCTGTAATTACCTCTGAGATTATATTCTAGTATCTTTTTCTTTTTGAAAACATGCAAACGGCAGTCTCACAGGTTCTGTAGCATGGCATGGTGTCTCTGCATATATATGAGATTGGAGAGTGCTTCCATATGGGGGGTCTGGTTTATAAGGAATCTGTGGATATAATTGCTGGACCTTATCATGTATAGAGAAACCGAAACTTATGATAAACTGTCTTGTCTTGATGATGATCAACCCTTTTGGGTCAATTTTATGTTTGATAAGCTGTGGTGATTCGTTACTTTCATACCCCTGAAAATTTTATATTTTTTTCAGGGTTAGTTTTCTTCACTATTCGATGGTGGGATCCAACAACATTTGCAGCTATGCATCCTGAAGGAACTTCTGCTACAGCGTCTTGGCCTTATGTGGAAAGCAGAACTTATCTGTGGACATGGTTGTTTTTGGTGCCCCTGGTTGCATACTCTCTCTGGCAGGCTTTGTATTTTCTCATTGTCAACGTTTTACGCCGACAAAGGCTGTTAAGGGATCCTGAAGTGATGACTTCTTACAGGTTCAATCTCTCACCATCCTCTTTCCCTGCATTTTTTTGTTCATGTCCTTTCTATCACCCTTTTCTGATGATTTCATTCTTACAGAGAACTCTCAAAGAAGGCACAAAAAGCAAACAATATGTGGTGGCGCTTAAGTGGTTTGCTTGGGGATCAAAACCGGTTGTTCATGTACATTGTGCTCCAAGCCCTATTTACTGTGGCAACCATGGCACTCACAGTCCCTATCTTCTTGTCGTATGAATTACATGCAATTTTCCAGATCCTCAAGGTCTGCACATCTGTTTGGAATGGAGGAAGCTTTTTACTCGAGGTAATGCCTAGACAAGTGATTCTCAAGGAGAAAAAGAAGAACGCAGAAGTAGAACCAACAGAAACACAGGTACAGCAAACCTTAGAAGTGCAGCCAACAGAAACATAGATAGACCAATCCTTAGGTCATGACGCAGCAGCCAGTAATTCTGTTGAGGCTTCCCCAACTTGCCAATCCTAACAGTTGTGTCTTAATCTCCATTTTAGGCAATCCTCTTTTGTTATACGTGTTGTACACCTAAGGTAGCTTGCTTGTAGAAAGTTACGTTTTTCCTTTTGAACAGACTGGGTAGGAGTGATTGTTTTTTTGTACAAATTTAACTTTTTTCTTTGGAGTGAACATCAATGGGGACTCTTGTATCTCTTGTATTGTACTCTTTTTGTGGTATACTGCAAGACTCCTTTATTTTTGTTTGTTAAATGGGTAGGACTATGAGGATTGATGACAATATATCACGACATCACCCTCGAGTTTTGCTGCTTCTTTGTTTACTGCTAAATTAATGCAAACTATGTTCCAGCCCTGTTGACACATGCTGTAGTCCCGAAATCTGGTATCTCCTTGCGTTAAATTTTCGCAGTTTCAGTAAGGCAGCTGAGTAACTCGTGGTCATTTCTTCGAGTTGAACGTCCTTTGTTCCGAAATTGGAGGTTTTTTTTTAATATTTTTTTTAAGAATATGAAATTGGAGTTCTTGGTTTGGTATATCCTCAAAATAGGAGGTTTCGTCAGGCCTTGCATTTGCATTTCATGTCATATTTCAATAGGAAGGAACCAGGTAATAGTTTCTCTTGCATCATATGATTCATATCTACTCAACACCACCCCTGTGGTGACTAAGATGCAGTTTCTTTTGCATCATATCTACTGTACACCACTATAGCAGGCTAAGATGTCTAAACTCCATGACTTGATGCCACCACTGAAATCGTCTGAAAAAGTTCCAAGCATAAATTTGTTCAAGAACTAAATAACAATAAACAAGACGTAACTTAGAACTAAATCATGGCAGTACAGGGAACTCATCAAAATCATTGCAATTTCAAGCATGTGGGAATAATCTTCAAATAGTTGAAACAGAAATTAGAGTAAACAGTAAGAGAGATCAGATTAGAAATATAGAAGTTACATCACTATTACACTTGATGGTATAAAACTTCTTCTACATTCTCGCTTATGAAAGCTCATTCAAACTTCTGCTATGTTATAACGGCTGGTTTTACTTTAAAACTACCAAGCACATATCTAAAGTACAAAGTGCAGCACATAAACAAAATAAATTCTTCTGGAAATTATAAGCAACCTGTGTGAAAACAAAATCCAAAAAGCAAATCCAAAGCAGAAAAAAAAAAGGGAACAAGTTAACAAGTGCTACATTGATACAAAAAGCTCGGCTCACTTGGACTTCTTAGACTTCAAAAAGTCTTGAAGAACATCCATGACTGCCCCAAACTCCGCCTTGACCTCCGTGGGTGGATTGGCAAACTTGCAATCCATCTCCGGTATGGCTTTCGAGTGATAATCAACCTTAGACTGTGTAAACTTCAAACCATGAGCAGTGCTAACCACCACGGTCCGATCACCAGCTCCAATAACCCCACTCTTCCTAAGCTTATTCAATGCCGTGAGAGCCACCCCTGTATGCGGGCATATAAACATCCCAGTTGAATCAGCTTGCGCCATTGCATCCATCAGCTCCTCCTCAGTAGCTTCCTCCACTATCCCATCACAATTCTTGAGTGCATACACCGCCCTATCAATGGAAACAGGGTCACCAATCTGAATAGCCGAAGCGAAAGTAGTCCCGGCCGTCACCGCCTTGAAATCCTTCCACCCTGACTTGTAATACAAGTAAAGTGGGTTAGCATTCGCCGCCTGAGCACAAACCAGCCTCGGAATCCTATCAACCAGCCCCAACTCCTGGCACATTTTAAACCCCTTGTAAAAGGCATAAATATTCCCCAAGTTCCCTCCCGGAACTATGACCCAATCAGGCACCTCCCAATCAAACTGCTGCAGTATCTCAATCGCCGCCGTCTTCTGCCCCTCAAGCCTCAAGCTATTCAACGAATTCGCCAAGTAAATCGGCAGCTCCGCCGTCACCTCCCTAATCAATTTCATGCATCCATCAAAATCAGTATCGATGCTCAACACGAAAGCGCCATTCGCAATCGGCTGGACCAGCTGCGCCATGGAGATCTTATTCGCCGGGAGAAACACAATGGATGGGATCCCTGCCGAGGCGCAGTAAGCAGATAGAGCTGCCGACGTGTCGCCGGTTGAGGCACAGCCCACTCCAACGACAGGTCGTTTCAGTTTCCGGAGGCGATTCACCTGGCTGATCAGGACGGTCATCCCTAGGTCCTTGAAGCTTCCGGTGTGGGATATCCCACAGTGCTTCACCCACAGGTCGTTCATGCCGTGAAACTGCTTGCCGAATCTTTCGGCCCAGAACAGGTTGGAGTTTCCTTCAAAAGCGGAGACGATGTCGTCATCGTCGATCTCAGGTAGGACCCACTCTTTTTTGGACCAGACGCCGGAGCCGTAGGGCCAGGTGGTGCGGCCGACGCGGGAGTCAAAGAGGCGGCGCCAGTAGGCGCCGTCGAACTTGGCGAGGGCGGCCATGTCGTGCTGGACGTCGAGGAGGCCGCCGGAGCGGCTGCGGTAGACGACCTCGTCTAGGGAGTAGGACTCCTCCGGCGAGGAGACGCCGGCGGAGATGGAGTCGAAGGGGACGTACTCGGCGGAGAAGTTGTTAGGGATGGGGCGGTGGCGGCGGGCCTCGTCGCGGATGTTCTCATCGGCGGCGCGGGTGCGGAGAGGCGGCGGCTGAGGTGGAGGAGGAGAGTTGGTGGAGGTGGGATCAAATGTGGAGGAGGTGCAGGATACGGAGAGTGAGCGTTTAGGGTACGAAACGGTGCGTTTTGGAGAGAGGGAGGAGAGAGAGGGGTGGAGTAAGGAGGAGAGAGCCATTTTTGAGAAGAATGAGGTGTGCGGCGCTTATTTGGGTTTGGGTTTTTAGGGAGTGAGTGACGGACTGGTCTTAAGAGAGAGGGTTAGAGAGGCTACCTATTGTGACACCTGTCCAGATGTCCACGTTTTAGTGTGTTCTGATATTCATTGCCAAATACTTTCTTTTTTTCGAGTGATAATAATTACTAGATTAGTAATTGATGAATAGAACGACAATTAAGACCGTTGATTTTTTTATTAAACTTAAATTAAGGAAACTATCATTTTGATCAAAGGTGGTCTTCAATCTCGAATGAATATCAACATGCTATAGTCTATATGTGTGGAATTAAAGAATTATTTTAGACAATTGGGTAATGAGTAGAGTTTATTTGTTTTGAACGATGATTCAAATGATTCTCTTTTGGAGGCTAACAAAAGTTTTTAGTGTCGAGAAGCACGGCGTACAAGTTTATAGTGTAATCTTGATAATTCATATTATGAGATCACGTGTATTTGGTGTACTTACATATTTACACGTACACTCTCTGTAAAATCATCAGAGTTTACTAAAAGAAGAGAAAAAAAGAAGAAAACACAATGTGGGTTATGTTATTTTAGCCCAAACCAACAAATTTGAGCAAACCAAAACTCAAGGTCGTATGAAATTGACATCCCAACTTCCCCAACTCACAGTGAATAGACTTGGCTATTCATTTCACGATAGGTCATCTACCAATTTGGATAAGTTGATAATGACTATATAAGTCGTCTAATGTCTATGAGCCAGTCGGTTCTTTATGTCTACTATGCCTGGCAATTAAACCCGCGAGCCCGAAACCCGCACGAGAAAAACCCGCCCGAAACCCGCACTTTTGCTAAACGTGCCTAGCAAACCCGGCACGCGAAAAACACGGGTTCTAACGGGTCGGGTCGTGCTTGCACGTTGGAACCCGTTGGGACCCGTTTTAAAAAAAAATGTAAAACCTAAAACTCTAAAAGAGGAGAACAGAAGAAAGAAAAGAGAGATAAGGAAGGGGTCGGGGAGAGAGGAGGAAGAAAGAAGAAAAAGAAGAAGAAGGAAGAGAAAAAGAGAAGGGGTTCTGTAATTGTTGGATTATGATTATATAGAGCATGTAATTGGTATTAGCAAGAATCTTATAAATTCTCTATATAGATGATGCAGATTCAGGTAATATGATCATTGTTGATGTTAATTTTTTAGTAAGATCTTCACGTAATCATATTAATAATTTAGATTTTTGACATAAAAAATACCCGTAAATTGAACATCCATATCTTGATCATGAACGAAGGAAATTAAACAAATATATAAATAAAATGATTCATATAAATAATATCATTCGCAGATCTAACGGGTTTTTTTATAAAAAAAAATTTTAAAAAAATTTACTTTACGGGTTTAGAAAAAAAAATTCACGAGTTTCACGGGTCCCAACAGGTAACCCGTAAACCCATCGGGCCGAGCCCGCAAAACCCGTTAAGATAAACGGGTTCTTAACGTGCCGATCCGCTAAAGGCACGGCCCGTTAAGGACCCGCACGAGCCCGCACGATTGCCAGGCCTAATGTCTACATCCAGTTGCATACTTGCATTTCTCAAATCGTGAGGCTTGGGCTGGCCCATCCAAACCCCCGGCCCAATTGAACATCCTCGATGAAAAGGTTTTCTTGGTCCCCAACCACATGAAAAATAATCCTAGTTTGTTTAGATCGTGTAGTTATTATTGGCCTAATTTTTATAATCTGCTTTTGATCGTGTAATGGCGGCCAAGTTGGCAAACCCGCGCACACCAAAGTTATGGTGTCAGCGATTTGCACTACAATTTTTCTCGGACCCATAAAATATAGGTATAAAAGATTCAGGCGCCAGCGAATTGTAAGCCGAAATCAGATTGTCATGTCGTAAAACGTAATTCTATATTTTTGTCGGGAATTATATCTAATTGCTTTTCAAATATTTACCTTTATTGTTTCAAAGAATTACCAGGTTACCCCTATAGGGAGGGTGTTTAATGGTACCCCAAATTCAAAATGGGGATACCAAAAATAGGTTCCCAACCATTTTGGATAGCAAAAATTTATAAAAGGAAAGCCATCTTAGATAACATAGGGTTTCACAAATAAGGAGTTTTGACAAGGTGGTGTCGAACGTATTATTAAATAGGATTCTGCATATTCGGCAAGAGTAAAAAAGTAAAAATAGTAATTACAATTCTCAACAACCACATAACAAATGAGTGATAATCTTCGAACTTATATGTGTTTAACACTTTCGTTAGTAAATACAAACACTATAAACAAGTGTCATAACAAACGTATAAAAATAATTTCAAATTACAAAGGTCATCGTCTTCATTGACATATATCCGTCGACGCAAATAGTTTTTATTTTTCAGACACGGCACTGCACATTTCGGACTTTTCACAATCTTCAAATCACGTAAACAGTATGCCCATTCAAAGGAAAACCTTTGCATTCTCCACTAAATCTCATTAACATACAATGACAAGTTCAGATGAGAGGTCCAAGATCGTTGAACAAAAACCTATAGGGGTGCGCAGATAACACTTCTAGTCCGCCGTACAGAGTGCTCAAAATAACATGGAAAATGTGGTCGAAAATGGAAGGGCGTTTCGGTAAATAACCGGACAATCTGGCCGAAATGGTTGTAATTTCATTTCGGCTGGTAGCATAAATAGCTCGCAAAGACTGTCGGATTTAGAGCCGAAAGCCAATGTTTGTGGAGGTCACGCTCTCTTTCAAAAGGTCCCCCAGCTGACCAAACCAGTAAAAAAAAAAAAAGAGAAGCAGAAAACTATTTCCTAGAGAGAGAAACTCCCACACCAACACAACTCCAGCAGCTCAAAAAATCCTAGAGAGAGAAACAAACTGCCAGAGAAGCTTGGGAAAAAGCCCTTTTCGTATATAAGCTTCCATACCCTTTCAATTGAGAAAAACAAAGAAAAAAGAAGGCGAAGAAATTGAAAAAAAAAACTTGGTCGGTTGCTTTTATCGTCTTCTTCGTTTTCTTCTCCAGCTCGAAATTCAAATTTCGGTTTCTCCAGAATCACCGCTGAAGCTTCCGGAGCTCACCGGACTTGTTTGCTCGCCGATCTGACTCGGATGAGCTAGCGTTGGCGATCGCTGAGCACAATCGATATGGTAATATTGGAAGTGATTTAAGTTTTTTGTTTTGATGATTTGTTTGATTGTTTAAGTTTTACTCGGATTCAGTTTTTAATTGAATAAAATTGATGAGATTAGGTTATACTGTATGTAGCTATGATTATGTTGAAATGGCAATACATGAGGGTTTTAGTTTGTTGTTTTCTCGAAATTGTATTTATATTTGGTAAAGGTGAATTCAGTGAATATGAATAGGTAGGTGTTAGGGTGAGAAGAAGAACTGAATGGTTTTGAGATTGGTTTTGATGCTAGTGGTGAAGTCTAGCAAAAGCATAGTGGATAATTTGTTCGATTGCATTTATGATAATTAAGTGTTATGTTGGAGTAGGTGTTACCTACCGAATAATATTTCTTACCAAATAGATAGAAAAGGTTCCGTTAGAACTAAGGTGGCAACGTAAATCGAGGAAGACTGGTGATGGTATATTTGGTAGGCTTTGTTAATTTTAGAAGGACATTTAGTTTTGGTTGCTGACTGGCATGATTAATTTTTATGCATAATGTTGTTTGTGGCCTGTGAATGTTTACTGTTCAAGACGCTTCCTAGAATTTCCGATGAAATGCCTTAGATAGCTCTTTTATAAACAATAGGCTGATTATGTACTTACTCTTATGGGGTTGGCTTTTGAGTATAGTTCCTTTTCATCCTCTGTATACATATTTTTTTTTAATTGTGCTTCTTTGCTGTTTAATGAGCTTTATTTTAGTATGATAGAGACTGTTGTTACTAAAGTACTTCGTTCATATTAAATAAGTCAAATAATTTGGCGATACTGTTAATTAATGTTGCTTTTTACATTTGCATGCAAATGTGTGAATATTAGGTTCTTGTGTTTCACACATTTGCATTGTGACAATTACAGTTTTTTTTTTTTTTTTTTTTTTAACCTTTTCCATTTCTACTTTGTTTTCAGGCTCCACCTGTTAACATTATTGTAGGTTCTCATGTCTGGGTTGAAGATCCGAAGGAGGCATGGGTTGGTGGAGAAGTTTCCCGAATTAATGGTGAAGAAGTTCAGGTTCAAACCAAAAACAGAAAAACGGTGAGTCATACTTAATGCAATATCTGTGCCCATCTTTGTACAGAGTGAAAAGAAAATAAAATCTTGTTGATTATAGCTTTGGTTGCTCCAATGTGAAGCTTTTCATGTGATTAGGAGATTTTATGATTTTCATTTTTCCTTGTCATTTGTTTTGTAATTTAAAGTGGAAATTTGATTTTTAAGTAGTCCTGAATTTCATTATACATATGATCACTTTGAACTCTGAGGTCTTGTAACGTATACTAACTGTAAACCTGGTTGCAGGTTGTTACACATATCTCAAAAGTTTTTCCTGAAGATACTGAAGCTCCTCCTGGTGGTGTAGATGACATGACAAAGCTCTCATATTTGCATGAGCCAGGAGTTCTGCATAATTTGGCGGCCAGATATGAACTCAATGAAATTTATGTAAGATACACATTTCTCCTTTTTCCTGTACTGAAGATTAGAAACGCTATATACTTATTCATTTTATATCTTTCCAGACATACACTGGCAATATATTGATTGCAGTAAACCCATTTCAAAGATTACCACATATGTATGACACACATATGATGGAACAATATAAAGGAGCTGGATTTGGGGAGTTAAGCCCTCATGTTTTTGCAATTGCGGACGTTGCATACAGGTACTTAAATGTTTCTTGTCAAATTTGCTATATATTTTCCTGATTGACAGACCCCACCCCTCTTCTTCCCTGCCTTCACCTTCTTACTACTTAAGTACTGTGTGTAACAGAGCAATGATCAATGAGGGAAAGAGCAATTCAATTCTGGTCAGTGGGGAGAGTGGTGCTGGTAAAACAGAGACAACAAAGATGCTTATGCGATATCTTGCATACCTTGGTGGGCGATCAGGTGTAGAAGGGCGTACAGTTGAACAGCAAGTTCTAGAAGTATGATTAAACTATATTCTTTCTTCAGCCTATTGTTAAAGTTTAATATTCTTTCTCGATATATATCTTTGAAGTTAAAAATAGTATACTGTTCAATTCAGTTTAGGATTTTTACTGCTACCTGAATTGTTTTTTCTGGTTGATTATTTACAGTCCAATCCAGTTCTTGAAGCATTTGGCAATGCCAAAACTATCAGGAATAACAACTCTAGGTGAGTGTTCTGGGATTGTAGTGCAAATTTTTATACAACTGATGGAATACATTCAATATGAAATGAAAGGAAGTAATAGCTTTACACTCAACAGTATGGAAACATATGCTAATCTTAAGATATAAAAGGGTTAGTCTCAATATAGTTCGAAAATTCTGAGTGCCTGCTTTCCTCTAGTTCTGGAAACACTGGATCTTCAGTACCGGCCATTATGATATATTGTGATCTGTAGAAAATACCATGAACAAAAAGTTGGTGTACATGTTCCACTTCTCAGAGGTTATTTCACTTCTCAATCTCTGTTCTGTTTATATAATGCAGTCGTTTTGGTAAATTTGTGGAGATCCAGTTCGACAAGAATGGGAGGATTTCTGGTGCTGCTGTACGAACTTATTTGCTTGAAAGGTCTCGTGTTTGCCAAGTTTCAGATCCTGAAAGAAATTATCACTGCTTTTACCTTCTTTGTGCCGCACCACCTGAGGTACTTAAAATCTGTTTTGACATTGGATATGGCCTAATCTGGCCACAACCATCCCTGAATCATATGTTATGCTTCCTGTAACCATGATGGTAAGGTATAATATACTTTTGACACTTGTAACTTTTCAGGATAGAGAGAAATTTAAGTTGGGAAGCCCTAAAGAATACCATTACTTGAATCAGTCTAGTTGCTATGAGCTTGATGGAATAGATGATAGCGAAGAATATGCTGCAACGCGAAGGGCTATGGATGTAGTTGGGATCAGTGATGAAGAGCAGGTTAGTATTTCCAGAAGTTCCTCAATATACTTTGTGTGCGGTGTTGTATTCAGTTCGATAATAAGAGTTTTTTATTCATTAATTTATAACTGTTCTTTTTAGGATGCAATTTTTATGGTGGTAGCTGCAATTCTGCATCTTGGAAATGTTGAATTTGCAAAAGGAGAGGAGATTGATTCTTCTGTCATTAAGGATGAGAAGTCTAGATTCCATCTTAGTACGACAGCTGAGCTGCTTAAGTATGCTCTATTTGACCTTTGCTGTGTTGGATGCATTTCCAATATAATCATTGTTTATGCCACAGACTCCAATTGTGCTTTATTGCAGGTGTGATCCCAAGAGCTTGGAAGATGCTCTGATCAAACGTGTAATGGTAACACCAGAAGAGGTCATCACAAGGACACTTGACCCCGCGTCTGCATTGGCTAGCAGAGATGCCTTGGCTAAAACTGTTTATTCACGTTTGTTTGACTGGTAATGTGACTTCCTTACCACTGTGTCTGTAGGTACTTGTGGCCATGCATATGCAACCTATACACATTACTATTGTAATATTAATATATTATAGTATATAGTATACATTTTAAGCCTATCCACCAATTATTCCGATCAGTTCTTATATAGTTTTCCTATCTATACAGGCTTGTGGAGAAGATTAACATCTCAATTGGTCAAGATCCAAACTCAAAATCATTAATTGGAGTTCTTGATATTTATGGGTTTGAGAGCTTTAAGTTCAATAGGTAAAATGTCAGCTTCAGATATTCTCTTTTCCATTGTAAGATGTGGTCTTCTTGTTGACACGGTTCCTTTTGAATAGTTTTGAGCAGTTCTGTATCAATTTTACAAATGAGAAGCTGCAACAACATTTCAATCAGGTTGGTAACTTGTGGCACAGGTTTTTCTTACTCTTTAATACTAATTGTTGTTCACACGTAATCAAATTCTTTTACGATTGCATCCTGCAGCATGTCTTTAAGATGGAACAGGAAGAATACACAAAAGAAGAAATTGATTGGAGCTACATTGAGTTTGTGGATAACCAAGATGTGCTGGATCTGATTGAAAAGGTGACATATTGGTGCTTCCTATCTATCCAACATGGCTAAGATGTTTTACATGATTACAAACTCATAAGTTTTATTTTCTTTAAATGATTAATGTGAGTAATTTTATGTTACAGAAACCTGGAGGAGTAATATCACTGTTGGATGAAGCCTGGTACGTAGTTAAAAGTTCACTTTCCACTCAACCACCCCCCCAACAACAAACAACCCCAACCATAACTCCTCCCTCTTCCCAAATTGATGTCTTTGTTAGATTTTACTTGCTCTAGCTTTGAATGTATAGTGCTATCCTTTATATCACGATTTGTTGCTCATGAAATCTTCTACTCATACTTGTATATTTATATCCTTCTGTTTAGTTGGACTCATGTTGGTTTATTGCTTTGCAGTATGTTTCCTAAATCCACTCATGAAACGTTCGCTCAGAAGTTATACCAGACATTCAAAAACCACAAACGGTTTATCAAACCTAAGCTTTCTCGAACTAGTTTTACAATCTCTCACTATGCAGGAGAGGTATAGATGGTTGCACCACTACACATGTTCTTTCAATTTAGTAACTGTCTTGTAGTTTATAGTTTTGTACTAACATATCACCAATTTTACTTCAGGTGACTTATCTGGCTGATCAGTTTATTGATAAAAACAAAGATTATGTGATAGCGGAACACCAGGATCTATTGACAGCCTCCAAATGCCCTTTCGTGGCAGGGCTATTTCCTCCACTTCCAGAGGAATCATCCAAGTCTTCAAAATTTTCATCCATTGGATCACGCTTCAAGGTATCACTCTCAAATAAACGTATGGAACAACGACTGAGTTTCTTTTTCTGAGTATACTGTCTCCATTACTGGTTCCATTTTTGGATATCAATAAATATAATTTTTTGGAACAACGGCTGAGTTTCTTTTTCTTAAAAATGCAGTTACAACTTCAATCTTTGATGGAGACCTTGAGCTCAACAGAACCTCACTATATCAGATGTGTGAAGCCAAACAATGTCCTCAAGCCTGCTATTTTTGAGAACTTTAACATAATACAACAATTGCGCTGTGGTGTGAGTATGAACTGCCCATAATTTATGTTTTGCTTCATTTGTTCTGTATAAATCTCAGGAAGAATTATCATTTGGAATCTTGTTCTGTGGGTAGCTTTATATAAGTCATTACTATATGTTGCAGGGTGTTCTTGAGGCAATCAGGATCAGCTGTGCTGGATACCCTACCAGACGTACATTTTATGAGTTTCTTAACCGCTTTGGGGTTCTTGCTCCTGATGTTTTGGAAGGAAAGTAAGTATTATTATCTCCGTTACCATTTCTTGATATATAAAATATGGAGACTGAATCCTCTCGTGCACTAGTTTGTCCAAACACACACATCAGAAGAGTTACTAAACTGTTTGTAAACTTTCCATCAACAGCTGCGATGACAAGGTTGCTTGTCATATGATCCTCGACAAAATGGGATTGGCTGGTTATCAGGTGATTCAAATTGCCATGTGTATATCATCTTGATGATTTTACTTATCTATGGTTGTTGAATTTGTGGCCCTTATATACCTTATGCTTTATAGCATCTGTTGTTTGTTAGCTCTTAAGGGGAAGCAATCAGTGCACCTACCCATGTTGTGTCCCTCTGTCTTCATGGATTTTATCTAAACCAGACTATGCACACATATTGCTATAGCTATCTGTCACTCTGTTGCGTTTCTTTGTGCTTAATGCTAAAACCTATCCTATAGATGCTGCTTAATCGTGTTGTTTGAAGTTTCTAATTGTACTTGGGATCGTCATAATTTACTCCACCGTTCATTACTTGCCAAGCTTTTTGTCAATGTTGTTGTTTACTCATTTCTTTTTTCAACATGCCTTGGCAGATAGGCAAGACAAAGGTCTTCCTAAGGGCTGGTCAGATGGCTGAGTTGGATGCTAAAAGAGCAGAGGTACTTGGTAATGCAGCCAAAACCATTCAAAGGCAAATTCGTACTCATATGGCACGCAAGGAGTTCATTGCAATACGTAAAGCTGCTATTCAGTTACAATCCTATGTGCGAGGTATCTCCTTATATTGCCACTTAAATAGTGTTTCCTCAATACCTTTTTCTTTTAATCAAATGACATTTATTTTGCTGGGGAAGGAAGCCATTTGTTAGTTGACAATTGTGAAAATGTTGAACTTTTTATCATGGAACTCTTAACTATTTACTAATTAGAATGATCATGGGGATAGACAATGAGTAAAATTGGGTATAATAATTTAGAAGTATCATAATGCTAATAATTTAGTAGAGAAATATCCCTTTCGAAGAAATATATGCTATTCTATTAGCTAATTCTTATATCCTCCGGATTATAACTATATTCTTGGTGTATAGGTATTGCGTCTCGTGAAATATTTGAGCAGCTGCGGCAAGAAGCAGCGGCTGTCAAGATACAGAAAGATTTGCGGAGATACATTGCAAGGAAATCCTACTTGCGAGTTCGGTTGTCTGCAATCACATTACAGACTGGGTTGAGAGCAATGACTGCTCGAAATGAATTCAGATTCAGAAAGCAGACTAAGGCTGCAATTCTTGTCCAGGTCTTATTTTCATTCGTCTTCTGATTGAGAAAAGAAAGTCTAGGAACTTGTAGATGAGTGTTGCTAATTTAGTTTGCATGCTGACTGCAAGAACAATAATGCTTCATTTCATGTATTGTTCAAGAGAAATAATAGTATGTGGTCGTTTTGTTGGTTGCTTGCAGGCTCATTTGCGTTGCCACATAGCATATTCATATTATAGGAGTCTCCAGAAGGCTGTTTTAGTTACACAGTGTGGGTGGAGGCGTAGGGTTGCCAGGAGGGAGCTCCGAAATCTCAAAATGGTTTGGAATCAAACTCCATACTGTAATTTTATTTTTTTAGGAAGATGTAATAGTTGTGTAATTCTACTAACTGTTTAAAATGATTTAGGCTGCAAGAGAAACAGGGGCCCTGAAGGAAGCTAAAGACAAATTAGAAAAGCGTGTGGAAGAACTTACATATCGCGTGCAACTTGAGAAGCGATTAAGGGTAATTCTGTTTTTAAACTTAAATTCTAGTGTCCTAGGAGGGCAAGTGGAAACAGTCGTATTTGCACTGTATATTAAATTATGTTGAACTGAACTGCAGACTGATTTGGAAGAGGAAAAAGCCCAAGAAGCTGCTAAGTTTCAGGAATCTTTGCATGCAATGCAAATACAACTGGAAGAAGCAAATGCAAGGGCAATCAGAGAGCGAGAAGCAGCTCAGAAGGCAATCGAAGATGCTCCTCCTCTCATTAAGGAGACTCCTGTATTAATCCAAGACACTGAAAAGATTGATTCATTATCAGTTGAGGTTGAGAGTTTGAAGGTGTGCACTCTACTTGGGTTAGCTGTTCTCTGTCAATAAAATATCTTCTTCTCTGAGTTCTACCAATTTCTCATAGTAGCTCTTGTAAAGGTTTAACACCAATAATGCATTTTTCAACTAAGCCAGATAAGAATGATAGATCTCATTGAATTTTGTATTTAGTAGACATTGTGTCTCAATGTTGACATAAAAGACAATTATATTTACCCAACTGCTTGTGTGTGTGTGTTGCTTTTGGGGGGGGCGGGGGGAGGGGTGTGGTTTGGGTTAAAAGTTCTGACCCAAATGTTGGGCGGGTGAGCTCAGGCTCAACCATTACTGTTCATACTGAGCTGGGCATGTTCCCAGCCTTATCCCAGATCGACAGTCCTAGTTGGGGTTGGTCATAGCTTTATAATTGCTATAATTGGTTCATGCCTTCTGGAGCACATTATTAATGACTTACCTTAAAACTGAGTTCATCTGTATGCTGACTTAACGGGGCCTTTCAAATGTACAGACCATGCTTCTGTCAGAAAGACAGGCAGCTGAAGAGGCCAGGAAGGCTTGTATCGATGCTGAGGCTAGAAATGCAAAGTTGACCAGACAACTTGACGATGCTGGCAGAAAAGTAGATCAGCTTCAGGAATCTGTACAAAGGTTCGTCAACACTCTCTATCGAAACCAGAGGCAGTTGGCTTATGCCTGACTGACTGGAAATTCACTTTCTTTCTCACTCCATTCTCTATTTTGCTGTGAATTCATGTTTATTTTATGTTGGTTATTTTCCATAATTCAGGCTAGAGGAGAAACTTTCCAGCACAGAGTCAGAGAATCAAGTACTTCGTCAACAAGCATTGACCATGTCACCAAAAGCTCTGTCTTCAAGACCAAAGACGGTGATTATTCAGGTATTTTGTGTTTATGATCCTACCTCATTGTGCTTAAATTTGTGTCATCACGTAAGCTCATGGATGAATGTTTGTTGAACTTTGCAGAGAACACCAGAGAATGGAAATATTATAAATGGAGAGTCCAAGGTCACATCCGTAAGTGGATGTCTTTGCTTTTATAAATGAAATTCTAACAAATTTCTAGGGGGACGGTTTATTTTCTTTTCAATTGTATTGCTTATTTCTTGATGTGTGCTTCAGGATATGACTCTTTCCATATCAAGTGCACGTGAGCCTGAGTCTGAGGAAAAACCGCAGAAGTCTCTAAATGAAAAGCAGCAGGTAAGGGGCTATTTCATGCTCTCTTATCTTAGTTTTCACTTCCCGTTTCTAATAGGTTATCACACATCTACTTTCTATTTCAGGAGAACCAGGAGTTGCTGATCAAGTGCATATCACAAGATTTGGGTTTTTTCGGGGGAAGACCAATTGCTGCTTGTGTCATATACAAATGTCTTCTTCACTGGAGGTCATTTGAAGTGGAAAGGACTGGCATTTTCGACCGTTTAATTCAAACAGTAGCTTCAGCCATAGAGGTAAGTAGCTTTTGTGGTTTCAAGAGATCCAAGCCTGATAATTGGCCGCAGTTACTTATTTTCTTCTGTAAGAAGTACTTACTGCACATGTTGAACACCCTAAATAATAGTGTTTGTGAATTTTCCCTATTACAGGTTCAGGACAATAATGACACTTTAGCCTATTGGTTATCAAACACCTCAACTTTATTGTTGTTACTGCAACATACACTTAAAGCAAGTGGAGCAGCTAGCTTGACACCACAACGGCGGAGAACATCATCAGCCTCTCTTTTTGGAAGGATGTCTCAGGTTTGTGTACCTTTTATATTCGGTTGGATCATATTGTTTCTTATCGTCATTTTTTCACCCCATTTTTGTCATTTTAACCTCAATCTTAGGGTTTACGGGCCTCTCCACAAAGTACGGGACTCTCGTTTCTTAATGGTCGAGGAGGACTTGGTAGGCTGGATGACTTGAGGCAAGTTGAGGCCAAATATCCTGCATTACTGTTTAAGCAGCAGCTGACTGCTTTCCTCGAGAAGATATATGGAATGATCAGAGATAACTTAAAGAAAGAGATCTCACCAGTACTTGGATTGTGTATCCAGGTGGGTCAGCTTAATAATTTTTGTCACTGCTGCAGTTGGTTTTAATGTTGTAAAAAGTTTTTTTTTTTTTTTATTTAAAAAAACCCATCATATGTTTAAGTTGTTTTAACCAAGATGGTTTAAATATCCCTTTGTGGTAATCTATAGCATCCATAGGCCATAGCTATAGGATTGTAAATTTAAGAAACTGCGTTTACAATGGCCCATAGAAATCTTGCTAACAATAGAGAAATTTACAACTCTGTCCTTGCCCTGATATACTTTGTAGTTCTTACATGCACATCATGTGTGGCATACACAGAAAGACTTTGGATGACCAGTGTGTCAGAGTTGTGGATATCTCCTCCTTAACAACTTGAATAGCAAGAAATTTACTTGTTTTCCCCTTACAATGCAGGCGCCGAGGACATCACGAGCTAGTTTATTGAAAGGACGTGCCCAAGCTAATGCTGTCGCTCAGCAAGCTTTAATTGCTCATTGGCAAAGCATTGTGAAAAGCTTGGATAATTACTTGAAGATAATGAAAGCAAATTACGTGAGTTCTATAGTTCCCATAGATTTCAAAATTTATGATGAATTATGTAATGTCTCAGATCGTTTCAAAAAAAAAAAAAAAAAGTACTCTTATATTATATGGCTTTCATGCAGGTGCCTCCCTTCTTGGTCCGCAAGGTGTTCACTCAGATATTCTCCTTCATCAATGTTCAGTTATTTAATAGGTAGATCCAATCAGTCCTTAACTACTTCTAGAAGGACAATACTTTGTGCTTTAACTACTTTTAGTCAGTTTTCTGTAACGATAGTCACTTTCTCTGTAGCTTATGTGGCCTCTATTCAAATTATGTTTTGTAGTCTTCTTTTGCGGCGTGAGTGCTGTTCATTCAGTAATGGGGAGTTTGTAAAAGCTGGATTGGCTGAGTTGGAACAGTGGTGCTATGGGGCAGGCGAGGAAGTAAGAGTCATGCAACTCTCCTGTGAATGACTTTTTGTGCTGCATCTTGGATAATAAGCTTTGATTATATTCTGCGTTCTTATGTCTTAGACTCTTAGCTGAAATTTTTGTCTACAGTATGCAGGCTCAGCTTGGGACGAGTTGAAGCATATCAGGCAGGCCGTTGGATTCCTTGTAAAATTCGTGGCTTTAATCTTTCAGTTGCATTAACTGGTTATTTTTAGTATTGCAGAATTAGCTGACTTTTAGAATATCTTAACCATTCAGGTCATACATCAAAAGCCGAAGAAGACCTTGAATGAAATAACCAAAGAGCTCTGTCCTGTGCTTAGCATACAGCAGTTGTACAGGATCAGTACAATGTACTGGGATGACAAATATGGCACACATAGTGTGTCTTCAGATGTAAGTTCAATAGGCGCTAGATCTGATAATCTATGCTATCCATTATGGAGTATTTCATTTCTTACCTATGTCCTTGAGTTTGGTTTACCAGACCTGTTTTTGTTCTTAAAAACATTTTAAACTATCTCTTCTGGATTATATAGGTTATATCGAGCATGAGAGTCATGATGACCGAGGATTCCAACAATGCTGTAAGCAGCTCTTTCCTGCTAGATGACGACTCAAGGTAGTAATCCATGGCTTTGAATTATCGTGGGATTCTGTATTTGATAGCTTAATTTTTGTTCTTTATTTTTTTTTTTGTAATTGGTTGTTGCTGCTTCTTATGTTATATGAATTTTAAATCCAGCATACCATTCTCAGTGGATGATATCTCTAAGACAATGGAACAAGTAGATATAACCGACATTGAACCTCCACCGTTGATTCGTGAACACTCAGGATTCGGGTTCTTACTCCCCCGCTTAGAGTGATGTTAATGGTCATAGTCTCTGATGTTATAAATCACAGTCCTCATCCTTATATCCGAGACACAGAAGTACATCAATTGATGTGCTGAAACCTGTGCATACAGTCTCATTGTTTGTACTCATCCTTGTGAATAGTGCTTGTTTTATCAGCGCATGCCTTTGATCTTGGTTTGATCGATGGCTGGGCGAGTTCATTCTTTTCCCTCAAGTTTTATCAACAGGAGGGTATTTGCTAGTTAGTCATATCACAATTTATGTGATGAAATGCCTGGTTAACGGGCAATGTTGGTGCCCAGTAGCTTCTTGTTTCTCGGGTTTAAAGGAAGGTCGTCTACTGGTTTTTTGGGTGAAAGCATTTTGTTAGGTCCATATTTTGTGGTTGTGGGAGCAATTTGTAATTAAGTGGTGTAATATTCTTTTTTTCTTTACTCTGAAAGTAGATGGAACCTCATGTATAACAACAACAAAGGTTATATATTTATTGGACTTTGTTTTTTTATGTGTTCTCTGGCATCAAATTTTGCTTCTCCTTTCGGATTTAGTGGATAAATGTTTTGGATCGAGCTCGTGATATATATTGAAAAATTTGATCTCTAACCTCTCATTTCTGGGAACTTATGTATTACATATACATAGAATTTGTGTAATTTACAAGTTATCTTTTCTCATCCTGTGTCTTTCATTTTGGTAAGAGTGGATTCTGCAACATGTCCTTCCAGGATGTAATAAGACATTTACCCCTATGAACTCGATTTCAGATTTATGGCAATGCGAATCTGTTTTTCGACAGATGTCTTGGACTTGAAATAGAATACTAGTTACTAGTTAGGTATCATAAATTTATTCCTGTGATAAATTTGTTGACAGAGTGGAGTGGTGGACATGTATTCCCTCCAACCTATCCAAAGGGGTTCAAACTAAAGATTTAGGCTGGCTTTGAACTGTCCAAATAGTACCCCAACCTATGCACTCAATTTATTCCACCGGCCATACACAACTACTTTGGACCCCCTGAGCAGATGTTACTATGTCAATTCCTCCCTCTGTATTCAAGTGCTTGGTTGGTGAGCAATGGGGCCTGCCAGCCTTACTAAAATTGCCAAAATGAAAAGCCCGATTTGGTTGCTTCTCTCTTTGTTCCTTGATGCTCTTTTGGGGTAAGACTACATTTCACAAGCTTCATCTGTAATGGAGAAGGTTAAGAGATATCAGTCGACCGGTTCCGGTCCCCTTTTTGAGCACCGGACAGTCTCCTCACTTGCCTAATAATAGGGCTTCATACTTCACACTGAGATTGAATTTTAGTTGTTGCAATCATTTCTGTTTCATCAATGTTGGTCAAAATGACTTCTCTTTCACTTTAAACCATCCCAGTTCCCCACTTTGCTTGCCCCATTTTTGGTCTTCATATTTGACATAAAGCAATGATCCCACCATCCTCACAGCTCATTACAATGTTGACCCAAAAATTTATACCCTTGAGAATAATAATCAACTCTTCTCCTTGTCACCCTGTAGAATAGGCAATGAGGCTAAAAAACATTGCATACAAGATCATTCAGAGTAAAATACTGAAGAACCATGAGATTTCAGGGCTACACTGCTCTTCTCTATAACCAAATAGGTCAATCTCATAAACTGAAGTACATATATCTTGTACAATACCAGTCTCAATACATCTTCACTCAAAACAATTCCAAGTTCGAAATCCAAGCTCCATAACTATATATGAACTCCAGGATGTGAGGGAAAAAATAAGATCACAACCGGAAACCCATCGCCCGCAGTAGATTATACACACTCATTCCTCATATCATATCATCAAACCAAGAATCCAAACCAAGCTCCAAAAGATGAACTTAAAAAACACAATCAGAGCCCTAGTTTGCATGCCTTCCCATATCTTCTTCACTACCATACTCTGTACCATACTGTAATGTGTTAAATTTGACTGTAAAACCTGTATGTGTGTATGCAAACCAGTAAAAAATGGTAAAATTAACCGCACTGTAGTTTTTGATCATTTTATCTTCTTTTCCCTGAGAGAGTTCATCTTCTCGAGCCTCCACTCATCTCTCAGCCTGGCAATGAAGTTGTCAGCTTTCGTGTTAACGTCGGGGCTAGGGCAGAACACTGACGGCGACGCTCGACCAGCTCCTTCTCCACCCTCATTTACGTTGACCGTCGACGATAACGTTGACTCTTCCTCGCCACCTGGCAATGCATGATCAGCTACCTCCTCCTCCGGTGGTTCAGGCGACCCACTCCGGGAGCTCTGCGCGCTCCGTATCTTAACATAGTCTCCCTTGACGAAGAACCTCATCTCCGGCATCTTGAACGGCGGCGGCGGCGGCGGCGGTATCGGAATCAGCGGACTCTGGCAGCCGCTGTTCACATTGCCCTCGTAGGACGTGCTTGGTTTTGCCGGCAACGGAGGCCGACGCCGGGAGTGCGCCGGCGGTGGTGGTCGAGGCGGGGTTGCCGGTGCCGGTGCTGGTGAGTGGAGACTGCTCCGGTTTTGATGTGTTCGTACTGAAACTGCCGGCGGCGGTGGCGGAGGTGGCGGCGGTGCTGTTGAGACTAGGGAATGTACCTTTTTAGTTTTGCTTCCTTTCTTGAATAGATTATGAAACACCGAAGAAGGCGGCGGCGGAGGTGGCGGTGGAGGTACTGGTTGCTGCGATTGTTCCGGCGGAGGATCCGGAGTGGCAGTATCGTAAATGTTCCTCGTAGCTTTCTGCTTCCTCTTTCTCTTTCTCTGGTTGGACAGCACTGAGTTCCATACCATGGCTATCTCTCTCTTTACGTTACTCTTGCTCCGTTCAAGCCTCCCGTGTTTCTGATCCGATCTGACCCGCATTGGCGATGGCGGAGCTACCGTCCTCTGCGGCGGTGGAGGCGGAGGTGTCGGTGGCGGCGTGGATCTAACTTCCTCAACTTTTTTATTGCTTCGACCAATAGTCTCGTACGTTCTTTGTTTCTGATGACGTGGCGGAGGAGGCGGAGGAGGTGGCAGAGTTGGCGACTTTGGAGGCGGCGTTGGAGAAGATTGAACTACGAAAGTATCGACCGGAATCTCTTTGACATCATCGGAGGTTGCCTCTATGTTCTGTCGGTGATGAGTACTTCTGTAGTTGCTGATGTCGAAGTCATCAAAGAAACGAAACTGAGACTTGTTAGTTTGGACATCATCTAGAGTTTGCCATAGAGACTCGACTTGCCTCAGATCCGGGTAGGAGCTTCTCCTCCTCAAACTACCGCCGACGACGTTTTCTGGCGTCCTGACCGGTCTAGTGTCGTATATCTTCGACGTTCTCTCCGAGTATCCAAACCATTGCTGCTGAGGAACATGAAGAACTGACTCTGATTGTGGAGATGAGGTGGTTCTGTTGATGGCTGAACCAAGTAAAGGGTCGGAAGCATTGTGAATATGGACGTGAGGGTCGTCGGGATCAGGCAATCCCTCACCGCCGTCGTTTCTTTTGGCGAAAACGCCGCAGAGAATAGCGAAGATGACGAGGAAGACGTTGAGAGAGTCCCAGCTTTTCTTGACGGAGACGGTGGGCTGGAGGAGGTGGGAGGTGAAGGAGAGAAGTGGAGGGATGGCGTAGATGAGGAAGAGTAAGATGATGGTGGGGAGGAGGATGATGAGGACCGGCGGAGAGAGGAGGGGGGAGGATGATCGGTGACGGCGAGGCATGGTGGTGGTGGTGGTGGTGGGTCTTTCAGTGGCGGTGTGGTTGCATTTGTATAAAAGGGTTTGAGTTGGGGTTTGCTTGTGGAGAAAGAGAATAAAGAAAAACTTAGCCGGGAAAGGAGATGGCTTTTTGGGAAGACAGAGATACTATGCTAGGCTTGAAAATTGAAATGAAATAATGTTAGGTTATTGCTTATCCGTTTTGTTGTTTCTTGCCATTAAATTATGTAACCTCCATCCCCTCTCTAACAACAAAGCTTGTAACATCGATCACAACTTAAAGTCACTATAACGTGATTTGTGTTTTCTTATGAGTACTTAATTTCTCAAATATGAGGTGTACGTCCTCCTTTAGGGTTTGCACACTACATCCAAATACACGAAAGTCGCATCATTCTGATTTAAACTTAACCTTATAATATAGATTTTAGTGTATTATATGTCAATTTAAGTTTTAAAAAGTAATCGATTAATTCTCGTCTTTCTCGTATACTTGACTAAGTGGATATATGCACCTTGCACCATACGATTGAGTATATCATTTTTTTTTTATTATCATTATAATGTTTGATTGTAAATAATAAATTAGTTATCAGTCAATTGTAATTGAAGATGTCGGTTGCAATTCGTTAATTCTTTTAATCGAACAAGTCTTATTTATGGACACTTCCGGCCGTAACGACTCGTTCACAACAATATATAACACCCAACATGGATATATCTCAAAAATAAAATACAATTTGAAACAATGAAATTTGAATTGGGTGTGAATCATGTGGTTATGTCATTTACTTAAGAGGGAAACAAGTGGATTATTATAATCAAAACTTAATCATGCACCTATGCATTAATAAAAATATAGAAGAGTTTGGTTTTATCATATAGTTGATTGTTGAGTGTGATCCCTCAACCAAAGTGGTTCCTAATAAACAATAATGCAATGCCAAAATAGCTAGAAACTCTTTAGAAAACCTTCAAGTCTATATGAGTCTTTTCAATCCAATTATGATCCCCCAAAGATACGTACATATATATATACGAGCTCCTTTGAAGTATTTTTCTAAGGCAAGCAATCCCAGATTGCTTATTGCACGTGTATTATTCCTACAAGCCAGAGAAGCCCTCGACCATTTTCATCTTCTTCTTCTTCTTCTTCTTCTTCTCCTCTATTATTTGAATGATTGGAGCGTGGCTGCAATCATTGATTTCTATATCCTTTACCATAAAACACCAACAGTGTGCCTTTAGGTCACACTCTGTCAAAACCTGCAGCATATTTAAAACGACCCCAGAACCCCATCTTTTATCATATCTATTATTGCTTTACTTATGTATCGTTAGTATCCAATGGGGTTTACTGTTGATAATGCATCTTCTTTTCTTTCTATTCTGTTTTCTTTGTCGAACTACGACCTAAAACTTTGAGGTTATAATCGAGGGGAACATTTGTTCCAAATTTTCTGAAGGTGTTGGGTTCAGATCGTAAAGGGGGTTTTGAGCTTTTGAAATAATGATGAATGGCAAACCAGAACCATTCTTTGGTATGTGGAAATGAAACTTGGAAAAGCTCAGATTGTGACAACTAATAATACTCTCTAGTTTAATAAGTATCACAGAGGGAGAAGCACCAAGTCATGTTGGTGAGAAAAGCTATAATTTGAATCCTAGTGCTTTTAGCTTATCCAAGCCCCACGCTTGTCCTGATGGCTACAAATTCTAATAGTGTCATACTGCTGTAGATGAAAGAGAGAGAGGTCCCAAGGCTGCAAGCTAAGCTAGCAAGTAGCAACTTCTGATTTACATAACCCTCTCTCTATGAAGTGATATATAAACGCTGCGAAAATACACGTCCGACCCACCAATGAAACGCGTGATTTTTCGACCCGATTGCGCCTCCGATTTGCACAATACTCCACCGATATAAGAAACGTAGGACTTTTCGACCTAGCACATCCCACCTACACAATACTATTCTCTTTGGATGGTTAGAGATATGTTATCGGCTTCCAAATTGTGTGTGATTGAAATTTTTTGGAGTAGGGACTCTGGCTTTTTGTTGCAGACGAGTTGAGAACGAAAGGGCAACCAAGTGTCGTCCAAGTCTCTACAAAAGTAGCGTCCAATTTAGCATACCTGATGTAGGATAAATATAAAGAGTTTATGAGATGGGGTTTGATCTGGGAATCACTCAACCAGAAGATAGGGGTTTTCGGGAATCACTCAACCAAAAGATAGGATTTTGGGAATCACTCACCAAAAAGAGATCAATACAGTAAGTATTGGGGAAAATTCATATATTCTAGTCTGCCCCTTGGCCTCTAGTACATGGTACATATATAGGAACACAACATTAATACCTAGGAACACCAAAAGACTCTATACTTCTCCTAAAAACTGACTTAATTAAGGTAGAATACCAAAGCTTAATGACTCTTAAAGTTCCAACACATGAATTCAATTGATTGTCTATTGTTCATGCATCAATCTCCCCTTCTTGGAAAAAACTCGTCCTCGAGTTTGGAGTTTTGAAGACTTGTTCCCAAGCAGCCTTGTCAATCATATGCAATTCTTCTTCACTAATCCACACATCCTCACAGGTTGATTGGTTGGTCTTTTCCCGTATCATTCGCTTCTGCTTCGTGTGAACTCGTCCCTGAGTTTTCAGACGAAAGATGTGCAATATTGAAAGTAGCATGAACACCATAGTTTCCAGGAAGCTCAACCTTGACTTGTAAGGAACACCAAATAACCCAAAAGTCTTACCACCATTTTTTATGAGATTAATAATATCAATTAATATCTTGGGAATATGAAAATTGAAAACTTCAAACCCAACAAAATCAACAAAGCTGTGAATTTCTTTCTTGTAGATTAAATCATGCTCATGCCTTGGTTTTGAAAATCCATGATTGGCCCCAATGTTGTCATCACCAATAACACAATAGCAACAAGCCTCATAGCAACAATCATAAATTGGTGGCTTACTAAAATCCACGACACTCTTATTTTCTTCTTGTTCCAGATTTTCATCCAGTGAAAAAGTAAAGATAGAATTTGAACATTCGTAATCAAAACTAACTTGTTCTTCCGGGATATGGAATGAATGTCGATTTCCACCACCAAAATTACTTCCACCGTCTTGAGCGGGGAGCCGCCTCAAGATCTTTTCCATCATAGCTACAAGGAAAACGCACCCACCAGCAATAGGCAATGGATCACCTGTTCTGGTACCACTTGATGTAGGATAAATATAAAGAGTTTATGAGATGGGGTTTGATCTGGGAATCACTCAACCAGAAGATAGGGGTTTTCGGGAATCACTCAACCAAAAGATAGGATTTTGGGAATCACTCACCAAAAAGAGATCAATACAGTAAGTATTGGGGAAAATTCATATATTCTAGTCTGCCCCTTGGCCTCTAGTACATGGTACATATATAGGAACACAACATTAATACCTAGGAACACCAAAAGACTCTATACTTCTCCTAAAAACTGACTTAATTAAGGTAGAATACCAAAGCTTAATGACTCTTAAAGTTCCAACACATGAATTCAATTGATTGTCTATTGTTCATGCATCAATACCCTTCTCTTTCACTTTACTTGTTGGACAACAACAATGACATATTAGTTCATGGGGCAGCATGTGCAGCACTAGCACTGATTTTCGAGACTGATGCTCTTGACAAATTCTGGAATGGAGCAAATGATTCAACCTTGCGATACTCGCAGTTGCGAGAGACACTCAGGTTGATGATTCTGAAGAAACTGAGCAGTCTTGACGTGAACCAGAATGTTGTGGGGGAGTACTTCGAGACTCTTCATTGTCCTATAGCACGTCCAACTATTTGTGGAAAAAGGCTGGAATTGACATCATGGTATCAGGTGATTCAGCTGGCATTTCTAAGGAGTTTTCTAGGGAAAGAATTTGAAAACTTCATGACCAAGGAGAAGAAACTCCAAAGCTTCTTCGAGTTCAACCCGAATAGTAATGACAATTTGGGTGAAGAACTATATGCGCCTACGATCGAAAACATCATGGTACATATGCTCAGACCTAAAGGAAGAGATCCACAAACTATGACAGCGGAACAAAGGAAGAAAGAAAGAGCATGGAGAAATTCCATTCAGGGGAAGGCCAACACGCAACTAAGGACGAAACACAGGCTAATATCAGAGGAATTGAACTGCATTGATTCATATTAGTTAGCCTAGCTGATAGAAGTCTCATGATTAATTTGTTCCGCACGAATTAGTTTTATCCTTTTTTCTTCTCGGAATTCATAGTAAATGTTTGTTGACGGTTAATATGAACCTAAGTTGATCTATGTCTACTGCTTTGTTCCTCAAGGATTTAGTTCCATCGTTTTCTGTTATTTTGTACATTAATAAATTCATGATATCTTTCTCCTATCTTTTAACTTCATGCTTTTCCTTTGCTCAATACGGCTTATACTATATTGCAAAAGAGACCATAGTAGAAGACTTTCCAGATTTCTTAAAACATTTGTAAGAATTTAGTTGCACTTTTCTCTTGGAGTAAGGCTGTGGTTGCATACATATGTGATATATACTTGTATTAACTGTGGAACAAGAAACTGAGTTCAGCTGAGAGCTCTAGTTTTGTTGCAGTCGGCTAAATCTTTCCTTCTTATTTTTGGAGACCAATTTGCAATTCGCTTTTGATTTGTTGAATTTTTGAGTACTTGATCGTATAGTATATGAGTATGATGAAACCAAATCATATGGAATGTGCCCAAATTTTAGGTTAATATGAATGTTAGTTGTTTCTGGTAAAGAGAGCATGCAGAAAGTGCGTGCTGCTGGTGCCGTGGTACAACACAGTCACAAACCATGGATGTACCTAGCAACAAACCATATGTACTGGCAATCAACTCACACTACGAACATGTGATTCATCTATTTATTCGTAATCTCAAGCTCTTCTACATAAGACCATTAAGAGTAGCCCAGACCTGAGTGTATAATAGCAGTCTATATAACTCATTCCATCTCCTCAATCATCCAATCACTCTCTCATCTCTCTTGTTTGATTAGCCGCTAAGTTCTGAGTTTCTCTTCTTTTCCCACGTAGCCCTCAAGTTTCCATCTTGAGAATGAGAACTACGTGGGAAAAGAAGAGAAAATGAGATCTTCTTTTAGTTATACATCCTATGGTAAGTACTTATCTACCATGAAAAGATCAGTTTTTGTATCTTTTAAGCTTGAAGGAAGAGATCCATATAGAAGTCCTCCAAACTCTCTCTTTCTTTCTTTCACAAGAGAACAACGAGAGAAAGAAAGAGAGAGTTTAGATGAGATCTAATCTGGACAAGGCTATGGTGAAGGGGCTTTTAGGAGGCCAGGGTAGGTTGAACACCCTAACTTTTGGCTTCAGAACATCGCCACTATTAATCCCTAGAGTTCCAGCTATGGTGAAGCCACAGTATACTGTATAACCTACCTAGTTAACATTGCTAAAAGGAACCATACACATTGCACATTACGACACATACAAGAAGGCTTTCCTTCTTCACTACTTCTGTTGCTACAGTTAGTACAACAAATCGATAACATAAGATGCAATCATGCGACTATAGCTGTTTAACTTAGTCATCACCTAGATCTCACAGGTCTTTAAATCCATAATTCCTTTATAATCTGGTAATCTAAGTCCTTCTCAGAGAGGCTGCATATCCTCCAGCAGCCTAAAATGAAGAATCCCATCTAAGTTACATCCCCCCACCCCAACCCACAACCGCTCACCCTACTAACTCGAGAAGGTGGTTATTCCACCTCATGAAGTGGAACATAAAATTCAAAGAAACTAACTGTCATATACTATCCCCGTATGCCATGAATGAAGAAGAATAACTGCATTTGACACTACGCTAAAACTCAACCATAATTTACTTTCTCCACGTGAAAGTACAAATCATCTTTGCCTTATTTGTTCCAAACTGAACTCTCTAGAGTTCCAGCTAAAGTCAATACGGCTTATACTGAACACAAGTTAGTTAACATGGCAAGAGGACCATACAGATTGCACATCACAACACACAGTAGAAGACTTTCCTTCTCAATACTTATGTTGCCTCACGGAACGAGAAAAATGAAATGCTACAAATCGACATGCTTATGAATCAGAGCCATGAACAAAAAGAAGACACAATCACAATTTGACTGATATAGTAGTAACCGAATATCATACTCCTAGTAGCTGTTTCATCACAATGGCATTACTATGCCTCTTTCCTCAATATGGCTCCATAATCCAATTTCAATTATCCCCAAAAGTGATATATCCTACTATAAGCATATTCTACTTAGTAATTACATATATAATCTGCAATTAGCCAAATCAGAGCTAAGCTTAAGTGTACTAATCCATCACCCAAATCTATTAGTCTTTACGAGCTTAGAGTAATTACCATCATGCACTTTCAGCTTCCACATTGCGACCAAAATCCATGGCGTCAGCTAGGGTTTTGGGCCGAAACCACTCCACCTTCTGCCGTATCTCCTCCTTGAGTCCGCCAACGAAATGCCTCATCAGCTCCTCATCGCTCCACTCCGGCGACGGCTCTCCAGCTCCGGCGGCAACCCTCAGAAAGTCGACCTCGTACTCCTTGACCGACCTATTCTTCTGCTCCAAATTGCACACGGCGGCGATGAGCGTCTCCGGCCGGAAGAACCTCAGAAACTCGTGCCGGAAATTCGACCACGGCGCACTCGCCGGGAACCGCGACTCGTACCAGCACATCCAGGGGCTCGCGTCGCCGCGGAGGCGAGTCGCGGCGAGCTTGACTCGGTCGGCGGCGGGGACGTTGAGGTAGGCGAAGTGGCGCTCGGTGGCGGTGAGCCAGTCGACGGCGTTCTCCTTGCCGGCGCGGCCGTGAAACACCGGGAGAGTCTCAACGGCGATGAGGTTGTGGAGGTGAGACTGTGAGATCTGAAGCTCATGGATCTGTGACGTCAGTTGCTGTATGGAGCTCTTCGATTTCGCTTCGCCGGAATCGGAATCGGAAATTGAAATGGAACCGGAATTGGAATCCAAGCAGCTCTTCAATTCTGGTGAGGTGGAAATGGAGGCAGTCTTCTTCCTTCTTCCCATTTTGGACGGAGCCCTAGGATTTAAGGGACACAGTGATTTTGGGGTGCATTTTATAGGACGGGGAGCTTTCCCGCAATTTGAGATATTTTCATAGAAGTCCCTAACTTTGAATGGTTTTATTTTGAGACCCCTGAAGTTTTTGGTATTTATTTTGGCGGGTGGTAGTGAGGAAGAAAGAGTAAGTGTGACATGAAGATGGGCAAATGAGGAAGAACTGATTCATGATCTGGGCTAATGATTCAGTATGGGAGAGATATTTAGCAACCAGCGTTACAGACTTACAGTGAAGCATTCAAATCTGACAATATGTAACCTTGAGGTGAGGTATTTAGCTAAATGTAATAGCTCGACTTAATTTCGGTCCGAAATAAAAGATAAAGTAGTTTATGTAAATGCTTAAAAACACCATTCATAGTTTCAGTTTTGGTGTAAAAAAAAAATCCAAGACCCACGATTTTGCTCAAAATCGTGGACTATAATAGCACACGATTTTTGGTCAAAATCGCATATTCTTGTTTTGTTATCAAAATTTTTCTACACACAAATAATGATTTCTAAACATGTCTGGAACTGAGAGAACTCCAAAATCACCACACAAATTCATTTTACGATTTTTAAAAGTTTTTGAACAATAAAAATGATTATAAAAAATCCGTTCTAAAACCAATGATGAGCTCATGGTAAACAATTTGGTGCTTGGGAGCACTTTACAACCTATAAAAATCCTTTATAGTAAAAATTCCCAAAACGTGGGCTTGGGTTAGATGTTTAGTGCTATCCTGGGCTTATAAGATGGGCCGGATTTGAGCTAAAATTGAAATGGCTCGGCCTGCTAAAAAACCCTAGTTTCTTGTAAACCCCGGGGGTCTGTTTCTTTCTGGGTCTGTAAAATTTAACACACGGAACCAGAAATGGTGTGGTTCCAATGCGAGGACTGCGGTGACAACCTGAAGAAACCCAAGTTGCCCCACCACTTCAACACCTGCTCTGCTCGCAAGGTATGACTAAATTTCTCATCTTTTTCATTATAATTCTTACGCATTCATATTGGATTGGTGACTCACTGGTATGTTGGTTTTTACAGCTTTCATGCATCGATTGTGGTGAGATGTTTGGGAGAGAAACTGTTCAGGGACACACACAGTGTATCACTGAAGCGGTGAGTCTCTTGTAATCTCTGCCTATGTTTAAGTTGTGTTTGGTTAGTTTTGGGCTGGTTATCGTTTGTGAATTGGGTTCCTAGAAAGCATTGTATTGCTCTTTAGTTTGCAGCTTATTTCTGTTTTTCTTTTGGTTTGTAGGAAAAATATGGTCCAAAGGGGCAAGTGAAAGCTTCGAATGGGGGAGCCAAGCCCAAGGATTCAAAGCCGCAAGGCGATTTTGATATAACTGTGGGGTTATCTGAGCGCCCGCCCTGGTTTTGTAGGTATATTCACTTCTGATTTTTTATTGGTAATGTACTTCTTTAGGCGTTGAATCAATCTATTGGGTGAATTGACCATGGTTGTTCATAAATTGTAATGTGTTTCGTTAAAATTTTGGATGCATTTGTGGTGCTACTGCCCATTGTTAGAAAATAGGTTCGGTTGAATAAATGCATCATGTGTTGTGGACAGAGATGGAAAAGGGGGAATCATCAATTTTGATATTGATACCAACTAAGTAGATATGATATGTATGAGATATATTTTCCGGCTAGTTCTGCAGTGTGGGAGTCGGTTCTCTTTTTCATGATTGGGATCTGATTATACTATTTTGGATAACATCTGGTGTGCAGTCTTTGCAACACTAATGCGACTAGTAGGCAGACGCTGATGCTCCACGCTGAGGGAAAGAAGCACAGGGGGAAAGCTCGAGCTATTCATGCTGCCAAGCAAAAGGCTATGCAGCCAGAAGATTCTGCTCCAGAAATAAAACCCCAACCAGAGGAAACTCCAAAAGGAACAGAAAAACCTGCATTGCAGGAAGCATCAGGAGTTGAGACTATTGATAAAAGTTCTGAAGCAGAGAATGGGGATTTGCTGTCAAAGAAAAGGAGAAAACTAGATGAGTCCAAGAATGATGATTCCAGAAAAAAGACAAAGGATACTACATCCGGGGAAGCAGGCAATGGCAAATTGACTCAAAATGGGAAAGCGGAAGCAAATGGAAAAGAGACCAAGTTGAAGAAAGATAAGGAAGACCCCGAAACAAAAATTAATTGGAAGAAGTTGATTACATCAACCTTAAAGTCGGTAAGTATTCTGAATAATATAATTCTCACTTATTTGTTTCTGCACGCATTTCAAGAACATAGAGAACAATAGTACAACATCGTCTAAAATGTGAACTTTGTTGGCATGAGAAATATTTTTTCATTTTGCAGGGGATGGAAACCGTGATTAAAGAAAACTGCTACTTTGTTTTTATATGATGACTTCCCATCTGTATTATATGATTGCCAGTTTTGAAGTGAACAAAATGATTGACATTTTACATTGAACGATGCAGAAAGATGGAGTTCTGAAGATTAGAAAACTGAAAAAACTTGTTTTGAACGCTATTGTGGAATCTGGCGTAACAGAAGATGAAGAAAAACTGAGTGCAATCTTTGAGGAAAAGGTTAGTTGGCTAACCTTCTTCATTTTTTTACTTTTGTGCAATTAGCGGATACGATTGAATATTGACTTCACCTTTAAAGTGTTTGTGATGAACTAATGATACTTTTCTGTTTGGTAACAGATCAATTCAAGCTCCAGATTTAGAGTTGAGAACAAGTATGCTCACTTGGTGGCCAAGGTTTAAACTACAGTTGGTAGCAGAGTAACTGAGAGTTGTAGCATGATGTTGCATTGCTCACCTTCTTCTATCACGGTTCAAATTCAAAATGAGATCCAGATGGTCAGCTGGGTCCTCTTGTTGTGTGCGGAGCTAGGAGTGTAGGATGTGGAGGAGCTTATGTTATCTTGGACATTTTATTCGTTTAACAAGTTTCAGAAGAAATGTCGGTGTCATTTTTGTATTTTCTCATATTCAGACATAGTGACAATTGTCTCATAGACTCATAACAGAAAAGCCATTCTTTAACTGCCTCTTTTGGTGGTCTTCCCTCTGGTAATGAAGGTTTCTTGTCTGTCATCATAGGTCTCTTCAAGCTAAATTGACTGCTAGCATGGAATATGTTAACTTCATGTGTGGTTAGGTCTCTCCATATACTTTTAAGTTGGTGTGGCAGTGGTAATGACATAGAAAACTAGTTTAAGATGCTGGTCGGCCTGGTGGCTTTGGATTACTTGTAAGGTAGAAATGCATCTTCCAAGTTAGTATCTTATCTAGTTGTTGCAATCATCAGTGAAATCAACAACGTAAAGAGTAATTGTGTAGTTAAAAAGATGATGAGAAAAATATGTAGGTGCTTGAAGACTTTAACCGTCAACAAACATTTACTATGAATTCCGAGAAGAAAAAAGGATAAAACTAATTCGTGCGGAACAAATTAATCATGAGACTTCTATCAGCTAGGCTAACTAATATGAATCAATGCAGTTCAATTCCTCTGATATTAGCCTGTGTTTCGTCCTTAGTTGCGTGTTGGCCTTCCCCTGAATGGAATTTCTCCATGCTCTTTCTTTCTTCCTTTGTTCCGCTGTCATAGTTTGTGGATCTCTTCCTTTAGGTCTGAGCATATGTACCATGATGTTTTCGATCGTAGGCGCATATAGTTCTTCACCCAAATTGTCATTACTATTCGGGTTGAACTCGAAGAAGCTTTGGAGTTTCTTCTCCTTGGTCATGAAGTTTTCAAATTCTTTCCCTAGAAAACTCCTTAGAAATGCCAGCTGAATCACCTGATACCATGATGTCAATTCCAGCCTTTTTCCACAAATAGTTGGACGTGCTATAGGACAATGAAGAGTCTCGAAGTACTCCCCCACAACATTCTGGTTCACGTCAAGACTGCTCAGTTTCTTCAGAATCATCAACCTGAGTGTCTCTCGCAACTGCGAGTATCGCAAGGTTGAATCATTTGCTCCATTCCAGAATTTGTCAAGAGCATCAGTCTCGAAAATCAGTGCTAGTGCTGCACATGCTGCCCCATGAACTAATATGTCATTGTTGTTGTCCAACAAGTCCATGAAGAAGGAAATTGCACCTCTCCAATAAGTTTGGTTCAGTCGCCATCCTTCCATGCTTGTAAGAAGAAAACACCAAGAATATATTGCAGCAACTAGGATCTCCTGTGACTGCTTTGTTTGGTTGATCACAACATCACTGCCGGATTCAGATTTGAGATTCATCACCAAGTCCCAAATAACCTTCATTGCAACTTGAGTCTCCTCTGCGTTAATGGCACCAAAGAAGGTAACAACTCCCAAGCATTCCAGAATCTTCGCTGTGTTGGTTCCATCCTTCTTTAGAGAAGCACTGGTGGAAGCTACAGCAAGAAACTCCCTGTAAATCTCGGACAACTTTTCTTGACAATCCACGATGACCGAGAGCAATCCAATCACTTGCAACGCATTCTGGACCTCTTTGGTGGAGCCTTTCTTCACACCACTTAAGCATCGGTAGAGAAGTTCTACAACATATCTCTTTTTCAGGTTTTCATGGTCCAACTCTTTGTTCAGTAGCGCAATTACTCCGGCCAAAGCCTTGGCTCGCTCCGGTCCACGTCTGTCGTATAACTTTTCAATTAACCAGGGAGAGGCTTTTGCAGGTTGAGGTGGTAGTTGAGGTGTTTGCTCCAGAATCACAGAAAACGCAGCAGCGGCAGCAGCATCATCTTCATCATACTGCCTGCTTTCGATTTCACATATGATCTCACTCTTCACTGACCCTGGTAATTTTCTTTCCTCGAGTTTTTCACTAAGCTGTTTAGTGTCGATCCTTTGAATACCTTGTTGCATGAGAGTGGAGAAAACGTCTCTTTTCCTTCGGGGAGAAACCTTCTGTCTCGATGCTTTGAAATTCGAAGAAGCAGAACTTGTTCTCCTGACACATTTTCCTCTCATCATGCTGCTCATTTTGAACTCTATGAAATTTGGTGTTAGAAGTTGGAATGGGAAACATGGTGGACTGGTGGTCTATTTATATACAAAATCTGGACCTGGCTAATCCGGCTTTGTTAAGGATTAGTTCTCTCCCTGACGTGTTTGGAAACCAAGTGTGAATAGGAAATAGGGTTACCAAGTGTGAATAGGAAATAGGGTTACCAAGTGTCAATAGGAAATAGGGTTACCAAGTGTCAATAGGAAATAGGGTTACCTGTTTGCATTTGATTCACGATGACCAGTCACTGAGTCACATGCCCAACTCGATCTACTGACCATATCAAAAGTATGTGTTACCAACTTACTGTATGAACTAAATGACTTCATGCTATCAAACGATCCGATCATATCAAAATTATATGTGTAATTAAAATGAATCTCGGTCAAAACGTTTTAGTACTCACCAAAACGTTATTTAAATTAATTGCATACATCTATATTGTCACATAATATAAACAACAATTTATGACTCATGCTACATGTAATGTGAGATGTATGTAATTAACATCAGACCAAAAATACTAGTTTTAATACTGCTCTCTTTCTCTTACATTTTGAGATATTAGAAAAAATTAAACGGTAACAATTAAACTAGCACATCATCTTCATCATGTTGTCTAGTTCCGAGCTGAAAATCATGAATTCATTGAACATTACCATATCAAATTAGTTCATGGTTGATGCATACATATCATGTAATCTGATTATATCAAAAATATGTGTGTAATTAAAATTAATCTTAAAAACAAAACGTTTTAGTACTCAACTACTCATCAAAACATTATTTAAATTAATTGCATACATATCATTTACATTGTAACATAACATAAACAGCAATGTGAAATTTATGACTTATGCTACATTTGAAGGGACATTTAAAGGGAGTTGTATGCAGCATCACACCAAAGAAAAAATGGTTTTAGCAATAGGTGTTCGATCTCTTATGTTTTGAGATATTAGAAGAAATTAAAATGTAGCAAACTAGAGGCGGCGACAACGTCGTCTTCATCATGTTGTCTAGCTCTAAGTGAGTTCGCCATTGATCTCGCGCTTTACAAATGCTGTGAGTCTCCAATACATTTTTACTAAGTTATTGAGCGTTGATCCTTTGATTGTATTGCATGAGAGGTTTGATGTTGCATGAGAGTTAAGGTGTAGCCGTGTAGCTAGTCTGGTTTAATTTCTGGAAAAACGTCAACACAAAATTCATTGGTTAGTGAATTTATGATATTGTCACGTAACATAAACAACAATGAGGAATTTATGACTCATGCTGGGAAGAATTTTACGGTTGTTTTAGATGTGCCCGTTATCATAACCTAACAAACATGAAAACTTGCGAAATAATTTTGGTTGGTAATACGTGGTTTTGGTAATGAGAACAACTGCTATGTGAACTAAAATGCCACAAGTTCCGGTGTGCATGGTAGAGTGCTGTATTATTAAGCATCGGACACGAGTTTAAAGATCCCAAGTATTCAGCCGAACCAACTCGAATCATGGATAACAACAAACTAAACAAAAGGCGAGGCGTTAACATTCCACAGCTCTATATTACCACTATAAAATTACAATTTTATAAACATAGTTTCTTTTCATCCACTTGATAAAAACAAAACAAAATATGAATATGCTTGATCCGTTCTAAGCTTGTAATATAGACGTCTGAAGAATTGCCCGGTAAGAGTCTCTTTCTGTTCGCCGGTTTCCTTTTCCTTTCTATTCAAAAGTTTTAGCCTCCATGTCTATACACTCCTTTCCAATCCAACAATCCTATCTTCATGTGTGCCAAGAGGTTCAGAAGACACTTGGATTACGCAAGGCTAGAATAGCAGAAACAGTACTATGACCACCAACACAACAGAACAAACCAGTGCCTGCAAACCAATTGCATAGTTATGCTAATTGCGCCAAGACGTTAAAATGTAAAAATCTACGTACAGAAAGAAAATTACACAAATTGCAGAGGCTGCTAGCCCAGCTCGCTCCCTAGGATCTTTGCGATAGTAATTTCCAAAGTAGAGAACTGTAGCATAGTACCACATCAATGGGAAGGCAAACCCTAACAGAAATCTGCAATGCAAGAAATAAGAATGAGACAAGGAGAAATTAAAAAAAAAAGGGATCAGAAATTAAAGATACTCACGAAAACCATCCTATCCCACAGCCAAAGCATGGAAGCTGTTTTTCGTATATTCCAGATGGAAAGTCCTCTGCATCTTTAATAAGGGTGTATCTTCCTTTTTCAGGATCCGCGTCTGTTGCTTGCCCTACCATGACCATAATACCTCTCACTTGTCTGAATCAACATTTGATAATAAAAGATCCAGTTTCTATAAATTTCTTGTGTATCCATATAAACAGAAGCTATATATATAATTCAATTAGATTCTTGAGCAATGTTTAGTTCCAACTGCTTGCAAGACTAAAATTTGGGATAGCACAGATATCAATTATAGCATGCCAACAACTGCATTGAAATACAAACATATAGGTCTTGACATGTACAAGGATACAATGTGAAACTAAAGTGTCCTCTCTTAGTTATACTCAATTCCAGTGGCAATTTGTCAAGACTCATGAGATAGAGAGAGATAAACACGAGGTAAGTTAACAGAGGAAGACTGATATTTGTCATTTACCCCTTAAAGGGTTCCATACAAGATATGCATACCTTTAAATACTGAATAATATCGAGCTGATGGTCTCAACAGTTGCTTTTCAGAGGATGATCTCACTAACTCAACATCAGTTCTCAAATCTTCTGATGAACCTTCTGCAACAGCAGTAAATTCTATATCAGAGTTACTTCATAGATGAACCTATGAGACTCATCATGTTAGTTTAAACATTATATACTGATGTGCAAGCCCATATAATGAAAATAAGTTTGAGTACTTTGATCCATAGTTGCTAAAGCCGATGAACTTGAAGAGTCAAAAGTCCTGACTTTTAGTGCCACACCTCAGTATACCTGTTCCACAGAATTATAGTTTCAATTCAGACCATGATATGAGAGACCATCCATCTCTACCTAACACGCAGATTGGCTGGAAACAACAGATGCAAAGTTCAAAGCTTAAACTATAATTTTGCAATTCTGTAACAGAAGCTATCCCGAATCAAACTCATTCTCAACAGATTAAAGCAGACTGCAGATAAACCCAGTTGCATTGCTAAGCTATAATTCAGAAATTAACACAAATTATGGGGAATCAGAATCTTAGTTCTTGGTTCTACAAAAAGTTGATCAATCCTATTAATTCTTGGGTCCTGAAAAAGTTTCATTCTTTAAATTCTACATCACATGCATCTCTGCATTAAAAACCTTGCCAGAATTCCAAATCAAACCACAACTTAGAGCACTTACAGCACAATCCCAATTGAGTCATTCATCAATTACAATAAGCTAACAACAGCAAACAAAACCATAGCAAAACAGATTCTTGAATACCCAACAAGAATTAACGAAAACTTTTCCAAAAGCACCAATATTTAATCACATTCCACGAAACCCAGAACAAAGAAATCATGAACAACAAGAATTACAGAACAAAATAAATGAAAGAGATGGATGAGCTTTACCTGTGATTTGAGAATTCTAAAGAGTTTTGTACACAGATCAAAGTAGAAGACACAAAGAGAGAGTCTTTGGGTATAATGAAAGAGTCTTCTACATGTCAAGCAAAGGCTTCCTTCAACATTAAATCACTGAGAGCTGAAGCAAATTGACTCCCTCCTTGTCTCTGTCTCTTTTTTTTTTTTATGAGATAAAGAATAATATGTGAATTTATAACGTTTTTTTTTTTTTTGTATTATTTCACTTTTTATGAAATAATTAATTTTCGGTAGTTGTTAAAAATATTTCCTGAATGGTAGGTGGAGCAATCATCCAATATGATTGGTTGATGGATCAAAAAGACAGTTGAGCCCTTTGTTTGACTCTGGTTTTCTACCTAGCTCAAGCCGGCAATAAGTACTCGTAGCTGAGATAGAAATAGGTTTAAACATAGCTCAGTAATCAAATCCGTTGTAGTCTAGTTGGTCAGGATATTCGGCTCTCACCCGAAAGACCCGGGTTCAAGTCCCGGCAACGGAACTTTTAACTATGGCTTTCAGTAAGTTAATTTCTTCACACAAGTCTTTTTCTCTTTTCTTTTAATTAATTGATGTTTTTAAGACATTTTAACCACTATATATGCATGCTTTGTTCCTACCACTGAACAAATATAGAATAAGAAGGCATTACTGCATAAGTAGTGAACTTGAATCAATGGGATAATAAGTAGCTAGGGTGCCAAGTTTGGTAATTGTGGGTGGCCTGCTGGGTTTTTTGGTTGGTGCTGCATGCAATTGAAAGTAATGTGATTCATTAGCAACTCTTTACCTGGCTTTCATGATGGATTAACAAACTCATGCAACTGCCTTATAGCTCTTAACTGCAAACTTTCTCATCTTAAAGCAAGGCTTGTGTAATCCTTCAAGTTACTTAACTTGCAAGGTAGTAGCTTAATAAGCTTTTCTTTAGTCATCTCCTCCTCCTCCTCCTCCTCTTCATATTTGGAGCTCAACTTGATAGTTGGTGATCCAATATAAATGATCAACTTGTATAACCACAGCACCTTAAAAGTCAATTAGTTATAGATGATTTGTAAGAGTGAAATTGATTGTTCACCTCAATTGCATGTTATTATTGATTCAGTCCAAACATATCTTTCAATGAGAAGAATAATTCATCTATTAAAATATCGATCACTTCCATACTTCTATCATACTTCTACAAATGAACAATTCGAGTATAAATCTCATTAACGCGAATTAATGTTACATAGTTAGAGCAATCATCATTACTAGAACACTTAATTTGTTTTGATGTAGTTAAATGACTCAATTTTACTCACCTCAACATCAGTTTTAATGTTTATTTGATTTTTAGAGACAAAATGAGCACAACCGATCATCAAATTCACTTATCTCTCATAATTCTTCAAACAAAAATCATCTTTTAATTTGGATTAGACTAGGAAAAACCTAATAATCATCTTTAAGCACCATGCATCAACCTAATAACTGGCTTTAATTAGGTCTTAATCTTGAATTCTTAGAGAGGGGGCTGGGCCATGTAGAATTGTAGAGCAAGCAAATGAGGCCCATATATTTACTGATCATCTTGCTCGTCACTATTTCATATTCAGGTCTCTCTAGAACGCCACGTTCAAGACTAAAACCCTACAGCTCTCTTCCAAACACAGTCTTTCAATCACAGACAAACACACACCACTTGCCACACAAAAGCCACGTATCCCAGTCCCACCTATACATTCAACTGCGTTTTTCTTTCCCTTTTTATATATATATTCTCTGCTCGATCTTTCTGTCTCTCTGGTCTGGTCTTTCTCAGGTGCGTTTGGGAGCTTCACGAAAACTTGAAGATGGGGGAAGAAGCAGGGGGTTCTTTACGCGTGTCAGACAGTAACGGTGTTGATCATACTCAAAACGACGATCAAAGCCGTCAACTGGACATATACCCTCTCAGTTGCTACTACTTTGGATCCAAGGAAGCCATTCCTTTCAAGGACGAGACTTTAGCTGATCGTGTTCAGAGATTGAACTCCAAGTAACTTTTACTTTTTAACCTTTTTTGATTGTTTAGTTATTCAACTGGGTTTTACACTTTTACTTGTTTGCTTCAAAATCCTAACTTTTGTCTGTTTTATTTTGGTGTGTTTCTGGTTGCTAAAATGTTAGCTATGCTGCTTATGGATTGAGGACTAGTGTAGAAGCAGTTATTTTGGTTGGTTCTCTGTCCTCATTCTATATGTTAAATTTTTTCAGTAATTCTAATTCTGCTACTGTGAATTGGTAGTTGTTTAGTATTATAATAGGATTAGACATCACCAAATTTATCTTCGAGTTCCATATATAGTAATTTCATGGTACTACTTGTTTATGACACTTTCTTTTAACTCAGGTCGAGTTGTTCAAACATCCTCATATACTACTCTTGCAACTAAGAAATTGCATTTTAAAGCTTCCTGGAGGTCGCTTAAGACCTGGTGAATCAGGTAAATTCATCTGCTTGTAGAACCCGGAGAAGATAGTTCTACAAAGGCTCTTTCTTCTAAATCCAGATGTCTTTTAATTTTCAGAGATTGATGGCTTGAAACGAAAACTATCAAGGAAGCTTTGTGTCAATGCTGATGGTGATGGGATTGCTTGGGAGGTACAATACAGTGTGTTAAAATTGGGACACTGGTAATGTGGGATTCTCGTTGAAAGGTCGTTAATAACTAATTGCTTCAATGTTTAGGTGGGTGAATGCCTTGGTGTATTGTGGAGGCAGGACTTTGAAACATCACCATCTGGGGACTTGCCGTCTTCAGTGAGAAGCCCAAAGGTAGCTAGTCTGGTTTTACTGTGAGTAGCACACATTCTTCTATCACAGTGTTTAATCACGAGGTAATAGGTATTAAGGTGATAAGTACACTCCCAAGTCCCAATTGTTATAAGCGAATAAGTATTAAGGTGATAGGTTGATGTTATTGTAGCCAAACAACAAAAGAAAGCATATGAACACCATTGTTACTTTGCCCCAGCTGGGTTTCCGAGAAGCACAAATTCTTATATTGTGTTGTTATACAGGAGTGCACAAAACTCTATCTTGTAAAGTTGCCGGAAAGTCGGAAGTTCATTGTACCCAAGAACCTAAAATTGCTGGCTATTCCATTGTGCCAGATCAACAAAAATCGCGAGGTAATCCATGAACTTCATAACTGTGTGGTAGTCTAATGAGTGATTGAGTAATGAAGATTGCATCAGTCTAGTGGTAACTGATCTTAATTGTTTCATGCTTGTAGATGTATGGACCTATTATTTCTGGTGTTCCAGAGATGCTATCGAAGTTTACCTTCAACATTATTGAAGCATGAGATCAAATTGATTACAATTATAGTGTGCAGTGTGGTTTGTAGCAATAACAGCGAATCTAATCCTCTGGGAATTTTGACTGAGGCTTGCAGAATGTATATATTTTAGAACGGTGATGTAAACAACAATGTGATTCTAGTTTTGAAGACAGCAATATGAATTATACTTGTTTTTTTGTGGTGAATTTTTCTCCTATTAGTATTTCAGAATCCCTTCCTCTCCAACTAAAAGTATATATAAATGTTGTTAGACAATGCTACCTAAACTTGCTCAAACAAGCTTACTGTAGTCGGTTCTCTTGGAAGAGAAAAGAAGGGTAACCCTATGATCGTGCTCAATGTTCTGAGACAATGTTGGAAATTGAAGAACATGACTTGGAATCAGGCTTCTGAAGTCAATATCTCTGGTTTTCCTTGTTATGGTGGACGTTTATGACTTAACAATAGCACTCTGTCCTGGTGCTTTTGTGATGCAGTTTTCCTTCATCAGGTCTCTGACTTTCTCAACTTCATTCCAGCGGCCCTCTTCTGCGTAAATATTTGACAACAACACATAATTCCCAGAATTCCATGGTTCGACATCAATAAGCTCCTTAGCTGCAAGTTCCGCGAGCTTCACTTCACCGTGAGTAGAGCAAGCACCAAGCAGTGCACCCCATAAGGCAGCATTTGGCTTCATAGGCATGCTCTTGATCATGTCATGAGCCTCCTCTAGACATCCGTTTCTGCCAAGAACATCAACCATGCAGCCATAGTGCTCTAGTTTAGGCTCAATTCCGTGAGTTTCAGCCATCGAAGCAAACAAATCCCTTCCCTTTTCAACCAACCCTGTATGCGCGCAGCACGTTAACGCCCCTACAAACGTTGCATCATTTGGTTTTTCATCTGCATTCAGCATCTCCTCGAACAAGCTGATCCCAAGTTCACCTCTCCCATTAAAAGCAAACCCCGAGATCAAAGTGTTCCAAGAAACAACATTCTTCCTCGCCATTCTGCCAAAAACACTAGACGCAGCATCCAAATCTCCGCATTTACAATAAAAACTCACGAGCGTGTTCCCCACAGATACTTCTTCTTCCAGAAGACCCTTTGAATCAGCATAGGAATGTATCCATTTCCCAACATCAACAGCTCCTAACCGGCCGCACGCAGGCAAAACCGACACCACAGTAGCCTCGTCCGGTTCAAAACCCTCCTCCCTCATCTCATTAAAAAACCCCAAAGCCTCCCCATCCCTCCCACTCTGCGCCAAGCACGAAATCATCGAGTTCCAAGAAACCACATTCCTCTCACTCATCCGCCTAAACAAACCCAACCCAGTATCCACATTCCCACTCTTACAATACCCACGAATCATCAAATTCCAAACAATCACATCATCTCTCTCAGACATTTCATCAAACACGTTATGTGCATCCCCCATTCTCCCACAAGTCGCATACATCTCCACAATCCCAACCCTTATCGCGCCGAACAACTCAAACCCACCTCTCAAAACTTCGCCATGCACACACTGTCCCGTCCTATAACCACAAACATTGGAACAAGACTTGAGCAGAGGCGCAAATGTGTACTCGTCAGGCCAAATGCGGCGGCGTTTCATGTCGGAGAAAATGAGGAGGGAGTTTTCGAAAGGTGGGGAGAGGGAGAAGGCTTTGATGATGGAGTTGAAGAGGAGGATGTTGGGGTGGTGTGTGCGTTGGAAGATGAGATGGGCGTAGTGAGTTTTGTTGAGGGAGGAGCATACGGAGACCAAGTGGGAAATGAGCTGGTTCAGTTGGTCCAGGCCGTGGCGGAGAAGGTGGGCGTGAATTTGTCCCAGCTGGGTTCGGGTTTTCGGGCCGTGGAGCAGCCGGAGAACCCTCCGCTCTGCTTCACGGCAAGCGTTGATCATGTACACTACTGCCAACTTGTTTGGGATATGAGAGTGTTTGGCTGGAATGAAGGAGGTTATGAACTACAATCTACTTGTTTTTGGTTTATGTCGTTCACTCCTTTGAACTTTAAAGCAGTATTTAACAAAGTGTTCGATGAAATGTTTGTTGCTCGTGTAAATTACTTATTTACTAGTAATGAGAACTTATCAAAATGTATTTAGGTATATTTGTACTGATGATTTATTTGACTTGACGACAAGTGATATCATATGTTTTGAGAATTTATGGACGAAATTTTATTGAGTAAAATCTTAAAATGGTACCTGAATTATTGTGAAAGGTACTTTTTGGTACTTATGAATTTTTTCTACCTGAAATGGTACCTTAAGTATTGTACCGTTACCTAATATGGTACCTCCGTTAATTTTTCCGTTAAAGTTGCCTACGTAGCATAAATTTGAATTTAGTAAATACCCAAAATAGTACCTGAGCTATTTCAAAAAAAAATATTTTGGTACCTATATTTTTTTAAACTCAAAATTTAGTTTATGATCAATGGTTAGAGATATATAATTTAAACAAATACACACATATTATTTTATTATAACTCTTAAATATACTTTTTTTTATAAACATAATATATAGTTATATGTTGTATTGTATCCTTCTGATAGAGATGTCTATAAATACTATTATTATAAAGGTATATTATTCCATTACCAAATATTAGACTTCCTCTATAAACAAAACAAATTTGTAGATTTTTTTTTTTTACAAAGAAAATATTGATATATCCAAGGAGTCAAATATCGGATATCGAGGAAATATCGATGTATCAAAATACGAATATTTCGACGGAAATATCGATAAAATATCGATCCATTAGAAATTTTAACAAAAACGACGGAAACTATAAGAAATACATGGAAATTTGTATTGAAACTTTCTAAAGTTGTTTTATGCTATGTTATCGATCATATGTGAGAAGAAAATATTAATAAACTCTATGTACGTACCTAAACTTTAAGCAAATGTAAATCGGAACTTCCATAACCAGCTATCAAGTCACCATATATCTAGCTAGCAAGCTACTAACAAATATCGATTAGTACTCTGAAACTATACCACCAAACTCCTATTACAAAAAACCATGTATATACAAGGAATACATGGGAAAGTTTTATTAGCGTTGAGCTTCCATTTATGTGCGATCAATGATTATGCATGAAACATATACGTTACTGCATTCTTACTTTCAAATAATTTTCAATAAAAGATAAATAAAAACAGGAATGAAAAGTAAAATCAAATAACTCTGCACTGACTGAGCTCATATTTCGTAAGGAATCTGATAGCATAATTCCTTACACTTCGAAATCAAATGCACCATAACATATACGAACGGGGTTCGTCAATCATTCACCTCACTCATTTTCTTCAACAGAGCCCAGTTCCCATAGATGAACAAGCTCATCAGTGTTGGTGTGAGTATTGTATATATATCATACACTTCTAGCTATTTGGAACCTAGCTACTAGCTAGTATCTATTCCTGGTCAGTCTTCTTGTGCTATCTAGAAGTGCGTTGACTACTGGTGCGAAAGTATTGAACCTCCAGAGATGTGAACAATAGATCTGCAGTTGTGCATATTATTATTTCGAAATTGAATCCAGAGTATAAGAAAGAAGTTCATCATACTAATGGCTTCACCTGCAATAGACTTTCTGATTGGCAAAATAGTATCATTTCTGGAAAGTGAAGTGTCATTGCTGGAAGGAGTTCATGATGAACTACGTGAAGTCAAGCTTGAGCTATTAACCATGAAAGCCTTCTTGGAGGATGCAGAAAGGAAGGGAGCTCTCAGGGAAGTCGAAAAAACATGGGTGGCAAATGTGAGAGACGTCTCCCTTGACGTTGAAGACATCATCGATGAGTTCACGTATCAGACAAACAAGCGCAGAAGTTGGGGTCCGTTCACAAGAGCCTTTTGCAAGAAACTTCGCCTTCCACAGAACGTTTGGGAGAGGCATCAGATTGCTACGAAATTGCAGAAGATCATAAAAACAATCAAAGATATTCCAGAGAGAAACCGGCGTTATGGTTCTGTGCGCATAGAACTCATACTTCCATAACCAGCTATCAAGTCACCTTCAAATCAAAGAAACATAAATCCAAATCTCCCTGTATACATCAGATCATAAAAGAAACGCCATCTTTCCTCTTCCCATTCCAAGCAAGGGTGAAAACCAGCAAACCAGCAAACCAGCAAACCGAGTACTAAAATATCGGAAATTTCGCCGGAAAATCGGAAAAATCGGGGAAATATCGGAAATATCGGAAAATATCGGGAAATTTCGACGAGAAACTGAAAGAATTGAATCGAAATATCGATCCCACGGAAAAACGAAAATTTCGCCGAAAAAATCGATTTTGCATTCCTTGGATATATCATAATAATAATATTTTTTTATTACTATTAAAATAATAATAATAGTAATAATTTGTTTATGAGTTTAACTAGTATATATTTTGGTATCATAAACTAAATTCTGAGATTTTATTGAAGTATTAGAAAAAAATATAGGGGAAATGATAGAAAAATATTATTTCTACTCACTAATGATAATAAGGTCACCCATTTTTTCCACATGATAAAAATATCAGCTCTTTTTGTATAAAATTATAAAATAGTCTAATTGTGTTATATAAAATGATCAAATAGTCAAATTTCATATTTTTCTATGACTTTTTTACCCTTGATTATAAGAGCCACACTCTTCTCTCTTTTAACTGATTTCAGTTAAATATCCCACACTCTTCTCTTCCAATTTGAATTCGATGATGGCGACTACCACCGCTCCATCTGAACTAATCTTCGTCACCTTCGCCGATCGCGAGTCTCTCCTCTCCTACGCCTGCCGCATCTTCTTCTAGCTCCACGACTACGAGTGCTCTGCGGTCCTCGTCTGCGCTGTCCTCGCCGACGATCACCGCTTCTTCGACGCCTTCATCAACTAGGTCAGTTTTCTCTCTCTCTCTCTCTCTCTCTATGCACAGCAACTGTTTGTGAATTGAATCTGTGGATTTTTTACTTTGTATAATGATTCTGTTGTGAGGAAGGAGCATAAGGTTGTGAATGGAGTGGAGGATTGTACATGTAGCTTTGTTATGTATTGGATTCATGGAGCACTCTACAATTATTATCTCTTTGTTAATGGCTTGCTTATGTTTCAGTTAGTTTGAATGTGAAGTGTTTAGTTTTGGATACATATTGAATCCCTTACCATGTATGAAAATGATTTGTGTCATCAGTAACCATATCTGCTGCAATTTCTTTTATCGAGAGAGCTTTCTAGTATCTCTTTGGATTAACTTGAACAAGACCAGACTACAAATATTGCTTTCTTTAACCAATATTGACTATTGTACTTTGTGTTGAGAAAGCTTTCTAGTATCTCTTTGAATTAACTTAAACAAGACCAGACTACATATATTGCTTGATGGATAGTTACAATGGTAGTTACAAATATTTTTTTGATCAGTTACACTGATAGTTACACTTTATAGTTATATTTTCATGTTTTGTTTTTGCAGGTGCAATGGAGTGTATCTACACTACAAAGCTTGCGTGTTGTGGTAAAGGAACTACGGTTTCATTCTCGGATAATTGCTTGTTTTCAGATTTTGCAATCGCGTAAGAGATCGTTATCCAGATTTGAATAAAAATGATCTTCAAGCTTCAATTTGTTGTCCATCCTGATGTTACAGTTTATCAATTGGAAAATGAAGTTGATATGAAAATGATTTTTAGACTTATGGCACATAGAGTTCTAGTGAACTTGGCAACCTCATATTATTCGTGTGGTGAATGGAGTTCTCATGGTTTTCCTTGTTCACATGGTCTTGTTGTTATGCAAAATGCTGGTGCCTCTCTATATTCATATGTCACCCCTTATACCAGGTGCTTTTTTCTTACATGTTCATCTTGTCAGTTTTATTCATGTTTTTTTTTTAGTTACATCAGTAGTTATACATATATAGTCACATGCACAATTACTTTACATAGTTTTCAATTAAGTTGAAACTAATTATTCTCTTCTTTTTGCTTCAAGGTGGAGAAATACCGTCAAACCTATTCTTACACAATCAATCTTGTTTCTTTTATTGACAAGCCGTTGGAGCTTTCGAAGTCTAGTATTTTAGTACAACTACCATTGACAAGGAACCCACCCGGAATACCAAAAATATAAAGGTTCAGAAATAAGGATGAAGTACTGAGAAAACAAATAAAGTGCAGCCGGTGTGAAAAATCTGGCAGGCACAACAGAACGAGTTGTAAAAATCCGATATAGCGATTGTTACAAATTTCTTCTAATAGTTACTCTGACAATTATATTTCTAGTTGCGCTGATAGTTACATTATAGCTATTTTGGTTTCTGATTTGGATTATATTTCGACTATAAGAATGTGAAAGATTATGTGACATGTTTTATGGTTGTGATATGGCGATTGTTTTAAAATGATTCTATTCATGAGTTTTTTTTTTATAGTTACAAATTTGTTCTGACAGTTACCCTGTCAGTTACATTATTTATTTCCAGTTACATCTTCAGTTGTTTTAATAGTTATAAATTTCTTTTAACAGTTACCCTGTCAGTTACATTATTTATTTCGAGTTACATATTCAGTTACTTTAATAGTTACATTTGCAGCGGAACGCTACCGTTGCGGTGCAGCGGCACGCTGCAAGTTTTAAAAAAATATATGAAATATATAGTATGTGGCAATTTTGTATTGTTTGTGTGGTGAATGGATTTTTCAATGGTCTTGTTCTCAAGTATTGTCAGTTTTTATTCCTGTTTGATTGTAGTTACACCAGTAGTTACATAAGCAGTTACATGCATAATTACCTTTGATAGTTATAATTCATGTTCGGTTGTAGTTACACCAGTAGTTACAATGCTAGTTACATTTATAGTTACTTGATACTCAGGATAGTTACATACACAGTTACGACACTAGTTACAATGCTAGTTACATTTATAGTAACTTGATACCCAGGATAGTTATATGCACAGTTACGACACTAGTTACAATGGTAGTTATATTGATAGTTACATTTATAATTACTTAATACCCATGATAGTTACATGCACAGTTTCGACACTAGTTACAATGCTAGTTACATTGGTAGTTACATTTATAGTTACTTAATACCCATGATAGTTACATGCACAGTTACGACACTAGTTACAATGCTAGTTACACTGGTAGTTACATTTATAGCTACTTGATAACCAGGATAGTTACACACACAGTTACGACACTAGTTACACTGGTAGTTACATTTATAGTTACTTGATACCATGTACAGTTACGATACTAGATACAATGCTTATTACATTGCTAGTTACATTTATAGTTACTTGATATCCGGGATAGTTACATGCACAGTTACGACACTAGTTACAATGCTAGTTACATTTATAGTTACTTAATACCCAGGATAGTTACATGCACAGTTATGACACTAGTTACACTTGTAGTTACATTTATAATTACTTGATACCCAGGATAGTTACATGCACAGTTACGGTACTAGTTACACTGGTAGTTACATATATAGTTACTTGATACCCAGGATAGTTACATGAACAGTTACGACACTAGTTACAATGCTAGTTACATTGTTAGTTACATTTATAGTTACTTGATACCTATGCAGCACGAACACGAGTTCGAGTGTCCAATACGGACACGATTCAATACGTGGACACGTTAAAATTAATTTTTAGTCGGACACGGACACGCGGGGGACACGTTAATTAAATAATATTATATATGTATAATTAAAAAACAAAAAAAACATGAGCAAAATAATTTGACTAGACCAACTATTTTGATATCAAATCCAAAATTATGTCGTAACGCCTTAGAATTTATCTTTTTGCTTCTATTTACATCATATCAATAGATCCAACCAGAATTCAACGAAGTTTTAGTTTCGATATTAAATCATTGACATAATAGACTTTACAAGTTTACAACCACAAACAACGGGGGTTTAACGTGCAATAATGAAACCCAAAGCAAGCGAATCACAAGTTGAGTTCTCACCAGACCATAAAACTCAATAAGAACACAAACAATGCATTTCACTAGAGGAGGAAATCAACCAACTTTTTTGTCAATTCCTTAGCTTTTCGAGTCTCAGACTTCAAAATATAAAAAGCATGATCCTCTCCTTCCACTTCAACCAACTCAGCTTTACCTTCAAACCCACTTCTTTTCACTGCCTCATGGTTAACTCACACCTCTATGCCTCAGCACATCATTCTCAGAAACACAAACAAGCAACCTTGAACACCCAAGTCCAGCCAAGCTTGGTGCCTCTGGAGCAACATGATTGATCATTGGATGATCAATCCCACCAGGTGCTGAAGGGTATGCCATGTTCAGAACGGAGATGAAGGAGGAGGAGATGTGATGTTAATCCCTTTGAGTCTTTGACTAGAAAGGAGCAGAGACTCAGACGAGAGAGGAGCGGAAGACTGGTCTCCGGCAATGAAGTCAGGAGGGGATCGAGCTGGACGAGAGAGAGGAGCGAGCGGAGACAGGGACGAGAGAGAGGATCGGAGACCGGGACGAGAGAGAGGCCGGAGCGAGCTGAAGAGAAGACAAAGGCGATCGACCGGGACGAGGAGACAGAGGCGATCGCAAGAGCTGAAGAGCAGAGCAGAGCGGAGGGGGTCAAATGGATCGAAATCCCTAAACTGAGAAAACCCCCAAATCTGAAGAGTAAAAGACGCAATGACCCCCGTGTCCAACAACATTTGGCGTATCCTCCATGGACACGCGCGTGTCCAAGACATGTCGAACTCTCAGTTCGCGTGTCCACGCGTATTAGGGCGAATTGTGACGTGTCCGTGTCCAATTCGTGTCGGACACGCGACACGCCTCCTTCCTTGCGTGTCCGTGCTGCTTAGCTTGATACTCATGATGGTTATACGCACAATTACAACACTAGTTACACTGGTAGTTACATTTATAGTTACTTGATACCCAAGATAGTTACATGCACAGTTACGACACTAGTTACAATGCTAGGTACATTGCTATTTATATTTCTATTTACTTAATACCCAGGATAGTTACATGCACAGTTACGACAATGCTAGTTATATTGCTAGTTACATTTATAGTTACTTGATACCCATGATAGTTACACGCACAATTACGACACTAGTTACACTGGTAGTTACATTTATAGTTACTTGATACCCAGGATAGTTACACGCACATTTAGCACACTAGTTACAATGCTAGGTACATTGCTAGTTACATTTATAGTTACTTAATACCCAAGATAGTTACATGCACAGTTACGACACTCGTTACACTTGTAGTTACATTTATAGTTACTTGATATCCAAGATAGTTACACGCACAATTACGACACTAGTTACACTGGTAGTTACATTTATAGTTACTTGATACCCATGATAGTTACATGAACAGTTACGAAACTAGTTACAATGCTAGTTACATTTATAGTAATTTGATACCCAGGATAGTTACATGCACAGTTACGACACTAGTTACAATGCTAGTTACATTGTTAGTTACTTGATACCCATGATGGTTATACGCACAATTATGACACTAGTTACACTGGTAGTTACATTTATAGTTACTTGATACCCAGGATAGTTACAGGCACAGTTACGACACTAGTTACAATGCTAGGTACATTGCTAGTTACATTTATATTTATTTAATACCCATGATAGTTACATTCACAGTTACGACAATGCTAGTTACATTTATAGTTACTTGATACCCATGATAGTTACACGCACAGTTACGACACTAGTTACACTGGTAGTTATATTTATAGTTACTTGATACCCAGGATAGTTACACGCACATTTAGCACACTAGTTACAATGCTAGGTACATTGCTAGTTACATTTATAGTTACTTAATACCCAGGATAGTTACATGCACAGTTACGACACTAGTTACAATACTAGTTACATTTATAGTTACTTGATATCAAAGATAGTTACATGCACAGTTACGACACTAGTTACATTGCTAGTTACATTTATAGTAACTTGATACCAAAGATAGTTACATGCACAGTTACAACTCTAGTTACATGACCAGTTACTTGAATTGTAACAAGTCAACAATTTTAAATAACTCTGAGTATAATATAGTTCCCTAAAAGCATATGAAAATCAATGAACAATCTCTACTTAAACGACACTTTTCTTTTTCTATCTTGTATCAGTATCCAACTTTGCTGATGATTCAGCAACTTCTTGATCACTTCGGATCGAAACTTCGTAATATCTGACTTATCTTCAAAATCTCTCTCATCGGCAAGCCTGCTCATGTAGTACATCACAAATGCACCGCAATCTAATCTGTTTGCCAAAGAAAAAATCTAGTCAGTTACATATGTAGCTACAAAACAACATTGCATGTTACATACATAGTTACACAGTTACCCTATTAGTTACATTATTTATTTCCAGTTACATCTTCAGTTACTTTTATAGTTATAAATTACTTCTAACAGTTACCCTGATAATGTAACTGAAGATTTACCACACTAGTTACAATACTAGTTACATGTATAGTTACTTGATACCATGCACAGTTACATGCACAGTTACCACACTAGTTACACTGCTAGTTACATTATAGTTACTTGATATCAAGGATAGTTACATGCACAGTTACATCTTCAGTTACTTTTATAGTTACAAATTACTTCTAACAGTTACCCTGACAATGTAACTGAATATTTACCACACTAGTTACAATACTAGTTACATGTATAGTTACTTGATACCATGCACAGTTACATGCACAGTTACCACACTAGTTACACTGCTAGTTACATTATAGTTACTTGATATCAAGGATAGTTACATGCACAGTTACCACACTAGTCACACTGCTAGTTACATTATAGTTACTTGATACCAAGGATAGTTACATGCACAGTTACCACACTACTTACACTACATTTATAGCTACTTGATACCCACGATAGTTACATGCACAGTTACGACACTAGTTACAATGCTAGTTACATTTATAATTACTAAATACCAAGGATAGTTACATGCACAGTTACCACACTAGTTACAATGCTAGTTACATCTATAGTTACTTGATACCAATGATAGTTACATGCATAGTTACCACACTAGTTACACTGTTAGTTACATTATAGTTACTTGATACCAATGATAGTTACATGCACAATTACCACACTACTGCTAGTTACATTTATAGTTACTTGATACCAAAGATAATTACATACACAGTTACCACACTAGTTACAATACTAGTTACATCTATAGTTACTTGATACCAAAGATAATTACATACACAGTTACCACACTAGTTACAATACTAGTTACATCTATAGTTACTTGATACCAAGGATAGTTACATGCACAGTTGCCACACTAGTTACAATGCTAGTTACATCTATAGTTACTTGATACCAAAGATAATTACATGCACAGTTACCGCACTAGTTACATTGCTAGTTACATTATAGTTACTTGATATCAATGATAGTTACATGTGCAGTTACCACGCTACTGCTAGTTACATTTATAGTTACTTAATACCAAAGATAATTACATGCACAGTTACCACACTAGTTACAATACTAGTTACATCTATAGTTACTTGATACCAAGGATAGTTACATGCACAGTTACCACACTAGTTACAATGCTAGTTACATTTATATTTACTTGATACCCAATATAGTTACATACACAGTTACGACACTAGTTACAATGCTAGTTAGCTTTATTCTGTTTAGTCATGTTCAGTAGACATCCAGATGCTAGAGTAGGTTTCATCACATCATGTCAACGCAATTTTCTTAGTCTTACAGCTAAGTTCCTAGATATAAACACCACAGAGACATGTACAAGCAAAGTACTTGTCATGTTCTAACTCCTTATATCAAAATTTATATCTAAGATACACGTATGGTAAATTGCGGTTTGATGATTTTGAACTCATATGTATACTGTTCCCCTCCATTTTTTTCTTTTCTTTTTTAGGATCTGACACTAGGAGAAATCATTATTGGAAGCATGGTAAGTAGATACCTAACTATTTTATGAACCATATTTCATTCTGTATTGATGGACAAATAATGTTTTATGTGCATAAGTTTGCTTGATATTCATCTTTCCTTGGAGGCGGTTTCGTATTTATTCCAGTATCTAGTGGTCTCCATAAAAATCATCAGTGTTGCTAGAGTTTGGATGGTTAAACTCCAGCATCATCCATCATACCTAAAGAGCCGCGCTATATCAGTTTGGATAGTCTCTATGCACATTCCACTGAGAACCTAGAGTTACACTATCTGATTCTCCCATCATTTTACACCTTATAACACCACACATGCATTAAACTAATCCAACATTGACAATTTCCACCATCAATAACTAATGCTGCAAACTACAATGCATTACATGATCTCGAATTCTCGATGCACAAAATGATCAATCCAACATAGCAATCGACAATTATACTCCACCAAATCCAAATTAGATTCCATAAAGTCATTCAATACACAATCCATAAAGCCATTCAGAGCACAAAAACGAAATCCATTCAATCCAACAGAGCAATTGACAATTATACTCCACCAAATCCAGATTAGATTCCATAAAGTCACTCAATACACAATCCATAAAGCCATTCAGAGCACAAAAACCAAATCGAACCTGAAGACGACGGCGCTAGACCTTAAAGACGACGGTGCTGGACTTGAAGACGACGGCGCTGGACCTTGAAGACGACGGCGTTGGGCTTGACTTGGATGCAGCCGCGGAGGACAACGAGTTTTTGCAGAGTCAGAGGTGCGCGTTTGGTCAGAGTCGTCGAGGATTAGAGGGCGGAGATCTCGACGAATTCAGGGTTTAGGGTTGGCGGATCTAGTGGATTACGGAGGAGACAACGGAATGGCTGGAGGATTAGAGAGAGAGTGAATGAAATTAGGATCTGGGAATAACAAAACCAAGCAATTATACACAGTGGCACAAGTTGTAATTATTTATAACTTTGTGGGCAAAGCTTTAAGGATTTTAATTGGGTAACTTTCTTATCATTATCAAACATTTACCGACCTTTTTATCATTAGGTTGCTTTAAACTGACTTTTTTATCATCAGCCCAAAAATATATAGGTACCAAAAAATGTTTTTGAAATAGTTTGGGTGCTATTTTGGGTATTTATTCATGATACGTAGGCGATTTTAACGGAAAAACTAACGGATGTACCATATTAGGTAACGGTACAATAGTTGAGGTACCATTTCAGGTTGAAAAAATTCTTACGTATCAAAAAGTACGATTCACAATAGTTCAGACACTATTTTAGGTTTTTACCCAATTTTATTTGTAAAAGTATCACTTTGTGATCAAATTTAGGAGTGGAAGATTTGGTGAGCTAGAACATTATTTGAAATATCTTGTGATTATATATATTGGATTGATGACCAAGCTTAGATTTGTTTGATTGTTTCTTACATCAACTTTCTTCCAACAGTAACTGGATAACATGGATTTATCTGACACTTGCATTTCATGGAATTCTTTTTGTTGAGGTTGAATTTGTTATGACACCCATTAGTAGATCACTGTGTTTGCTGAAACAGAGATATAGTATGATGTCAGAGCAATGTGTATAGCTTTGCATCACTGATTGTTATCACCTTCATATCTGTCGACATGAAAAAGATATCCAGAAACGCTTTGGATCCCAATATCAGGGTACCAGAAAATTGAGGCAATTAAAAGACAATGGGTGCGTTTGGGGGGCTTTTTTGCTCCGGTGCTTATAAGCACAACACATGCATGTGTTTGGTAAACACAGCTTCTTGTTCTGGCTTCTAGAAACACCTGCTTTTTACCTCCAAAATCCGAAGCTGCCTCCCCCCTCCTTCTGGAAGCCAATTGTGGCTTCTGCACTGTAGCGGGCTAAACTGTAGCTAAATGACATTTTCAAAATACCACCATTGCCCTCACTCTCTGTAGGGGTCACTGGAATCTTGGACAGACTGGGTTTTTGCCTTTTTGGGGTCTAAGATGTCGATGACGGATCCGATCTGACTGAGCTGCATAATGGCGTGCAAGGCAGCAGTGCTGGGCTGACATCGAGGCGGAGGGCGGCATTGGAATCCTTGGACAGACTTCGTTGAGGTAGAAAAGGTCGATGCAGGTGGTCAGATCAGATCCGTGTCGGGCAACGCCGGGCCTGGGCTCGATGGGGTTCGGATTGGCGAAGACCTCGACATCAAGCTCTCCGCCTTCATCTCCAAGCTCTCATCCCTCTCCTCATGATGATCGACGCTCCCCGGCGAAGACCACGACGCTCTCATCTCCGTCACCAACGACGAGGACCTCGACCACATGATGATAGAACGACTCGCCTCTTTATTTTTCCGGTCAATCCGACGAGCTTCGGCTCCAATGAGTCCAAGTTCGAGAGGCAGTGGTTCGTCGACGCCTTGAACTCCGTCGATACTGCTGGGATCGCCGGCTTTGGGGCGGCGTCGATCAGAGATCGGAGCAAGGGTGTCCAGAGCAAATTTCTGGGTGTATTCTCTGCCGACAAAGTTTCGTCGGCAGAATGCTTGGCCTTTCTTTTACCGGCGAGGAGGTTGTCGGGAAAAAGAGTTTCTGGAGAAGGCCTCTTTGCCGACAAAATATTGCCGACAGAAGAGATTTTTTTTTTTTCGACATTAGAGAGATGTAGCCGACAAAAATTGAATTTAACTACTTAATTCTCGTCAGTTACATTGACGAACGCACACAATGTGTTTTTCGTTCTACAATTTCACCATAATGATTTGTAATTAATTATATTTAGAAACAATTTCATATAAGTATAATAAAGATTTAATTAGCCATAAAATTAAAAATTATTAGGTATTACCATTTAATTAAAGTTAAAATTTCTTTCATGTCCAAATTAGTCATTTACAGACTAAAAACACAAGCCAACTTTCAATTTACCAAACACTTTACCAATGTCTTTTACAGCAAAAACACCTAAAAAAAGCCAGGTTACAAAACACTCAGCCACATTACTTTTCAGCAGCTTATTTTAAAAAAAAAAACAGAAGCCAACTTTTCTATAAAGCCAGCTGCACCAAACATACCAAATATCTTGTAGTGGGGCTATGGCGGCCATGGTAATAGTTGCAACTTACAACAGCCGCATTCTATCTCTTCCATTCAATTATTTTGAGAAGAAATAGACAGAGAACCAATAGGTCCATATATAGTGGTGAGCATTATCCACTCTTGCTTTCCTTGCTGTAAAGACATTAGATTGTTTACCATTGATCATCATTTAAGAAATAAAAAATGATATTTACATTTTGTGTTTTAAAAAATGTTACGCTCTAAGTTTTTAATTTGTTCAATCACATACGTGTATTTAATTTAAAAGACAACATATATGAAAACCAAATGCTATATAAATTTGTAGGTACATGAGTGCCGCTTACTTGTGGCACTTAACTCGCATTTTCAGAACAGCTGTCTTTTCATCAACTTGAACTGTATTGAAAGGAAATGTGAAACAACACCTATCAGGCTATCACAATCTACTGCAAATGGTGAAGTGTGAATAGGAGATGAAATATTTCCCTACAGTTTCTATTGTGTTTCCCATTCTCACTCACACGTGCTTTGATCTTTCTTGACTTTTGTTCTACAAATACAATGAATATTGTCAAATGGGATGGTTTGAATGGCTAGTCTTAGCTATATAAACATGTCTCTTTTCTAGGTCAATCAGCAACTTGATTATATAAATGGAGAAGTAATTGCAGAAGAAAAAGAATTCACTTTAAATTTTGGCTAAGAACCAGAAAAGGTTGATGTATATTTAGGAAGAAAATGTGAGATTGGGGGTTATATATTAGTGAATTAGTGAAATGTCAACGATGCCATCTTCTTCTTCCTCTCCGGTTTTCTGAGAAGGTTGAGTAGTCTTCGTCAAAGTTTTCTCCAAATTCCAACCAACACTAGTACTAGTCCAACTGGTCAGGTCCCACCTCCAATTACTATTATTTAATCAAACTTGCTAAATACTTAAATCCCAAAGACTCTTCCTTTCAACTGTAGATCAAAAGCATTAGCAAAACCATAAAGGAAGAGCTTCTTCCAAAACTAAGTGAACAACTCTGAAGGGCTGTTTGAGCAAAGAGAGCAAAACCCAACAATCATCATGAACAAGGGAAGCTTAGGGCCTAAGCTCAAGCTTACTCTTCCTCCTCCTGATGAAGTTTCTATCAAGAAGTTCCTGTAAGTTCCTCTCTTTCTGTGTTTTCCAACTAATTATGTGATTGTGTTTCTGTTTGTATTGTTTCTCTAATTGAGTTTGGTGATGGTTTTTTTGTAGGACTCAAAGCGGTACCTTTATGGATGGGGATCTGCTGGTCAATAGGGAAGGAGTTCGGATCGTATCTAATAGAGAAGTTGAAGTTGTGAGTTTCAAAGTTCTAAGCTTTTACTTTTCCAGCAAATCCTTTAGAATTGGATTGGTTCAGCATTATTGAGATTAGGATAATGGGTTTTACTTATTAGTCAAGCTCATGCACTGTGAGTCTCTAACTCATAAACTGTAAGATTTTCAAAGTTCAAATCTTTTTCACATCCCAGCAAAATTTGTCTCATTTTTGTCTCAAATTGAGTTTTGGAAGTGATCTAGACTCGGTGTTTCCAGTATAGTAGGAAAAGTGTTTTACTTATTACTCAAGCTCATGCATTGTGAATCTTTATATCTTAAGCTTCATGTCAAAGAAGGGGTTTTGAAGTGTTTCTGTTTTTGTTGGAAATTGAAATGAAATGTTCAGCCAGCCCCAATTCAAGCAGCGGACAATCAGATGATTTTAGCAGATCTCTACGTGGTTAAAGTCATTGGTAAAGGAAATGGTGGGGTTGTGCAATTGGTTCAGCACAAATGGACTGGCCAGTTTTTTGCACTGAAGGTATCATACATGCCCCTTACTTTTGAATAATTTGTTCTTTATTTGTTCTAGTCAAATAGCTTATAGTGTACTTCCCAAAGAAGTTTGTGTTCCCTTTTCGACTTCTCGTAGTCCTGTTATGAGCAAATATATTCTTCTTCCTTGACTCAAATTCTAATAGAACTTCAAAACTTAAATTATAAAGTGCAATTTAAATAATTGGGGTAAATTCAGTTGCTGTCTGTTAAGAGCTATCTTATACCATGCTTAAAGTTAATAGGGTTTGCTTGCAGTTTCTGTAATTCGATGCTACATGTTTTAATATCTACTCTATATACAGTTATATAGTTATCTGGTTGGACTTGTTAGTCTAGAGGTCTTTGACAATTTGCAGTGGAGTATTTTGCATAATCTACTGCGTAGTCCTTGTTCCCTTTGCTTTAGCAGTGTTCTTAACTTCTTATGCATTTTCCTTATTCAGGTAATCCAAATGAATATTCAGGAGTCTATTCGCAAGCAGATAGCACAAGAATTGAAAATTAATCAATCATCACAATGTCCATATATTGTTGTTTGTTACCAGTCCTTCTATGATAATGGTTGCATTTCAATTATCCTAGAGTACATGGATGGTGGATCTTTAGCAGATCTTCTGAAAAAAGTGAAATCAATTCCAGAGCCTTATATTTCTGCTATGTGTAAGCAGGTAAGCACCTAACAATGCTAACATTAATGTGTCCCACCTTCAGACTAAAAACTAATGTGTAAGTTGAAACTGTACGTTATTCATTGTGATATTTTCTTTTCTCCCTTTCTGCTTGATTCAGGTGCTGTGTGGTTTGTTGTATCTTCATCATGAAAAATACATAATTCACAGGGACTTCAAACCCTCAAACTTGTTAATAAATCACAGAGGAGAAATTAAGATAACTGACTTTGGTGTGAGTGCAATAAAGGCAAACACCTCTGAACAGGCAAATACTTTTGTTGGCACCTACAACTATATGTCGGTGAGTAACTTAATTATTTTGCTTCAATAAACATCTTGTGCTCTCCTGGTCATGGCCATTGGTTTGTAAGCGTTTTCTTCCCTCACAGGGAACTAACTGTGTATGTTAAAATTGTTTTGTAGCCAGAGAGAATACAAGGTCACAGCTATAGCTACAAAAGTGACATTTGGAGCTTGGGCTTAGTACTACTGGAGTGCGCTACAGGTAAATTCCCATATACACCACCAGATCAAAGTGAAGGATGGGAGAACTTTTTTGAGCTTATGAGTGCTGTTGTTGATTTGCCACCACCTTGTGCACCTTCTGATCAGTTTTCTCCAGAGTTCTGCTCATTCATTTCTGCATGGTAAGAATTAATTCTTTTAATTCAAAACTAAGTTGGTGATCTTCTATAAGTGAACTGCTCGGTGCAATTGTTTTTAAAAAATGAATAGATTCAAGTGTGCTCCAGTTAGTGATGCTTTGCTCTCAGTCTGTATCTGTTTGCGAGATGGTTCTTCACTTTTAGTTTCATTTATACATGTGTCCTTATCTGTTTAAAGACCCATAGTCATTGTAGAACAAGTGCGTTGCACTGTCTATGATTTTATTGATATTCAATTAGAATTTCATTTTTCATCTTAATCCAATGTATTTTATCTGTCATTTATATCCCAAAGTGATTGGAACCTTGACTAAAAGAACTGAGTTTCCTTAATATCCCTCCCTCCCTCTCTTCCTCAGTGCAGCTAATTTACTCTGTCGACTTATGTTTATTCTTTTTTTTTGAAGCGACTAATTTTACTTTGGGGAACTTTTCATTTTCTCAGTGTACAGAAAGATCCCAAGACAAGATTGTCAGCACATGATCTCCTAGTAAGACCTGTGAAATCCTTCTTTTTTAGTGTTTACTGTAAAAGTTAGCAGGATGTTGTGGATGCTTTCATTCTTGCGTGATTTTCTTACTGATCCATTTTTTTGGTATGCTTTACAGGCGCATCCTTTCATCAGTATGTACAACGACTTGAATATTGACCTTTCCTCTTATTTCACTGAAGCAGGATCTCCACTTGCAACTTTCTAAAACCTTTCTGGTATGTTCAATTATTGAGCTAACTTCAAAATCGGGACTAAATATGAACTTGGAACACAAAACTTACCAGCTTTTCCAAACTCTTTTTATTGCAAGTGTAAATCTGCTTTCAGTGTGCATCATCATGTAAGTCTGCTTCGTCTGTACATCAATCTCTAAATTATTCTTTTTCGTTGCAAATTCAGAAAAAGAGTCATCTGCTCTCAGTGCTGCTTATTTCGGGATCGGGACTGCCTATATGTTATGGACGAGAGGGTAATGCCGGAAAATCAAAATCTCTACCAAAGGCTATTGGTTACTTTTTCTATTATTGGTTCCCTTGGTAGCGAGAGGGTTATTCTGTAATGGACAAATTATTGTTAATGCTTGGAATGCTAGATTTTTGAATACTAGCTAACTAGTTAAATTTGAAGCCTGATAGAAATGACAGATGTGCTAGAACAAAAATATATAGTTTGGACTTTGGAGTAATAATTTTTTACAAATACCAGAATATGACAAAGCAAATCTGTCACATTTTGCCAAGATAGTCCTACAGGCTAACCATGCTATTGACAAGAGAGGTTAAAAAAAACAAAAAAAATTCTATGCAAGGCAACTCTGTTAAAACATAAGCTAGAAAATATCAGTTTGGTATTTATTGCGGAATTAGTCACTTCACAGTTGCTTAAAAATCATAATCGTGTGCTATAGAGAGAAAACTTGATTTTGATGTTTGTGTTCCTAATGCCACTAGAATTTCCGACACCAGGAAAGGAATCCGTTTCTTACTTGGATATATGTATTTAGCCCTTTAATGTTTCACACGCTTTATATAGTTTACATAGATACAAGTTCATCGACCCTTCATCTGTATTCTGCAAACAAAGAAGATGGAAGATTGTCATAAGGGAAAGATGGAAGAGCCTGGCCGAAATGTGGACCTTCCGCCGGAGATAGTGCATGACATTATTTCAAGGCTACCGGTGAAGCCGCTGTGCTGCTTCAAGCTTGTATCAAAGCCATAGCAGTCACTCATCACCGATCCTGATTTCGTCGCAAGCTATTCCAAAGCCATTGAGAATAAGGATGTCTTCTTCAGCAGACGACGCCTCCTTTTTACTTGCGGGAGTCGGTTACTCTTTGGATCTTGACGAGTTTCTCAATGAGAATCATCGTAATGTTGGTGTTGATGGTTTAGTTGCAGCCCCCACCGAGCTAGACTTTGTTAGTGAGAATTCCATTCTCCACTCTTCCTGCTATGGCTTGTTCTTGCCCTATGTATGTTCTGAAGACTACATATTCAGTCTGATTAACCGTGACCAAGGAATCCAAGGAATTACCAAAGCCACCAATATGGAGACGACCAATGAATCCCTCACGTTGGAACTTATATGGAGTTGGATTTGATTACTCCACCAATGAATACAAGGTAATTAACAGGCAGGATTATAGGGATGGAATGGTGTTTAGTGTCTATACATTGCAGACTGATTCCTGGCGACAGATTGACTGCTTATTTCCAGGCTACATTACTCATCCTTTACATACTAATGGGATCCTGGTGAATGGTGCTATTCATTGGTTGGCGTGGAAGATTGCAGAAAGATCATTCGTGATCATATCTTTCTTTTAACCGAGGAGGAGGTTAAAGAAATTATATTACCGCCCATGTTGCTGATAGTTGCACACGACTCGGTACATTCAGAAACTCGCTGTGTAAAACCAGAGCCCATGTTTATCAAACATATAATGAGTTTTGGGTCCTAAAAGAATATGGAGTGAGAGAGTCATGGACTAAAATGCACATCTCCAAACCATATTGCCTACTAAAACATTCTGGTTTTTGGACAGAATCTCACGATCTGATGGTGTTTGATAGGAGGTCATTAGTTATGTACAATTTCAATGATGACACATATTGGGCTTTATCAATTGGCAAAGTTGGTGATATAAGTAATATTGGTATCTATGTGGAGACCCTGCCTAGCTTAACTCATCTATCAAGAACAACAAGTTCCAGAGAAGATGACGAATCCTCTGAGCGACATATATCATCAACGTAACTTTAGTTAATTGCAGCTTGGAATGCTGGATTTTTGACTACTTGCTAACTAGTTAAATTTGAAGCCAGCTGATAGAAATGACAGATGTGCTAGAACTCAAAAATATAATTTGGATTAATAGTTAATTTGTTATAAATACCACAACATGACAGAGCAATTTTTTTTGACATTTTGCCAAGATACTCCAAGTGAGGTTAAAGATAAAATTATATATTTAAGTGAGACTAACAGGCATTATGCAAGAGAGGTTAATAACACCAGTGGGTGGTGAGGTTAGCATGCAATAGAACAATACCATGGTAATGATGTCCATTATGTGATTTACATGAATTATATTCATTCAATTTCGGCAAATGTTAACATTTCATCAATTTAGTAAGCATTCTGCATTGCAAACATAGAAGATGAACAACGGTCATAAAGAAAAGATGGAAGACGATGGCCAAAACGTGTACCTTCCACCGGAGATCATGCATGAGATTATATCAAGGCTACCAGTGAAGCCGTTGTGCCGTTTCGAGTGTGTATCAAAGTTATGGAGGTCCCTAATCACAGATCCCGATTTCTTCGCAAACTATACCAAAGCCAGTGAGAATAAGGATGTCTTCTACAGCAGACGGCGCCTCCTCACTACAACACAAAATGTAATTTCCGACAACCGAAATGGTCGAAAATAGTTGTATTTTGGTCGGTAATACTCTTTCCGACCGAAAAAAGTTTATCGGAAGAGGTCGGTAATACCCCGGTGGCAAATACTCTTTTTCCGACCAGTCGTCGGAAATACTTATCATTTCCAACTAAATAAGCCGTCAGAAATGAGTTCCATTTCGGTCAGAACTGCTACTTTTTCCGTCCAAGAAACTCGTCGGAATTTAGTCGGTAATGATATTATTTTTGATGTATTAGTTCCGACCCTACCTCTATTGAAATTTCTATTTCGCTGAGCGCAATTATTGTCGGATTACTTGAAACGGCCACCTTGCATCTGTTTAACGTTATTATTTTTCATTATTATGTCTGATGATTGATATATCTCGAGTAGTTGATATTCTCGACTTTGTGTAGGTAAGGTATTATATGGGGAGGGAAAACATCCACACACTTCAATTACACTTGGTAACACCCTTCTTCCATATTTTTATGTATAAAAGAAACAGAGTACACTTAAAGAGGAGGGCATCAACCTTACCTCTTATGAAAACTAATTAAATTACATTGAATATGAAACTGAAGAAGAAGAAAAAAACATTAGATACCGCAATCCACATGCACACATTATAAGACTTCAAAGTTGCAGTTTGCATCATAAGACCTCCAATTGTAATAGGCATAGCCTTTCATAGCTCTTGTACTTTGAAAGCGATATGATTCTGCAGCACCAAAATTGTATTACATCCATTTAATTGGCCAAACTAGCGTTGAAGCTTTCTCATCTTGCAGAGGTCATTAATACACAACTTTCATTGAAAATTGAAGCAAGACAGATTAGAGAATAGATTAAGAACTAGAGCAAAAACCCAAAGTAAGTAAACCAATCAAAAAGTATATATACATAATGGTGAAGAGGAGAGAGAAGAGAGTAAAGAGAGAAGAAGATGCATTCATGCAGAGAGAGGAAGATGAAGAGGTGAGTAAAAACTCAAAAAGTGATTCAAGATTTAAAAGGATGAAATACAAGTAAATGACGGTTTTTTAAGAAGAAGACTTGAGTCCTTGTGGTGTAGTGGTTTTCTTTTGAGAAAAAAGTGGACGTAGTGGTTGACAATTTGATATAGATACTGATAAGATATGTATGTGATAATTAAGTTATGCATTAATATATAAACATGCATTATTAATTCGATAAAAAAATTATGCATTATTAATTCGATAGAAAAATTATGCATTATTAATTATTATTTTCATGGATTTGTTTGTTGTTATTCTACAGTATTTGTCTTTCCGTAAAAAAAAAAGCACTATCATTATCTACTAATTTTGTGTCATAAAATAATCAAAAATTAAAAAAATACAAAACCTTTTAGTCCCTGCCTAGGCTCTTAATATACTAGTCCCCAAGTCACTGCCCGATTATTGCATAACGTTCTATAGAACCTTGTGTTGCAGTGTAATTGGTTTAACACAACTACTAAAGACTATTATTAAGGAAGACCGTTACGTCATATTAATTTCTGAAGACTTTATGGAGAAATAAAATCTTATAGCAAATGACTTCTTATTTTTCGACGACTTTCCGATGAAATAAAATCTTATCGGAAATGACTACAAATTTACTGACGAAACAATATCATGTTGGAAATGACCAGTTTTTTTTTTTCCGACAACAACGAACCTTGTCGGAAATAAATATTATTTCCAACCACATTTTAAGTTTTTCCGACACAGTGATTACTAGTCGGAAATAACGATTATATTTCCGACGGACTAACATTTTTTGTCAAAAAAAGTGTTATTTCCGACTAAAAATGGATGTTGTCGGAAAAGGGCATATGTGTTGTAGTGCCTCTTTACTTTGCACAATTACACCGGAGATTTCCCCCATGGGTTATACTCTTTGGATCCTGACCAGTTTCTGAATGAGAATCGTAACGTTGATGTTGATGTTGATGTTAATGGTTTAGTTGCAGCACCCACTGAGCTCGACTTTGTTTACAATCATCATCCGAATGGTAGGGTTGATTTGATCCCCATTGCTCATTGTTCCTTCTACGTACGGCTTGTTCTTGTCCCAGGAATATGGCACCTACTGCAGTTACAGTTTGAATAATCCTGTAACCAAGGAATCAGTGATATTACCAGAGCCACCAATATGGAGACTACCAGAGGATCAGCAGCACCAGCATCATTGGCACTTATATGGACTTGGATTTGATTACTCCACGAATGAATACAAAGGTGATTAACGGGCATGCAGGTGTACCGCGATGGAGTTGTGTTTAGTGTCTATACATTGCAGACTGATTGTGATATTAGTAGTATTGGAATCTATGTGGAGACCCTGCCTAACTTCTTCTTCTTCCTAACTCATCGATCAAGAACAAGAAGTTCCGAGGTTAACAGTCATTATGCAAAGGAGGTTATGATTATAACACCCAGTGGTTTGTGAGGTTAACAATACAATGGGTAGGGAGGTTAACGATGTCCATTATGTCCATGCAAGTTAGGCAAATGTGACATCAAGGCTAATGATACTCATACCCACGCTACTGCAAGTGAGGCTAACAGTGTCGTGATACGCTGATAGTAAGGCTAAGCATATCGAAATTGGTAACCCACCTTGAAACTTTCTTCGCGAAAAAGAAACTTTTGTGTGTGACCATAATTTCGACTTAAAACTGTCTAGAACTTAATTATGCAAAGATATCTTCCCCAGTTTTTTTTTTTTTTTTTTTGAAGTATATCTTCCCCAGTTTTACAAAGCTGGAAAAGTTGAAAATACATAAGAAAATATCAGTTTGATATTTTTGCGAGGTGTTGCTTCGAAAAATTTGGTATATATTTTTGAGTTTTGTCACTTCAACAGGTGCATAAAAATCAAAATTTTGGAGTGAAAATATTTTAGTGAGAAAATAAAAATTAGCGAATTTTACCAAGAAAATTTAATTTCTTGTGTTCCTATATATAAAGATACAAGTTCATAAACCCTAGCTTTCCGTCTGTATTGCTAACCCTTCATCTGTATTCTTCAGCATTCTGCAAACAAAGAAGATGGACGATTGTCATAACAAAAAGAAGAAGATGAAAGACGGTGGCCAGAACGTGGACCTTCCACCGGAGATCATGCCTAACATTCTTTCAAGGCTACCGGTGAAGCCGTTGTGCCGTTCAAGTGTGTATCAAAGCCATGGCAGTCGACCCTAATCACCGATCCCGATTTCGTCGCAAACTATTCCAAAGCCATTGAGAATAAGGACGTCTTCTTCCGCAGACGACGCCTCCTTCTTAATACTTTTGAGTCGCAATATCATTCATACTCTTTGGATCTTGATCAGTTCCTCATTGAGAATCGTAACGTTGATGTTGATAGTTTAGTTATTGCAGCCCCCACTGAGCTCGCCTTTGTTAGTGACAGCACTGTTGTCCACTCCTCCTGCTATGGTTTGTTCTTGGCCAAAGAAGCGTTCAGAAATAGTTTTTTCAGATTGTTACAGAACCCTGTAACCAAGGAATCAAAGCAATTACCAAAGCCACCAAAATGGAGACCAGAATTCCTATGTTGTCACTTGTATGGACTTAACTTTGATTACTCCACGAATGAATACAAGGTGATTAATGGGCAGTACTACCATAGAGATGGACTTGTGTTTAGTGTCTATACATTGCAGACTGATTGTTGGCGGCAGATTGACTTCTTATTTCCCTACAGAGTGGATGAACCTAGTAAAGGGATCATGGTGAATGGTGCTGTTCATTGGTTGCTGGAGAAGATTGCAGACGCATCGTTGGTGATTATCTCTTTCCTTTTAGCAGAGGAGGAAGTCAGAGAAATTCCATTACCGCCCAATGTCCCTGTTGTTGCTGGTGAGACGCAACTAGGTGCATTCAGAAACTCGCTATGTATAACATCACCAAGTATGATTAATGCCTTTTGGGTTATGAAGGAATATGGAGTGAGAGAGTCTTGGAGACTTGGACTAAAATGTGTTAAAATGTTAATGCTTTCCTGGGAGGACTAGGAGACAGTGTGGAAAAGCTCACATGCTTTCCAGCACCTGCTTCACTGTTCATTCCCACTGAGATTTTCATCTTAGATATTTGTAGTATCATAGTACTATAATTGTCAAGTTGATCTCTAGCTTGTAGCCTTAGATATTTTGTTAGGTTACTTTGTGCCCCCTATATAAGGGAAGTGTTTACTCTGTAATCATTAAGAATTTTGAGATCAAAGAAAAGCTGCATAAGTTCAGTCATCCAATCTTTTTCACACCCGCTCGCCACACCGTTCGCAAAGAACAGAGTGTGATATACTTCGCTCGCCAGAGTTAAAAGTTGAAGTATCAGGAATTCTAACATGGATTCCAACATGGTATCAGAGCTCTGTTGATCAATATCAACTGGGGTGTACCATCTGATTAAGTCAGAAAAAAAAAAAAAAAAAACAAACACAAGTCTTATTTTTCTGTTACTAGTATGGCTACATCAGGAAGTTCAGAAAACAGAGTTCCAATCTTCAATGGAGAGAACTTTGATTTCTGGATAATCAAGATGGAGACCATGTTCATCTCACGAGATCTATGGAGCCTCGTAGAAGAAGGATACAAGAGACCAGATGCAGAAGAGGAGCAAACAATTGCGCAAATGGCAGAACTGAAGTCGAACATCAAAAAGGATGCAAGAGCACTCAACATCTTGCAGACTTCGGTAACAGATGAGATTTTTCCCAGAATCTCAAATGAGAAGACAACCAAAGCAGCATGGGATGTACTCAGCCTTGAATACAGAGGATCTGCAAGAGTCAGAGCTGTCAAGGTACAATCTATTAGAAGAGATTTTGAGTATACAAAAATGAATGACACTGAGTTGTTAGGTGATTATAGCACCAGATTGACGAATATAGTTAATCAAATGAGAACCTACAAGGAACCAATACCTGAGAAGAGGGTAGTACAGAAAATCCTTATGAGCTTGAACAGGAAGTATGATGCTATAGTGAGTATTATAGAGGAGACTAGGGATCTGGAAACTCTAGGTGTTCAGGATCTGATGGGGACTCTGAAAGCTTTCGATCATAGGTTGTCTAGTCATGATGAAGATGTTGAAAAGGCTTTCCAATCACTGAACCTAAACTCTAACAGGAGTGAGCCATCTAGTTCAAATTCTAAGCAGAAAAAGAACTGGAAAGGTAAAGGAAAGAAGTGGGAGGAAAAAACAAGTCAGCGGATGAAGAGCAACAATGAGGAAAGTAGCAACTCAGGGTATAACAAGTGCACTGTCTGTAATAAGATTCATGCAGGCGAGTGTTGGTTCAAAGGGAAACCAAAATGCTCAAACTGTGAAAAGTTTGGTCATGTGAAGAAGGATTGTAACTACAAGGGAAATCAACAGGCGAACAGCATTGAAGCGAGTGACTCAAACATGTTCTGTGTTACTCATGCTGCGAGTGCTGTAGTAGAAGAAAATGTGTGGCTTGTTGATAGTGTTTGCAGTAATCACATGACGACGAATGCCAATCTTCTACATGATATAGACAGCAACAGCATCACAAGAGTGAAAATGGGCAATGGAATGATGGTGGATACAAAAGGCAAGGGAAGCATTGCTTTTGAAACCAAGTCTGGAAAGATGTACATCAGAGATGTGATGTTGGTTCCAACTCTGGATTCCAATCTGCTAAGTGTCGGACAGCTCATTGAGCACAAATATCACCTTCATTTTGGTGATGACACTTGCAAGATATATCAGAAAGGGAGCAGCAAGAACCTGATGGTGGAAATCCAGATGAAGAGGAACAGAAGTTTTCCTCTGACCCTGAAATATGCAACTGAAAGTGCAAGAAGTATGGAGCTAAAGGATGATTCCTGGCTCTGGCACAAGAGACTTGGACACTTGAATTTCCAGAGTCTCAAGTTGCTGCATCAAAAGGAAATGGTGCAGGGTCTACCAAAAATAAATGATGCAAATGAAGTGTGTGCAGGATGTGCATTGGGGAAACAACACACACTCCCATTTCCGAAAGGAAAAGCCTGGAGAGCAAAAGTACCTCTGGAGCTGGTACATTCTGATGTTTGTGGTCCAATGAGAACTACAACTGATGGAGGAAACAGATACTTTCTGACCTTCATTGATGATTTCACAAGGATGACTTGGGTTTATTTCCTAAGGCAAAAGTCTGATGTGTTCGCCGTGTTCAGAAAGTTTCAAGCAATGGTGGAGAGACAATCTGGCCTCAAACTGAAGAAATTAAGAACAGATAGAGGTGGCGAATACACATCGAATGAATTCAAGAAGTTCTGTGAAGACATTGGGCTGGAAAGGCAGCTCACTGTAAGCTACACGCCACAGCAGAATGGCGTAGCTGAAAGAAAAAACAGAACGATCATTGAGATGGCCAAGTCCATGCTCCATGACAAGTCAGTACCTTAAGTATATTGGGGAGAAGCAGTAAATACTGCAGTGTATTTGATGAGCAGACATCCAACAGTTGCTGTCCAAGGAAAGACTCCGTTTGAAGCATGGAGTGGCAGGAAGCCAAGTATAAATCACTTGAGGGTGTTTGGTTCAATCTGCTATGCACATATCCCAGAGGAGCTGAGATATAAACTGGATGAAACCAGTGAGAAGTGTGTATTCATGGGATACAGCTCTCAATCAAAGGGCTATAGGCTCTTCAATCTGCAGAAGAAGAAGATGATGATCTGCAAAGATGTTCTCTTCAGTGAGAATTCCTCATGGGATTGGAACCAAGGTTCAGCCCAAAAGAAAGAAGGAAATGTTCAAAATGAACAAGAGAATCCAGTAGAGTTGGAACTCAATCCGCAAGCAACTGAAGCTCGCTCGCTAGAAGAAGATCCGCCAGCGACAGATCCGCCAGCGACTCATTCGCCAGCGACTCATCCGCCAGCACCTCATTCGCCAGAATCTTCAGGAGCTCAATCAACATCAAGCTCGCCTCCAATGAGAATGCGAAGCTTAAATGAAGTGTATGAAAGCTGCAATGCATGCTTATTTGAGCCAGAAATATTTGAAGAAGCAGTGAAGGAAAATGAATGGCGAACTGCAATGCAAGATGAGATCAATGTGATTGTGAAGAACAACACATGGGAGCTAGTTGACAAACTAGACAACAAGGATGTCATCGGTTTGAAGTGGATATACAAGACCAAGCTGAACTCAGATGGTTCTGTACAAAGAAACAAAGCAAGATTGGTGGCGAAAGGATACTCGCAGATACCCGGAGTGGATTTCAATGAGACCTTTGCACCAGTGGCAAGGCATGAGACCATAAGAGGTATGATTTCCATTGCTGCACAAAAGGGTTGGTATCTACACCAACTTGATGTTAAATCGGCGTTTCTAAATGGAGTGCTGAAAGAAGAAGTGTTTGTGGAACAACCACAAGGTTTCATCATCAAAGGCAAAGAGCAGAAAGTTTACAAACTGAAGAAAACTCTATATGGCCTGAAACAAGCCCCAAGAGCTTGGTATGGTGAGATCGATTACTATTTCACAGAAAGGGGTTTTCAAATGAGTGAAAACGAACCTGCCCTTTACACAAAGACTGAAGGTAAATCAAGCATTCTTATCGTCTCCTTATATGTTGATGATCTGATATTTACCGGAAGCTGTGAAAAAATGATTTCAAATTTCAAGTCTGATATGATGAAGAAATATGAAATGAGTGATTTGGGAATCCTGCATTATTTTCTGGGAATTGAAATAATTCAAGCAGTGGAGGGAATCTTCATCACCCAAAAAAGATATGCGAAGACTATACTAGAGAAGTTCAAAATGCTTGGTTGCAATCCAGTTGCAATTCCTCTAGTGGTCAGTGAGAAATTCTCCAAAGAAGATGGGAGTGGTCCTGCGGATGAGAATTTATACAGAAGCTTAGTGGGAAGTCTGCTATACTTGACTGCAACAAGACCAGACATTATGTATGCAGCAAGCTTGATGTCCAGATTTATGCACAATCCAACCAAGATACACTATGGAGCTGCAAAGAGAATCCTGAGATACATCCAAGGAACAATGGACTTTGGAATCCTGTATGAGAGGAATGTAGAACCAAAACTCTTTGGGTTCTGTGACAGTGACTGGGGAGGAAGTGTAGACGACTTGAAGAGCACATCTGGATATACTTTCACACTAGGAACATGAGTATTCTCCTGGGCTTCAAAGAAGCAGAAATCAATGGCATTGTCCACAGCTGAAGCAGAATACGTCGCAGCTTCACTCGCCACTTCACAAGCAATATAGCTAAGGAGAGTCATAGAAGACTTTGGTGAGAAGAACAGAACAACAACAACCATTCTCAGCGATAACAAGTCTGCAATCGCCATGAGCAAGAATCCTGTCTATCACAGTCGGACAAAGCACATCGCCTTGAAGTTTCATTACATCAGGGATGCAGTCGAGGAGAATGAGATTGATTTGGTGTACTGCAATACAGACGATCAAGTTGCTGATATCTTCACCAAGGCACTCGCCAGAGATAGGTTTGAATACCTACGAGGCTTGCTCGGAATGATAAGGCAAAGCATTAAGGGGGAGTGTTAAAATGTTAATGCTTTCCTGGGAGGACTAGGAGACAGTGTGGAAAAACTCACATGCTTTCCAGCACCTGCTTCACTGTTCATTCCCACTGAGATTTTCATCTTAGATATTTGTAGTATCATAGTACTATAATTGTCAAGTTGATCTCTAGCTTGTAGCCTTAGATATTTTGTTAGGTTACTTTGTGCCCCCTATATAAGAGAAGTGTTTACTCTGTAATCATTAAGAATTTTGAGATCAAAGAAAAGCTGCATAAGTTCAGTCATCCAATCTTCTTCACACCCGCTCGCCACACCGTTCGCAAAGAACAGAGTGTGATATACTTCGCTCGCCAGAGTTAAAAGTTGAAGTATCAGGAATTCTAACATGGATTCCAACAAAATGCAGGTCTCCAAACAATATTATACCACATTACAACATTCTGGTTTCTGGACAGAATCTCATGATCTGATGGTGTTTGATCATTATTCATTGGTTATGTACAATTTCAATGATGGTACATCTTGGACTTTATCAATTGGCAAAGTTGGTATTATTAGTAGTATTGGTATCTATGTGGAGACACTGCCTACCTTCAACTCATTGATCAAGAACAACAGGTTCGGAGGAAGATGACTCTTAATTCTCTTTTAACACTACTTCTGCAAATTGTTATGCGAGGAGGCTCTTATATGAACTTTTAATCACTCATTTTGATCTCAATCAGAGCAAGAAATAGGGAAAGAGAGAGTGGTATGTTGCTCGTATACATAGAGCTCTTTTTATCTCACCTTAACTATTCGATGTGTGCTTGCCTTCTTTGGATGACTTCCGCATACATGTTTTCCACGCACCACTTCTTTGCTCTTTGTTGATTAACACACGAATCCCTTTGTACTGGGAAATAGGGGAAATTTACTTCATAAATAAAGCCCCCTTACCATAAAATTACATCAAGTATCAAAGATAACCATTTAACATTATAAGCATTAAGTAATTGACATGAAGATAGATACTCATGGTAATCAATAAGAACTTCTGTCAACAATGTAAAAGGAGAACAACAAAGAAACAGTTCCCTTGCTTATTTTTGGACACCTTTATCCCCCCTTGCGGACTCTCAATGAGTAAGGGAAGCTAAATACAGCTGAGAACTGTTCAAGGGGGCTTTTCCCTGTTTCTTACTCTGGTACTTTACATCTTTACCAACCAATCTTGTTTTTCTGATACATAACAAGTAGCATCTAAGATTAACAGCTACCATTGTTATTTAAAAGCAAAAGACATCTCTGTTTATAGAGGATCACAGAGATGTGATTTTATGTTGTTATGTGGTTATGCCAATAAGCTTAGAATCTCGAAGTGGGATTTCACATCACAATATGATGATTTATGAAAGATCAAGAGCTACAAAGGAGCAGAATACCATTTGTGAAATTCACAGAACTTCTCTGATTTATGCACATTTAGTATAATGTATGAAGAAAAGGAAAAATGGTTCACCCTTATGAAGGCTATACTTTCTTTCTGCAGAAAGAGTATCATGAGTTCATGACCACACTAAACCTTACCTAGGTTATAAACTAATGGGATGAATGAGTCAAATTGGGGTGTATAATCTTCTTCTAATGTCATCATATATATACTGGTATGTCTCTGTAAATTCAGCTTTTTATTTTGAGTTCAAGTTTTTCTTTTCTTAACCTTCCTTGAAGTTTTCAGGTCCTACCACTACAACAGTTATTTACTTATTTTGTGTTCCTAATGCCACTAGAATTTCCCTGACACCATGAAAAGGAATCCGTGTCTTACTTGGATATATAAAGTTATAATATAGATACAAGTTCATCAGCCCTTCATCTTTATTGTTAGACATTCTGCAAACAAAGAAGATGGACGATTGTCATAACAAAAAGAAGAAGATGGAAGACGGTGGCCAAAACTTGGACCTTCCACCGGAGATCATGCATAACATTCTTTCAAGGCTACTGGTGAAGCTGTTGTGCCGCTTCAAGTGTGTATCAAAGCCATGGCGGTCCCTGATCTCTGATAACTTCTTCAGAAGACGACTCCTCCTTTGTACTTTGATGGAGTCCGGACACCACCGGTTATACTCTTTGGATCTTGACCAGTTTCTCAATGAGAATCGTAATGTTGTTGATGTTGATGGTTTAGTTGCAGCCCCTACTGAGCACTACTTCGTTAGGGGGGCTACCTTCCTCCACTCTTCCTGCTATGGCTTGTTCTTGTCCAAAGTACAGTGTGATGGGTACATTTACAGTTTGAATAACCCTGTAAGCAAGGAATCAAAGAAATTACCAATGCCACCAAGATGGAGACTACCATTGGAGTCCGTTTTTTCCGGACTTGTAGGGACTTGGATTTGATTACTCCACTTTGAATACAAGGTGATTAACGGGCAGTACTATTATCGTGGACTTGTGTTCTTTGTCTACACATTGCAGACTGATTCTTGGCGACAGATTGACTACGTATTTCCCTACTTCACAGCGGAGATGAAAGGGATCGTAGTGAATGGTGGTGTTCATTGGTTGGCAAACAAGGAAGCAGATGGATCATTGGTGATTATATCTTTCCTTTTAGCAGAGGAGGAGGTTAGAGAAATTGCACTACCACCTAATGTCATTGCTCCTGGCTGCAATCGACTCGGTGCATTCAGAAACTCGCTATGTTTTAACCAGAGTGACTTCTTCAACGACATATAATGAGTTTTGGGTCGTGAAAGAATATGGAGTGAGGGAGTCTTGGACTAAAATGCACATTTCTAAACCATATCAGCAATTAGAACATTCTGGTTTCTGGACAGCATCTCATGACCTGACGGTGTTTGATTGGAAGTCATTAGTTATGTACAATTTCAATGATGGCACATTTTGGACTCTATCAATTGGCAAAGTTGGTGATATTAGTAGTATTGGTATCTATGTGGAGACCCTGCCTACCTCAACTCATCTATCAAGAACAAGTTCCAAGGAAGATGAATCCTCTCAGCGACATATATCCTCCGAGTAATTATCCTCTCTTTTAGCACTTCTGCAATTGTTATGCGAGGAGGTTCTTATATGAACTTTGATGTTTTAACTACTCATTTTGATCTCAATCAGAACAAGCATTAGGCAAAGACAGAATGATATGAGCAGTGAGTTTATGTTGCTACGCCAATCTCGAAGTGGGATTTTACATCGCAATATGATGATTTATCATAGAAGAAGAACTACAAAAGGAGCAGAAATATTATTTGTGAAATTCATAGAACATCTCTGATTTATGCACAATTAGTATTGTACGAACAAAAGCAAAAGGTGAACCAAAATCTTAAGCAGGCTATACTTTCTTTCTGCAGAAAGATTACAGATGACCACACTAAACCCAGGTTAAAAACTAATGGGCTGAGCGAGTCAAATTAGTGTTTGTTTATCTTATAATGTAATCATATACTGGTATATCTCTGTAAAATCAGCTCTTTGTTTTGAGTTTAAGTTTTTTTCTTAAACTTCCTTGAAGCTTTCAGGTCTACCACTACAACAGTTATGTTGTCTTTGCTTCCCTTTTGGATTGCAAGCCTTGAGAGGTACACTGCTGCAGCTTCAGCTGCAGGATCAGCTCCCTCACCCCTTTCCACTGTATCACCATACTTCTTATGCCATACAAGGATCCGCCTCCGCGCAATGTCACAGGCCTCCTCGTTTGTTATTACATCCCACAACCCGTCACTGGCTAGGATTAGGCACTCGTCTTCCTTTTCTCGAGAAATAAACATGACTTCCGGATCTGGTATGATTGATGGTTTCAAGTATCTGTCACCTGAAAAATAGAATGCATATAGCCATCAGCATGAGTACATTTTGGAAATGAAACTAATGAGTATAGACACAAGTGTGTAGCAATTGTGAGAGTGGAGCTCATACCTATGGAGCGTGACATGGCAAGAACACCAAATACACGAGAACCATCCCACTGTATGACCTTGCCTCCAGCAGCCTCAATCCTTTCATACTCATCTTCTCTATCCGGCTAAAACACCAGAACAAAGCCAATCAGTTATGAGCATCAAAAACATAAAGATGTTATGGAAAGAGAGACATATTTTGAGGCCTTACTTTGTGATCTACCGACAATGGCATCGCCACTCTTCCGCGGTACAATACTGCTCTAGAATCACCACAGTTTGCTACTATAATATGTGTTGGACAAACAACAGCAACTACAGCAGTAGAACCGACAGTTTCAGGAGCAATAGGATCAAGAGAAGCCTCAGAAGCACTAGTGTTGCTTGAATGTGTGCCTTTGGGAGCTCCTCCAACCTCAGCATCAACTTTCCTGAAGCAATTGGTGAAGGCCTCCTTCCACTGCTCCTGCCAAGACTCACCAGTGCTTTCATTCAAGCCTGCTTTGGCAATTTCAATTTCTTCAACCAAAGCCGAATGCACACGTTCGCGACAATAATTAGCAACCTATTGAAGAATTTGTATTAGTACTTGAACAAAAAGAACCCAACTTGAAGAATTCATCAATACAAAAAAAACAGAAATGATTAGCAAAGTACCTGACAACCCCCATGTCCATCATAAACTCCAAAGAAATGGGCAGAAAATTGACTTGGGTTGCGGCCCATGTCATCAGATTCATCCACCAGCATTTGACTTGGAATCTGCAAAAGTCTGGGAACAACTGCAACATCATCTTCCATCTCTGGTCTTCCTCCAATGATGGAAGTGTATCCCCAAAAAGGTGCACGATCCAAATCAAAAACCTTCCCAGTAGAGCTTGTTCTACAGATTTTCTTTGCCCGATTCACCGAAGTGGTGGATGCATCAGAACTGTTAGATCCACTGCGAATCTCACCCTCATCATGAACCAAAGATTTGAAGCATGAACTACCTAGAACCCGATTGCACAAAGGCATGAACTTGCACTCCTTACTTCCCCAATCAATGGTTTCACCAGAAATCTGATCTCTGTTTTCATCATGTGGATTTTTACTTCTGTAAGTTTGATTTCCACAAGAAATGGACTCACATGGTAAACTTGGCTTTGAAGAAGTATTGGATAACAAGGTTGATGTACTTGATATCAGGTTAAGACCAGTGATTTCCATTTGGGTTTTCACTGCCGATTCCTCATGAATCAGAGTACCTAACCTATATGGAACTGCAACTGCTTGAGCTATGTCTTCCATAGATTTTCTGAACCTCCCTAACCCTCTTAAAACTAGTAGTCTTCAATTAACTACTCCCTCTAGAATATATATTCGTCTAAAAAGAATCAAAGACAATGAAACAGAAAAAGTTCTTTCTTCAGTAAGAAACTAATGTCCAATTATTTGAGACACATAGAAGAAACACTAAGATGCCTATAAGTACTGATTGAATGGATATAGGAAGTTGAATCTGATGCTTTAGTGATAAATAAAAGAATATGCTGAAACTAAATGCTATAAATAGAAAGCTCCAGAGATCACTCTCAACCTCTACAAATCTGGACTCTTCTCTATCACCCACAGAAACAGAATAGGATAAGAACTAAAATCTTCTTTATGTGATCTCTCTAGCTTTTTCACCAACCCAGTGATTCATAGGAAAGAGAAAAGACAAGAAACCAATACATGAAATGAACCAAACACAAGCAAATGCAGAAAACCCAGAAAGGAAAGTCACTGAAAACCTGAGTTTCCCTAAATCAGAGGCAACTGATTTCAGCCTCGAGAAATTTATGGGATTTCTCTCTTTCTCTACAACTTTCCTGTTTCAACTAAACCAACTTCAACCAACTAATCGAAAGCAGAGGAAAAAGCAAAACTGAGTCACCACCAACTACTTTAGCTTTTCTTATCACCCTCCCTCAGCTTTTTTCAGCTTCCCCAAATATTATGCTCAAGACTTTGACAGGAACCAAAAATGGTAGAAGGACAAGAAATAAGGTGGTTCTGAGTTGCTGAAACTTCAAGGTACTTAAGCTGCATGCAACTGTGCAAGTTCTTAGAAGAAGGAGAAGAGGCCAAGACGGAAAGGAGGTTATAAAAATTAAACGATACACCACGTGTTGAAGATTTATCAGACAAGGGAATTAACCAAACCAAAGCATCTACACGTTATCAACTTAATTATTTAGAAAAGTCGGATAAAAATATCCCAACATATAAGAAGAATCATATCTTCCCAAAAGTGATTCGTTACACTCTTTTCCTAGAAAATTATTAACAAATATATCTGTATATTACTTAGTGTTAATATCGTACATACATGACCCAAGTAAGCAATTAGTTAATCATACAAGTTAACAAGTTTCTTAACTTGTAGCTCAATCATTTTTAGATCTTTTGTCCGAAGAAAATAATGGAGTTTAGACTCTTGGAAATGGGAGGGTCATTTTCATAAAAAAGATCCCACACAGTGCAAGTTCTCGTAAGAGATACACTTGTCAAATCTACCTGTCATAGTTGACTTGAACCGATACGTTTTATGTTACATTCTCATAAGAAATACACTTGTCACACTTAATTGTCATAATTGACTTGAACAGTTAAACCGATACGTTTTATGATACATGTATAAGATAAAAACGTAACTCATTCGCCATCTTCACTTTTGATTCTAATGTTTTTAATCTCATGTTCGTTATAGTTTTTCAATTAGTAAAAACAAAAACGTCACCAAAATAGTTAATAACATATCTCAACATAATATGATCTCCTATTATAGGGTCGATTAAGTCGTGATTAGGTGAATTTTGCATACCCAAAAGTTTGAACACAGCAAATCAAATGGGGGTGGAGGTTGACCATGGTGATGAACAAAAGTTTTAAACCAACCAGCCGTCCATGACTGCAAACCCGTCACGTCATCACGAGTCTGGAAATGGTTGTTAAAGGAGGAGGAGGGAGGGGGTGACGTGGTAGGGTTAGAGTGGAGTGTAGTGGGAGATGTGTACACCTTTTAGATAAACAAACAAACCAGAAACCAAAACAGGTGGACTCGATCTGACCGGTCGAATTGGATCGGATACGTTCATGCACTGGAGTCTTAGAAACTGTGACACATAACAAACCATATTGAAGAAGAAAAAATACAAAATTGTGTACCAGTCTTGTGGGATTGTTTCTCTCTTTTTCTTTGTGCACGAGTTTCGTGCCCTTGACACCCACCGCCATCTTATTTGCCGATAGGTGTTGCCAATCATTGTTTGTCTAGGTTTCCCAACTCCAACACGCAAGTTCATGTCTGTGTGTTTCCCCGCCTAATGTTTTACCTCAGAGCCTAGAACTGGAAACTCTTTCCTTTTCTGGCCGGAGACTAGGATCACACAGCTGATTTCACATCCAGACTCCACAGGACAGTCCGTCGATCTAGTTCATTTTGAGCACTAGAACTTTGGACACGGTTCGAATATAATTGCAAGTGTAGATAACTACACTTAGTATATCAAATGATGCATGTTTCGACATATGTTTACGTCATTCATGATTGTCTGCAACAATGAGCTCCAACATTAACTGGTTCAGGAAATTTGGCAAATGAGCCAGAAGGGTTCTTTTTTGTTCAGTTATAGATAGAAGGAAATAAGTGAAGAAAAGCACACCTTTTCTAGCTTTCAGGCTGTCTACCGAAACAATTTGGCAGAAAAAATATGTAAAAGATTCATTTTTCAAGACCCTCGTATCCTCAAGTACTGACCGTAAATGTTGTCTAGTAGAGGAAACCTGTTTTCTGAATCCCACTCCACCTTTGTGCCTTCAGTGACACCAGTAGTCCCAACCTGCACCTTCAGCTTCCAACCAGAAGATTCATTCATGATTGCTGAACTCGAAACCAAAAGAAGAAACACCAACCAAAAGAGGCCAACATTCTTTGCCAAGGCTACCAGTTTTTTCTAGTTTATTTGTTTCCCGAAAAAAAAATTTAAAAGAAAAAAGAAGCCAACTAAACCTGTCTTGAAAGGAATTTGAAGCTATTTAGAATTACAAATGGTTGATGGGTCAATAGACAAGAATGGGAAAAAAAACAAAAAAAGAGTGGGAGATGGCAATGAGTATTACACTCCAAAAGCATTGTTTGTGCTTGGATTGAAAGGGCAAGGAAAAAAGCAATAGTGGGTAAGGGTTGCCTGAAAAAATGAGAACTTTAGATTAATGTCCACACAATTGTTTGAGGTTTCATTTACTTTGAAAATCTGGCAATATATATTTACACGTAAACCTAAGGGGATAGAAAGAAACAATTCATGAAAGTGATGAAACTACTAGAGGATAATGCTTTATCAGGTTAAGAGCTAAGGAAGGTCATTAAGTAATTTAAAAGAGATTAAACACTAACAAAAAATTACACTGAGCTAAAAGGAGTTCTTTCATGGAGGTCTATACAAGAGGATGGACATAAACAAGGAAAATACAGCTGCAACACAAGCACATGAACAGGAAAGATCACTACAACACATAAATCAACATGTTGTGGAAAGTATTGTGACTAGTAGATATATCCAAGAATAGCATCAATCACCCCCATAAATTATTAGGGCACCAAATTAGAAATATATATATATATATATATATATATATATATATATAATGATCAAGAAAACCCTCAAAAGTACTTTTGTTTCCTGATATTCCTATTTGAAAACGGTAGTTACTAGTAAACAAAAAATGGAAAATAAAACATGATTGGTAAAGGGCAGTGAGAGAGATATCCCTGATATTTACTGTTAAAATCGTTCTAAAATTTCACATGCAAATTCTGTAATCAATGTCTTGTACAAAATGAACTCAAAAGAAAAAGAAGTAAAAAAAACAGTTTTAAGTGTCATACCATGTGAAGAAACTGGAAGCTAGCCACAAGATGATAAACTTGGACGTAGCTAAATATGGGGGTTAATGATGCAAATAAACCCCAAAAATGGTGAGCGCACCAACACCACCTAAAAGCATAGAAACAAGGCTATAAATGCACAATGGTAAGGAACAAATTCCGAATGGTCAGCAGTTATGGACTTGGGAATAAATACTTTACCTCAGTATTTAAAATCAATGTTCACGGAAGAACATCCAAGACATTGAAGCTATTAAACCCAGGTAAAGTATATCTCTCATGTGTATGTATTCCACTATATCAAAATCTGCAGAAAACTATGTCTGATTAGAAGCAGAACAAAGATGGACAAGCATCAAAGATTATATTCAGAAAGCTGTGAACCTACCGAAAGTAAAATAAGCTGCTAGCTGACAAGGAGAGACCTATACCTCATGCAGCCACATCTGTATCTGGTACCAACTTTAAAGATCCACCACTTCAGTTCTCTCAGTTGACCAAAAGATCTGCAGAAGAATCATAAACCAATAGATATGGGGAAGGCAATACCTCTAACTTCGCATCTTCCAGCTAATGAACAATACACTGAAGTAAGAGCTGATTTTATTAGGAATATAAAATGTATGTACAAGAGACCATTGTTCTCTGATTTGTAAAAGCTACAGACAGGATACATTGTTTCTAAGATATAATCACTAAGACATACTAACTAGTGCCTTGAACAAAAAGATCTTTACAGTCAAAGTCACCAACTTAATACAGGAGCAAAATCCAAAACATCCGAAGGTTCACTCAAAATTCAACTTGCGTAGGAGCCTACAAAAGAATCTATATAACCTAATTGTGGACCGGTAGCCAAGTGACTAAGCTTGTAACTGCAACTGGATAGTCAAATGACTTCTTATAACTGGTCATTCTTGAAACAGCAATTTTGTTTCATTTGTCAATAGTATAATGAACAAGACTATACAGAGAAGCAACTTCAAACCATCATATTTAGGTCTGAAAGGTCATCCATTGGAATTTCAAGACCCATGAAATCATGATCTTGTAAACCATCATCGTCGATATTCAACCATGAACCTAAATCCTGTGCTTGACCATCAATGTCTTCAGGAACACCTAACACGTCCATTCCTGGTAATTGCAGGTGAGACAAGTCAATGGGGTCTTCCATTGCATCTAATGCAAACTGATCCTTTTGCTTGGGATTCCGACTGGTAGTCATTTCACCAGACTTTGGTACAGAAGGCACTGCAGGTTTGGGTTGTTCTGATATCTTCCCGACGGGGCCATTTACTGAAACAGATAGTTGAGTCGTTTTCTGCTTAGGCTTAGTTTTTGTTTTTCTTTCACCCTTAACATTTGACACTGCTGGCCGACCAATTTTAGCAGTTCCATTTCTTGATAAGACCTCCCGGTTGTGCCCTTTTCCATCTCTTTCCCTCTCACTCCTCTTTCCTTTTGCATTGCTAGATAGAGAATTTCCAATACCTGAAGGGGAATTCGAAGTTCCAATAGTGATACCAACATCATCAAGAGATAATTCCCTTTTCTTGACCCTGTTTGTCCATGTTTCTTCTCTACCCGTACTTTGTTCAGGCAAGTGATTCAAAGGGGGAAGCACATCTGAAGTAACGTTATTATCCATGTTCTGACTAAACTGTGGATGGTGTTGCTTGGAGCCGGAAGCTGCACATGAGACCAAATAAGAGGAGTAATCTTTAGATAAAGAAATGTACCCGCAGAAGAAAATTATCAAAAATGAAACAAAATACTCAGAAACTGCAAAGTCCCTCCATCCCTCTATACGAAGGAGAACATAGTAGCAAAAGAATATGCATCAGAAGATATAGGGAACGTAGAGCATATATTATGTTAAGGGACCCAAAGTACCTGAAACACTACTATCCAAACGAGTGGAGGCATATGACTTGGTGGATTCACCGTCCACAATAGCCTCTGCCTGTCGTGTGCCATTGACATCGGAAGCCACAGAAAGAAGTATATCCCTATATATCGGTTCACTGAAGCAGCTTGTCCCTGTCTCTTCAAATTTATGGCATCGGTCCAGTGTCCGTCTGACAAATGCTAAGGCAGCTTGCTTGGCCATTTTATTACTAGAACTTTTTCCTCCAGTGGTATTTGGACCCCAACAAGCCTATCAAAAAGATCATAATAAATGAACTCAGTCACCATCTACGCAGGTCAATTGTCAAGAGATAGCTCCAGAAGTATATGAAATATTGAACCAATAGTGATAACAGAGGGTTCAACTCTTTTAAATTTTTTGCAGATCCAATTTAAATCACAGGAAAAGGTAAGACATGTTTTATGCTCAAGAAAGAAAAGAAATGGTGCAAGCACATAAATAGGTCTGTGGCACACGTACAATTGCGTGTACCTGTGTATGAATAAGTGTGACTGAGAAAGAGAGAGAGAAAGAGAGAGAGAGAGAGAGAGAGAGAGAGAGAGAGACACCATGCAAGCACAGTTAGCAGAGCCCATACCCATGCAACCAAAGCTAAGCACACAAAAAGATGTGTCACAATTAAAAGACATCCCAACCCCAGAACTTTACCCAAACAACTGATGACTTCTCATCCAAAACGGTGGACTATAGCACACAAAAACAAATCTGGAACAACAGTATATTCCCAACTTGAAATACCTCAGTCATCTTGTCATTAATATTCTGGTCCATATGCAAAAATAATAGTCACATTTACTTCGAGGTAAAATCAGCAAACATAACCTTTATAAAGCTAAAACAGATCACTTAAAAACTGCAGCTCTAAAATCTGGCTGTTGAATTTATATTTGCGAGCTGAACAGGTGGATAAAGACTAACGAAAAACAAGACATGTATCAAGGTGAAATAAATTACCAAATACTTCTCATAAGCCATTCCAATGAGTCTGTCAAGCGCACGCTGTTCTAGATCCCTACATTAAAGAAAGATTCAATTGTTACAACAGTAATACAAAATCCCACAAAGCAAAACTATTGCACAGGGTAAAGGTCTAATTACTTTGCTTGGCGTTCTTTCTTTTCTATGGCAGACCGAAAGAGTCTGTCCAGCAACCCTTTCTTGTTGGAGACCTTTTACAGCAGTAAATACAAAAGTTATAATAAAACTTAAGAACAAGGTTCTTTGGAAAGACTAACTATATGTAGAAATATATTCAAAATGATAAACAAAGGTATATATCACTCATATAATGCTCTAATAAAGCTGTGCAAAGAAGTAAATTAGTATTTCAACAACAGTAAAAGAATCAAAATATACCTGTGCATGATACTTCTCCTGTAGTTTTCTAATTTCCCCACTGATTTCATCATCCCCCGTCTGTGTCATGCCAGGCTTTACAAGAACATGCAAAGGTACACATTTAATTAATCACATAGTTCAGACATGACAGAAATCAAATAATTGTTTGTAAAAATTCAAGGAAAAAAAAAGGTGCTCTGCCCTCCAAACCTCAGCCACATAAGAAACTAAAAGGAACGAGAAAAAAGGCTTCAGAGGGCCAAGCTTCATATGATACATGAAGTCAAACCACACTAATAAGAAACTAAGAAAGAAGCTAAGCACAGCAAATCACCCGCTGACTTTGTAATGTGTGTGTGCATGTATAAACACCCCACCCCGGACATAGCAAGCAAACTGAGAGAAACAAATAGTAAAAGAGTTCTCTTAGAGGTGAACTTACCAGTAGCTCTGGGTAAATTCCAATACTTTGAATCTCCAGTAGAAGTTTTTCATTTATGTGCATGTTACCATACTGGAATTCTGAACAGGAGAAACCAGGAAAAAATGCTTGATCCGGAAGTACACCATTTTGGGAATGACCAAAGTTTGAACTTGTTCTGTTTGGGATGCGGATTCCACCTTCAAGCTCATCATGTTCCGGCCTCCCAGTAATCCTATAACCATTTGAAGCAGCATTCCCAGCAAACTGAAAGTTGACTAGAGATTGATAATTCAGACCATTTGATTCCACCTCTGCATCCAGATCAGATTCAACTCCATATGCGTCAAATACAGGATCTTCATTTCCACTACTAGAATCCTCATCTGAAATTAATGCCGCTATAAGTCTCTGACAGAGGGGTATTTCAGAGTGATCCCCAGTGCTTGGCACTAATTGTTCAGGACGAAACTCTCCACCTCTTGGTTCGAATTCACTCGAACCCAGTCCATAGTGGACAGTAAGGTTACCCTCTAAACTACAAGGAACTTCAGCTGGAGTTCTCACACTAGATTCAATGTTTCCCTGAAAAATGGATAGATAATTAGACTACCTTGATACCACAGCAGAGACAAACAGACAGGTTGCCTTCTATACATAAATACCATGTAAAAAGAAATTGGTTATACGGCAATGTAACAATAGCAGCTTGTAAGACAATACTATCACATATTGTGGACATTGTTTTCGTACATATATCCCAGGTGAAACAATTTGGCATGTTCAAGTTAATAAATATCAGTTCGAGTAATATCTGGATCGGATAGTCCCCTAATTAGAAGGGCCATTACCTTTAGGTAATCAATGTCTGCATCAGACAAAAAACCAAAAACTGGCTCCATCTGCCTCCAAAATGAGCTGGAGAAGGAACGAGCTGTAGAAATAATCATATCACTAATTAAACGACAGAATTTAAATAAGAATAAGATGAGATGAATTTCAGCAAGAAAGATACCAGAATCGACAACAGCTTTTGCAGCAGTCATTAGCTCTTCATGTCCATCATCTGACCCAACTAAGAGAATTGATACAAGAGTCAATAGAGAATAACAACAAAAAACTCTTACTGAAAAGAGGAAGTCGAGTTGACAAATTATTCATGTAATCTGAAAGAATAACTACCGAGAAAATCTGCTGCTGTATTAATTGCTGTATGCTTTTGACGTGTATAGGCCTTTCGATCAGAAAGTCTCCTCGTTGGTGGACGGCCTGCCTTGCTGCATAAGAAATTAGAGTAAACAATGGGCTTTAAACTAAGTAGCAATGTTTCAAACAAAGAAAATACAGTACTTGTGTCCTATATTGGACAGAAACTATTACGCAGGCAGACAATGATATACCTTTCACTCTTATCTACACCAAGTCTAGAACTTCTCAGCTGTTTAGCTGTACCAACATTTCCCATCTTTTCAACAGACATTGGGACAAGAGACCTAGTAGAAGCAAAACCTCGTCCTGTTCTCCCCTGCCTCCGAACACCATCTCCAAGGTCCTCCCCAGCAGCCGACTTATGTTTTCTTGATGGCAAGACCAGACTGGGCACCTTTTGAATTTGAATATTCTGTCCAGGTTTTTCATCTATCTCATCAGATTTTTTGCCTTTGTCTCTGGATTTGACCTCGGCAACTCCCGACTCCTCACTCTCTGATAGTGCTGCTGAAGACAAAGGTTCACCTTTCAACTTAACTTGCTGAGGAGAACTTCCAGGTAAGCGTCTGGCAAATCCTTGCCCGATGTCACTACCAGTGGCGTCCGATGCGCTATCAATAGCCGGGGTTTCCTCATTACTTGAAACAACAGGATTAAAACTCGATCGTCTAGCAGTGCGAGACATCTTTTGTGGTCTCTGGCCAGCCCATTGAGCAACAGGCGGGGATGAAGATCGTGCTGATGTCATGCGTTTGCGATTGTTAGCTCCAGCAACAGCAGGGGGCTTGTTTGTACATTGAGATATCTCCCAATCATTAGGTACAGTTGCTCGATGAACAACTGGGGACAACTTGGGTGTAACAGCTGAGCCTGATCGCGGACCCCGAACAGATGCATTCATCTTTGTACTAGAGGTAGGACTAGCAGAATTAAACTCATCACGAGCGTTTGATCTGCAACACACGCAGTACAAAGGGAGTAGTGTTAAGGCATATGGATGAAAACAAATACGTACATGGACAAAGAATCATATAGGCTAATAATAGCATACAGAAGCAGGCAATGGAAAGTTGTTGACAGCTCTATGGTTCATGCTAAAAGATAATAACTAAAGAAAATACCAAGGATTTATGCATACTTATTAACAGCTCTCTGGTTCACTCTTTCCTTATCCAAACCCATAGGACGATCTCTCTTATCATTGATAAGGGAAAGATTGTCTGGTTCAGTCTTAGGAATGGATGAACGGAAGGCTGGGCCAGTTGGTTGTGTGATTCCATCCAACTTTCCAACTCCAACAGCTCCATTGGTGACTCCAGGCCTGCAATGATAGAAGACGGGAATATTAGATAACAAGAAGAGTGAATCTTCTATCACCCATCATCATAAAGTTTTGATATGATGGAAACCTTTCGCTCTCTTTGCTATGCGGTGAAATCATCTCATGCTGTATGTCAAATCATAGTTTTATTCTGATCAAATTAAACCAATCACTGCCTGTTGGAGGACTCCACAGCCAATGGATATCCTTTATAAACACGGAGTGGTTTTCCATTTACAACCAATGATAAAAGTACAGTGAACATAGTCTTGCTTGATGGTTATTTTCAAAAGGAATTGTTTTAACGCTATTATTTGCAAATTTCTTTGTACGCTTCAGGTGTTTATGATATTCTCAATTAAAAAGGAAGTTGTTATAAACAATTCAATCATGCAAATCCACACCACAGAATAATACTTTATTATGAGAAAAGGACTTTAGATTGTAATTGTGGGAGTGTTAATAACAACTAGTTGCAAAATACACCAGCATTAATCACACCACTCAATATTGATCAACTACAAGTGTTTAAAAATCAAAATCACATTTTATTTCATTTAACATGGGGCAATAAAACACCATTAGCAAAATAAGTGAAAAGAATATACTTGAATATATATTGTATATATCAATATACCACGCCATATTGATAGGTATCATTCTTTTTGCCTGATTTGGCAACTCCTTTTACAATTTTTGAAGGTGTGTCAAGTTGGTGATTCTACAATTTCTCTCTCATCATCAATATCCACATAAATATCAAAACATATTTATGCAATAAAATCTCTAGAATCACCAGCCACAGATGTATAACATACAATGGAAACTTTCAAAATTACACAAGATATTGTTCATTTTTGTAAGGAAACTGAAGATAAATACTTTCTGTTTATATTCAAACACAATTCCTAAAAGAAGAGAAAAGTAAATTGTTTATTTTCTAAATAAAACTAAAGATAAATCCACTCTTTATATTATTCTTAAACAAACTTTATTCAAATACAAGTATAGTGGAAAAGTAACCCATGAAACACAAAACACCAGCCACAAAGAGAAACCCACTAGCCCTCCTAACATGATAACAACCCAGAACAATACAAACTCTATTTTAGATGATTACACAAACTCTCCTAAGAAAATATAAGTAAAGTGGATGACTAGTCCATCAAAAGCTAAATAACACAAACACGAGATTGGCAATTGATAAGCTAAAAGCTGAAGATATATACTAAAACATTCTTACAAAAACATATCAAAGACTCCCACATCCTGGAGTCGGTCATAAATTTCCTGCTAGCAATCGAGTTTTTTTCAAAATGGTAGTCAACCTAAACCATAGATGGATGCATTTGCAAAGATTTTACATAGTATGGATTAAAACATTCTTTTAAGTGATAAGAAGAAAAGGACGCATGTGAGTTTTTAAAGTAATACCTGAACCCATGTGAGTCATTGTTTAACCTTGAACGGACATCATTAACAGGCCTTTGCTGCATCCCCTGTTTGGTTTCACGGTAGCCATCAATTGGTTTACTGGGGACCATTGGAGAAACATCTGGTTTTATCCCAGAACGCTTTTTTTTCATTTTTGATTTTTCCCAACCGTCAACACCAATGGATATATTACGTTCCTCACCCTGAACCGCACCACTATTCGCAAGCCTCATCATTTCCCTTTCTCTTTCTACAACCCCAGATGGTCGCACAAGAGTATTACTTCGCACATCCATCTGTATTTATAGAGTTTTAATCAGTCTTCATTTGAATGAGTAATATGCACTAATACACCACTGGTATCAAGCTGAAGGTAATTAGAGACATTATCAATTATTTGAATGATATAGTCTACGGGTAGAGTCAGCTCGAATGCACAGGATCAAAGGCAAAAAAAAAAAGACAATTGCTGTGGCCTACCAGCTCCACAATATCAAAACAAAGCATGAAACATATATTCGTTTCCACAATTATATGCACTTAAGTATGCATCATTACTAAAAAACAGTATATAGGCACCAATTAAACCGCAACAAAATGAAAACCACCAATGGGAGCCATATTTGTCATCCAAGTGAGAAAAGAAATATTGATATACATGCCATTTGAAAAGATAATTCAAGTGGAAGAAGACTCCAAAGTATGTGGGTTATGTATGTGCATACGCCCTATAGAAAAAGAAAATATACATTGTTATTACACACACATACATAAGTTAATAAGTCAAAGCATATGGTGATTTGCAAAAGAAGCTGCAGAGAAGATATGGTGTCACCACACATAAAAATAACAGTTCCTACAACCTAATATAAACTAAATATTCACATACAGCACTCGAGAATGATCATGATATAAAAGAAGAATGAAAATATAGCAAGTAAATTATCCAGTTACTGACCCTCACATCCACCAAAGAAGTACGAGTCCGTTTGTTTGGGACAGAAATTTTTGTCCTTTCGTCAGACTTTTGCTGCTCAAGTTCAAAACCACCTGCCACAGCATGACTCTGAATACCAATCTTACCCATGTTTGGTCCCATCATTGAACGATCACCCGGTAACACCAAACCAGACCGTTCATTAGAAAAACTTTCTGTTCTTGATCTCTTCTTTGATGGTACACTGGGAAAAACCTTGTTGAATACAGACAATGCTTCATTGAAAATCTTTACACGTTCCCTATAAAAGATTCAAATTTAGGGACTAGTAATAGAGTACATGTAACAACCTCAAACAAAGATGCAAATCGAGAACTACCTGGCTTTAACACAGCTTTCACGGAGACCAGCCTTTACTCGTTTTACATCCTCCGGTAGTGGGGGTGGTAGCAACTTGCCTTTCACGGAATTGGATGGAGAATCATCAGGTGAAATGCTAAGAGCAACATTCACAAGTCTTTTCAAGTCCCCTTGTCGGTTAGACTTGTGCTCTGCAGCCACCGTTTTTGGGTCGAAGCGCAAGCATTGGAAGAAGTTTGTCACATCTCCTTGAGCTATTGCAGATGTGCTTCTTGACATGTTTGGAAGTGAAGATAAAATTGAATTTTCCATGCTCTCACGAAAGCTGCCAGGTCTTTCCAATGAAGCGGCCACGTGGGACCCACGCTGCCCACTGGTATATAATGGTCTGTCTGGGCTACCAGAAGAGAGATCAAACTTGCTAGAAGTTGCCATTGCATCAGTTTCCACACATTATCCGTGTCACAAAGCCAGTAGATACAGAGGTGCATGACAAAGATGAAGAACTACTGCACATAAAGCCCTACTCTCAAGAACAATGATTGGACAGCTCACCTGAAATGGATAAAAATCTTTAGAAGAAAAAATATCCCAACCCAAGTTCCTTTCTGATATAATAAATAATCAACAAATCTTCACTACATTGCTGTTTTAAATTCTCAATTGTAACCAGAGTAGTAATGAAAACTGATCAGGAACCTATGCAATGTCCAAATGCAAAAGATGTACAAGCAAGGATTAACTAAGAAGCATAAAACATACAGCAACAAAGATGCCTTCACTATTTTAAAAAACAATGAAACTCAAATGTTTTAGATTTAGGTTAAGGAAACATTTACAAACATTACTAACCCAAAATATTCAAAACCATCTCACAAACTCTCCTGTGGACAGGAAGATAGAACAAAGGTTTGTAAAGGTTTTGAATATTTTCGGTTAGTAATGTTTGTAAATGTTTCCCTAACCTAAATCTAAAACATATGAGTTTACATTGTTGACATCATATGTCAGAAAGACTTGGCACAAAATTCAAAAAAAAACATGCCTGTGGTATACAAAATCATGGGCATAAACAGAAATAAAAGATGACATAGTTGCACCTCCATTAGTCTCAATTTATTTTCATTTCTCAGATGAAAATTCCTTTCAGTTCAGGGATGAAAAATACCAGCAATTGCATATATAACAGATAATTGCGACTACCCAGAATTAACAACAAATATGCAAATTGAACAGAGTAAATAAGCAAGTCAATTTTGCTGACAATATATACCTTATTGTTACCATTCAAGTATGAGCTCCTGACATTGGCCCACTCGCCAGGCACCACATATCTTACGGCTAGATGAAAAGTAACACATTCTATTACCAAAACCGAGATAGGGATCCAATTATCAGAACCACTAACACATAATTCAACAACTCACAATCCAATTTTAACTTATAACAAGAACAACGTAAAATTAAATGATCACCACCATCCCAAGCTTTGCGACTACTTTCCCCTTACTGCTTCATATTAGTGCTCAACTTTTTTTCCTTATTTAGCAATAAAAATCATTCCATACACTCTTGGGTACAGCTGAACCAGCTAATTAAAGTCTCCTCAAGTTCAATGTGCTCTAAAATCTTACTTAATCAGACTCAATTTCCCATTCCCTCAATTCCAATTGTGCTCACAATTCACCATTCTAATCAAGCAAAAGCCATGATGATCAGTCCATTAAATTCTGGTTCACTCCAAGCAACGTGTACTCTCAATTTCGTAATTCTCTATATAATTTCAGCTAATTTAAATAAAAAATCACGCAGAGAAAAATCGGAAACCCTAGAAGTTGAATCTACGGAAAACCTAGAAAACTGAAGCACTAGAAACCCTAAATCATAGCCCCAAAAAAAGAAACGAAATTGAATCACATAAAAATTAATCGTAAAAAAATTGAAGCTGGAGACTTTGAATCTGCAATTACCTCCGACAATGATGTCAAAGTGGGCGGTGGGGGAGCGACGGCGATTCCGGCGATTCGGAGATTCAATTACACGGCGGGGAATAGAATATTCCGATTGGGTTTTTTAGTTTTGTAATAATTATTTATATTGTGACGAGTTCGGAGCTCGAAAAAAAATCGAAGGTTCGAAGAAAAACCATGGAGGACGAAGAAGAAGAGCCCTGTGTTTTGATCGACAATGGAATGAGGCTTGTGGAAATGACGGATGTACCCATGGGGGGAATTAAAATAGGGGGCTAGGGTGGGGACAGGTTGGGGAGAAATTTGTTGAGCCGGCTCAAATTACAGGCTTAAAACAGCTAATAGAGTACTGTTTCTCTCCAAATTAATGTATGTGTTATATATGGTGCATGTAGAAATGCACATGGGGGATGATGGATTTTGGAGGTGAAAATATTATTGATTTATTTATAGGGCTTAATATTTATTGTTTTCCCTTAACAAGCAATAAATGAATGAAAATTTGGAATAACAAGATTTCTCTACCAAAAATGAATGAAAATTTGGATTCCAACCATCTTTAGGTCTATGTAACTTGAAAGAGATAATCATTCTAGTGTTAGTATAAGGATTTTGACCAGTGAATTAGATCATAACCGACAGTGTAAAGGTCACAAGTTCAATTAGGTTCTTTTTCGAATGTCATTCTTGAAATTTCGCCATTTGCAATTCAATCTGTGAGAGAAGGTCTAAACAAGAACAATCAGATTATTCGATAATCCGACTAAGTGGTTGCTGTACTTAATACAGCACTCAGCTGCTTCTGACAGATCGGATATGTTATACATAACAGAAATTTACTGGAAATATAATTCGCCATAAAATTTCATAATCAATGCCAAAGGAAATGATACAATTCCTGTAATCAGGGTGGTCATTGTTTAACATAGCCAACTTTTCCTAGAAAATCAAGGAAAGGAAGAAAGACCAGAAACCGCCGCAAGTGAAGGCATGTTCTTTATCTGCCAACCTGGGTGGTCAGGACCTTGATACAACCTCAACTAACTGGATACAAATTTAAACTTTCGAAATCTACTGCTATTCCTACAAAACAAACCCATCAAGGGGTCATCTTGAAGTCTCTTCAACATTACTGTACACTCGAGAGTTCTGGAAGATGTAGCAGTCAACAGTGTTGATTAGGGCAAAACCTGACAGAAAAAAAACAAGCAGGAATGCCCTACATATTGATAGAAGGGCCTTGTCCACCTGTTAAACTAGGCGCTACGAGTCACTCTGACATGATTTCCCCTGAATCAGCAAGCATCTGAGCTTCCATGTCATCTACCGAATACTTTTTGGAGTAGTCCAGTACAGAATCACCTAAGAGGAACAGCATTGATTATGTATACTCAATATCACAACTAAAAAGTGAAATTGAGGAAACCAGTTCGGATTAAGATCTATTACTGTTTGCAGAGTCAACAGAGGACCGATTTAGTGATGTATTCCTCTTTAAACCTGCAAATGAATCAAAAAGAAGAGTGAGATGTTATGGGGATAGAAATGACAAATAAAAGGGAAGCTTAACAAATTGCCATAATGGTGCTCATCAGATGAAAACCTAGGTGTTCGATCAAGACAATCAAAGGGGAAAAGAAGCCGAGAAAATTATACTTTGGTAGAATGATATCTCATACCTTTGACAGCCTCAAAATTTTTGTATGTATAGCCAACAAAACTAAGATCTTTAGGAGTCAACAACATCTGCAAAGAAAGATATAGGACAACATGTAATAAACTGCCAAGGCAAAATTATGAGATTACGAGCATAGCCCTAACATAAGAAGGGTTCTCTTTTTCCCACACTTGTGCTTTCTGACGAACGGAAGTGTTCCAGTTCAGTACTTGAATTATTTTGGCTATAAAATCATACCTTTCTCATTGCTCCAGATCCAGTTCTTCCGGGCGCAGGTGCATCTACCTATAGCACAATAAGAAATCTTTTTTTGAAGTACTAATATAAGAGGGAACATATATTTTTCATATCAAAGACGATAAACAGAGGAAGATATCTGCTAAAATCCAACAATTGAAGGGAAGAAACACAGCATAGAGATCACGGAGCAATGTGGAAGCTTAAATTTCAAGGTTGAAAATGACTAAAAATGCACTTCCTCGTCACATTAGCAAATTTCTAAGGCTCTCATGATCATCTCTGACAGGTCATAAACTATGAACTGGTGAGCAAAGCAACATGCAGGAAATGAACATGCAAGACCTCACCTCATCATATTTCATAAAATTTTGAGTATCAAGTTCCCCATTGACTTCTGGTTTAAAAGCTGCCTCCATCTCATAAAGTCTGTCCCATTGAACATCTCTGAACCAAGGATGAGCCTGATCAAAATTTAAAACGAAAATTAATCAAGCAAGTCAGGTAACATATTGAAGGTAACAGAATAAGAACGAGGGAGATAAAATACCTTAATTTGGTCTGCTGTACGTAGCCTATGTTCAACATCACAGAGAAACCTACTAATTAAATCCTTTGCTTCAGGTGTCAACCTTGCCTCCACGGGAAATTTCAAGTGATTTTTCCAATGCACGATCTACAGATCAAATATGTTAAGTTGAACAGAAGAATTTGTTTTTAAATTTACAGTAAATCTTTAGTAAGACATAAGATATAACAATGGCTTAAGCACATCATAAAAAAATTGTTAGGTTATGCAAACTTTACTATTTCAAAATCCGGTGTACTTCTCGTGAAAACACAAACATGGAAGAAGATGATCCAAAAGACAATAAAAAATTTACCAAAACATATACTTGTTGCAAACTGACCTTTCGGCATGTTGTTACTGGATCATCAGAGTAAAATGGGGGATAACCAACAAGCATCTCATACATTATCGCACCCAGTGACCACCTACCATCGGGATAGGTAAGATAACAGAACAAATAATTCAACTTATCATACACTATTTTAGCTACTAAAGCATATTTGATGAGAATCCAAAGATCTTCCCTTATAAACACAATTATAAATGTCAATGTTCTATTTTCACATTTGAGTAAGAAATCCAAATAAGGAATGGATAATCTAATTGTACTAAGTTACCAATCGCACTCCATGCCATATCCTTTCTTCAATAATACTTCTGGAGCAATGTAATCCGGTGTGCCAACTGTTGAATATGCCTAACAATAAAAAAATAAAGTAGTATGAGGAGGACGGGAAGAAGAAATTTTACATACATACAACTCTAAGATTAAGCTCATCATCCAGGAATTTGACTGATCAAATAATGAAAAAATGGAAAGATGTAAAGTAACAATTCTGTGTTTTTGATAATTGATACAAAACTTTTTTTCAACAAACATAATGATGCATTTGTTTTTCGGGTCAAGAATGATACAAATTTCTTAATTTAGTGGAATTAATGAATTCAAACTTGTGACAGAAATATATCATTTCTTGTATGCTCCTCTGTTCCTGATCTACTAACGCTATTATTGTCACTCAGTTGACCCTCCCCATTGCAATCCCAGGAACCTTTGTTCTCTATAAGCATATGATTTATTGACAAAAGCTTTTGTAGACATAGGGAGATGATTAATTACATATGAAATTCCTTTTCAAACAATCAAATCTCTCTTTGATACTATGCCATATTACTTCAAACGGAAATATTCAAACATCGGTTGGTTGCACTTTAACAGTAATATAAAGCAGTATGAGAAGAATCTTTTCCCTACCAGTGTTCTCCTGTTTATCTGCCAATGCTGAAGTTGCTCAAGCGGGCTTTTCCAGCGCCTCCCATTTTTGGTCTCTGGGAAGGATTCATCAATATCCATTGTCTCATGCAAGTTATCATCATCGAGCACTTCATTTTCATTTATGGAAGATAAATTTGAGCAGTCAAGAGGCTTGCATAGACCAAAATCAGAGAGCTTCATGTGACCATTTTGGTCTAATAGAAGATTGTCTGGTTTTATATCTCTGGAAGTAGATGGAACAAATTAAAGAATTACATTATGTTACGTTGATGCATGACTAAGAAGATAATGCAGATGTAGAAATTCTTGTCCTCATATATTGGCAAGTATGCAAACAACAAGGAAAAACCAACCTGTGAATATAGTTATGTTTATGAATAGATTCTATCGCCAGAACACTTTGAGCAATATAAAATCTAGCAACAGTTTCAGTCAAAGTCTCTTCTCTTATAAGCAAGGTCATCATGTCTCCACCAGGTAGATATTCCATAATTAGATACAAATATTCAGAGTCTTGAAATGAATAGAAGAGTTTCACAATGCAGTGACTAGCAACTTCTGCAAGCAAATTCCTTTCAGCTCTAACGTGTTCAACCTACATTGGAGATAGAAGACGAATGAGTGCATCTATTTCCACAAAGAGACCAATGATGAAATAACATCCTACTTAATAATATAGACACCAGAGCAAAGGGATCTTTATTTTTGCTAGTTCACCTAATATGGAAGCTGACATAATTTCAGAAACTAACATTTACCGTTAAAAAGCAGATAAAGGAAAATGGAACTGCCTAATAAAATATAACCTCATAAACACTGAAAGTTCCATGAAGAAACACGTATTAGACAGTAATGAATAGAATAACCTATAATAAATATGTTTCTTCATCAAGTCAATCAGTTGCATTAAACAAAAGCGGCAAATCCCAAGTATTTGTGCTGAGTAATTCACATAGACATACCTCATGTATTGATTTAACAATAGAGAGAACACTTTGCTAGCAATCATTATATATTTCACAAGAGTAAATCCAAACTATCTGAGATATTGACAAAATAAACAAAAAGGATGGCTACTATGGAAAAGGAACAAAACAGAGTGCACCACAGACCAGGTTGTTTGGTGATCCTATGCATCAAGCAATACATATGATCAGACAGGCAAACCATCTATGTAAATGATTGTGAGAAACGTTTTGCACGGTGACCATTAACAGGCGTCAAATGGTCAGCTATACAAACAATTTTGAAAAGTATCAAGTCAATAATATACAGAACTTGTAACATCCATCAAATTATTTTAGCTTAAAGAAGGAAACAAGCCAATTGCTCTCACCAAACTTGTGTCAAAAGCCACTTAATTGAGAACTTTAACAGGATGGAATTTTATTTATTTATTTTTTTTTTTTATAGCAGGATGGAAATTTAAGTAACTGCAATATAAGTTAATAGCTTTTTATCTTAAAAGGTATCAGGAGCTTAAGTTTAGATATGTATTTAATTTCCATATATTATCACCTGTCCCCTGCTGAGCATTTCTGACTTCTTCAACTTTTTCATGGCAAAAATGGTGCCTGATATCTTCTCACGACACAATCGAACCTGTAATTATATTATAATCATATTGTTAACGAAGTTTGGAACATAAGCTAAAGAAATATAAGGAACAACAACATAGAAAAATGAAGAAAAAAAGACCATTATATCCTTTTCTTAGAATTGATCAACACAATCTATGCATGTTGCAAAAATATAACTCTAACCTCTCCAAAGGCTCCTCTCCCAATGATGGTGAGGAGGTCGAAATCCTCAACACAAATCTTGTGCCTTTTAAGTCGCATATATTCAGTCTCTTTTCGTTCCAAATCCTTCAATAGATTGATCTGTTCCTCCTCTGGTACATGTTCAGAAGCCAACTTCGTTTCCAGTACGGACCGTCTGAATATAGTAAAATCGTGAGAGGGAGATATCAAGATCAAACACGGAACAGATACTTGATCATCTAATAATTTTTAATATCACTTTAGCAATGTGTAGGAATGTGATAAACACTGAAGGTATAGCTTTTTTACAGGAACCAGACTGTTTTTGTTTTTCTAGAATGAAACAAACAGAATCCACTGGGAAGGATGAAAAAGCATGAATGTGAAATATTCCAAATGCACAAATTCCCCAATGGAAATGGCCGAAAATGTCCAAAAATGATATAAAGTAAGCCTCATTTTATATTACCAGGCGAGCCCTAGCTAACACGTTTATAACAAGACATGTTCGCTAATTGCAAAAGTGAAGCAGCAAAGGGACTCAAACCACGTGGTCAGATATCCACTTAATACCTTTCTCAATTTGCTCAGAGCTGAAGCTCATTAAATACTTCCAAGTTTTATTTGCAATACATATTTTACAGGCCGCAAACCTTAAAACCATTACCACACAGTTCTTCGCTAATTTTCATACCATTACTCAGTATCCAATTTTCGCTATTCCTTATAGAGTTACTACATAATATGCAAATCGGGACATGCACACACAATCCAAATCATACTTCCAGTTAAGGCAGGCATACACCCCAAACAAAAGAAAACAACAAGAATCGGCTCCCCGCTCCTTAACAAACTACATTGCCCTCTTATGGTTTGGACAATGCACTTCCCTGTAACGAACCCCGGTTTCGATACACACACCAACTGAATTCTTAACAAAATCAAGCCCCCGGCGAAACCGCATTGTATAATCAGAACCAAAAACCAAGCAAATCCAAACACAATCATTCAAAATTAACAAGGAAAATAATGAAGGTGAAAAAGAGTACAGATAATTTTCCTAACAGTAAAAAAACGTATTAACAGGGAGGTGAAAAATAACAACCTCTGCTTACGATCCTGGATGTGCTTCATCTGAGTCTTGTAGTGGCTCTCTATGAACTGCTTCGCAGCAGCGACCCGCTCCAAGGTCAAGCTCGACCCGACCTCAGACTCCGCCCCGCCACCGGTGGGCCCCGCCTGGTTCTGGTGGTCCTCCTCCATTCCCTCCACCACCGACTCGTTCTGCTTCTCCATCTCTCTCTCTCTCTAAATTTCTGGTGATTGTGACAACTCCCCACCCTCCAAAAACAGCTTTCTTTTTATTTTCGCTCCTATTTTGTCTACACGACGCGTGGCGGATTATTATTGGACGCTGAGCTGTGCTTTCCGAAAAATTTCTCGCATGTCTCAACAACAGAGCATTTTGGTGATTAATAATTTTTTTAATAAAAGGTCGTAAAATTTATGGATTTGGAAATTATTATTGAATTTTTACTATTATTCTGAGCAAACGCATAAAGCAAATCTAGGCTGGATAATTGCGAAATTGGAAATGCAAATAATTATTGATTTCCGGTGGTTGCCTATAAAAGGTTCAAGGCTGCATTCGAATCCATTCTACGAAGGGGTAAAATTGCTTTTTCATAAAAGTATGTTTCTAAACCGTTTCTGTGTATCCAAACATATTCATAGGTTCAGAGATTATAAAGAGTTTGGTTCTTGTCGGATACGCGCAGGATATGCTCGGAAACGCGGTGGACACGTTAGTTCTATGTCTATTCCTCATTGAGAAAAATTCACCAATGGTGTCTCAACTCTTGTGACCCGGTCAGTTTGATACCCGACCTTTAAAATTGATCAAATTGATACTTGAAATTGTGTTTTGCCATCAATGAAATGCCCCCGTCCAATTTCCGTTACAGTACCGTTAATTTACCAACGTGGCTTAAACGTGGGTCATACAGAAAGGGCAAATGAAGTCATTTTACTGAAACCAAAACCTTCTTACTCCTTTTTTTTTCTTTTTTTCTTCACCGTCTTTGTCCTTATCTTTCTCTCTCTAAAACAAACTCAACAAAAATTGGATAGACCTGACCAAACACTTTTTTTTATTCTACTAAACCCTAATTAAGGTTTCCGTTTCCGTAAAATAACTTTATTTACCCTTTTTTAGGACCCACGTCTGAGCCACGTCAATAAATTGTTGACGAAAATTGGAAAGAGCACCTCATTGATGACAAAACACAAGTTCAGGTGTCAATTTGATCAATTTTAAAGGTCGGGTATCAAACTGACCCGGTCACAAGAGTTGAGGCACCATCTGTGAATTTTCCTCTTTAGGCTCCATTCCAGAAGATTGTGTGGGAAGAAAGAAAGATAGATACCGTCCCATTGCCGATAACTGTCTTGCACCAACTGATCAACTTCCATAGGGTGCCGTGCACCGTTACATGACTGATCTTGCAGATAAATACAAAACATTATATACAGGGGTGCTGGACTTGTTCAGAACTGCTGTTTACACTTGTAGGATCTGCAATGTGGAGTACAATATTGAGAACTAAATCAGAGATAGTCACATAGAGTCATAGACCCACAAAACTAGATTTCCCAGTATTGGATCACCGAGGTTGTTGAAGATGGTATCTTACCGTCTTACGGGTTCGTTCTAGGTGGGGTGTTGGCTTCTTTGCTGGGCTCTGTTTTCTTCATGATCATCAGCTCTACTTCAGTACTTTGGGAGCATCTTTTGAACGGTCTTATTTTCATTTCTATTATTTGGGAACTACTATTTCTTGGAGGAAATAATGACTATTTAAAATTTTCCAAAAAATAAGAAAACTCAAGTGTACGGACAAACTGTTTTCTGAAAACAATCTGGAGATTGCATACGGGGGATACAAGGACACTTTGTTGCAAGGCTTAACATGCAAGTAGTTGCAAGATCTATAGTTGGATCTATAATGGGTGGTATTGAGTTGAAAGACTATCCCAATATTTTGAAAAAGACGTGCATAGTTGTTTACGACCGATGATACTAAAAATATATATATGATTAAAAAAAAATTGATGTCAATATAATTAGACAGTTAATTATAATGAAAAAGATAAGTGCAGTAATAAATAGTGATTCTACATGTGATTAAAGAGATAGACGTGTAGTTGTATACAACCGATGATCCAGAGAAGAGACATAATTGTCTACAACAAAGCAAATGGTATTGAAGAAAAAAGATATATAACTGCATACAACCAATGATACAGAAGAAAAACCTTTCAAAAAATGATGCTGAAGAAAAACCCTTGATACATCTAATTCCCTTTTTTTCAATAAATAGCTTGAATGAAACTCAGGGTACCAATAACCATCACTCTCAAGTCTCAAACTCAACAGAGATAATGAGACCCGGATGCCAAAGAAGGGTTTGTTGAGGTCAATGACCAGAGGAGACCACTCTGCCTAAGTTTGCCAAGCTGAAGAAAACAATTGAAAGGTCAAATCATAATGATGGTGGTGCCAAAAAGATAAGGCAAAACGCGTTTAAATGCAGAAAGAAAAGTTTGACAAAATCTGATAATACTCGCTGCCAAAATGGCTTTCTGTAATGTTGAAACTGGGGGTTCTGATGTTGCCATCACAAATTCTGTCTCTAGGGATGCCTACTTCAAACTTTTGCTGCCCTGAAAAAGATTTTTCGCTGCTACGAAGTTAAGAGTTGTTAGATTAGTCATTTTTTACAATATTGCGATTAAAATCCAGGATGCGTTACGGTTGACAACTTGGCAATGATATCAGAAGCTGAAATTCTCAAATCTCAACCGGTTAGAGTCAATCATAGTCAGATACCAGAAATAAAAAATTAACTATTATATCACAGGGGACTACAAAAATAGTCTGTACTTGTACACAAAATCATCCAAGCCATAACTATACCATCTTCTATACCACACCACGTAAATTCTACACATAACTAATGCTGCTACAAAAATGTAACAGAACTAAAAGAAGACTAATGAAACCCAGTGCCTGCTAGACCATGGTGTAGCAAGTTATGAGCAATGTGATCCCTAGCTTGAAATGCACCAGCAGACCTCACACCAATCTCAGCGACCATCTCATCATCAAAGAGATCATATTTCTGCTCGGCATCAAGCTCGTCGTTCCTCATTGTGCAAATGTTGTGTAGTATACAGCAAGCCCCAAGCACCACAGGCAGGTCCTGCAGCTTCACCTCAGTCCTCTTCTGTAAACAAGACCACCTCCCTTTAAGCCTCGCAAATGCGTCTTTGGCAACTCCTTGAATGTCCCCAATCTTCTCATTGAAGGCGTGTTGCGTCCATGTCAAGTTCGGGTGGGTGTAGGGAACCAAAACCCAGTCCATAAGTGGGTGGCCTTTGTTTCCGACCACCCAAACGTCTTTCAATTGGCCGGAGCTGCCTCTTTTGTAGAGAGCAGAGTTCTCCAACACCTTGTCGTCCGACATTGAACCAGGCCAGCCGACACAAATGTCGGTGAAGATGCCTTTAGGATCAACCACACCCTGAACTGTAATGGAGTAAGAAGTCTTCTGGTTACGCTCGGTGTGACGCTTGTTGAAGTAAGCCGCTACACTCGCTTTGGGTGCTATGATCGGCACATGAGTAGTGTACATAGAACCGCAAACACTAGGAATTCCTGATATAGATTCAAACTCGGTTTTGATCCCCTGCAATGTGTGCTCGTCGGGCCAGTGGAGATACTTCTCCATTAGAACAGTCTTGATAGCCAAGCAGACTTCAAGCACGAGCTTATGGCAGGTGGAAATGCCGAGGCCGAAACGCTTCGAGACAAGACGTAGCGGCTCCCCGGTGGCCAGCCTCCATATGCAGACGGCCACCCGCTGCCGCACCGGAATCGCATCCCTCAGCATTGTGTTCTTCTTGGTCACAGCAGAGTCGAGCTCCTCGCAAATTATGTCGAATGTGGCCTTGCTCATCCTAAACGCCTTCCGGAAATCCTCCTCGGAGACATTGGGGCTGTTGTACATGTCCCACCAGTCTTTCGACCTGTCCTTCACCCACAGCCTCCGGTGCGGCCCCGCCGAAGCGGAGGCCGGGGCAGCTTCCGCGGTGGCCGCGGCACTAGTACTACTCGTCTCGGCCGGGGCCAGCGCGGCAGCACCCGCGGTAAAAGCAGCTGTGCGGGTCCTTTTGGAGCGGGATTGCTCCAAGTTGTTTAATTGAGCACTAGTCACTTGAAAATCAGAGTAGTACTGGCTCATTGCTTCGGCTTTCTTGTTGTAATTAAGTTGGAGAATCTCCTTCTGCTGCTGGGACTGTTGAAAGTAGAGTTGTTGTTCCTGCTTCTCCTCCTCGTCCAGTATCATCAACGAGGTGAGTATGTCAGTGAAAGGAATCTTATTTTTCATCTCCTCCTCGGCGCTAACACTGTTATCATCTTCCTCTATCTTCTTCCGCTTCTTCAAACCCCCAATGGGATTAGGATTGTTAGTAGTATCATTAACCCCAAAGTCTTGCATCTCGGGATATAAGCTGAAGAAGTTCAAGTCCTCTTCTTGATTAAGAAATGTGAAAGGGGTGACTTCCATGAGAACTGGGATTATTGTTGTTGGGTGTGAAAGTGTTTTGAGGAAATGAGAGAACTGAAATGGTGAAGAGGGAGAGTGAAGAAGGAAGGTGGACTCGGGTCTGGTTATATACGGTTCGCAGGGGAAGCGTGTGCGGAGTGTGAACGCGGTGAGCTTTTGGGTTTTGACTCTGTTTGGATTTTACGCGGTTGTCTATGGGGATCTGGGTTTTCTTTTTTTGTTTTGGATTTTCTGGTTTGATGGTTTTGTTAAAAACGTTGGGAAAAAGGTGGAAGGGGGCTGAGTGAGAAGTTTCGTTTTTGGAGAGGAAGGGAAGGAGGAAAGAGCCAAAAGAAGGAGATTCTGTCAATTAATACTCGTTGCTTCTTGTGCTAAACTGCTTTTTGTTTGGCTAAGAATATATATCAGATAAGCTTCCCCCTAGATTTCACTATTTACTGCCCCAATTTTTGAACATGATATGGTTAGTTTGAGAAAAAGATTATAACCGGGAGATGCACTCCATTTACAAACTATATAGGAACAAGAGAGTATGTTCGAACTATTTCTCGTGAGAACGACAAACAAGTCATGATTGAAAAGTGAAGATATATGTCGGAACATAAATACAATCATTTGGGTATCAATATTTTTCAATTGAGTAACAGTAGTCATTAGTGAATGTTTCATCGTATATTGTGTAGGATGATTGTTGTTTTTAATAACGATAGGACGACTATGATCAAGTTTTCGGATCTTGATATTTTTAAGACAATAGTCAATCTACATGTAATGGAATGTTCAAATGTTTTATATGCTGATCATTTGAGTTTCAGACACTTAAAATTTTATAATTCATTTCATATGCACTATTATACAACTATGAATTGCTTACTTGTTGCTTTTTAATGTATAACTATTCAGTAATATATCGTATGATACAAATTAAATGTCCACGTCTTCCCGTAAAATATAATATGAATAGTTTTAGTTAATTGTCTTGGAGATGTTACTAATTAAGTGTTTTTTATTGTAAAGTTTGGTTCTCTATCTAGAATGTCATGAAAAGAATCTTGGTCCTTCCTAAGTTAACAACTGTTGTCATTTATCATAACCGAAAGGAATTTTGATTCTTCTTAAGTTAACAATATATATATAGCTATATTGTGGTAAGCTGTTGTTTTGAGAAATGCCTAGAAGTTACCTGAGTTAATAACTTTTACCTCCATCCCTTTCAGAAAAAAAAAGAACTCAGTTTACTAATCATTCATTGACCTGTCATAGAAAGGAGTCGGACATTCCCATTCCTATCATCCGCGTTGAACAAGTGATTATGGTCAACATAAATTAGCATATTACAAGTATTACATTAATTAATACACATCAACAAATATGATCAAGACTTGCTGTACTACATACACCGTGAATCATATAACAATTGTTTGACATTTCATTGTATATGTAACCCACATCCCAATCTTAGGTACATGTATATATTGTACATATTAGTCAAATCGTATTTGTTAGTGTGAAAATTCAATAAAATTAAAAAATTGATAACTCGAAAAGTCATTCATTTTGAAATTTTCCAATCGTCTCGTGTTCCTTAATATCAACTCATGTATGTCAACGGTACCCTCGTTTTTTCTTATGACTTACTAGTATTTTCTCTTCTTTGATGTGTCAAAATAGAAGTAATATATATAAGAGAAGTCAATAGTCTCTATAACTTTACTAGTTGATAGTTTAATACCTATATATCAACTTGTAAGTATGTTAATTTCAATGTAGCCTACTAAATTTTAGTTCAACACTTCATATTTTATATCCAAAAAACTCAAAATTGAACCGATCACACAATTTATATTGCTGACATTGTGTATTATTGTAAACCCGAGCATTGGCAATATTACGATAAACATTGTCCTCGAAAAAATAATAATATTAGATTAAACAAAAAAATTATAGAACATTTACATATCTTCCTCTCATCTTTTGCTATATTACAGAATCACCCAGTAAAACACAGAAGCTTTCATTTTTGGCCAACCAAAGAACAAGACACGAATGGCTTAAGATTTTTCTTTATCTCGTGAGTTTCTTTTGGTAACTTTAGTGATTGGTGCGTAGTGAACCAAACAGGACCAGAACCCAGATGCGCAGCAGCTCTATCATGGCTTCCATTCTCAGCTCAACCCCCACCATTACACTCCAACACAAGGTAACTCCATCATTCCATCTAATAATGAAGACTACACCTTTAATCTCCTTCTATTCTTCTTGAGTTGACTATTGATTCTAACATGTTCTTCCATTTCTTGGCAGAACGATCATTTCAGGTTCAGCACAAACCCATCAACCAGAATTTCCCAGAGAAATTTCAGACGAAATGGGCTTTGTTTTGTGACAAAAGCTAAGACTGGAGGAGATGTACTTGAGAAACAGTCAGTTGGTGCTGAAGACAAGAAGGGTGATTCTTCTTATTCTTTATCACTTAGTTTGATTTGATTACTACACATGTTTTCATTGTTCTCAGATTTTGGGTTTGTTGTTTTTGCATCTGCAATTTCTGTTCTCAGTGCTTTGAAGTCTTACATGTTCATTTGTTGATAACTTAATACTGATCTAGATTACGGAGTAGTTAGTCTACACCATGTGGGAATCTTATGTGAAAACTTGGAGAGGTCTCTCGATTTTTATCAGAACATTCTTGGTATGTTATGGTTGTTTCCTTTTTAGCTCTTCATCAGTACTTTGTTGTTAACTTGATTCATGAAAAGAATGTAACACTATCCAAATTAGGTTTGGAAATCAATGAGGCTAGGCCAGATGACAAACTCCCCTATAGGGGGACATGGTTATGGGTGGGTTCTGAGATGATTCACCTTATGGAGCTTCCCAATCCTGACCCTCTAATCGGAAGACCTGAGCATGGAGGCCGTGACAGGCACACTTGCGTAGAGATTCGGGATGTGTCTAAGCTGAAAGCGATCCTTGATGAAGCTGGCAAGCTTTTCTTTCCTCATCTGAAGTTTTTCATATGTGAATGAATTTGGAAGGAATGTTAATGCCTTACTTTGCAATTATATCCTCTGCAGGTATTCCATACACGCTTAGTAAGTCTGGGAGGCCAGCTATATTTTTTCGAGATCCAGATGAAAATGCTCTGGAATTTGCACAGTTCTGATGGCAGACATGTTGCAGCACTCATAGTGTTACATTGTGATGTTGATATAATGCCTTCAGGGGTGCCATTATATTCAGCCAATGATAGAGAATATAGACTGTACAGATAATTATGCATTTCAACGATGTACTCAGCTATACCCAGTTGGTCAGTTGAGAATGATGAGTTACATTTCTTGAAAAGGTAATATACACTGCTGGATCATGAAGGAACATTGTTCTGTTGAGTACTTCCTTCATTTGATTGTGTGTATGCAATAATTACATCCGAGAATTGTTCCTAAGCTGTACCCTGATTCTAATATATATACTTCTTTTGATCTGTGATGAACACAAACTTCGAATGCTCATTCTCATCTGAGCATCCAAGTTAAAAATATACGACAAAATTAAAAATTGATATGTAGTTTCTGTTTTGAACTTTTGGGAAGCTTGCATAATTGATGGATAATCAAATCCTCTATCCACTTACGCGTTCTGACATCCATTCTTGTATAGCTGAGCGCAATGTATGGTTAGGAGTTAACTCAGAATGCTGAAGTGTAAGCCTTGTCACCGGGGATACATTGTGTTTGTCAAGCCATGCTTTGATTGCTCTGTATTCATAAGTAAAGCCATCGGCAGAAATGTGTGGATCGTCCATAACTTCCTACATTAACCACGAGATGCAACAAGACAAGCAATTAATGATGTGTTCGCTACAGTTCAAAAGATAAATAAAATCTACAATCCTACAGTATTTTGGTTTACTACTCATAACATTTTACCTGAAGTATTGGACAATAGTAGTGGCTTGGTGCATCATCATGGTTTCTCTCATTCTTAGAACTAGAATCTGTGATATCAACAAGTCTTTTGAGAACCGGCAGAACTTCAGTTTCAAGATCCGGTCTATCCCTGCATCTAAGCTTTGAGCACCTTAATGCAAGTTCAGCCAACTCCTCCGTTTCATCTAGTGGCCAATCTGTGACCGACTCATCCAACAAGTCAGCAAAAGAACCATTGGCAATTGCATTTTCCACTATGTATATAAGCCTATTGGGATGCCGTGCTGTCAATACTTGGAGGATAATGACCCCAAATGCGTACAAATCTGATTTGGGTCTAATGGTACCAGTTCTCTGATACTCTGGATCCAAGTAAAAGAGTGTACCAGCAATAATTGATTCTCTGTACTCTGTTATGTTGTCAGGCACAATGTCTGTAATGAGTTTAGCGAGCCCGACGTCCCCAATTTTGCTCAAGTAGTTTCTGTCTAGTAAAATATTACCAGGTTTTAGATCTCGATGCACAATAGGGTCTGTCTTTGAGTTGTGTAAGAATGCAAGCCCACATGCTACTTCAAAAATTATCCTGAACCTAACAGTCCAAGGGAGAGATGGTTTTCCACTCCGGCAGTGGGAGATATAATCTTCCAGGTTCCCATTTTCCAGGTATTCATAGACCAGGCAACCGATTTCTGGACAGGCTCCAAGAAGCAAAACTATGTTAGGATGGTGTAGCTGACTAAGAATTTCAACCTGCACAAATTGGCAGAGAAAATAAGGGAGTGTTTACATCATAGTTAAAGCAACTTGATTGAGTATACTCAGCAGTCGGCATCAAGTATTCAATGTTTATAAGAAATGCCATGGAAAATGAAATTAGCTTGATTATATTGCTTGATTATTAAAGGAGTTAAAGACTATTTAGAACTAAATATGAATTATGAGAAAATTTCTGAGCATAAGAAAAATATCAAGAATTTAAAGAGCAAGAAGAAAAGAGCCTATACCTCTTTCAGAAATTCCTCTTTCCTGTCAACTGCATCAGGTCGAAGAACCTTAACAGCTACTGGGGTTTGATCAAGACTGCACTTGTAAACTTTCCCATACCCTCCTTCACCAATCACATTAGTCTCTGAGAAGAAGTTTGTTGCCACCTCTATTTCCTTCCTACTGTATCTCCTGTACCTATTGTCACTTGAGAAAAGTGCATCAACAAATTCCTTCTTCTCTTTCAACTCTTTCAGGGCATTTAATTCAGCAATTTGCCTCTCATAAGCTTCTTCAGCCAGCTGAACTTTTGCCTCCTCAATCTCTTTCCTGGCCTTCAAATGCTTTGCTGCCTCTTCAGCAGCAATATTTCTCAAAGTTTCCTCATTTTCAAGAGCAGCGTTAACTTTTCTTGCTTCTTCAAGGCATTCAGATGAAAGTAATTGGACCTGCAAAGTTAACCATCAAGTCATCAACACCGACATAAATCAACAGAAGAACTTTGAGCCACTGTGCTGTCCCATATCATACTGGTTTCCATATATATTGCAGGAAAGTTAAACTCATCTTTTTCAAATTTAACAGAATTATAGTACATGGCCATTACTAGTTCTCGGAGAAATATGGTGCAGATCATGTTGGCTATATCAAATAAAAGGTGGTGTCTCACCTTGCTTTGGGCATGTACCAGCTCTTCACAAGCTCGTTTGTACATGCCAAGAGTATTCTGCAATTCCGCACGCAACTGTTCCACTTCAACCTATATGACCGCCAGATAATATAGTTTATATTAAAAACCATCAAACCACTGCCTCGGGATGATAAGTGTATCTGATATAAAACTAAGAGAAAACAATCAGCATTATTCACCTGCTCAATGTTCGAAGAGATTGAGGAACTTCCGCGATGGAAAGATATAAAGTCCAGGTTCTCTTCCAAGTTCTGATGATCCCATTCCTGATACACACTAGCATTTTCAGGAAATTCCATACGCGTAAATGCTTCAGAACTTAGAACACTAAGGTCTGACATTGACGGTGCTCCATAAGCATCATGAACAGCAGATTCTCGATAGGAAGAACGACTTCCAGTTATCTGTTCATTAACATCTCTGGAATATCCCCTATCTTCTCCTCGATTAGATAGCCCGTTAGCTGTATTAGACTCTAAACATGAGAGGAAAAAATAAGAACATCACCAACTGAATCAACTATCAACTATAAAAGAAGCACAATGTAACCTACCATAAGCAGATGAGGGACTCGCTGATTTTGTGATAACTCTTTGTTTCGAAACAACGTGAATATCACAACTCGCGGGAGCACATTTTAGAACAACTGTCGGTACGTCTGGTCCCTTCAGTTTCCTAAACAAAGTCATCAACAAAAACTTAGCCTCAAATCTTGTAAAATCATGACCTCCTAAACACATTGCTCTATATGAACTCGTTGTTGTTAAGTAGAATCTGTAAAGAAATTGAAGCAATTTGTAATAACAAAGCTATATAACCATACCTGGTTATGTAATTAGAACTGCTAGAACCCAAAACCAAACAATTGATATCAGACTGAGATATAAAGCTTAGAATCCCATTTGCAGGAACCTCATACTCCAATACCAATGTCTCAACCTACAAAAAAGTTACTGCTTACTATTACCACACCACTACAGTAAATTCCAACATCACCTAGCATCATAGACACAAGACAAGACTCACCTTGTTTGACTTGCATAGCTTCTTAAACGGAGTAAAAACCTCCTCGTACTTGTCCTTCATGTCCTTCACATATGTCGCCACCACGCCCTCGTCCAGCTCCGTCACCGGGATACGATCTCCTGCTGCAGAAGACCAAAGTAACAAAAACCAAAGCAACCAATCAGCAACTGACAAGTGGAGAGCAGCAGGATAAGAGAGAGAGGGAAGTGTTTACATGGAGTTGGAATTGAAGTGACTCTGGGCATGACGTGAACCAACACGAAGCGATCGGCTGTGGGCATCAGATTCTCCACCGCCCACTTCATGGCGCGTCGGCTTCCGTTTCCGTCACCGCCGTTTACCGCCACTGCCACTGACGTCATCGTTTTACCAGAGCGGGTTTTGTTCGCTACGTGGCTGGGTTTATTTGTTCATTTTTTTTGAAAGGGGTTTATTTGTTCATTGAAAAGTGAAAACTCTTTTTTGAAGTTTAGAACGTTGACTACTACTTTGATAGTCGTCTATTGACTACTCTCTATTCTTCAGATCGGTTCAAAATGATTTGTATAAAACTGTAAACTATAATAAGATTTATTTATAAGATTTTTTTGAATGATATTATATGAAACCGGCATGTAAATATAAATTATGTTGAAACAACGAATATGTTGTTTATTAGTGTAATTATTAAATGGGTAGATCGAACATCGAAAATTTTAAAAATAAACCAATATATTGAACTTTGATTTTTTTTTGTTTTTCAAATTCAACAGACATTTTTATTCACACCGACAACAATTTTAAAATTCTGAACCCCTACATGCATTTGTAACACTTGTTGAAGTACACTCCGACACGGGACACGAGTGGTTACTTAATAGGATGTTGAAGCTGGCCAGGTTTGAAGAACCTTATTGAACTCATCCAGATACCTGTTGTTCAAATCCAAGTTGCAGAAAATTTCTCTCATTGCCCAAGCATTTTCCCTAAGAGCAGCACCTTCTTCGTCTACCATGACTCGTCTAATCCACTTAGCCACCGCTTCACTACTGAACGACCCATCTTGATCATCCCTCGGTATTTCTAACCCGACCCGCTTGTTATGCATGAGTCTCGCAACCAACCCTTGATCCGAGCTCGCCCCGGAAAATAAAACCAACACCCTACACTACCAGCTTTGACAGAATAGCCGACGAAATTTTTTTCGTCGGCTATTCCTTCTACCGACGAAAATTTCGTCGGCTATAATTCGTCGGTAAAAGCCCGTCGGTAAAAGTAATGGCCGACGAAAAAAACGACATCGTCGGCCATTCCAACCTTGGCAGACGAATTATGGCCGACGAAAATGATTTCGTCGACCAAAGCTTGGTCAAATATCCGACGAAATTCGTCGGCTATTTTCGAGTATGGCCGACGATTTCGTCGGAATATATTAATATTTTAAAGTTATAGCCGACGAAATTTGGTTTCGTCGGCTATTTGTTATGAAGTATAGCCGACGATTTGGGCTATTTCGTCGGCTATTTCGTCAGAATATATTAATATTTTAAAGTTATAGCCGACGAAATAATGTCAATTTCGTCGGCTATAACTGCATTTTGGGCAAAAAAAAAAATACCGGATCGGAGGAGGAGAAGAAGGAGGAGGAGGCCGGAGGCCGGAGGAGGGGGGGGGGGAAGGAGGAGAGAAAAAAAGCGGGAGGAAACGATTTAAAAGATTTAGAAGGAGAATAGCCGACGATTTAATATATTTCATCGGCTATACTTAGAGAATAGCCGACGATTTAATATATTTCGTTGGCTATACTTTGGAAAATCAACAGCCGTTGGATCTGAGCCATCCAACGGCGGACAATAAAAAGGCGCGGATCGCAAGAGTTTTGCCGACGAAATATAATTTTCGTCGGCTAAACTTAGAGAATAGCCGACGATTTACAATGTTTCGTCGGCTATTCTATGAAACATACTAAACTGCCGTTTTGAGGCCCTAAACGAACTCGAAAGGCCGAAAATACCCACACATCGTAGCAAAGCTATGAGTTTGATTCCTGGCGTCGTTCCCTTTCCGGAATGGTATCACAATCATCATTCGGACGCCGGACGCCAAATCTGCAGTAAACCGGGTTTTGACTTATTTCATTATTTCAGCACACGGATTTTATCGGAATCTTGTCATTTTTCAACCGTAGACGTATTTCATTATTTCGGTCATATCTTATTTGACGACATATTTGCATTTGAAGAGTGTACGTATAGTAACTATTTGAAACTATACATTCACTTAAACACTTAGTAAACAAGTTAAGGAACATTAGTGCATATGTTCTGATTTTGAATGTAAAAGTTTAGAAAATCTATTTCAACCGTCAGATATCACCGTTTAGATTAAATACATGTATGGAAAAAAATCCAACTTCAGCTGACAACGTTAAAGGCTCGATCGGAACGGTCAACCGGGTGAGTCAAACCTCTAAACGCTTAGAAATGGTAATTGGACTGTCTAAATGACGTTTTTTTGCCTGACCTTCAACAGATAATAGTTTCAAATCGATGAGATGCAACTAATCGTATAAAAATTTTCCTCAAAATATTTACCGAAAGTAACGCTACCATTAGGGAAACGAAAGAATAAAACCTTTGACCGCATCTTTCGACACTCAGATTTTATCAGAATCTTGTCATTTTTCAACCGTAGACGTATTTCATTATTTCGGTCATATCTTATTTCACAACATTTTTGCATTTGAAGGATGAAGCAATGGTTTAAAACAAAATAAATTAGAAAACTTAAATCTTGAAAACATATTAAACTGCCGTTTTGAGGCCCTAAACGAAGTCGAAAGCCCGAAAAGGCACACACGTCGTGGCAAAGCTGCGAGTTTGATTTCTGGCGTCGTTCTCTTTCCGGAATGGTATCACAATCGTCATTCGGACGCCGGACGTTAAATCTGCAGTAAACCGGGTTTTGATCTGAAAATATATAAACTTATAGCCGACGAAAATGACAATTTCGTCGGCCAAACTTACTAAAGTTTTCGTCGGCTATACTTTCAAAGAATAGGCGACGAAATTTTTAAATCGTTGGCCATTCTAGGGGGTATAGGCGACGAAATAATTTTTTTAGCGACGAAAGAAAAAATCGTCGGCCATTCAGTGGGAATAGCCGACGACTTTTTTTTTTAGGGACGAAAAAAAAATCGTCGGCCATTCTAGGGGAATAGCCGACAATTTTTTTCTTTTTAGTGACGAAAACAGTTTTCGTCGGCCATTATTGAGAATAGCCGACGAAAATTGGTTTCGTCGGCCGTTTTTTTTTTTCGGTCAGTAAAAGCCTTTTTACTGAGCTCCAACCGCAATGAGTCAAGATTCCACCAATCGAGGAGTGCCCCAAAACCCTAAGCTGCGGCGCCCAACCCCTCCACACCAAACCCCGGTCCTCGACCCTTTTTTCAAACCCGACCGGAAACACATCCGGACCTTGACCTACTTGACGACTCCCCAACACCCATATAAAGCACAACCCGGACTTCTCTACCCCACGCGCCAACTCATGAATGGCTTCTTCACTCAGAGTCACCTCCGTCCCCAGTGCGATGTAAACCACAGACTTCTCTCTCTTCTCATCCAGCCACTCTCTCAAAACCCGCCACCTGTCGTCTTGTAATTGGTCTTCTTTGAAAACCGGCGGCAACAAGCCGAGTGGAAGCACCGGTTTGCCGTACAATCTCGGGAGCAAACTCAGTGAGTCTGGCTCAAACTCGGGGCAGGTCCGGGTGGCCATGAAGTCGCAGCCTTCAATTGCAGCAGCGAACCTTTGGAAATCAGAGACCTCATCATCCATGCAGTCCCAGTGAGTGACCATCTCGTGCAGCTTAAAAGCCACGTCGTAGTTAGGGAAGTCGACCCATTTGGGGACGACGGTGAAGTCCTCAGGACTGCGGCGTTCACCGCCGAGTAGCTCTGACGGCGGGCCCAAGAAGGTCATGGTGGTGGCATTGAAGATGGTGAAGAATACCGAGTTGATCCCGAGGCGAGTCACGACTCGGGGAAGCCAGTACTGGGACACGAAATCGTGGACGATCCAGTTGACGTCGGAATGTTCTAGAAACTGCGTGAGAGGAAGCTCGAGCTTGTCGTAGGTTTTTTTGAGGTAGGGGACTTTGTTGACGGGTATGTCGGCGGTGGACTCCGCATTTGGCGGAAGGCCGTCGACGGCGGGGAGCGGAAGCTCTACGAGTTTGATGAGCGGCGATAGGGAGGTTGGGAGGCGGTGGAGGTTTTTAGGGGTGGAGATGAAGGATATGCGGTGACCCTTTTGAGCTAGGAAGTTGGAGACTTGGAGAAACGGCATAAGGTGGCCGTAGGCTAGCCATGGGAACATGGCGATGTGAAGAGGCTTAAACTGGTTATTGTGGCTCTCTTTAGTCGACGTCGCCATGGTTGCTTATCTTGATCGAATTCGATCCATAGATGTAGCAGCGATCGATGATAATTATATGCACGTACGTACTCATAACGTCCCCACAGATAGAAAAGTAATGGCGTTCTGTTAAGGACTTAAGGGTGATGATGATGATGAGGTCCCTTAAGATGTATGGTAGGTATATGTAGTGCTCCTTCTTTAATGGTCGTCAATGTCACAATGTGTACGTATCACAACTTGGGGAGAGAGGAGGAGTCGAGGAGATGGAGATGATCAAGCTAGCTAGGTTTCTGGATGAGCTAGTTGTGACTAGCAAGCACATAATATACTGCTCGGTTCAATCCCAAGTTCTCAACTAAATCAGGCGTTGTTAAGCTAAAGAATGGACGTACATGAACTGGTTAAGCTGATATTTTAATCAAAATGCAGAACTGTTGAGACTTAATTTGCTTCATTTGTGCATGCAAGCAATATGTATTTTGGGTTAGGCTAATTAGTCAATTTGGTGAGGTGAGGTAAAGCCACCAATGTTGAATAATGAGAGAGAGAGAGAGAGAGAGAGAGAGAGAGAGAGAGCATCTGGAGGGTGTCATAAGCAAAATTAATTAATTTTTCATACTGGCTGAGTGAGACGAGCATATGCTGGAATGCAGGATGAGACTAGGAGCTGATTGATAGTGTTACAAGAGAAATCCATAAATAATGCTATATAAAGCTATAAAACCACATTTGGTAACCACATCTCTCTCAAGCAGGTGAGATCCGTTATCAATTTGCTCCATTGACCTCTAATGCGTATGTAATTAGTATGTACAAAGAAAAACAAGTAACTTCTAAGAAGTGGGTGACTGGGTTCTTGATCATCCTCATAATTGATCTAAACTGTGTTCTAACTTGAAGGGAAGGAATTCATGTTTACTGTGAGATAGGTTTTTAACATAGTGCCTCCAGTAGGATCTGATAATAGATGTTTGACAAGGCGACTTCTCAAACTATTTGGTGCTATAACAAACATATATATGGCAAAGAGCATGAGATCGACCGACGACAGAGATGATCCCAGAAAACCCTGCCACATCCTGCAAGGGAAGAAGCAAACACCATCCATTATTCAAGTTAGTTCCAGGGCTGAATTAAACAGCTTTATGATTAATGTAGATTTGAGACAATATATGTGCTTTCGAGTTGAGCTGTAGACTGTAATGTATGTTTCTCTCGATCAGTATAGGAGGACAAAGAAATATCATAGAACAAGAATTTTGAAGGAAATGCATATTGGATATGATGCCGAAAAGGAATCATACCAAGTAGGTAAGCGGAAGAAGGTAGAAAAGAATGTCCGCATGCCCTCAATGTCCTGTTGCACAAGGAGCGCTAGTCCGAACAAAAAGAATGCTCTTTGGCGTTTCCTTTCCTGTGGCCAGAGGGTATTCCAAGCTGGGAAAAAAAAAATTATATCAAATGAAATGTAATGCATATACCAAATCGACGAGGCTATGTCTCTCAGCATGCTTAATCTCTTATTTGGTATCACCAAAAGGTGGTCTGCCAGCCAAGTAAGGAAGATAAAGGAAGCAAAATTCAAATGATTTATAGTTATCAGTTCGTAATCTCACAATGCAGGAGGCAAATAGATGTTAAACAACGGGATAATGAGAAGTTCAGAGAGAAATAAAGATCCTTTTTGAGAAAATTAGCATTCGGAAGGTAAAATGGAGATTCAAATACCTTGCATCGAGATATTCTGATTACTTATTTGACGGCTAAGACTGGCCTTTGAGTGATCCTGCTTCAAAATCTTTGCAATCACAGCAGCATATTTTGGAGCCTCTGACAAAGATCTCACGACTGAGTACCCTGCTTGTTGACAGTAAACTACATTGGTTATATATATCTGAAAACTCGGGAAAGCTTAATTTAATGGTTGATAGGTTTCAGTAATACCTGTCGCTGGATGTACCATGCTAGCAGCAGCACCAAATGCCAAGTTCTTTTGCTCTGTATTTGGTAATGACCCCCCAACTGGAATCCAAGACCATTCCTACAATAATTATGTAAAGTTATTCCCCTGATTGATTACGAGAGAAGAGAAACTAATCAAAACCATGACGAGAAAGATGTAAGAATTGTAATCAGTCCATAAAAGTTACCTCTTCATAAGTTTCTACAATACGGATTCCCAGTGTCTTTAACCTTGAGAAAAGCTTTTTCTTCAGTAAATCAAAAGGCATGGCATCTTTCGAAGCCAAGCAAGTTTCCTGCAAATTAACTTCCTGTAAATAAATAGTTCATGGTTCAACTAGTTTAACAGACAGTTAATGCACATTGAGCCAACCTCAAAGAAAATTCTTGTTGGGGACATGGCCATGGCATAAAGAAATGTTGGAAATTCTGCTTCCAAACCTAAAACCTTTTGTTTTGCGTAGTCTCTATAATCCATGAAAACCATCAGGTTGGGATCATATGGATAATTTTCCACCTGAAATTGAAAGTCAGAATAGAGGTAGTACGTCATTGATTCTCAATCCCTGGAGAGGAATTAGGTGTCACATATCATATATTATATATATGTTTTCTGATTTCGGCCTAGCACTAATAAACATGTTTCCTACCTCAACCTCCACTCCATAAGCTGTCTGGACACAGACCTTTGGACCACCCACCTCATATTGCAAAAGCTTCCCTGAAGCAGCTCCTGATGCAACAGTAGCAAGCCTATAATACCGCGTTAGATGTTTGAAACAATGTCCGGCAGCAGTATTAAACCATTCATGTCATCACTAAAAAACTTGAATTGAACAATACCTAGAGGAGATGCTGATACCATGCTCACACGCTATAAGGCTATGACCGTTGCTACCCTCGACAATACTCTCCACCCTTGAACTAAGGTACGAAACTCCTGACTCTATACACCTAAGAGAATCAATAAGAATTATATATCTAACAAGACCTGCGTTACACACAAGCATCACGGAGAAAACATGTCGAATCTGATCACCTTCTTAAAAGCTCCTCATGGAGCAAATTTCGACACACACGTCCATAAGCACGACCAAACAAAATCGGTTCACTCTCATCATCAAGATACACAACGGTGTCCTGCCAAACATGCTCAATGCACCCTTCTAGTCCAAGGTCTGAAGATATAAAATTTGCAGCAAAGAGCAAATGTCAGCAGAGTTTTGTACTGCTTTGAATCGGAAACTTGGTACATTTTACAATATGTATCATAAATTGTCTACCTCTGAATTCATCTTCCCAAACACCATAGTTGTTAGTGAAAGGCAGGTCAGGGCCAATGAGCCCAACTTTCAATCCCAACTTGGCCGACTCTGCAGCTAGAGCCAGACCAGCTGGGCCGCAACCGATCACCACTAAATCCAATACATCATCTCCTATAGCAGGTAGCTGCATAAGTAACAAATTCATTAAATTTGGGAATTTGACTATGCAACAAACAACAGTAGAGGCAGAGAGTCTAACCTTATCAGCGAGTTTAGACTGCTTCTCCATGGCCTTATTACGCTGCATTTGAACCAAAAGCAACTCCGACCCTCCGCCCTTAATGTAGTCTTCATCATCAGCAAAGTCTTGTTTCACAGCCACACCCACACAGCTCTCGCTTCCGGCGGTGGCTCTGACTCGAAGCAGAGAATGCTTGTTACACAGAGCACCGTAGCGAAAGAATGAACCTTCCTTTTTAAAGCTCGGAACAAACCCTCTTCTCCCAACCGGGCAAAACGACACCGTCGACATTGCCGTAAAGTTCCGAGAAGCTCCGAGTCCAACGTACTCCATCACCAATACAAAAACCGCCGGTAGTCTTGACACTTCGTACTAACAAGTTCACAGCTCAAACAACTCAAACAACATCAGTGTGGAAACTTCTGGGATGTGAGGGTTAGTTCTGGAAAGTGTGGAAATGTCGAATGAGTTCTGCAACGGAGGTCTGGAGAGTCGAGAGAGCTTACTGGTTGGTTCTTGGGGCGTTGCGGATAGGGAAGGGAATATGGTGCGCTTTAATTTGCTGAGGCGGTCATCCGAAAATCTGACACGTGGGGATGTTTTATTGGATGGAGCGTGGAGAAGTGGGTCCCTTTGTTGTATTAATTGTGGCTTGCGTGTTGCTTCCGTTTGGAGGGGAGCTGGTGAACCAATCCGCCGACTCACCGGTCATACTATTTGGGTGTTTTCCTTATTAGGCATTTGGAAAGAAACTGATTTACTTCCTATGTGTAATAAGTTTTCTTCAAGTTGACCAATTGCTTAAGCTAATCCATGAATGATATGAAGATAAATGAATATGCAACTTGTTCATTCACCGAGTTTCATCATTACATTTCACATAAAAAATTACCAAGTTACGTGCTTATGTGCTATATTGTTGGTTCATCTAGGCACGCAAGAACAAACTAGGATGCGGATCCTCTCCTGAGCATCCCTCTTACCTGACATTCCTGACTTTTGTTTAAGATGGTGACACGTGTCCAATCCGATCCAAGGGCCACAATCTTCAAGTTTCACTTCTCTTTTTTCTTCTTTACCTTTCCTCTCGTTTTTCTTTTCTTCTATTCTCTTATTCCTGCTCTTATCTCTCTCTCTCTCCTAAAATCCAGGCATGGAAAAGTTGAAGTATTCCCTCCGCCACTCCTTAATAGGATTGAAGTTATTCAGTATTCACCCTTCCAACATCAAAATGGAAAAGTTGTGTTCTATATATTTCAGCTGAGTCATCCAATCTAGCTAACAGCTTAGTCTTTAAACTCTTACCTGGAAAGGTACAAAGCTTTTGATCGAATTAGACAACAGTGCGATAGAATCATTAATTTAACAAATTAACATATTCGAATCGTTATTACTTGATCGAATTATCAAATCCAAACTCATCTATAATTCTATAAACAATGGATGTGCCGGAATCGCTGATTAACAATCCGTCGGATCGAATTCGATTGCCTCTTATTTAAGAACTGGCCTCTGATCAAAATCGGGCTTGGAGACATGGAGAGAAGGCGTCGATTTTAGGGGAGAGAGAGAGGAACAAAATTTATGGTGTGTTTGGATGGATCGGGATCCTCTCCTAATAAAAGGAGAGAGATAATCTCCTCATGAGATCTGAGCCGTACAATATTAATTCGACGGCCCAGATTGCTTTGCAGGGAGGTTGTGTGAATAGTAAAAGAGGATTGTGATCCGTCGGATTAAAATTGGACGGCTCAGATTGTTTTATGAGGAGATATGAGGAGAGAGAGATTAGGAGAGGATCCCATTCCTGTTTGGATGAGGGAAAATCAGGAGGAATTTAATTGAAAGTGAGGATTTCATAATTCCTAAAAGCAAATTCAGTCGTTTGGCATTATCAAATAGGAAATTCTAAATTTATGTGAAAAAGAAAACAAAGGAATTCATTGTTTAAATTCCTCTCTTGAATTCCTCACAAAATAGGTGTCATTTACAAATTCATTTGCAGTGTTCAATTATTTTTCTAAAATAAGACTTTTTATATTTTATTTTTTATTAATGTTTTAAAAACTTTCTTAATTTATAACACATTTCAAATTTCATATAAATATAACCAAACAATAGAATTTGCAATTGATGAATTTCAAATTGATGGAATTCAAGATGCCATCAATTATAAATTCCCATAAATTTCATAATGTTCTCATCCAAACACACCATTAGAGAAAAGAAGAAAAGAACCAGAGGAAAGGGAAAGAAGAAAAAAGAGAAGTGGAAACTTGAAGACTGTGACCACTGGATCAGGTAAAACATGTGTCACCATCCTAAAAAAGGTCAGGAAGGTCAGATAAGAGAAATGCTCAGAAGAGGATCCGAATCCAACAAACTAATACTGAATTTCAACATCTATTGAAAGTTTTATTTTGTGCTCAGTTAGATTATTTCAGATTTTTGAATGAAATAAGGAAGAATTTAAGAATGACAAGAATCAGTTTAGACCTTCCAAATTTTGCGTTTTAACCTTTTACAGACCCGATTGAATCCATCGGCACTCTATTAATGTTTGTCTTTAAAACTGAATATTTTGTTCTTGAAACTAAACCGCGCTTTCAAACTGAATCTCTTCCTTCAACAAATAATAAGGAGTAGAGAGGTACTTTCTCTCACACCTGTTTCACTTGAAAGCATAACTGGTGACAACTTATGTCACTAATTCAAATGGTAAGTTGTCATGTCCCACGAGAGGCCGAGACGATGTTTGAATTTTATTGTGTATTATGGGCTGAATTAACCTTTATCTTTTATTTTTACCATGGGCCCCAATAATGGGCCGGGGGACGAATTAAAGGACTGGCCATCTCAAACTGTACCCGTTTTCCTTTAATGGACCTGAATCCAGCTAGAGCTGCCGTCTTGAATCCTCTCCCATTTCAATTTACAGTCTATTAACCCAAAAAAATGAACAACGAGTCGCGGCAGTCGTAGAGAGAGAAGAGTCCGATACCGAAGCTTCAAATACGCAGAGAGAGACGAAGCGATAGCCAGAAAAAGAGATGGGAAATCCGAAGCAAAAATGGACGTCGGAGGAAGAAGAGGCGCTTCGTGCCGGCGTCAGAAAGCACGGCACCGGAAAGTGGAAGGACATCCAGAAAGACCCTGAGTTCAACCCCTTCCTCTCCTCTCGCTCCAATATTGATCTCAAGGTCTCTTTCTCTCTCTACCTTAACTCTCTCTCTCTCTCTATATTTACATATCGCAGCCTGTATCTATATTTATGTGTATTAAGAAAATCAATAATTTGAGTTTACTGTGCTGTAGGAGTGATGCTGTTTAGTGTTTTAGGGTTTATAAGAAGTAATTAAATGTTAATATCCTTGTTTTTTTGTAAAAGCTGAGGTGTTGCCTTTGTTTTGTACTAGAAAGTTCATCTTTGTTTTGTGTTGGTGAGTTGCTTGTGAATTGCAGTTGTTGTTGAAAGTTTGCGACAGGTGAATTTGCGGCTGTGTAGTTTTTCAATTAGTTTTGTGTTCCGGTGTACTTGATTAGACTTGGATTAGCTTGATGAATCAGTTTGGCTGCTGCTTATTGGAGTAGTTATGAGGCATTGTACTGGCGTAAAATTTGCAATTGGTTTTTTTCTTGTAGGACAAATGGCGTAATATGTCTGTTAGTGGCGGCGCGGGGCCCCCTAGAGAGAAAGCAAAGATGAGACCGAGAGATAGTCCTGTTACTCTATTCTCCAACCCCACCCCACAGACATCTGCCACTGCTCCTGTTAAACGTGAGCCGGCTGCAGCTGTTCTCAAACGTGAGCCATTGGTGGCTCCTGTCAAACGCGAGGTTGTCAAAGGCGAGCCAGTAGCAGATGATTCTCTGACAGAAGCAAAAACCGAAGCAAAAACAGCTCCAATGTACGATAAATATTTCCCTTTCCTTTGCTTTTTATTTTTATAAACTAGAATATATACGTAGTAACAAGATATTGTAGTACTAGCTTTCACAATAATAACTAGAATTTTTGTGAGTTTCATATTGTAGGAATGATGAGTGCATAAAAAACCATGGTTACGATCTAAACAAGATAGCTTGTTAGAAGTGCTTTGATGGTGGATGAAACCAAAGACCCTTCACGTAATAAGTAGATATGAATTGCTGAAGTTTGTAAACAGATATATAATCTTTGAGCTAAGTTGATAAAGACTGGGTCATTTGAAGTTCTATGTACCTATGAAGATACTATGACGTGGTTTCACATGTAAAACTCCTCGTCCAAACATGTGTAGGACCTCCTTCATACCATATGGATGAAAAGTTTTGTGACATAGTTTCTTGTAGTCAAAAAACATGCCAACTAATTGAAATTATAAGCGGGGTGCATGTGGAACTGTAGCTATCATCATCTGAACTGTATACCTGCTCTCCTTTACTGTTCTTACTTTGGTGCAATACTTGGCCTTATGGGGGCAATCTTCTTTTGCCTTATATTTCATGGGATCAGATGAGCTCCCTCCCTGCTAAATTTTAGAGTTTAGCCTTAGTCACAGTTTCATGCTTTATCCCTCTTAACCATCTCCATTGCATGTTCTCAGATTCTAGCAACTTTAATAGCAAGAGATGATAATTTGTTTTTATCTGGGTCGATGACTTTCCTGATTATTATATATAGGTACAATGCATTGATTTTTGAAGCACTTAGAGACTCAACAGATCCAAATGGATTGGAGACTGGTGCTATTGCTAACTTTATTGAGGTATGCTTGAACATGAAGCTCTCATTTTTTTTTTTTGCTTTGAATTTGTATTTTACATATTGCCGATCCTTATTTGTTGTTTACTGTAGGCAAAGTAGTTTATTTTCTTGTGAAGTGAAGTATGAGTGTGATGCTCTTCCAAGTTCTAGCTAATAGATTCAGTTTCAGGGAGTGATGGCACATCTCGTGTCCATATGTTAAAGCTGCAACCTCATTTTGCTTTTTGAAAATATAGGCCAACGTATTATCATCATATATTAGCTAATCGATGGATGATATAAATTTGTAATTTTGTACTTAGTTCTTCAATACCATAGACATTAGTAATTCCTTATCACTCAAGCTCGGCAGGTCAAGTTTCTTTTATATAGGCCAAATCATTGTACAGAATCCAGTATTTGTTTGATCTTTTCTTTTGCTGGCGATAATGAAGTTTCGTGAAAATTTAATAAAAACCACCCATTTTTATTTGTTCTGGAAGCCTCTGATGACGTTCTCTTCCTGCAACGGTTATACTGTCATGTGTTGTACTGAATATTACTTTCTATAGCTTAATTCACTTTCTATTCCTACAGAAGTTTCATAGAATGTAATTTGTTATGCAGCAAAGGTATATTTTGGAGAAAAAGCATGAGGTGCCCCAAAATTTTAGAAGATTATTGAGCTCAAGGTTAAGAAGGCTGGTTGCACAAGAAAAACTTGAAAAGGTGAAAACTTGAAAAGCTTGGTTATGACACTTTCAGCTTGAATAATCAGTGAAATATTTCACAACGACTGGCTTTATTCTTTGTGTTTCAGCAACTATACTGTTGGGATATTTTAATGCTATACCCTTCATGCATTGTGGCATTTCAGCAACTATAATTTTTTGCCTATTACAGTGAATTACATGCAGAATACCAACTTATATAAGTTGTCATATCTATGAAAATGTAGTTTCAAAATTGCTTCAAGATAAAAAGCAATTTGTCAGGTGAGACAAAAGCACCACCAGCCCCGAAACAGAATGATGCTCCACCGGCTTCAAAACAGAACGACACACCACCTGCCCCAAAACAGAATGATGTCCAACTTACGCAATTGCAGTGTCCTGCTGATGGTATCATTTATGAAACGGTCGAGGAAGCGGCAGTTGCTGCAGCCCACAAGATTGCTGATGCAGAAAACAAATCGTTTGTGGCTGCGGAAGCAGTGAAAGAGTCCGAGAGGGTTTCACAGATGTTTGAAGACACAAACTCAGTGCTCCAGCTGGCAGAAGAGTTTCTTAAGAAATGTAATTTTTTTTTAAAATTAGGACCTTAATTATCATAAAATTTTGGCATTTACTATATGCTGTTCTCTATTCGACAGATGAAGTGTTGTTGATCACAGAATTTCCAATTTCTTTGACTAATGTTGTTCCCACTTTGTCAGGTCTGCAAGGTGAAGTTTTTCTGCTCGTGTAACATCTGAATGGATATGCTATCCAATTAGTAGATGCCCCTGTGATTAGAGAATTTGATTGAAGAATTTGTAAAGTTTTATGATAGTTTCATTTGCTCCTAAGGTCCAATCGAGCAAATACTTTTGCTACCCATTTTTCTAATAAGGATTATTATTACATACCTTTTCCGACCGGACCTGGTGATGGGAATGACTATTGATTGATCTGTCTAGCAGCATAGATTCTTTGATTCTTAATACCTTATAGCCAGTTATTTTGTGACTCACAAGTACAGGTGAAATGGAACCTTATAGCCCGAAAAAGAAATCATAACTTGTTAAAGAAAAGAAAGGAATTTATACTCTCTAATTGTCGACCAAGCAAGCATTTTCGTTTATGATCTTACACAAAAGGATGAAAGCAACATCGTGAAACTTAAAGGGGCATGGCATATAGCATATACTGCTGTCATGCCTTCACGCTTTACATGATCAAACAGACGAATGAGTTGTAAACACAATTCTTGCTCCAAGAAAGCTTTTCTTTAAAGGGACAAAAAACCTCAAAATGAACATTTGCATTGCTAACGGCACAGCGCAATAGCCTAAGCATTAAGCATTACAAGTCACTGGTTCTCTAAAGATGCATTACAAAATCTCAAATCTTTGTTGTGTTGATGCAAATGAACAAGACAAATGAAAAGCAACAGGTACCTAGCCAGCAAAACAAAAACACCAAATCAAACTTTTCAGTTCGCAGTGCAAAACAGAGACAGAAAATCTATAGCAGTACAAGCCCAAGCTCTGCGGGGTTCAATGCATTCCGCATCCGGTAATTGTAAAGATAATAGTGAAGTTGCCCATCACCGGGTCCAAATTTCAGTTCTTTCAAAAATGACTCATTCTGCATCACATCCAATGCGTTGAAGACATCAAAATCCTTCTGTTTTGCCACAATAAGAGCATCATTCATCAACTGAAGCAATGGAGTCTTAGTCGTGACAGTGTAGTATGAGTAAGCAGCCTTCAAGATTGAGTAATTCTGATTGCCAAGGATCGATGAAGGAAGAGTGTAGAAGCTGCAGAAGTCTGTGATCTCATGAGTCTCCGGGCTCTCCACCAAGTAACTGTCCACCACATTCTCCTCTGGGAGAAGCCAATGCTCGACATCATTTTCATCAAAATCTGGTGCAACCACAAACTGGCTCAAGTAGTTCCTAAGCAATCGAGTAACAGCAGGGACGTCATGAAGTTCCATCTTTCTGAATCCAGGAGTAACTGGTGAATCTGGTAACTTGTATAGCTTTATGGTTCGGCTCATAGTCATCCTTGCACCAAGCCTTGAAAACCCAACATCAATAAGCTTCTTTGGGTTCAAAGACCTATGCCAGTACTGGCAAGTCGTTATTGGAGTTGGGAGAACCACTCCAGCTGTATAAGCTGCTTGCCAAATATTCTCCAAGTGAACCCTCCTTGTGACCTCCTTGATCATGACAGGTGCAAGTCTCTTTGACCTGAGCTTCTTATGGACACACAAGAAATTAATCTCAGCCATTTTCACAACCACATCACGGACCCGGATCCTAGCAGGGACACCAGTAATGAAAGCAACCAGCTTCTTATTGGTCTTTGCACGAACACCAATATGCCAGCTCCTATAATAACCCGGAGGGTGCAAAGCCCACCTAAGAAACTCCTTGGAGTAATTGAACCTGAACATGTTCTCATCATCCTCCACATAATTGTTCTTCAACAGATTGTAGACCTCAGTGCAGGTCTCTTCCAAGTCCAGATCACACGTGGTCCACTCATACTGAGTCGGTAGATTGTAAGGCTCCTGCTTGACCTCGGACAATGGCGTCGGGGGCTCAATTGGCCCCTCCGGCAGACTCACATCACCGAGATCCTTGAACTGCCCAACCGGCTGGGTCTCCCAAAATGTGTGCCTCTTCCCAACAGACATTGAATCCTGGAACTTTCGGACTATCGTTTCTAGTGAGCTGTCATCCTTAACAACAGCATTAGCATCTGAATCATGATCAGCTTCTTTAGGGGACCCAGGTGGAGAATTGTTATCAACCATTTTCAACTACTTAACGCAAATTATCTGAAGCACAAATATAAACAATTTCAGACTACAATAAACATCTGATAATCCAATCAAAATTAAGATAGCAAATTGTTTCTAATCCAAAAGCTTAAACAGTCTATAAAGCTTTCATCTTTAGATTCTTCATCTAAGCTCAAACCAAACCCAGAAGTGTAAATGCAATCAATGAATCTGAGAGTAAATCTAATACAGTAGTAATCAAACAGATCTGTGAAATTTAAGAGAGAATAGTTAGGAAGTATTAAGAAATAGAGAGCTTACTTGGTCGATTGTGCGATTAGGGTTGTGTGGATCTCAAATTTGATTTGGGAATTTAGGGGAAGAATGAGAGAGAGAGAATCTTTAGGGTTTTTGAGGAGAGCAAGCAAGCAAGCGGCTTTGAAGATGCCGCTGAGAATACGAGGGAGGGGGTAGTGTACGTATAATTAACCAAACCAACGACGACTTTTACCATTCTGCTGCCCTCCAGTTTCTGTTAAATTTCAATACGGCCCCTACGGTTATAACTAATATCCCGAATCGAAATAGTGATTATAAGCCCAACCCGATTTTGCTCATAGTCCAGCCCAATTACTAAGGGGCCTGCTTATGATGCTAAGTTTTATGGCGACGGGGAGGATGTTAAGGTACATTGTGTACTGGTGCTGTTGTAGTTTATGTTCTGGTTTAGTTGAGGTGGTTGATTTTTACTTGTGTAGTTGTGGTGATGATGGTCGAATTCGAGGATGGAGGTGGAAGGATTGCGTAAAGTCCGAGGTGCCTAGTCATTTGCAAGGTCTGTTATTCTTGCTTCAATTTGATATGTTGCTTCACTTTCTCTCACTTAAGTTGTTTGTTTCTTCTTCTTGTTTGTGTAGGAGACCAAGTGAAGCCGGTTATTAAACACCCACCTGGTTTCCTGCCTATCTTTCGTTCTAATCACGGATTCTAGTGTATGATAAGTAGAGTTTCAGCTGAGTTATGGTATCTACAACATGTAATAGTTTTCTTTAGTTTTGAGGTCAACACCATGCATGTTTGCGTCCGGAAGTCACTTAAAACTTGAATAATCCTACTGGAAGAAAGACATAAATATTGTGTTTGCCGATTATGTTTTATGAATTATGCCATGCTCTACGATGTTCACTCGGTTACTCTCTTTAGCATGTCTTGTACAGTACTGACTGATGTCTTTTCAGGGGTCCTTGGGGGGCTTTATCTCCAATTCCTGAAAATAATGCTCTTGCAGTTAATAATCAAGTACGTGAATTTTTCGCTCAGAAGTTTCTATATTCTGTTCTTATGAGCAGTGGAGTCAAGTATGTTGTCAAAGTGTATTAATACCTGATTTACTACAACAGGGAGGATCCATTTTCTCTGCTGCTGGTGATTCTTGTGTCTATTGCTGGGATGTGGTATGTATTTGTTGAAGGTGAATCTTTACTCATATTATGAAGTTAGTGCAAGAAGATGTACTTCTATTAGCCTCCATGATGTACATTGTTATTTCTTTAATCTAGTTGCTGCACCAACTGATTCCAGCATAATTTTTGTTGGAACTTTTTCAGGAAACAGGTCAAGTCAAAATGATCTTTAAGGGGCACTCAGACTACTTGCATTCTGTAGTTGCCCGAAACTCTACAAATCAGGTGAAGCTACATTCTTCTTTCTTATTTTTGTTGTTACATTCACTTATAGATTATTTCTGAGAAGTGAGAATTGAATTCAGATCATAACTGGTTCAGAGGATGGGACAGCACGTATATGGGGTAAGAACCGATCATTTCTATTTTCAAGGACTAAGGCAAAAAGATGTTCAGGGATGAATTCTCTGTAGTAACAATGTTTGGTTCTTTTATAGTTAGTACAGTCCTGTTTTCAACCAATACATTTGTTTAGATAATGAGTTACATGGAATTGTTCTTATTGGGTGTTGTATGGTTTCTACGCAGATTGCAAAAGTGGAAAGTCTGTTAAAGTGATTGAGCCAGCAAAGAATACTAAACTGAAACGGTCGTGTGTCAGTTGCATTGCTCTTGATGCAAGTGAAAGCTGGTTGGTAAGCATATATATGACAAGTGGAAGTAATTAGTCACATTTTCCTTCTTGCCGCTTAATCTTCAAATGATTCTTTTCTTCTAGTTGGTTTCTGCTATCACCTGATTGATCTCTTTTTGTTTTATAGGCTTGTGGTAGTGGTCGGAGTTTATCAGTTTGGAACCTGCCTGCTTCTGAATGCATTTCAAGGACTTCAACTCGTGCATCTGTACAGGATGTAGTATTTGATGAAAATCAAGTGAGCTTCTCCCTCTCTATATGATTTGCTGCTATTGCTACTATCTAGTGTCATACAAAACTAGAGAAACTTGCTTCCATATTTCTCTAGAAGAGAATTCCATGTTTGTGTAGGCTTCATTTTACTCGCTAGTCATTTTTGACTCTCTCCCTCCCAGATATTAGCTGTCGGAGCAGAGCCTCTACTAAGCCGTTTTGACATAAATGGGGTGATTCTTTCACAAATGCAATGTGCTCCTCAGTCAGCCTTTTCTGTCTCATTACATGCATCTGGGGTAAGAATGTAGCTTGATCATGCACTGCTTACTTGAACAATCTTTCTGGCTTTCTTATGTTTCAAAATGCGGATCCTTTTAGTACACGATGATTACAATTGTTAGTCATGAAAATCTGTTCTCTTTTCTCATGCCACCGCACCATTCCTCTGTTCAGGTTACAGCAATAGGAGGTTACGGAGGAGTTGTGGATGTTATTTCCCAGTTCGGAAGCCATCTGTGCACATTCGGCTGCAAATGTGTTTAAATAGAGGTCTCACTTATCTTCTACAGTTTGTCTGGTGTGCTGGAAATGTGAAAGCAGCGGTTTACTTAGCTCTGGTGATGATCTGTTCTTAAGGCTGAAGTCTTGCAATGTTGGGAAGGTTCCGGTGGGTAAAACCCTGTAAGAACCAAATGAAGCACTGAACCTTCTCGTTGTAAATGTAACTAACATACTTGGTGCGCCTATTTACTCCTGTAATATCGTTTTTCACTACTGAAATTAAACTTTGAATTTTCGAGAAAAGCTTTCTATACACAGGAAACAATTTGGGTCAACCCAAAGGAATAAATTAAGGAAAAAATTCACCATTGGTACCCAAACTTACCTCGCTATATAAGAAAGGTACCCGAACTTGAAAAACGATCACCATAGTACCCAAAGTTTGAAATCCTATTATAGAGGTACCTAGCGCGTTTTGACCGGCTGGCTACCCGGTTTTGGATGACGTGGCAGTTCCCAAAAAGATTCCGAGGGGCAAATGTCCATTATAACCCTCTCAATTACTATTCAATTGTTTTACTGTTTATCATTTTACTTTTACTATTTATCTTTTACTGTTACTTTTTATCATTTTACTTTTCACCATTTTACATATCACTGTTCATCTTCTTCCTCACGCTGCCGGAACAGTGGCGCCGCCGCGCCGCCGCCGACAGCTCCGCCACCACAGTGGCCAAAACCCTACCAATCGAATCCAAATTCCCCCAAAAGGATCACCCCATATGCTATAAACTATCATTCATATACTATAAATTTGTGCAAGTAAGAAGCATAAACAATTAAAATGTGTACAAAATGCATTGAAGCTTCTGGTTTCATTACAGATTATGATCCTGTCTAGCTAATTAGCTATCAATAAGATAAAAGAAGAAAGGAAAAACAATGAATCTAATTTTCTGTGTATGGTACCTCTGATCCCTTTTCAAAAAGAGGAAAAAAAAATTAAAAAGAAGAGAAAAATTGTCCCTCCCAGGCTACCATGTTTACAAAGTTTCACCACCTTCTATTGAAGATTGTTAAACATCAGCACAATTCATTGGTGCATATCCCAGCCTAGACTTCTTTGTGTCATAGAGGATGTGAAAATTCTGCTGCTGATAGTTACCAATAATTGAAAGAGCAGATTTAGGAGTTCCCAAAATCGCTAAGCAGACAACCTCTTGAGGTTCAATCTGGATGAAGTAGTTTTCAACTGGGAAATCCCAAACAGCTCCATCTGCAAACACAATTGCAAATTCTGGTAGCTCCAATTTCTCAACTCCAGACACATTGTAGCAAGGATCCAAAATCGGAAAGTCCTTCACTACCGGATACCCTTTAACCTTTTTCTGAAATGCCTCCTTAATGATCTCATAGGCAGGATCCGCAAAGTAACTCAATGTAGTACCTGAATCAATGATTGTACCTCCAGCTCCTTCTGAAGACAATTTCCAAGTCTCCTCGGGTATTTTCACCGCTTCTCCTCCGACTAGGATAGATTTGATCTGAACATAATAAAATGTATCAACAGGGTTATCTTTGCCAGCAACCAAGGATGTGTAATTTAATTGAGGGTGGCTCAATAAGGCCTTGTCCTCCCCAAATATCAACTTGCTGCTGACATTCGTATCGCTGTTTCTATCAACAAGACAATACGAAAATGAATGACCATATAGTGATTGAAGCTGAGAAGCAAAGGAGAGAGGCCCTCTCCCTAGTCCCAACAACCCTGCAGCCCCATGGAACAAGCCTCTATTCCAATGGCCACAACCATCCCCGACGCCAAACACAGCCCCAGCCGCCGCAAACGGCGGCCGGTACGGCGGCCCAGAAATTTCAAATTTCCAATTCCTCCAAAAATCGACCAATTCCACACTAAATTATACTTAATCAACTCCTTACCACCTCCTAAACACGAATTTAACTTCAAAATTCATCAAAAACATCAAAATCACACTTTCCAATTTCACCCCAAAAACCCTAGAAATTCGAATTTGAATTTCTACTTACCGAGGTGGATTCGGGCTAACTCCTTCCATGGAGTTGTCGAGCAGGATGAAGTTTCCCTTTTCCCCCCTTGAATTTGGCCGATCGGTGGCCGGAGGTGAAGATTTCGGGTCGACACGACCCCTCTCCCGAAAAACCTAGCCCAACGGCGGCGATTGGGACCACGCCGCCGCTACAGAAAGAAAGGGGAGGCCGAGCCGGTCCGAACGTGACCGGTGCGGCGGTCCAGTTCGGCCGGACGGCTGAGGTAGATGGAGGAGGGGAGAGCTCGGGTCGGCCGATCGGGGAGAGAGAGGGGGAGGAGAGAGAGCAGAAAAGAAAGAAAGAAAAAGAAAAAAAAAAAGAAAGGGATATTTCCCTTTAATTAAGAATATTCCTTTTTCTAGAAATCAGGTACCTCCATAATATGGTTGTGAGAGTTTAGGTACCTCCACTCGTAGTTTGTTAGGCGGAGATTACAGATTTGCCCCTCGGAATCTTTTTGGGAACTGCCACGTCATCCAAAACCGGGTAGCCAGCCGGTCAAAACGCGCTAGGTACCTCTATAATAGGATTTCAAACTTTGGGTACTATGGTGATCGTTTTTCAAGTTCGGGTACCTTTCTTATATAGCGAGGTAAGTTTGGATACCAATGGTGAATTTTTTCCATAAATTAAATGAAATGGGTCGCACCGACCCCAACTATGTAGGCCCATACGTACCCAGATTCTCCTACACGGACACGGGGTCCTCATATCGTCTCGTATATATAGCATCCAAACCCTGAGTTGGCACGATTATACAAATTAAAAGACACTCTTTAACGCACAAAGCTTCAGCTCCGTGGCGTAACTCCTCGGATCTTCTGAAACCCTAGCCTTCAATTTCGAACAAGATCAATCTCTATTTCTCTTCGAACCAATTATCATCATCATCATTCACAGGTATTGCTCTCTGTTCTTTTAACTTTTCACTTTTTAAGGTCCCTCTTTCTTTTCAATCTCTATTTCTCTTCGAGCAAAAGAGAATCTGGATCAGTCTCTTTTGCTCTGGTTTGTTTCTCTGATTAGGTTTAGTTTTGTGCAAGTATCTGTGTTCGATGGTGTTATGTATTAGATATCTCCTGCATTCTCTTCATTGAAGCTATATTGATGCTTTGTATCATATGAAACTTGTTTGTTTGGTATCGAAATTCGAATAGTTTGCGGTCGAAACTTCTTGAGTTTGGTTTTTTGATGCATTAGAGTGGAGTGTTTTTGGTGTCGTGCTTTTGTATAAGCTCAAATAGTACTGCTTTATTCGTCCATGTTTCTTCTACTGTATGGTTTTTGTTTCAAGCTTCGTATTTGGTTTGAGAGAATTGTTAATGATGTTGTTGTGTATTCTTGCAGTCATGGCGGCACCTGAAGGATCACAATTTGATACTCGTCAGTTCGACAACAGGATGGAATTGTAAGAATTCTATTTCCTGTAGTTTTCTCTTCTCAACTTTACCACATGTTTTTTGAAGTACAAAGCACATCTTTGGTTGGGGAGAGATGTGGGCGTGTGTGATTCTACTATTGTCCTTTTGTTACTTTCTTATGGGGAATTCATTGTTAACAGGCTTACAGCTGAAGGACAAGATTTTATTACATCATACGATGAAGTTTACGACAGTTTTGATTCCATGGGATTGCAAGAAAACCTGCTCAGGGGAATTTATGCTTATGGTAAATAATATCTTCCTCTTTCTCTCTCTCTCTATATATATATATATATATCAGTATGATATAACTTTGAAATTTGAAATACTTGTCGGACCTTGACTTCATACTGAAGTTCTATTGATTTTTACTTTCTTTCTGGATTGGTGAATGATTGAACACATAATTATTCTTTATCCAGGTTTTGAGAAACCATCGGCCAGTTCAGCAAAGGGGAATCGTCGCCTTCATCCAGGCCGGGCCTTGATGTGATTCAGCAGGCTCAATCCGGAACTGGGAAGACAGCGACCTTCTGTTCTGGTATTCTTCAACAGCTCGACTATAAAGTGACCGAGTACCAGGGCTTGGTTCTGGCACCCACTCGAGAGCTTGCCCAACAAATAGAGAAGGTCATGAGGGCCCTTGGTGATTATCTTGGTGTCAGGGTGCATGCTTGTGTTGGTGGAACTAGTATTCGCGAAGACCAACGCATTTTGGCAAGTGGAGTTCATGCTGTTGTGGGAACTCCAGGTCGTATTTTTGACATGCTAAGAAGACAATCACTCCGCCCTGATCATATTAAGATGTTTGTTCTTGATGAGGCTGACGAAATGGTCTCTCGGGGTTTTAAGGACCAGGTTTGTTTATAGATTTTACATATTTATTTATGGTTTTTGATCAGTGAGGATATCCTGCATTTATTGCTATGCATGAAAGAATCACGAGTATGTTATATGTCATATCATTGGATAAACGCAGAATTCTGCCGGGTATTTTCACTGAGTTTGTGTTGTCATATCAGTGATTTGTATATCTTGGTGTTGTTCTAATCGGTGTTTCCTTTTGTACAAGTGATTAATTGCTTCATATTGTTTTATTCTGTCCAGATCTATGATATATTCCAGCTTCTCCCATCAAGGATTCAGGTTGGTGTGTTTTCTGCCACAATGCCTCCTGAGGCTCTGGAGATCACAAGGAAGTTCATGAACAAACCTGTGAGGATCCTTGTGAAGCGTGATGAAGTCACCCGGAAGGAATTAAACAGTTTCATGTCAACGTGGACAAGGAGGAGTGGAAGCTCGTGAATACTCGACGCAAGGTTGATTGGCTGACTGACAAAATGAGAAGCAGGGATCATACAGTCTCGGCCACCCATGGAGACATGATCATGAGGGAATTCCGTTCCGGGTCATATCGTGTCCTGATCACTACAGATCCATTGGCTCGTGGTATTGATGTACAACAAGTTTCCCTTGTTATTAACTATGATCTCCCTGAGAACTACCTCCATAGAATTGGTCGTAGTGGACGATTTGGAAGGAAGGGAGTTGCAATCAACTTTGTCACAAAGGATGATGAGAGGATGCTGTATGATATCCTGAAGTTGTACAATGTGGTGGTGGAAGAGCTGCCTTCAAATGTTGCTCATCTCCTCGATCTGATGTGAAAAAAGTTGTGCTTAGTAAGACGTCAAAGAGCTGCCTTCAAGTACTTGTGCAATGTGAAATCCATCATTGTTTAGCTGCTAGTGTATGTATGTATTTCGGTTTCTTAGTTTTTCCTGGTTTTGGTTTTTTAAGTTTCCTAAGTTTTATATGAATGACTCAGATGGTTGGTTTATACTGTATAGTCGTGCATGGTCTTGAATGAGTTGTGGGGTGGGTTCTCTGACCATTCTACACTTAATGGTATGGTTTATGGAGAGGCAGTTGATCTTAAAACAGCAGCAGCCAAGTATCTAGATCATAATGGTGTATACATTAAGGGATGTTTTGATTTTAATGGTGTATCATAATGGTGTATCATAATGGTGTATACATACAGCAGCCAAGTATTACACCCACCATCATCTTCACTCTCTCTCTCACTTACATCATCATCTTCATCTTCATCACCACTCTCAAACTCTCTCTCTCTCTGTATTCGCTTTTGTTTGTTATTATATAAATAAATACCGCTCACCTCTCCCACACATTGATCGCCAATTCTCAAGCCTCACCGAACTTTCTAGACTCTCAGCTCTCTATATCAATTCCGCTCTCTGTGTAGTGGTGTAGGTGTTTCTATGGTGATTTCAGATTCGCCTGAAGGCGGAGGTGTCGCCGCGGTGGCGGAGTCGGATCTCCGGCGGAGGCCGATTGCGAGAGGCGACGCGGATTCGGATTCTAAGGACGGCAAATTGGTCGCTGACTCGGCCTCCAGTGAGGACTCGTTGCTGGCGAAGATCACCGGAGACGATAGCAAGGCGAGGAATGAAGCTTCTGTCGACTCCGCTCACGGTGGCGCGGAGGAGAAGAAGAAGAGCGGTGAGGATCGAGGTGGCTCCGGCGTGAAGTTTGCTTACCGGCCTTCGGAGATTCCGGCTCACCGGAGAATTAGGGAGAGTCCTCTCAGCTCCGACGCCATTTTCAGACAGGTAGACCAAAGCTCGGCTTTTAAATCAATTAGAAGCTAAATTTGTAGAATGCTAGTTCGTTTTTGATTGTTTGTCAAGTAATAAAGATGTGTTTGTTAAGAAATAGTTTCTGCATTGAGCTTTGGTTTAGAAGGAGTGTGGTTCTGATTGCTAGGGTTTGTTTTGATGAGCAGAGCCATGCAGGTCTTGTGAACCTGTGTATAGTAGTACTTGTTGCTGTAAACAGCAGGCTTATTATTGAGAATTTAATGAAGGTTAGCCGAATCCTGCTGTCTTTGTAATTATTTCATGCCGTTTGGCGACACCGCTTCTTTGTGTTTCTCTTTGATAAATTTTTTAAGTTTTGGTGCAGTATGGTTGGTTGATTAAAACCGGTTTTTGGTTTAATTCAAGATCATTACGAGATTGGCCTCTTCTTATGTGTTGGTAATGCTTTGTTCTATCTCTGCTATGATCTTTCATTATATTTTTTTCCCATTTATAAATTTGGGATATTTACTTTGTGTTTTGCTTTCGCTTGCAGTCTTACTCTTCCTATTTTCCCACTTGCCGCCTTTCTAGTTGAGAAGTTAGCAGTAGAAAAGCGTATAAGAGAATCTGTGAGTGAATCCATTGTGTCATTCACAAGTAAACTTCCTCTAGTCTGAGGAATAATGACATGCTTTATGTTCAATATCTAATATATGAACTGCTGGTTTGACAATACAGGCTGTTGTTTCTCTTCATATCGCCATCACCACAACTGCTCTTTTGTATCCGGTTCTTGTTATTCTCAGGTAAGATTGAACGTAGGTGCTGGTTTTTCATTAAGTTGCATTCCAGTTTTTTGGTGCCTATGATGGGGAATTCGGGCCATTGAGACTCTGTAGGAGGTTTGAGCTCTGTCACCATTTGACGTGCATTTCTTTATTCTTGCCGAATATGTTCAATTGAAACTATTGGAATCATTGTCTTGATTTGTAGTGTAATTCAATTGGAGAGGCTGTTGCTTCGTTTGGTTACTGATATCTTTTAGATGTCTTATGTTCAGTTAAGATGGTTACTGTAATGAACTTCTATTTCTTCAGGTGTGACTCTGCTGTTTTGTCTGGCGTTACATTGATGCTCTTTGCTTGCATTGTGTGGTTAAAACTCATCTCCTTTGTGCATACAAATTATGATATGAGAACGGGTATCCCATCAGTTGATAAGGTAGGAACAAAGTTCTCGTTTGGATCTTCTCAGAAGCTTTTGAATTAACAATTAGAATAGTTTTTTTTCCTGCCCTATTTCGAAGAGTGAGGAAAGCTGAAATTCAAAGTCCACAGATGATCCCTTTGTTCATAGATTTTTTACTGCATGGAAGTTCAGTGTTTTGCAACAATCACTTATGTGTTTTTAAATCTCATAATCTTTCTCTTATGTTAGGTGGATGTTGTGCCTGGTTCTCCAAGTGTTGATTGCTCTCATGAACTTTGCTTGAAAAGTTTGACGTACTTCATGGTTGCCCCAACATTATGTTACCAGGTAGGTATACTTTCCTTTCAGAAATCTGTGAAGTACAAGTATTGTCAACAGTGGCTTTGATTCTACTTATTTTTCCTCTGTCTCTGTTTTTCTTTCTTTCTTTTACTGGTTTTACTGATGTATCTGCACATGATTGTAGACTAGTTACCCTCGTACCCCATCTGTTCGAAAAAGTTGGGTGTTCCGCCAATTTGTCAAGTTAATCATTTTTACCGGAGTCATGGGATTTATGATAGAACAAGTAAGTAGAAATTTCAGCTTTTTACCAGCTTTGCTCTTTTGTATTATTTTGATCACAGAGGAATTGTGACATTTGTCTGCACTCTGCAGTACATCAATCCTATTATCAAGAATTCTCAACATCCTTTAAAGGGGAACCTTTTATACGCAATAGAGAGGGTTTTGAAGCTTTCTCTTCCATGTTTATACGTGTGGCTATGCATGTTCTATTGCTTTTTTCACCTCTGGTATGTACGGTGCACTCCTTGCCTTTCCCATGTTGGTCTGTATTTTAGAAAATCGTTTTCTTACATATATCATTGCTAATTTAGGTTAAATATTCTTGCTGAGCTGCTGCGTTTTGGGGATCGAGAATTTTATAAAGATTGGTGGAATGCAAAAACTGTTGAGGAGGTAGGTTTTATGTCCTGTGAAATGCAGTAGTGGTTCATCCTCTTACAGTTCTTTGCTGACATAAAATTTCTAACCATTGACTTTTGTTGTATGGCTCTTCTGGCTTGTTTGCCGCATCAGTATTGGAGAATGTGGAATATGGTATGTATGTAAATATTACCTGTAAGTTCCAAGTTTGGTTTCTGTTAATATTAATAAGTTCCATTTACAAGGTGCACTGTTGTCAACATAAGTTGCTCTGAGATAGTTGCATGTATTATAGAGTTTTGTATATATGTGTATACTGAACTTTTAACTGCTTGATACTTAAGCATTTATTACTCTTTATATTGTATTAACTGTGTCCATTCACTTCAGCCTGTGCATAAGTGGATGGTTCGCCATATCTACTTTCCTTGCTTGCGGTATGGAATACCAAAGGTAACCAATTTTTCCTTATTCCATTTTGAGTGATGCTTGATGAGGCAAAACTTAACTTGTTTAGAAACTTCCAAATTAATTGTTCTCTCTCTCTCTCTGATGTCTTTCAATTCAGGGAGTTTCTGTTGTAATTGCGTTCCTAGTATCTGCTATATTTCATGAGGTATATCATTTTGTTCGTCAATTTTTATTGTTACTTTATTGACTCTTTTGCTGATGACAAGAGCTGTATTTTAAAATTCACTTCTACGTTACAGCAGTCGATTGGTCTTTGAGTTTTGTGCTGTTCAGAAAATTGTTCCAGTGAATATTTAGATGCATTATTTTATAAGTTCGCACCATGTAATATTCTTTTTGATTCATCTACAGCTATGCATTGCTGTTCCTTGTCACATATTCAAGTGGTGGGCTTTCTTGGGAATTATGTTCCAGGTATAAACATTGAAGTTTCTCTTAACGTTTATACTTGAGATAAATGAGATTTTGGACGAGCACAGAGATACTCATTTAGAAGATGATGGATGCCTTAATATAATGGTTCTATCTTCTTTCTTATCACAGGTACCACTGGTCTTGATCACAAATTACCTGTGGGATAAATTCCAGAATCCGATGGTATGTCTTGTTAAGAAAAATATATGCTCACTTTGTTCGCAAGTGTTCGCAAGTAACTCTCTTTGTATCATCCACCTCACCACTTAACTTTATTTCCCTTTTTACCATCTTTTAGGTTGGAAATATGATCTTTTGGTTCAGTTTTTGCATTCTTGGTCAACCCATGACTGTGCTTCTATATTACCATGACTTGATGAATCGGAAAGGGGCAAACTGGTAAAATTCCGCCTTCTCTATTACAAAATGTGGAACCAATAGTTATAGAAGCAATTTACCCCCTACATATTCATGTACAAGGCAACAACCCTCATGGCATTATGCTGCTGCTGCTGCTGCTGTTGCTTCTGCTGCTGCCGGTGACCTTCATACCGCATCCGTTGCAACGTACTCATTGATTGATAAATTTTTCCATCTTGAGCATGATTTTTTGGGCTGATTCAATTAATTCTACATACAACTTCGGAATGTAATGACCACTAGCAGTAATTACCTAGTTGCATATCTCAAATCTACAGATAGTTATAGACTTTGTACATGTTTTCTTGGTCCAGTTCATTTTTATCCTGCCATGAACAGCAAGTTCTTGTTTGAATCTAAAGTCTATAACAATCCGACCTTCTCGTGTGGTTAAGAGGTGAATTGCCATTCACCACAATCGTCTATGAAGTGTTCTTGCAGTTTGTTTACCGCACCATATTATAAAAGGATTTAGTCCGTTCAAAACTAGTGTCAATCTCTAATTTCCGACCACCATAGTTTTCCTCCAGGTCAGGTAACGTGAGGATCACGTGACTATCAGCAATCTAATAGGAACTCAACTGATAGTAAACCAGAGCCAATACAAAACCCATTTCTTTTGGAAATACCACCGACTAAGCAAAGACAAAATCTTAGTCAACTTCACCGGCGAATTATATCTTGGAGAATGAAAAATATAATTACTTTACAACAGTTTGCCGGTTAAAGTGTGCCCATCTCCGCACTAACCTTATTATGCACAATTTGACTCTTTGACACAATCCTCCGAGAGTGACTGAGACTCTCTCGAAGCTCAGATCTTTCCTGAAACCCAGTGACAAATACCCATGGGCGATTTTCGATCCAAATCGTATGGACATGGAAGAATGGAGCTGGAGAGCTACTACGGAAATGGGTCCAATGGAGCTGGAGGACCCAAGCCCTCCGCCATTAATGGGATGCAAGATCTCAGATGCTACAGTGCATCCTATGCATGCCCACCAAAGACGCAGAACATTGATAACAACAACAACAGTAGCAAGTTCAAGAAGGGCAAGTCTGGAAACGGGTCGGTTTCGAAGAGCTGGAGCTTCAGTGATCCGGAGCTACAGAGGAAGAAGAGGGTGGCTAGCTACAAGGTGTACACTGTGGAGGGGAAGCTGAAAGGGGGTTTGAGGAAGAGCTTCAGGTGGCTCAAGGAGACTTGTGATAGAGTTGTGTACGGCCGGTAATGGTTGGTTACTTGCTTCAATTTTACTGAAAATATATATTGGTTTTTGGTTTATTGATTTTCTGCGCTTTGTCTGAATCTGTTAGAGAAAATTATCAAGATTAATGAATCTGTAATGTGTTGTTTTGGTGATGATGAGTATTTGTATATTGGAGATTTTGGAATCTGGCATTTTTTATTGAAGACTTAATTTGTTTCTGCTGGTGAGTATGGTCTGGCTATGACGGTAAAAATTGATATACGCGAATTGATATTAATCTGCTAGAGAAGGGAAAAGTTTCCTGGTTTGTACATGAATCACATGATACCTCAAGAAGGAGTTTTAGGACTTCAGTATTATGGAATAGTCTCTAACAACATTACAACAGGTTATAGGTCTCTTTGTTTGCCTGATTGCTATGTCATCATCTCAGATAATTTCTTCACTGATTTACGATCTCCGAAAAGAGATATGGAAGTGGACCGTATGTTTTCTTAAAAGAAGAATCGGCTTACTTTGTTATGTCTAAGTAGTGTCAAGCTTTTGTAGTGATTCTCCATTTCAGTCTTCTTCAGAGTTCACTAAGATAAGGTCATACAATTATAAATAGGAAGCTGCCGTCGGGGAGCTCAACAACAACAATTATAATACATCATGGCCAAGAGAAGAAGATGAAGCAGTACGTCGACGATTACCCGGCGATATAATCCGCCAAATCCTCGCACTCATTCCCACTAAATCCGCCTTCTGCATTAGCTTGCTTTCCAAGCAATTCGAAGGTGCATGGTGTTCAGGCCCTCATGAGATAGATCTTGACGAGGGCAAGCCACAGGCCAACCTTTACACTTCACCAACGTCTTGAAAAAGTATCTGAAATTCCGTACTGAGAGTAAAGAGCTTCATCCGGATCAGTCCTTGCATAAATTTAAGCTTCGCATGGCGATGAACCCTGTTACAGAAGATATTCTAATAAAGTTGTTGACTGGTTTTGCGAAAGAGAGAAGCCTCAAAGAATTAGATCTCAGCTGCCTCACTAAACCACGCTGCTTATCCTTCCAAACCCTACTTAATATCAACTCTCTAACCAGTTTGAGTTTGGAGCTGTGCATATGAAGGACGATGTTACTCGTAATATTAGTGCCATACGTCTTCCATTCTTGAAGACTATGTCCCTCAAAACTCTGCGAGTACTGGACAACAACTTCTGGGACAAGCTAATTTCAAGGTGCCCTTCCATTGAGTATTTGTCACTGACTTCATGTTCTTTCGACTTAAAATCTCGGCACTATGGGTTTATAGCTTCATGTAGTACTGCTCTCAAGTCTTTGGAGATGAGAGACTGCAATTTTGGTTATATCCATGTAGCGGAATGTGCGAATCTTGAAACTTTTATATTGGTTTCAGAATCTCCAGATGTTAAGCAATTGATTTTGCAGGGATGTCATAACCTGAAGAACATCTACATCCCTGGAAAGCACCTTGAATTCATTACGATATTCAGTGACACACCTTCACCTTGTGTGAAGGCCACAGTGAACACTCCAGAACTTATAAGTTTCTCATTCAATTCTGAAGACATGAAGGACAAGTGTATGGATGGTCGACCGACTGAGTTGTATCCTAAGTCGCTCTCCTTACGCAGATGAGCGGGATGAAATTTCCTTTTCTTTGAGTTCTTTATGTTCTGTTGACCTTATTCATCATGCAACTCTATGATGATGCAATCTCAATCTTTCAATCTTTGCTGTTTTAGAAGCAGACTAAGTAACTATGTGAGATTAGGCTGGAATAGGTAATTCGGAGGTGGGTTTTAAGGTGTCTTGCAGATTTTTTATTCGACGATTATGTGTTGTTTGGTTTATAAGTTCATGGCCATGGCAGCTGCTCTATACTAGATGTAAAGAATAACCTCATTTACTTATGTAGAAAATCGTCCCTGAACTAGACCCCGTAGCAAAATATACGACTGTATTTCCATTTAATTTGTTCCAATTTGCAGCAACAGACAGCAACAGTCACTCAGTAATGAAACAATTTCATTAATCTACCCTACAAGGGGCAATTGTACTTCACAACCCATTGAATGAAACACTTCTTGAAATTACTGAAAAATATACATTTGAATATACACTTGGTTGAACAATCAAAGATTCCGTTTGGAAGGACCCCCTCCCTTTTGGCAAAATCAGCAAACATATATGTTTGTAAAATCTTATAACTTCTCTGGTCAATGCAGAATCATTGTCAATTGGATTTTTCTCTGTATTACAAAACCGAAAGAAGTTATATTGAAAAGTTTACATGTGTAAATAAGGCCTAATTGGCAGAGTGTCCATCTTCAATTTCTACCCAGTACCAAACCAAAGCAACAACTACTACACCAACAAAACCTGCATTACGAAGTCTCACTCGCCAATTCTTCCCTTAATTACTAATGTACTCATATGATTCCATATCTGGAGGAAATTCCACAGGATACACCACCTTCCTGTAAGTTGAAAGTAGTTAGAACACAAAATCTTTTTATACGTAACAACAATACATCATTATACACATATCAAACAACTATTGCCATGGAATAGTGGAAAGCATGTAACTAATTCTTATGTACTATGTTGTAAATATATATATATATATTCTGTTGCGTAAATTAGCCTTAAAGTTTCAAATATCACATGTATAATTCTAATGTTGTAATGAACCCCTAGTCTGATTTCATCTTAGTTCAAATTTATATACTTTGTATTTCCTATGCAAAGAAAGAACGTCAGCATGGCACTTCCAAGCAATAGTAGCATGACTTCGTATAAGATTTCTCGTTTTATCTACAAGGACTGGAATCCCAAAGCAATAGATTGTAACTGAATATTATGAAGATTCTCACTTGAAGACCAATCTGAAACACTGAATAGTGGAAAGCGTAACACATCGGGTGTAAATTGATTTTGTTTCCACAAAGCATAACATGGTTAACAAGCCTTATTTAAATGTAGTTTAACCCAAATACATCTTGCCAGGAACATTCCTGGCACTTGAAATTTTTTTCTTCCAAGTTCCTACTGGTAGGAAGATTACCAATCAGTACCCCCAACTGGATTCTGATAGTGAAAAAACAACCATTTTGTAGAAAAATCATGAATTTTTTTTGGTAAATGCATAAATGATTAATTTCAAAAGACTTTTGATAAATCCTTGAAAAAAATCCTTGATCAATGGATTGTTAGCTGAAATCCAACAAAAAATAAATTTTCAAATTGATATTGCTCAAGCATGTGTTAACTAGAACTAAATCGACTTAGCATTATCTGTTTCAATTAAGTTAAACTCAATCGCCACATACAAGACTCAAGGATTTTCTATTACACCATCCTCTGGTTGTTGTAATCTGCACCAGCAGACTACATCATTTTCTTGTTATCTTCACACATACAGAGGTGCATCAGTTGAGATAAAAAGAATCTTAAGGTATACATACCATAATGAGCACTTGAGATTAAAATCTTCTAGCTCTCCTTGTTTCAGAAACTGAGCTTTTCCTATTCTCGGTGGTTTGCATTCCTCTCTCTCTCAACTCTAAATATTCAGAACAAAACTTATCAAGACGATAGTAGAGCAATGACAGAAGCAACAAAAAACAAGTCCAACATAAGCAGCATAGATAATTTGAGCATGCTAAGTGAGGTAAGAGGGGTAAATGTACTGACCTCATTGTGGGGCCCTATATTTGGGTCCTTATTTGAAATTTGGGTCCAAAAAAGTGGATTAGGCCTTTTAGTGGGTCAGAAAAAAAAAATACCCAAATTAGTCGGAGAACCAAATGTTGGATCAAATTTGACCCAAAGTGTGATTAAATTTACTTTGGACTCAAAATTGGGACCCACCAAATGAGGTTGTTTTGATAAACCCTATTGAGACAACGATTATATTTCTGACTATGCCTAATAATCTTTTGCATGTTCAATTGGTTATTATTGAAGTTGGATAATATCATTATATATTCAAATTCTATATTGAGTTGATATTCAAGTTTACTAACACATGTAATTTACGTTGATATTTGTTATATTGTAATGAATAAAAATTCTTGATTTTATGTTTCATGTCTGGTGAATAAATTATATTATTTTAAACTAAGTTTATTAATCTTTTTTTAAAACTTAATTGGAATGGATGTATACATACCTAAAAGTTAAATAAAACATAAATAAAAGACTCAAGTATGAATATGAGTAAAAAAAAAATTGTGTTATGAACCTACATATGAGTCTAAAAAATTGAATTAAAAATATAAGTCCAAAAATAAGTCATGTACCACCACAGCACTTAAAAAATAAGTCTTCTTATATACTATTCAGATTGACTCAATCACTATTCAGGTTTAGTTGGACCCAAATTTGAGTCTAAAAACTAAGTCCCCACTGCTGATGCTCTCAGGAACAACCTTCCAACCATGGTACAATGAATATCTCGTACTCTTGGAAATAAACAAAGCCTTCTATCCTAGAATCATTAGATTAAAATCAAATATCATTGCAGAATAATAGAGAATAGCATGGTGTAACCAATATTAGAATAAAGAGAACAAGTAAGAAGACCTTCTAAAGTCTAACTTCAATTTCAATTCTCCTTGTGAGACGTGCAACTTGTGCTTCAGCGACAGCAATCGTAATTTTTTGAACAACACTCTAAAACAAGAAATAATTTGGTTAAATTCAGCATACACAAAAAAATAAGAGTCATGGCAACAAGGGTTATTTTTCAGGTTGCCTTGTTACGTGGGGCTCCTTCAACTCACCACGGATGGAGTGAATGTTTAGCTGAAATCCAACAAAAAATAAAATTTCAGATCGATATTGGTCAGTCTTTTCAAAAATATGATAAATATAGACCCACCTCTTCACCCATACAATCCATAGTTACAGAACTCATTCCTAAGAATTAATAGAATGTATAAGATAGCAGATCCAAAAAGAAGAAGGAGAAATTGCAGAGAAAACAAGGTTTCAACACTTTTGCTTTACAGTGAATCTAAACCCATTGTTCATATTAATTGTTCAATGCAATTGAAATTTGACAGCACACAATAAGATGCTAGATAAATGGACTTGGAAACTAAAGCTTAACCAAATCAAGAACAATTATTTCAACAATCTTACAGAAATAATATTCAAAGATGAACATGCGGCAGCTACAAATACCTTCTAATCGGCATACAAAGGAAGACAGGAAACTAGTTTTAACTTGTGATCCTAACTTAATTAGTACTAAATGACACAATAAGTAAGCTTTTTGAAGTAGACATAATTTGTAAAACAAGGGTGAAGCATTGAGGCTCTGGAGGTTGTAGAGGAGTGGCGGCATATTGAAAGGAGGTTGTGGAGGTGCTGGGGGGAGCAGACTGACACACTGTGGAAGAGTAGCTAGAGATCAGAACAGAGCACTAACCGGGCCTAATGTCTATGATACAAAACCTGACCCACTCCAAAACCAAACCCGGCCCAATAAGAATTATTCGGTTGTTTTGATTTTCGACTACATGAGAATTTGAATTACCTCAACTCCCTAACCTCGGTTGAGATTCCTAGATCATCAAGACAGCAACCTTTGTTGAGATTCCTGATAATCATGGGAGAATCAAAGGAGCGAAAAGGTCAAGCCACTGAGACTATTAACAACTTCACTCCCATGATTATCATTCGACTCGCAGACTTGTAAATACTAAATACGATGCTTAGAAGTTATCATATATATTGTTTTGATGTGCAACATTCACTTTGTTTTTCTTTATCAGTAATAATATTTCTTCAAACAGAAACGCAAAAGATTACAAACATCCCAGTTCATCAATGAGTAGTAATTAGTCTAGTTACGCTTTGGTGGTCTGTCAGGAATTGTGCCAGGCTTGTACTTGGAGGCTTCATGTCTAGCTAGTTCAGGAGGAACATGACTGTTACTCTGAATGAGCATCTTCTTGAGATCATAGAACACCCCAGCGTCTTGCATTGTCAAGAATGTTGTGGCCAAACCAGTCTTTCCTGCACGTCCAGTACGTCCAATTCGATGAGTGTACGTTTCTATCTTCGGCTGCATTTCATAGTTTATTACATGTGCCACATCAGGCACATCAATACCTCGTCCTGCAGCATCTGATGCAACAAGGACATTATATCTCTTGGTCTTAAAACCTTCAAGTTTAGAAGAGTCTCTCTGTGGTTGCGATAAATCCGAATGCAAAGTGATCACATGATGATATCCATTCTTGCTCAAATTCTTGGCAAGAATATTCACATTTTTCTTGGTGTTGGCAAATACAATAGCAGTCTATGATCACCAACTACTTCATCAAGCAATCTCTTTAACTTTTCAAACTTTTCCGACTCCGTGCTGATCATGACCACATTCTGAGTGATCAAATCAGTGGTGGTTCCGGCAGTGCCAATGGTGACCACAACAGGATTCCTTAAGTAATTGCGGGCAAGTCGCTCCACAGCAGGAGGCATAGTTGCACTGAACATATGACTACGGTTCTGTAAATCTTCTTGTCATCGAGCTCTTCATCTTCATTCTCGGGTTTCAAGTTGCTTGAAGGCATTGCATCCAAAACACCAACAGTATCAGCCTCGTTAGAACCAGATAGTTGCACTGATTCAAACAGCAAGACGCCTCTGCAAACAATCTATCATTCGCCCCGGTGTGGCAATGACAACCTCACATCCTTGTGCAATTCTAAAGCCCTGTTCCTCAATCGACTTCCCACCAACAATAGATACCACCTTGATACCCAAGTAATGTGCAAACTTGACAGTCTCTTTCTCAATCTGCTGCGCAAGCTCGCGAGTAGGTGCCAAAACCACAGCATAAGGCCCTTCAGCCTCATTCTCTTCACCAATAGGAGGCAACCTAGAAATATAACGTAACATAGGAAGAACAAAGGCAACAGTCTTGCCGGAATCAGTCTCCGCAATGCCAATAACATCACGCTGTTGCAAACCGAGAGGAATTGCCGCCATCTGAATGGGAGACGGCGTCTTGTAACCAGCCCTCTTCACAACCATAGCAGCTCAAAACTCAATTTACTCTCATCCTAATTCTTAATAGGTATAGGAATCCTAGACCCTTTGTATGAGATATTGAAGTCCACTCGGAAAATCCTCCAATCCCTCTCATTCATCTCCTCAAGCTTCTTATCACTCCAATGTCGATCCACCTTCATATCAAAAGAATCATAGACTACTTCCTCCACACGGCCCTCCTTGTAACGAAGCTCCCTCTCTTGCTTGGCAGCCAGCTTCTTCTGCTCGCGCCGGTCCATCCCGGCACGAAGTCATCTCCCAAACAAGAGATTGGCCTCATGAGGGTTTTGGTACAAGGGGTGGGTTCATGTCACGAGAAGTGTCCTCAGTGTTCTCCCAATCAAAAGAGAACCGGAACTTCTCGCTAGGTTTAGTAACACGTTTCGTAGGCTTGTTGGAACCTAGATACTGCTCTTTATAATGACTTCAAGCTCCTTCTCTAGGCGGTTAGCCCTAGCTTCCTCTTCACTCTTCCTCGTACGATGGTCGCCTTCACGGTGGCTTCGCCTCTCCGATGATTCAGGCTCTGTTCTTTGGCCTGAATCATTGGAGGAAGAGCGAGTATGGGAGAGATTTGAGACTTGGGTTTCTTGATGGCGGCGTTGCAGACTTGCAGGGCTGGCTGCTCTCGTTCGGCTTTCGTTAAGAAAACGTTTGTTTGAGAGTTCCGTTCTGCCTTGAAAAAATTCAAAATAAACAGAGGGTGTACATGTAGTACAGGGCTTAAGGTTTCTATGTAGCACCAGGAAAGTAATCATATTAATTTTTTATTTTTTATTTTTTGGTTGAGAAAGAAAATGGAATCATTAAATAACAAGGAAAGTAAATTCTGAATTATGAGTAATATATGGGAAAAACATTTACAACTTAATCCCATCATGTTTCATAGTACAATACAACAAACGTTAAGTTGATGGTCTAGTGATTCCAGGAGCCTAGTGTATGGATTTACAGGTATGGTGTAGCTCTCTCTTTTCACTACAAGACCAAAACAGAGTTCAACTGCATAAAAGAATTTCGAGCCAATGCCAATGTTAGTTTTATAATACAGAGGTAACAGAGCCAATAGCAAATTTAGAAGTAAAAAACCCAGTTTAACATGTCGCTTTAAATCTGGGGCAGAAGAAACAGGCACCCATCTCTCAACAATTTCTGTTATTTCCTTTTGGAAAAAGAAAATTTACATTGTTTATCACGCAAATGGATTCACGTGTCAAAGCACAAGTTGAAGCAACAAACACTTTCAGCTCTCTTCCATGGGTAACTGAGTTCAAGTAAAAATCACCTCTCAGACTCTCACCTTTGATATACTTTTTTTCCTTCTTCGAAAAACCTATGCTGAAGAAAGCATACAATCAAATTAAGAGATTTACAGCAACCAGCAGAAGTCAGCACCATCTAGTAATGGATCCTCTCCTCATGGTCTAACTGCAGGCCTTCAAGGCCTCTAATGGCAGTTTCATAGTTTCTAATTTGTGAGCTATGTCTTCCGGTACGAGTTGGGTCTGATGACTCAACCGGTGAACTTCTTTGGCCACTCGAAATTCTGTGGCCTGTTCCAGGACTAGCATCGTTTGTGCGAACACGGTGTTCAGACTCGCTTCTTCCAAATCCTTCACGACTGCTGGAAACAGCAGGTCTCCTTGATGATCCACTAGACCGGCCCATCATATTGGGATTTGATAACTGCAAGTTGGAAAGCATGCCCATAAGATTGTATAAATAAGAGGAAAATGCATTCTTGTCTAGCAAATTTCAAAAAGAAAGTGTGTAATGTACAAGACAGGAAGAAGATTTGGGACTCGGGTGTCTAACAGAGGCAACGACTCAAAATGCTGCTATTACAACATGATAATGGGGCAACAAAAGCCAATAGGCACTATGCGCTTAGCATTACTGCCTACAGAAATATATCAGGCGTCTCCAAACCCATATGAGACCCCAAAAAATGGAGTAAAAGAAAAGGCTTCTACATTTAGGAATAATGCAATTTAAGTCAACCCACCAGATTATTCTCTCTAGTTATTGCAGAATCAATAGCAATTGAATTTCTCTGCCTTGACGCACTTGCAGAATTTAGAGCTGGTCCTGGTATTCTCCGCCGAGAGGCATCCAATGAGGATAAACCAGCTATCCTCCCATCTTCCTCAGCTGCAATGCAGGAAGCAGATGTAGTTGGAAGGAAAGAGCTTGTATTTACACAACTTATAGATGTTAAAATAAAACAATGATAAGCTACCTATCGGCCTGTCCACAATGGCAGGAGCATGTGGCATTCCAGAACTAGTTCCAGCACCCTGAATGAAACAAGATGTCAATACAAATTCATCCGTACACATAAGATAAGAAACAAAATCATTTTAACATAGCAATTACAAGGGCACGGGTTGGCGGTGTAGCCAACTGCGACTGCTGATACTTCAAAATTGTCCAGTCAAACACGTAATCAAACTGGAAACCTGTAGCAAACACAAGAAGACAGGATGTGTCAAAATATGACTTAGCACATAAGTAAAAGATGAGGCCAGAACCATGTTGTAGGCAAAGAAATTTCAAACCTTCACGAATGAAGACATCACGGAATATCTTTTTCAGATAAACATAGTCTGGCTTATCATCAAACCGTAGTGAGCGACAGTAATGGAAATATGATGCAAATTCTGTTGGATAGCCACGACACAAGTTCTGCAAAACATTAAATTAACCAGTTAAAAGATGACAACATAAAGGCCTGAATTGCATACAAACAATATATCCCAAACAAATTACCTCAATTGAAGTAGAAACCTTTTTCTCACTAATTTTTTCATACTTCTGCTTCTTAGTTCCTGCTTTTAGCCCCTGCCAAGGAAGACTACGAGCAAATAGCATTATAAAACTAAATATCAACACATAGCAGTGCCAAAAAAACAAGTATAGGGTCATCAGAGATAATCACCTTCCCTTAAGGAAGTACATCAGGACATAACCAAGAGATTCCAAATCATCCCTCCGGCTTTGCTCTGTTAAGTTCAAAATAGCAGAAAGAATTAGTAAAAGATATATTACACTTACCTGGAACAACATTACATTAAAAATATCATCAATATGCATAAGGAAAGACTGAGACAAACCAATCCCCAGGTGGGTGTTCATGCTTGCATATCTTGCTGTTCCAGTCAAATTCTTGTTTTCTCTGCAGCATTCACGTCATGCAACATTTAGTTTCATTCAAAGGGCTTATTAGAAGCCACACCCGCAGGCATGCATCATTCATTCTCACCTATAAGGAATATGTTGACGGGTTGTACTATCCCGATATTTCTTAGCCAGACCAAAATCAATCATGTATACCTACAAAAGTGGAATTCAAGTAAGATTAGCATAAGCACCTCAATATATGAACACTCACAGAAAATCAAAGTAAATCAGCATTGCATAAAAAAAAAAAAAAAAAAAATTTTAAAAAAAAAAAAAGAGAAAAACCTGATTTGCACGCCTTCCTAATCCCATGAGAAAGTTGTCTGGCTTGATATCACGATGTAGAAAGGATTTGGAATGAACAAATTCGACGCGATTGATCTAAAATAGACATGTAGAGAATGTCAGAAACTAGTAAGTAAACCAATACAACAACTACGCATAAACTCAATCACCACACCTACCATTTGATCTGCCAGCATAAGGACTGTCTTCAAAGAAAGTTTCCTACTGCAGAAGTTAAATAAGTCTTCAAGACTAGGGCCCAGCAAATCCATTACCAAAACGTTGTAATCTCCTTCGACTCCGAACCACCGTACATTTGGTATCCCAGCTACAAACCAGAAAAAAACTTGTCATGCTTCAAATCGTATGTGTAAAACTCTATATAACAAAAGTACTCATCAACTGAAAATTACTTACTTCCTCCTTGTAGGATCCTGTACAACTTGGATTCATACAGCAACTGAGGATGTTTAGTCTTCACATTTTCCTATACATTGAAAAAACATGGTCATCAGCTTTATTTGCTTCAGGAGAAGTAACCACCACTAACAATGTAAAAAGACGCTACCAGTCTACCACACTCTTCACAAGCAAATAAAATTGCAAATTTTCGATATAAAAAAACAAATTCACAAAACTGAGCAACCAAACATGAATTTTAGATGATTCAGCATTATTTCCCCTGTGGTATTGATTCTCCTTATTAGTCTAAAAGACAGCAACTCCAAGAGATTATGGTTCATTACAAAAACCAAAACATGAAAACTACAGGACAAAGCTAGCTTATCCCACTAACCAATCAACCAAACCAGAAAATCCACTGATCTAAGAATCATTTGCCCCCCAAACCTCTGGGTTCAATCGCATTACTAATACATGACTGACATACTCAAAAGCTGAAGCATTTCTACCAGTCAGACCATAAACACAAATCATTCTCAAAGCACAAATTCAACTCAATTTTCACATACAAATTAGCACCAAATAAAACCATATATAAGCATCAAAGAAAAAGTCAACACCAGAAGCTCAATTGTAAAATTGAAGCAGCAACAACACTCACCAGCTTAATCGCAACCTCTTCATTCGTCTGAATATTCGTACCTACAAAACACCAAAACCCAATTAAAAAGATCAATAATTTAAACACCTTCACAAAAATCCACAAATCCAAAAATTAATTAAAATCAGAGAAAGCACGAACCGAGATAGATCTCTCCGAACGAGCCGCTTCCGATCTTCCGACCCAGCCTGAACTTGTTCCCAACACGAGGCTCCATTTTCCGCAAACCCTAATCCTAAAAATCAAACCTTTGGGATTTAGAAAAATCTAATATAAAGCGCCGAGCAGCATAAGAAAGCTCCGCCGACTCCGCTCCGCACCGCAAACGACACCTCCCGGATTGTCGTCCAATCGAAGAAGAACAAGAAGCAGAGAGCAGAGCCAGAGCAAACAAATTTGTACGGACAGCAATGCACGCTGTGAGAGAGAGAGAGAGAAAAGAGAGAAGGGAAAGAGAGAGATCTAGGGTTAATGGGAATTTTCTTTTCTTTTTTGGGGGTTGTGGGGGGTTAAAAGGTAATTTGGGGGGTTAAATTTACAGAGAAGGAGATAATGTTGGTGTTGTTTGTCTTTGCCTTTGATTCAACTTGGAGATACCTAAAGACTAAAGCTTTGTGTGTGGGATTAGAAAAATGTGTACCCTTTTTTGGAGTCACGTGACACGTGGACCACTTGTGTTTTTGGAGACCAACCCACCCCCATATTGTAATTTGTAAATTGAGTTTTTTTACACCTTTTGATGGCGTCGGTAAATAGAATATGGAAACAACTTGGCTAACCAGCCTTGGTTAGCTAGAACTAACACTAGCCAGTAACGAGACGACACGTGACATTTACATAGGCATAAAAGACATTTGTAAGGGTTGAGTGGGTATTTACATTATTATTTAATTCATTTTAAAGGCCACGTGTCGTCTCGTTATTGGCTAGTGTTAACTCTAGCTAACCAATGTTGGTTAGCCAAGTTTTTTCCATAGAATATGGTAAAAGAATTCGTTGTTGATGTCAGTGGCGGAGCATTGAAGGAGCAAAAGGGGGCAGCTGCCCCCCCCCCCCCCCCCCCCCAAGACTCAAAGTTTAATATATGGACTTAAGGACTTTCTTTCTAGTGTAATTATAGTTACCTTTGTTTATTGGGCTAGCCCAGTAGCCCACTAAAACTTAAATAAAACAATCCATGTATCAAAACCACCGAACCATATTCTCTCTCTCACACCAAAACAACGAAACCAATGATGTCGACGGCGATGAGTGATGGTCCCAGGCTTGAGAGTTGAGACCTCCTTGGTCGTGAGAGAGAGAAGACGATTAGCTATTAAATCTACTTATTACCATAAAAGGGTAAGAAATTGCTCTATTGTTTATTCATCTCTTCTAATTTTTACTGTATTTTTATGTACTCATCCTTGATTCATTGAAACCTTGAAAGTACCGATTTTGCTGAAATTTTGTTGCTAAATGCCTCTATTAATTGGTTGTTTGTTCTTTAGATTGCTGCAAATACAAAGAGGGAGCATTAATTAAAAAGTGCATTTGCAGATTTGTGGTTTAGCACTTAAGCCACTGGAAAGAGAGGCTGGGTTGAGTGACTTGAGTCTAGCTGCCAAGTAAGCATAAAACATCTCTTATTGGCTGTTTGAGATGTTATTTGTGAAATTTCCTAATCAATCGAGTTAGTTTCTCAACATTCTACTAACAATGCATTATAATTAAACTTCCAAAATCATGTCACAGAAGACTATAGATTCAATTTGTAAGAGGAAAGCTGCTGCTATATCTATATCCAGTCCTTCAGAACCGGCTAAAATAGCTTCTGCATCCAATGTTGAGACTGCGATAAATGGTGAGCATCCTTTAAAGTCTCCTAGAGTTGAGTTTACAGAAATAAATGTCGCCAATTTAGAGCGTGATCCTGCCAAACGACAACAAATATGGAAATATCATGTTGATCAACGTGATAAAGTTCGACGGAGTTATCTTCAACTGGGGCCATATCAATATCTCAAAGAAAGTTATCCTTTGTCTGAAGGAAATCGCCCTCGCCGGTTTTTAGCTTCTTGGTTCACAATGCATTCTTCTTGGCTGGAATATTCTCCGACTAATGATTCTGTCTATTGCTTACCATGTTTTCTGTTTGGACAACATCCAACTGGTCATCCTGGATGTACTGCCTTCACAGTTAAGGGATTTCAGAATTGGAAGAAAGTTACAGGGAAAAAATGTGCTTTTATGAAACACATGGGAGATGATGCGTCTTCAGCACATAACATTGCAGTAAGACGTTGTGCGGATCTCATGAATCCATCTAGGCATATTGATAAAGTTATGCATACTCAAACTTCAGAACAAATTTTGAAAAATCGATTGAGCTTATTTGTCTCCATTGATGCAATGAAGTGGCTGACTTTTCAAGGTTGTGCTTATAGAGGACATGATGAATCTATGGAATCAGGAAATCGAGGAAATTTTTTAGAAATGGTAAAATTGTTAGCCTCATATTCCCCTGCAGTAGCTAAAGTGGTGCTGAATAATGCTCCAAAGAATTGTCAGTATACTTCACCAACAATACAAAAAGAGATTCTTCATATCTTATCTTCTAAAGTCAGAAATTACATCAGGGAAGAGATTGGAGATTCTAAATTTTGTATTCTTGTTGATGAAGCGAGAGATGTTTCTAAGAGGGAGCAAATGTCATTGGTTTTAAGGTATGTTACTATTGATGGCTTTGTTATAGAACGATTTTTTCATCTCATTCGTGTAAATGACACTACTTCTCAAACTCTTAAGAAGAAGTTATTGGATGTTCTCTTACATCACAATTTCAATGTCCAAAATCTACGAGGGCAAGGCTATGATGGAGCTAGCAACATGCGAGGGGAATGGAATGGATTGCAAGCACTATTTCTAAGAGAATGTCCATATGCCTATTATGTACACTGTTTTGCTCATAGATTGCAGTTAGCATTGGTCAAGGCGTGTCGAGAAGTAAAACGTATCCATCAATTTTTTACAAAGTTATCTCTTCTTGTCAATGTTGTTGGCGCATCTTGTAAGCGCCATACTCAATTACAAGCTGCCCAAGCTGCTGAGATTGCACATATGATAGAAATTGAAGAACTTGAAACAGGAAGAGGTGCTAATCAAATTGGTACTTTGGAACGGGCTGGTGATACTAGGTGGGGATCTCATATGTATTCTATATGTAGTTTGTTGAGAATGTTTGGGCCAACATGTTCAGTTCTTGAAGACATCTCTGAATTTGGTAATCAAGCTAATCATCGTGGTGATGCAGATGCAGCTTTAGATTTTATGCTTTCATATGAGTTTGTATTTATCTTGCACCTGATGCATACAATACTCGCAACAACTGATATGCTTTCTCAAGCTTTGCAGCAAAAGTCACAAGATATTGTGAATGCGATGAGTCTAGTGTCAACCACAAAGACATTAATTCCGAATGAGAGAGATCATGGCTGGTCAAAACAACTTCAAGATGTAAACACCTTCTGCCAACTTATGGAGATCGAATTGCCTCTCATGATGTAAACAACTTCATGATACGTCTAGGAGCTGATGATATAACAAATGAGCATCATTACCAGGTTGATATATTTAATGCTGCCCTTGATTATCAATTGCAAGAACTAAATAATAGGTTTAGTGAGCAATCAGTAGAGCTATTGATTCTTAGCTCTGTTTTGGATCCGAGAGATGCATTTAAGTCATTTGATATTGACAAGATTTGCAGCTTAGCAGAAAAGTTTTATCCTATGGAATTCACAGAGCATGAAAGAACTCTTTTAAGATACCAATTGGTCACTTATGAAATTGAGGTGATGCATCATCCTCATTTTTTGAATATATCCTCAATGTCTGCACTTTGCAGAGGACTAGTGGAAACAAACAAGTCTGTTAATTTCTATCTTGTTGACAGACTAATTCGGCTTGTTTTGACTCTACCGGTTTCAACTGCTACAACTGAAAGATCATTCTCAGCTATGAAGATTGTTAAAACAACACTCCGTAATAAGATGGATGATGGTTTTCTGGCTGATACCCTGGTTTGTAAGATTGAGAGAGAAATTGCGAAGACTTTTGATTCTGATTCCATAATCAAGGATTTTGAATCTGCAAGTCATCGCCGTGAACAATTTTCTTAATCATATATCTTGATCTCTTTGTAATTTTGTATATCCTATTTTGAACTTGATTAGGTATACAAGAGCATGATAGTGTTTCTTTTTGCTGATCTTCATGTAGAACAAGGTCTAAATATTTATTGAAGATCGATTCTGATTATAAATTGATGACTCTTGATGTTTCCTTTTTCGGTTGTATTTTTCTTCCGCCCCTCCTAACGAAATATCCCGATAAATTGATGACTCTTGATATTTCCTTTTTCGGTTGCATTTTTCTTCCGCCCCTCCTAACGAAATATCCCGGCTCCGCCCTGGTTGATGTGTGTGTGTATTAGAATACAAGTGAATATTGGTGAGTCGAATCATTGCATATGGTGCTGGAAGGTGGGATCAGCTTAACCCCCCTTACCGAAAGTTTGCCAGATAAGGAAGCTAGCCAAGTAGCCAACCATGATTATTATTTACGGTACAGTAAAAAGTAAGAGAAACCATCATGAAAAGGTTCTTCAAAAATCTCAACGTTCATAACCTTCATATTTTGATACGCCGGCTAGATCGCCGTCCAAATTCCGATCGAATTGTGTTTCCGGACGATATTAATGCTGAAAAATACTCGAATCAAATTGACACATTGTATTTTAGATACGCCACATTGTTTTTTTAGATGCGTCATCAAAGAATGGAGGGTAAAGAAAAAGAAAGGGGAGATAGATATCAAACAAATGAAACCCAACTTGATATTCATATATTGATATTAAAGTTGGGTGAACTATATGTACACAAATATCTAGCTAGCAAGTAGCCTCTAACTCTCTAAAGCCTCCAGCTTGACCAAAAAGGTTGTGTTGTTTGACCAAGAAGTTCCAAAATAGCAATTGAATCTCACTTCTGAGACAAACATAGACATTTATGGATTGAAGAAAGTGGAGCCACACTTGCATTTCCATCCTTCAGGCTCATAGTTGGCATATTCAAGTCCAATGTGGTCAGTGGTTGTGGGAATCTGAACTGGGACACAAGGGACACACCTTTCACATCTGTGAGCACAGTTTGGTGGAATTGACCCAAGCCTTGTCATAATCCCTCTATAGTACTCCTCCTCTTCATAGTTTTCCTTCACTCCCTCAAAGCTTCTCTGATCAACTCCCTGGAAAGACAGACACAAAGATCACATATGGAAAAACATAGAAAAATGCCAAATGAACACAACCCAGAAACAGAAAAAGTGAAGTCTCAAGGGTTTAATGGCTGTGTATGAGTGTACCTGTTTTGAGCTAAAGGTTGCTCCTTTGGGATGAGGGTCTTGGTCTGTTTGGTTTATCAGAAAATGAAAGTTAGTAAACTCTTGCTGGATATGAGAGAAAATGCATTGCATGTAGATATGGAAGAATAGATAACCTGGTTGATGAGGAAAAGGCTTGCTAATTGTTATAGAAACACAACAGATGAGAAGAGAAACCACTAAAATGAAGCTGGATATGTTTGAGGTTTTCATTTTTATACTGAGAGGGGTACAAATTGCAGGGAAAGAGAGAGACTTCTTTGATGTAGCTGGAGAAACTACTACTAGTGAATGAGCTACAAGGTAAAGTTAGTTGCTTTTGTAGCCCATAAAATCCAATTTGTAAAAACAAAACCTATTGAAGACAAAATATAGTGCTCTCCTTCCCTCTGGTTTCTGGAGAAAGAGAGAGATTTCTACTTTCTTATCAAACAGATGGAATGATATAGAGGAGTAGCTAGCTCAGTCTGACTCTCCCTCTTAAGAAATAAGAAATAGGGGCGCGTTTGTCAAAGCCAGAACTAGAACTTTTCCAACTTAATATGTGAAAATTCATAGTCTACAAGAGTACCTACCAATCCAGTAGAAATGCTTAGACTGCAGAGCCTTAAATTGCTCTGGTATTTAAATCGAAAACTTTATTTATAGTGCTTCAATTCACAGATTCTATTATGTTTTGGATTACTGAAACTCTAAACCCAGTAACTCCAGAATTACTTTATGTTTACTACTTTGCTCTGTGCTCTAATGTAACAACTTAAGTAGAACATCTTGTAATACATATTGATTTTTGCAGGGAAGAGTTCCACTTCAATGATTTTCACCCCCTATGTAAAAGCTTCAACTCATTTAATAAGTGCAGCTTTCAATCAATACAAGAATCTCACTTTTTAAATTTACCCTACTCATGTGTCAAAATCAATACACACATATATATGTAAGAACTTGAAGAAATTCTAGGTTCATTTCAAGTTTCAAAGGACAGATGGGTTGATAGAGAAGGCACATACAGTCCATCTGGGTGACAGGGTGAGTCAATCTCTAAGATCTAGAGCCGTCCATTACTTATGAGCCATGAAGATTATATGAGTTTGATGATGGTGATAGAACAGTGGTAACTGTATTGAAAGGAAGACAGCTGACTACTTACCATTTTTGGTTAGCTTAGCAGTGCCCGTAGTTTTTATGATCTCAGTCACCAATAGTGGAACTTGGTACACAAGTTAGTTTGATTCAATAACTAAGAACACCTCTGTCATTGACTGCATATTCAAAAATGGCTTCAGTCCTTTTCCCCTCTCCAACCACAGAAGTAAAATCTAACCCTATTACAGTAATTACCTTAAAGCGGGCAGGTAAGCTAAATTACGACTGTTGCAGTTTGGTTTTGAAACTCTACCTTTGTTTTTTTTTTGGTACAGCTGCGTTATCACCAAAATGAGCAAGTAAAACTTTTTCATAGTTATATTGCGTTCATCCTTAAAGATGAATTATCATTTGTAAAATTCGTTGCATATAAACATTGTTTTCAATTCGACCAAAATTAAAATAATCCACATTGTTTTCCATAATACATTATACTATTGTAGTACTGGAATCTTCGTATAAATCAAGGGCTCGATATATACTAGGGTAATGAAGACATGAAGGAGTATAGTATTAGATAGGCTAGGGTGATGTATGCTTATATAATTGCAATGGTCATAGTTACAAAAGCAAACGGTGATGAGGTCAAAGAGCAAGTTTTCGAACGAAGAGAAGGAACTATTGTAAAAAGCAGAAGGCAGAAGTAGCAACCCAGAAAAACGCAGTGCTGGGCGTATTTGAAGACAGAGATGCATGCAGTGACTGCAATAGTAGCCAACGGTACATTTCTCTTAGCTTAGCCTATCCAATGTAGAGCCTAGAGGACGAAGAGGCCTTGCATGGCATACCGATAAAAGCACTTTCACTGTCAGTTAAAAGCACTTCTGCCACTCGATCAACGTACGTCAATCTTTTCTTTCTTTTCTCTCTTTGATTTGGCAGCTTCAGCAATAAGCAACTTTTTTTGCTAATCAGTCCCTACTTATCATCCCTACCATTGCTATGAATGACTCGATGACATTGTCGTACCTAAACAGAGCTTGGGGTTGGGGGTAGGGTTACAGACTAGCTTGGAGGACTCTGTACTGGTCTATATTTCTATAGCTGTGGGAGAGAGAGCCTGGAATATATGCTCAATGTGACAATGCGCTCGCTGCTTCTCTACAACTGGCATCTACTCGAATATTACACTCTCTACTCTCTACTGTATTGCTTGGATCATAACTTGTTGTACTGTCCCCATGCTCGATTCTTCAAACTAAATATTTTATAAAATGATGGTTAATTTTCATAATTAAGGCTTAGTTTGGGACAGCTGTGCTGTGAGCAAAATGGCTTTTGAATTAGCTGTGAGCAAAATAGCTTTTGAACTTGCTGTGAGAGGAAGCAGTTTAGGTGTTTGGTAAACTGTTTTCAAAAGTGCTGTGAGAACGAAAAATAATTTTTTGTGTTTGGTAACTTCGAAGTAGAAAGTGATTTACTTTGAGTGAGTGTAATTACCAAAATAATCATAAATATTTAAAATTTTATTAAAATGAATATTACTTCTCTAAATTATAGACTATGGTTTTGGGCAATTATTTTGGTATAATTTTTTTCCAATGTATGACCAGTTGTTTGGACCAAATAAAAGATTTACGAATAATTCTTAAATATTAAACACAATTCATTTAAAATATTAGACAAAGTATTTTCCACCATAATCAAATGGAACCATTACACAAAATATATTAGAGTCTATTAATATTGCAACTACAATGCATTCATGAGAACAACATTGTTTGCTCTGTGTTTTTCTTCAAAAGCTGCTTTCCAAAGCTTTATTTTCTAGTTTTTCGATTTCAGCTTTTGGAGAAAGCTATTTTGGCCAAAAGCAGCTTTTAAAAACTTTACCAAACGCCATATATTAATCCCAAAAGCTAAAGCAGTCTCAAAAGCAGCCTCAAAAGCTGTCCCAAACTAAGCCTAAATCTTTGTGATGCAGAAGCGGGGGGGGGGGGGGATGATTAAAGAATGTTTCTCTAATCCCATCAAAGGCAGAGTTATAGGGCAGGGTGGCTGTGGTGCTAAACTCAATCTTGAGGTCTGTGAAAAAATGGCTCTTTTTGTCTGGTTTTTGGGGTATGTCAGTGGCTCTGTGAGAGATGTGATTGAGTGATTTGATTACTCACTTCTGTGTTGTCTCCCTGCCTAGACAGAACAAAGAGAAGCTTATATATATGATGTCATAATTTCATTCTTTTATTTTTCTGTTTGTGACCATCTAAGAGCAAGCAAGTCTAGTGGATATGACAAAAGATCAAAAAATCATTTCTAACCGATTAGTCAAAGCTGATGTGGATTTGACATAGAGTCCCTTCATGTCAAATTTGACATGAACCAAGGCTAATGTCACTTATTATTTTATCATTATTTTCTCTCTCCTTTATGTCACTTATTATTTTATTATTATTTTTCCTATTATCTCTTTTAGCTCTTCCTCGTAATTTATATTATAATAATGTTTAAATTTTGACACATCTATTGGAGCAAAAAAAAATGTCAAACAATAACAATTCAAATTTGCCAAGTCACATGTCAAATTCAAATTTAACACTTTCTAAATGACATATCAATTGGACTTGCTCTAAGAAGTAAGAACTCTAAACTGTCTATGTAAATATGCATTTTTAATCTACATTTTAAAAAAATAAGAAATAAAATTAATGAGTTCAACTGTTACATGTTAATTATTATATCTTACCCACCTGAAGTAAAAAATACCAGAGTTATTGTCCATCTTTCTACTAGAGTTTACTTTGGGTGCCCTAATGAAGATGGACCCGGATCCTCTCCTGTTTTTTTTTTTTGCCTGAACTTACCTGAGCTCCATCCGACGATGGAGAGGCCTTGCAGGGGAGGTGGGCTGTTGGATCAGCTCAGCTCCTTTAGGAGCTCAGCAGAGGATCCGAGTCCAATGAAGATAGCTGTCTTTCTTAAATCATTTGCCAACATCGGTAAAAATTGTCTCATTAGATTAGACAACGGTCTCATCATTTATACCGGTGTTTCTTAATCATTTATACCGGTGTTTCTTAATTTTTTATTACCGGACATTGTTGGCATTTTTCTTCAAAGAGTCAAATGTAAATATAAATCGAACAAACAAAAGTCACAAAACACCGGTTGATAATCAAAAATTAGTATTCTTGTATTTTACTCTAAAAGCATAGGGCCTCCAAAATTTCGTTTACAATGAAACAATCGATTAAACATTTAAAGCCAACTCGATCCGGAAATGGCAAATCAAAATTAGGATAAAGATAAAAGCTATTATGCTCATTGAGGGCATGTACAAAAACAATCAAATTAACACCTAAATGAATGAAAAAAAAAATTAGGAGGATCAAAAGGAAGAAAAAAAATTGGATTAATTCCCTCGACTCCTCCTCCTCCTTATTTGGACACAAGGAGTGCCCCCTAGTAATTTCCTCTTAACTTTAGGTGGAGGGATCAAACTCAGTTAGCAGCAGCAATTGGGGTCCTTGGACTTGGCAGGCCCATATAAGCAAGCCTGGGTGAGAGTCGTATCTTTGGGCTGGGTCTAGGAGATGGAATTGGGCCAGAGTTAAACGACGTCGAACGAGCAACACGAGGAGATAGATTGACCTGTTCCAGTGCTCTGATTTGTAGGTCAGTAGGGTAGTCTCGCACACATCCGATTCTGGCTCCATTTCCAGTAGACCACTTGCAAGACAAGCGATTCGCCATGGGGGACATTGGTGGTTTTGAAATGCCACCATCGACCTTCTTGTTCTCTTCAGAACGAACGGCGGTGATCGGTGCCTTATCGGTCAGGTCATTGACATTGGTTGCGTTTGCACCGTTGGATTGCGTTGACTTGAATGACTTTTGCTTTGTGAGTTCACCCTCAGTTTTCTTCATTGAAGGATACTCATCATCAATTGCACACCTCTGTAGATAAGAGTTTGACCAAACATGTTAAATGAGTTTAGCTCACGTACATACTTTGAGATTGGTGATTTTGTCTAAAATTACGTATATATAAGAACATACCTTGACATTAGTGAGATCGACATTGTTATCTTGGAGGAAGCTGATGAATTCCATGAAGTTCTCTTCTGTTGGGTGGTAATGACCACTGTAAGGCCAAATAGCCTGAGATAACAAACCAAGTTAGAACACAACATAGAAACTAAGATTCATAATCAAACAGATGCTTAATGTGGTGTGTATAGTTCATAGGCATTGGATAATTTAGTACCTCAAGAACCCCATAATGGGCAACCAATCTTCCAGCTGCTGTGGTAGCACCTCCGGATAGAAAACTCGAATGTTGAAACTGACCCTTCTTCTTCTGACCAACATACAATTCCCTTGTTGTGCTTAGCACAAATATCGATTTCGCACCTTCATCGCTGTTAACAAGGATACCACTTTGCTTATATATCAGCTTGCCATCGTGCACTACTACTTCATAAGCTTTCCTTTCTTTCTGAAACATCAAACACAAAGATAAAACAATCAGATCAATATTCATCAATATGATTATGCAGCAAATATGTTTTTGTAAATAGAGTTGAGAGAAGGTTTGGAACTAACCGGTCCAAGGTATTTAATGCATTGGCGCTGAAGAACTGTCCTCGAACATTTTTCAAGATTTATCTCTTTGCCATCTCCAACATCCAGCCTGCATTATACAAATTGATCAGTAAGTTTCAAATATCATATCAGAAAATGTAACACCGAACATATTTGTTCATATGATGAAGACAAATCAACATTATCACTTACCAGTAAAAGAAAGGCTGACTGCTCTCACTTTCAAACCACAAATCATAGTAGAAATGTAAGTTGTGTCCATACCGATGGCGTGGGTCAATCTGTAGAACACATCAAGAAGTAACACCTTAATGTCAGATCAAGAACGATTACATTATAAAGAACAAAAGTTTACATAAGAAATCTCTAGTTTTATTGTAGGTCATAGATGAAGAGTGAACTTACAGCTTCAAGCCAATGTTGAAGAGCTAACTTTTGTGCTTTCTCATCCTTAGACAAACCTTTTCCAACCTGAAATAATAAAGCAAGTGTTAGTGCTGGAATGTATACCCCAACAATAAGATAAAGAAACATGAGAACAAATAATGTATTAGAACAAGAACATACCCTGGCAGCTCTGGTCTTAGCCCTTGCCCAACGCGAAACGGCGGTCTCTGGCTTCTCAACATTAAAGAATGAAACAGAACTCTGCTTGAGAGCTGCAGTATCTAAAGTTTTCCACCTGAAGCATTTGAAGATAACCAAATCAATCAAACTATTTTATCCAAGAAAAAAAACTGAAGCACAATTTCAATGGTGAGAGATAATAACCAATTGATTAGATACTTACCATAGCTCTTTAGCCCCCGCTGGAGAATCTAATGTGCCTCTCCACCTAAACAATTTATAAACAACCAATTTAATCAAACCAGTTTTAACCAAACCAAACTTAGATTGAAGCATACTAATTAAGCAAGTGACATAATAATTACCATAGCTCCTCAGCCACCACCGCACAATCTGCAAGGTTTCTTCGAGTCCGGTAACTCTTGTAAACCTTCTGAAGTGTGACTGCTGCAGCATCAAGCTCCTTAACCGGTCTAGGCGAAAACATAAAATCCGGTTGAGACACAGCAAGTGCAGGCATCGGTTTATGCTTCAACTCATTTTTGCCTTTACAAACTTCTGTCCCCAACATTTCCTTAAACGACAGACTTCTATCCAAGATCACATTTTCAGGCTTGCAATCCTTCAACCGGCTCGAATTGTTAAGGCCACCCAACTTGTTAGCCTCATCGGAGACGGTCGTGGTTTCGGTTTCCGTTTTGGTTTCAGAACTTTTCTTGAAGCTGTGTGTTCTTAGTATCACAGCCCCAACTCTGGGAGTGATCAAACTGGAGTTGTAAACATAGTCGAGGAAGTTGTATTTCTTAATCTCTGCCCAGGCCAAGGCAAGCAAGGAATGAGACTGCCCCATAAACAGTGGCAATTCTAAAGTAGAACACCAAAATTGATGGGTATCAAACAAAGAAGGGATGAAGGGTTTTGGGAAAGTTAACTTGAAGATCAAATCTTTCACAAGTGTGATTGTTATGACTCTGACTTGCTCTAATCCCCTTACTTATATAGTTATATATATACCTCAAAAACAAACAGCAACCCCAACTAGTCCTTCAAATACGTGTAAAGAATTGGAAAAAGGAAAATAGACAGATATGTGTTGCTTTGGAAATAGATGAGAGATTGGTACAGTGGGGGTTTCAACGTTTGAGTTTTCTTTGGTTCAAAGGGCACGAGAGGTTTGAGTAATTCAAAGCTGGAGAAATAGCTTTTGGCTTGGAGTATGAGGAGTGTGAACAGGTGGGTTATAAAGGTTTTCCACAAAAGATTGGAAATTTGGGAGAGAAAGAAGAAGAGGAAGGGTTGGGCGGTCAAAATAAGGAAGCTAGGTAGCTTTTGCCTGGTTTCCTTGAAAAAACACAGAAGTGGTTCGGTTTTAAACTCTGTGGAAGAAAGAACTGGGATTTTGTATTGTATCTTATACAGTCAGCAACTTCAACTGGGTCGTGGTCTTCATAGACGCACATGTTAAGCGAGAGTGGTCTTGGACTGTAGCCATTGTTGCTGTTGCTGTTACTGTTACCGTCACTGCGTCTGTTTTCTCGTATCTTTATGTCCCTTCCCTCTACCGACTGGAGAGTTTACTAGAACGCCCTCTTTCCAGCATGAAGTCTCAACCACCCTTCAATGTTTCAACCTAATGTAGCTTTTAGATAAGGATCCGACATCTATTCATCTTAAAAGATTTTGAATGCAATTGAGAAATGCTTGCGGGAACTGTCATGTTGTCCAACGACTAAAGTTTCATAAATCGAATAGACTTCACAATTGTAGAGAAACGCGACTCATAAATAACCGGATGATCACAATCTTAGGATTTGTAATATTAAGAGTGTGTTTGGTGCAGCTTATAAGTTGTTTTGTTTATAAGTACAAGTGAAATTGGTCATAAGTAAAAGCCAGCAGTCTCTTCTTACGTTATTGTCTTTATAGTCGTGATACGAGCGTCGTTTATATGTTAACATTTTTGGACAATACCAACTGTTCGCGTCGGATTTTACTCCTGTTAAACTGTCAACACGTGGGGATGGCGGACGTATGTCTCAGTCCTGATATGATGTGTGCGAGCGTGCCAGTACCTCTGGGTTAAGTACAATCTTGGTGCGGACGACGTCTGGCGAGCGAATCACTCTTGACGAGTGGATGACTCTGGCGAACGAGTCACTCTTGGCGAGCGAATGACCCTGGCGAACGTATTCGTCTGCTCCCTTCTACTTGACTTCTCGATCAAGCAACTGTTACGCGGGCGTTGACGGGCCGGCGTAAAGGGCTCAAACAAGACCTAATAAACTAGTACTAGGATTTTCTCTCAACCTATTGCAAATTGAGTAATCTTACTTCGATCCTGAGATGCAAAGCAGAGCTTTAATCAAGACCGCGGAATGGGTTTGCTCCCAACCTCTTGCAGATTGTTTGCTTCCAACCTCTTGCAGATTGGCTTGGTTTGTTACCGGGGTAACGACTCGATTTGTCACAAAATGTGACGACTAGACACGATATGTCTCTGCAATGCTTCGACACGAACGCAAGGCACTTTCGACAACCGCGGCATGTGTACGGCGACCAGTGGTGGGCGTAGGTTTGCGGCAAGGTTGGAATGGTGGTTTGCGGTTGGTGGAATGCAGTTCGCGAGAGATTGCTCCGGAGAGGCTTGTAAGATTTGCGAGGCGCAAAAGCTTGTGTGTTTGTAAGATGGTTGTGAACCCTTTTTACGTTGTCCAAGAGTTCTTTATATAGAGAATGCAAAACCTTAATGCTTGCGTATCAAGCATAATCGATTCTGAGATTAATTAGGACTCAAATACCTTAAACCACCTCTAATTCGGAAACCTATTCCTAGAAGGAATACAATTTAAAATATATCAGATTACCCATTAACGGATAACCAATTGGGCCTCGATCCATGCTCTCGGGTAAATGTCAATTTAGGCCTAAACATTGCCCCCCAGCCTTTAAAATTAAAAGCCCATTGAAATTGAGAAAGGTTGAGAAGCCCAGTCCAGACCCATTTTAAAAATCTGAAAAAATGTGTCGTTCCCTCTAACCAGCATAACTTTACCAATCGAGCTCAGAGGACTGTTCATAAACCCCTAAACGGTTCAAATCATACCGCTTCAAAAATTCACAGAACCCCTTCTCGGATTCTATAAAACCCTAAGAAACGTCAACTCACTCTCAAATTTCAATCCTTTCCCCATCTTATCCCAAATTTCAATCCCTTACCCCACCTGATGACTACGGCCGTGCCGGGCTGGGTCCCAAACAACGGGAACTCAGCAAGCGAGCCCTATCCTCCTTCGTGGACCGGTGTCCCCCGCTTCCGGTGGCGTTTCGCGAACAAAGTATCAAATGTGGAGACTGGAAATCCACTAATCATTTTGAGGTCCCCATAACCCCTAGTTGCTGGCCACTACCAACCAAATCCATGATTAGTTGGTACAACATGAGGCAGAAGATAGACCACCGAAGGTGGCGGTACGCCGGAATAGAAGAAGTGATCGACCTCTGCTTCAACCTTAACCCAAAAGGAGGAAACCGGTGCGCATTCATGTCTTTGGTATGTTTCTGGAATCCCTCTACAAACGCATTTGATTTCAGCTTTGGTTAAGCCAGTATCACCCTCTTAGACTTACATGCTGGGCTAGGATTTCCTTTAGGCAGGAGACCCTTTGATCAAGATGACTACCACCAGAGTGATGTACCATCTACCCTTATGTCAATTCCTAACAATATGAGCTATCAAACATGGATAGATGAATTTAGCCAAATGACAGATGACATAGGAGGAATAGCCTTTCTCGATTTCTGGCTGAATAAGTTTGTTTTCTGTCTATCCACCTCTAAGATGACAAAAACCTATAGAAGAATAGCTGCAATCCTCTACGCCCGCCACGAAATCAGCCTCGCCCCAATAGTCTTAGCACACCTCTATAGGGGCCTTTATACCTTCTCCAAGAATCCTTTGTGGGCCAAAGTACCTGGACCTCTCTGGATCTTAGAGATATGGGCCAATATGTACTTCCCGGGATTGGCTTCAGAACCCAGGGAGATAGGGGAAGAAAGAATCATGGGAGCAGCATACCCCGGTCAACCGCCCAAGTATGGCCAGGGCTACGCGGCCTGCTTCGATATCATCTACCGAACAGACGCCGAGGGCTTTTATTCGGAGGCGCAGATGCTTCTCAAACGAAAGCACCCCCCCCTCAGCCCTGAAAACCGGCTTCTTACCGTCCGTTGACCAATGTGAGGAGGGGAAGAAATTATTTCTCCAGTGTATATCCATGGCGGATCTCCCCCTCATCTCTTCAGACAAAGGTGGACAGGGCGTCGAAGTATATGCTCCTCAACTGTTCACCCGACAATTTGGACTTACGCAGCTTCTGCCCTATCTGCCAGTCCAAAGCCTCAACTTGTTCTCCGCCTGGCGACCAAGCAAGGATACTCCGGCGAACGAGGATGCCCCAGGTACTTCTGCTTTGCGCCCTGCAACTTTCCCCTCTTTAGAACAATGTCCAGAACTGGAAATCTCCAATATTGCCACTGAAAAGTATCAAGTCTGGTGGGATAACCTCTGGGGATATTCCTTTAAGAAGGAGTCCTTGTATTATTTCCGGACGTTATTTGGAAATCAATGCCAATCTCTCACCTGCCAAGATGCTGAGGTACTCGATGGGGGTCCTTTGTACCCTGAACTGCCAAGCGATAGTGCAAAGGTAAACCATTATTATATTGTGATTTACCTGGTTTATATTACATTCAGAAAACCATTAATTGAATTTTTATGCCACAGGCCTCCATGAAACGCGCTCCTGCTGTAAAGAAAAGGAAGGCTACTCAGACTCCCCCGGTTGCTGTTCATACTCAGAAAAAGACCAAGCCTCCTCCTCCCCCAGTTATTGAAGAAGAAGATCCTGAGGACAGCATACCAGTAAGTATCTACTTCAATCCACCACTATCCTGCATCTATAGTTCAAATAGATTGTAGACCAAATTATAAATCTGATGTAGTTGGCGAACTTTCTTCCTCAGGGGCTAATTCCTAGAAGATGTAAGAAACCAATCGCGGCCGCTGCATCGTAACCAAACCGATTGAGATCTCCTCAAGTGAGTCTTATGGTTCCTCCATTAGTTCACCATCAACATGCAGCCTCGATTCCAGAGATGAAATTCCTCGGAATGCTGCCGAAGTTCAACGAACTTGGCGAGAACTCGAGGAAATGATTGAGCAAGTCCGGAGAATCCCTCTGAACGCTACTCCTCTAAAACATATTCCTGCTGATACATGTACCACCTGCACCCCCTTGGTCATTGCTCCATCCACTGCAAAAACTGATCATCTGACCACTCCAGCTCCTTTTGCAAAGCAAACCAAGGAGGGAACAACATCCGCCAACGTTCCAGCAGCACCGGCGACTGATGGACAACCTCCAGAAACTGTACCTGTTCCTCCTCCAGAAATAAATATAGAGGCTGGAACAACATCAGAGATGCCCCCCGAGTCTTGTCCTGGCGGTCCTATGGAGCCAGAACCTCTGCGAATGGAAGTTCCAGCAGATACCTCTCTTGAGCCAGAGGTACCCCCTTCTAACAATCCTAATTTTTCTAAGTTATAGATTGTTTTAAGAGTTAATTTCAGTTTACTACCCAAAACTTTGGGTCAGGTTTCAGTTTCGTCCTTATTCTTTTAATTTAATCACGTGTGCCCTCCTACTTCTAATTTTCTATCAACCCGAGACAAAAATTCAATTTCACTTCGAATATGACGTCATCATCCGACATTATGTCCTTTGAAAAGGGTTGGAAACTGAAAAGTGGGCCAGCATGTCTCGTCCAAGTCTGAAAAGCGGGCCATCATGTCTCGTCCACGTCGGATGATGACGTCATGTTTGAAGTGAAATTGAATTTTTGTCTCGGGTTAATAGAAACTTAGAAGTAGGAGGGCACACGTGATTAAATTAAAAGAATAAGGACGAAACTGAAACCTGACCCAAAGTTTTGGGTAGTAAACTGAAATTAATCCTTGTTTTAATTATGAATTCTCACCATGCTCATATATTCTTAGATGAATGAAACTCCTATCCGGCTTAGGAATGATGAGAGTGCTGGCGATCAGTGCTGACTAAAGGTCTAACTGTATATGCCTCTCCACAAACTGCTCCTGCTACACCTAAGTCCATTCCTTGGCTAGGCGAAGATCCCTTGATGAAATTACTAACCCCAAGGAGGGAAACTTCTGAAGCAAGAGAAGTCTGGAGCTTCATGAGCCAAATATGCAGAGAAGACCTCACAGATGGGAGGGTCCACGAAAAGATTGAACATGCGCTTCAGACCTTAGAAAGTCAAGTTGATCGCCTGCCCGCCACTATTCAGGACAGAGTTAGGGAGATTCTGGCAGCCTTTCCCGAACTCCTGGGTTCCCTTCAGAGCAAGGAGGATGAAACCCCGAAACGAGAAGCACAGACAAGCAAGAAGACTTCAGTGCTTTCCAACGCCATGAAGTCCTATTCCTCCCTCGTACTTGCTGTTGAGAAAGAGGACGAGGAAGAAATCAAGCGTCTGGAAAAAGAGAAAGAGCTTCTTGATCGGAAGATAGCAATGGTGCGGGAGAGGCAGAAAACTCGACTTGAAAAAGCTCAAGAACAAAGAGTTCACTTGATGAAGCTTCGGGAAAAGACAGAGCAGAGCCAAATAGAAGAAGAAGAGCTCCGGGATCATATTGCCTATCTGAAAGCTAGGATAAGAAGGCTAGGATTAGAATTATTTGAACTTAAGACTATGGCCCTAAAATGAGTTGGGCCCGTATGTAATACTTGGTCTTAATATAATTTTACCCAGAATTAGCAGTCCAACCCTTATGCAAGACCTAAACCAATCCGGCCCATCTTCTACGTAATGAAAAGTACAGAAAATTCAGAAAAACATATTTATTGTTGTTTTCCTTGTTGAAAGTAATCATTACAAACAAATCATCAAACGTGGGATCATGAGCATTGATCCTTAACCAAGACAAGAAAAAGACAAGAAAACAAATCATAAAATAAGAAAAAGAATAATGAACCTCAAACAGATTCACAAAATAAGAAAAAGACTAATGAACCTCAAACAGATTCATAACCTAAGTAAGCATGTTTACCAATGGCGTTTTATCACTGGCAGATATGAACGCCAGGTCTTCTATGAGTAGTATCCCTTGTATTGCCCCCTAGTTGTCCTAGGCTGAGGCGAATAACGTTGCCTAAGCCAAGGGAACTAAGGCAGAACGTCTTCTCTCCTAATATGGAACCTTATGTTGAGGGTTGCCCCCCAGACTCAACCATAGCGATCGAGTCTTCAAATTTCCAAATACTGGGGAAGTATTTCTTGAGATGTCGTCCGTTTATAGGATTCTTATGGACTTCACCTTCCAAGTCTCTGAGTTGGTAAGCACCTTTGCCAACAATCCGATCGATGACAAAGGGACCCTCCCATTTGGGAGACCACTTTCCACGGCTAGTATCGCGTTCGCCGAAAGGAAGCATAGCTTTCCAAACGAGGTCGCACTCGCCGTAAGATTTACCCCTAGTCCGCTTATCATAGGCTCTGGCTACCTTCTTCTTTTCCAAGACTATGTTCGTCAAAGCCTCTAGCCGCCGCTCATTAAGATCCTCGTGTTCTTGAAACATAGCCTGCACGTAATTGTCTCCGATTAACTGATGTTGCTCACGAACCCGAAGAGACTGGACATTAATCTCCAAAGGAAGAACGGCATCATGACCAAACATCAGGGCGTAAGGGGTAGTTCCGGTAGGAGTTCGTTTGGAAGTACGATACGCCCATAAGGTGTTGTCTAGCTCGGTATGCCAAGCTCTTGGATTATCTTCAAGCATCTTTTTTATGATGGAGATAATGACTTTGTTATTAGCTTCGGCTTGGTCATTGGATTGAGCGTAATATGGAGAGGAGTGTAGAAATTGTATACCATAGTCTTGAATAAACTCTTGTGTATTCTCTGCCATAAACACCGCCCCCGGTCCGCCACGATGCACTCAGGAATGCCATACCGGCATATAATGTTTTGAAAGATGAAGCGGATGATCGTAGCTGCATCACAATTCCGAACAGGAATTGCTTCGACCCACTTAGTGAAGAAATCTGTGCCAATCAGTAGGTATTTGTGTTGGAGGGATGAATTGGGATGGATTTCCCCAACGAAATCAAGTGCCCAGCCCCTGGCGGGCCAAGGTTTGATAATAGGTTGCATGGGAATATTCGGAACTCGCTGAACAGGCCCGTGGATCTGGCAGTTGATACAACCCTCGGCAAAATTGATACAGTCCTTGAGGATAGATGGCCAAAAATAACCATAGCGACGAATTAGCCACCTCATCTTTGATCCACTCTGATGTGAACCACAAACCCCCAAATGTACCTCACGCATGAGCCGCTTGGCTTCTACTCCATAGACACATCAAAGGTCCACGCCTTCTTCACCTCGGCGAAGTAATTCATCGCCTTTGAGTAAATAATTAGTAGCCAAGTACCGGATTCGCCTCTCAGATGGGGCAGAAGGGTCTTGTAGATATTGGATGATTGGTTGCCGCCAATCTGTATCGATAAGATCTATGTTGGCAACCAACCACTCGCCTCGTTGTTCTCTGCGAGCTGCGAAAGATAGTAATGTCCTCGTTCCACCTTCAAGATTCGCTCCTAGACACCATTGGCGAGATTAATGCCGGTAGCCAGTTGTGCCAACTCATTAGCTGCAAAGTTTTGTTCCCGAGGAACATAGTCGAGCACCACATCAGTAAATTGATCTAATAATTCTGATGCCCGTTCCCAATATTGTACCAATTAAATGGAAAGAAAGGCACTTATATTCCTCGATGAGCTGTTTGATGATTAGTAAAGAATCACCATATACTTTGATTTCTTTGGCATCCATATCTAACAGCATCTCCAGACCAATGATGAGTGCTTCGTATTCGGCCTGGTTATTTGTGTATGTCCATTCAAGTTGGAAAGAATAAGAGTGCTTTGTTCCGGACGGACTTTGTATACAAATACCTGCACCTGCCAACGCATCAGTACTGCTGTCGTCAAAGTAAAGTATCCAAGGCACAGTGCCAATCATATTGACAAAAGGAATTGGATCGTGAATCGATTCCTCCAGAGGATGATGGAGTAAGAAGTCAGCCACTGACTGCCCCGTCATCGCCTTCAAAGGTGCATATTGTAAAGAGAACTCAGAGAGGGCCAAGATCCACTTGTCGATCCTACCTCTTAAGATAGGTCTAGTGAGCATGTACTTCACCAAATTCGTCTGAGTCACTACAATCGTGGTAAAGGAAAGCATATAGTGACGTAGCTTGGTAGCAGCGAAGTATAATGCTAAGCACAGTCGCTCAATTGGGGAGTATCTCGTTTCTGCGTCTAACAAGGTCCTGCTAAGGTAAGAAACCGCATATTCAACTTTCTTGCCTTCTGCAGTGGTCTCATCCTGAGCCAGTAACCCAGCAACAGAACTGGTAGAAGCAGAGATATATAATTTCAGTGAGATTCCCGGTTGTGGCGAGCGCAACACTGGCGGGCTCGCTAAGCATGCTTTAATCTTATCAAAAGCCGCCTGATGTTCAGAACCCCATACGAAGGTTTCGCCCTTCTTGAGTTTCAACAAAGAGGAGAAAGGAGCAATCTTGCTAGCTGAGTTAGAGATGAATCGTCTAAGAAAATTGATTTTACCCAACAAGCTTTTAAGTTCCCTCTTATTCCGAGGTGTTGGAGTGTCTAGAACAGCTTGTGCTTTATCCCCGGCTACTTCGATGCCCCTCTCGTGTACCACGAAACCCAGGAAATCACCTGCACGATCCCCAAAAATACACTTGGCTGGATTCATCTTAAGTTGGTGTCGCCGCATTCGCATAAAGACGTTACAAAGGTGGTTGATATGGTCGGCCTTATGTTTAGACTTAACCACCACGTCATCGATATAAACTTCCAAAATGTCCCCCAGGATGTCATGGAAGATCATATTCATGGCACGCTGATATGTGGCCCCTGCATTGGTCAGGCCAAATGGCATGCTGAGATATTCAAAGGCACCGGCAAAGCCTGGGCAACGAAAAGCGGTCTTGTGAATGTCCGGCTCGTAAATTGGTATTTGATGGTAACCTGCTGTTCCGTCCATGAAAGATAACATCTCGTGTCCTGCTACTCCGCCACCAAGAGATCTGCGATAGGCATAGGGTAGATATCCTTTGGCGAAGCAGCGTTAAGATCTCTGTAATCTACACAGACCCTGATTTTACCGTTCTTCTTCTTTACAGGGACCACGTTCGCCAGCCATTGTGCATATTGGGCTGGTCGGATGATTCCTGCATCGACCATGCTCTGAACTTCTTTCTTGACTGCTATGACTGTTTCGGTGTTCATTCGCCTCTGCTCCTGTCTGATTGGTCTGGCCCCCGCTTTGATAGGTAAACGATGGCAGACCAACTCTTTTGACAGACCAGGCATATCCTGATATTTTTCTGCGAAGCAGTCCTTAAATTCCTGTAGCAACTCAATTAGTCGCTGTCTGAGTTCCGGCTTTAGGTACTGACTGATTCCGACCTCCATAGGCTCGTCCGCCGTGCCCAGGTTAATCTTTTCTACTGGATCATGGACCTTAGGTGGAGTGTCATCCAAAGCTGCTGGGGCTGGTTGCACGGCCTCCACCTCTTCTATGGTTATGGCGTTGTCTTCTTCGATACACTCAACTAGAGCGACCGTATCTGAAGCCAACTGGTCAGCTCTGAACACAGCCAACCGCTGCATCAGAGAAGCAAGAGCTTCTACCTCTTCCGTCTTGAAGTTGTCAATCACGTTAATTTCTGGTTGAAAGTCAATGGAGACTGGACGAGAAATATCTGCTTTTGCCTGCGTCAATCCCCATCGTGCGAGATCAGTAGAGGTCACCCCAATTGGATGTCCCTTGCCATCGACCCCATTTATATAAGAGGTCGCATGGTGCTGTAATAGTAGTCAGCCTCCAGCGAGCATGCTGCTACTGAAAAGGGACGTTTGTCTGCCTTGATAAAAACTGGTTTGTCGGACTCAGGATCCCACATAAGCATCTCCTGATGCAAGGAAGATGGAACAGAGAATGTCTTATGGATCCAATCACGTCCTAGAATCATCGTGTAAGTAGAATTTTGAATCTTATCTCTAGGAATCTGAAGTTTTTTCATGGTGCTAAGAGTAATGACACTCACCGCAGCTCCTGTATCAATGAGGATTCTGTTTACCTGAACACCCTCCACCTTTGCCGTTACGTAGAGGGGTTTGAGATGTTGAGTCATGGTGTAAGTAGGTTTAGCAAACACCATGTGTCGCTTGTAAAGATTAGCCAATCCTGAATCAAGCGCCGGAGAAGAACAAAATTCGTCTATGATGGAGGAGTTTTCGCCAGCGGATACCTAGATATGACAAACCGGCTTGTCCGCCGCCTCCTCTTTTATGAAATAAGTGGTTGGTATAGGCTCGGACAACGCATAGGAGGATGATAATATGAAAGCCATATTACAATCCAAGATAGTCTCATCCTCGTCCAAGTACTCGTCTTCATCCTCCAGCATCTCATCATCTGCCTCAGGCAGCTCCGAATCTACGTCTGGCAAATCCCTATCCATTTTGGGACTTGGAGGTCGGACCCCAGAACTAATCTCCGTGTGTTTTGGCGGGAGCGTCGTTTTTAACTTCTGGGCTACGTACTGGGGATAAGACTAGCCAGGTTAGCGGCTTGAGGATTGCTGGTGAGTCAGATTTGAAGTGGATTTGGCAGGCTCTGATGTGATGGATGTGTATTCCTTGGTGACTGCTTGTGTCTCAAGAACCTTTATAATAGCTGGTACTGGAAGCGCAACTGTTTCCTTAGGCTGCCACCTCAAAACCAAAGACTCCTTCTTGTTAGTATTCTCCGAGGTATAGTGGAGAGATGTGGATTCCGGTGGGATGTCCTCAGCCAAACGGATGAGAGTTTTCTCACGGGAACATGCCAACTTCCTCCTTGGAGTCCTCCTCGGCGCACCATCTGGCGGAATGGGCTGTGAAAGCCTCTCATGAACACTCCTACGTCGAGGTGGCGATTCTTCTTCCTTTCGTACCCGACAAGAGTCTATATAGGTTTTGGACCTATAGCGTTTATAGGCAGCTCGTATATAATTTACAGGCATGGAAAGTTCTTTTGGAGTCACCTTACCTTGCTCCAAAGCATCCAAAGTTCGCCTGGCTTTGCCATATCTCGCTTTTGTGTATTCCGAGTTGGCGGAGGTGATACAGCCTTGCCTTTAAGTTGTTAGTTCTGCGTATCCGTCTTGAGTTCGGCTTTTGCCGCCGGTGGGAGATCATACTTTGACACTGGTTTGGTACCAGAAGGTCCGGGATCTTGCCGGGACCTTACCTTGTTGGCATATGTCTCCTTCTCCTGGTGATAATACTTTGCCCGCTTAGGGTCATCAGTCCTGAGCCGCTCTGGCTTCGGATGGGTCTTCTTAGCTGTCTCGAGGGCCTTCTGTGTTACTTCTTGTAGAGCATGCATTAATTCCTCAGGCGTAATAGGTACACGGCATCCGACCTTACAATTGACGCATAGTTTGGATTTGGGCACCATCACCATCTCTTCCTCGTCTGGCAGATTCGCTGGTTTGTTAATCCGCGGGACACCCTTTGATCCATCTTTTTCGATGACATTAACCCAGAAATGGTGGGTAGAAGTCACCGCTTTATCATCAAATTGTAGGGTCCTCTCATTCAACCACTCCTGGATTTGATCTTTCAACTCTATGCACATAGAACTACCATGGTTATCCGAATGGTGAAAGGAACAATAGGATTTGCCTGACCTTAAGCTCTGCTGCTGAAGATGAATATGATCAGGTGCTCTCATCCCATCCTGGACCAGACGTTCCCAAATTTCTGGTGCCTTGCTTGCATCATAAGTATATGTCTTGAATCTAGAAGTTCGCTGGTGAACTTCCGGACCCTAACATTGGTTAGGGACCAGAGTTATCATATTCACACCTGGGAAGGGTCTAGTTTATGTCCAGGTGGGCCCCTTAGCAGTTTCCATCTTCATGATTCCATCGTTAATCCATGTCTGGATCTGGTCTTTAAGCTTGACACAATCCTTAGTAAAATGATTTCTCATGTTGTGGAAACTGCAGTACTTTTTTCTCGCCATATGGTCGGGCTTGGGATGAATCCTCTTTCGTGCTGAAGTCGTCCTTGCTTGAACAGTTCAGCTAGGATCTCTGAAGCCTGGTGTGCATTGTATGTATACTTCTCGAAGGCGGACTTCATTGGTAAAAAAACCATAATCTTAATGGGATCCTTAGCGACCCTCACGTTTTTCGGTTGTAGGGGTTGGCGACCAATCACCTCTACGACCGCCACGTTTTCTTCTTCTTCAGCCTCGTCGATCCAGGTGACAGTTGGCACAGAGTCTGCCTCTATAGTCGCCACTGTCTTCGACATGGGAGGAATGCCGGTTTTAGGTTTCAAAGTGCCCGGGTGATAAGATAATGGGACACCTTTCTTCCTATCGTTTAGGCTCCTCACTCGATCGACAAATTGCTGCTGCTTGTCTAACATAGTTGTTAAGTCCGCCATATTAGTGACGTGGACTTGTTGGAAGTGAGCCTAAATTTCTGGATCAAGCCCCGCGATTGCCAACTCAACAATATTATCTTCTGGCAGTCTGACTCGGAGTTTAGCCCGTAGCAGCTTGAAACGCTTCAAGTAATCGATGGCGGATTCATCAGGCTGTTGTTCGGTTTCCGCTAGAACTTTTATGGTCACCTTAGCCTCGACGACCCCAAACATGGTCCTAAAGAGACCTTCCATCTCTTGCCAATCTGAGACTGACCTGGGAGCCAGATCCCTGTACCAAGCCAATGCGGATCCATTTAATGAAGTGTCGAACAGCCGCAGCTTGATGATTGGATCCTTGGCGTACGGGCCGCATTCGTTATGAAAACGAGTGATATGAGTCTCCGCATCTTCTGAGGATTCACCCGAGAAGGGAGTGAACCGAATTTGCTTAAAATTTATAGGTCATGGGTGAGCGTTCACCTCTCGCGGTAGTGGATTAGTGTAGGTTACACTGGCATCCGGTAGCCCCTGCATAACCCTCATTTTATCTTCAAACATTCGCTCCACTTCGTCGCGGGTAAGAAAGCAAACCGTGTCCTCTTCTTGCTCTTCTTCTTCATCGTCAGATGGAGGATTAACTATCCGTCCACCCTTTCTCTGATGTCTTAAAGAGCCAGTAACGTCGATCCCCTTGTTACGAAGCTTGGACGTTTTGGACGGAACCTTCTCGGCCGTCCTTTGAGGCTTAACATGTGGTGTTGATCCCTTCTGCTCATGAGCATCAGTATCCAGCTTAAACTGCATCATTTGAGCTAATCGTTCAATGGTAGCTGCCGTCTGATTCAGCTGTTCTTGCTGGCTCTTCATCTGCGCATTGAACTCCGCCTGCTGACCTTGTATCTGTGTGGTGGATTCTGCCTGATGCTCCCTCAATTGTGCATTAAGGTCTCTTGTGTAATTAACGCTATTTCTCGTAGTTATCTCTTATTGTTGCACCAGCCAGTTAATGCTTGATACATGACCCATCTGTTCAGTCTTTAACTCCTTCAGGGTAGCTTCTACCCTTTTAAGAATAGCATCAGTGGCTGTGGATTTAGTCAGCACTATTTCGAAGGATTCCGTCATCTCCTTAGGGGATGGTTCCCTAAGAGGTACAACTTCTTTCTCGTTAGTAATTTCTGGGACTGACGGAGCGATAACTCCCTCATTATTTGGGATGATGACTCCATCTTGGCGGTTGCCATCACCCTCGGAGTTCTCAAAAATCTGTTTATTGCCTTCGAGGACCTCATTCAGATCCTCTATCTCAGGCCTGCCGTCTCCGAACTTGGCATGTAGCTGAGTTTCGGATAAACCTCTACATGCAGCTGAGTTGTGCTGTTTAAACAACTGATGTTCCGGTTTGTTACAGGCAGGCATGGGTCGTTTATAAATATTAGACTCCGCTATCTTGACACTGGTCCCACTTGGCGTGCCAAAATGTTCCCGTCGGATTTTACTCCTGTCGAACTGTCAACACGTGGGGATGGCGGACGTATGTCTCAGTTCTGATATGATGTGTGCGAGTGTGCCAGTACCTTTGGGTTAAGTACAACCTTGGTGCGGACGACGTCTGGTGAGCGAATCACTCTTGGCGAGCGGATGACTCTGGCGAATGAATCAAACTTGGCGAGCGAATGACTCTGGCGAACGTACTCGTCTGCTCCCTTCTACCTGACTTCTCGATCAAGCAACTGTTACGCGGGCGTTGACGGGCCGGCGTAAAGGGCTCGAACAAGACCTAATAAACTAGTACTAGGATTTTCTCTCAACCTATTGCAAATTGAGTAATCTTACTTCGATCCTGAGATGCAAAGCAGAGCTTTAATCAAGACCGCCGAATGGATTTGCTCCCAACCTCTTGCAGATTTTTTGCTTCCAACCTCTTGCAGATTGGCTTGGTTTGTTACCGGGGTAACGACTCGATTTGTCACAAGATGTGACGACTAGACAGGATATGTCTCTGCAATGCTTCGACACGAACGCAAGGTACTTTCGACAACCGCGGCAGGTGTACGGCGACCAGTGGTGGGCGTAGGTTTGCGGTTGGTGGAAAGCAGTTCGTGAGAGATTGCTCCGAAGAGGCTTGCAAGATTTGCGAGGCGCAAAAGTTTGTGTGTTTGTAAGATGGTTGTGAACCATTTTTACGTTGTCCAAGAGTTCTTTATATAGAGAATGCAAAACATTAATTCTTGGGTATCAAGCATAATCGATTCTGAGATTAATTAGGACTCAAATACCTTAAACCACCTCAAATTCGGATTCCTAGGCGGACTCCAAACCTATTCCTAGAAGGAATACAATTTAAAATATATAAGATTACCCATTAACGGATATCCTCTTGGGCCTCGATCCATGCTCTCGGGTAAATGTCAATTTAGGCCCAAACATCAACGACCTTAGATATAGAGGGAGTCGTCGCGACTAAGTCTATAGAGACAAATTCACCTAGAAAAGATAATTTCACTTTCAATTACATGTACATGAGTCCATGAAAATGAAGCAAGTCAATAGCAAAGACAAGATTGTAGAACATGATATATTGGTATTGTCTAGTGCTAGCAATCTAGCATTGCTTGTGAAGTAGAAGACGTGTTTCATTACTACATGGATGCAGAGCTATCAATATTATATGTAAGACCTAGTTATAGTCAAGAGTCAATTCAAGAAAATGGAATAATATCCTTTCAATTTGCTTGACAAGCAAATCTAAACTTCTCTCTTATCGATGGTCTATTACACCTTTGCATGTACGTCTTAATTGATTATTCATCCTCGTAGTTTGATTATAACAAGCTAGAGACAGTAGCCATATGCTTATTGATTCATAAAATAATTATTTTTTAGTTATGTCGACTACTCGATTTTTTATAGTACATTTATTTGTTCATAATTGAGTAAGATATTTACTTCATATTTCTTTACATTTTAAATAAGTAAGCGCAGCCCGACTTATATCTAACAATAGAAAATAAAAAACTCAAACTGATAATTAATTACATGATTTCCAACTATGTCAAAGAACAGAAACCCTTTGCTCAATTACCAAATATACAAACACTTCAATGGATAACTCAATTACAATCTTATTATGAACTAGAAGGTCTGCTGAATTTATTTTATAAATTATAAAAAGAGTACAGCATGGACCTCTAAAATGGCCGAGCCGTAGAAGTCACGGTGTGGATTTAATTGAAAACTCAAACTACGTTATAAAATGAAGATTTGCCACGAGGCTGCAGTGAATAAAGATAACACTGGCCGGCTTAACCCTTTGTATTGTTAATTTTTCTTAAATCCAATGTGCCATATACCCATTATGTTAATCAGTTAACGCAATCATTTGCCCTACGTTTGCAAATTTACGTTCCTTACAAGAAAGGTGGCACTATTTGTTAGTATCAATGAATGGGACACATCAATATATATATATATATATATATATATATATATATATATATATGTTGTAGGAAATACTGAATTGGTCTACTCATTTCATTGATAATCTCCTTTATATAGGGTGAGTATTACAACGGTAATAGGAAATACATTAATGACAATAATGACTACATAATTATCTATCGTCAGTTACATTGACGAAGGCACATAATACGTTTTTCCTTCAACACTCCCCCTTGTGCCGAGTCAGAGATAGAATGGTGCATGTGGTGTTGCCTCATTAAAAACCTTGCCAAGTAACAAAAACCCAATGGGAGAAAATAAAACTTTGGTCGAAGGACAAAAAGAGCGCAACGCACCTATTACATTTGAAAACAACATGTATGTACTAGACTCCCCCTGATGTCTGCACCTCCCCCTGATTTTTACATTAATCATGGGATTCTCCCTGATTCTTTCATTTGATCAAGGGAGCTTCAGTAACATTAGCATAGTTATGCATTTTCACATGTTTTTCCAAATATGACTTTGAGCAATGATTTAGTAACTAAATCTTGCCACATCGTCCTCAGATCTAACTTGATTTACTTTGATCTTGAGGATAAGGTTGTTCATGAACTGAATGCATAGGTTCATATTTGAACATCAGGTTCACTCGTGGTATGACCTTCATATAACAAAATAGTCATAACTTCGTCTAGAGTATGAGTGAACCATTAAGAGATTTGAAATTGATCTGTGATAACAGATTTTCTTATCTCACCTTTAATGCGTTTTTCTTTACGCATAGTTAGCTATGACGTGGATAATTTCTTTATCATGTCACATTCTATGTAGAGATTGAATAAGCCCAAATCTTTCATATCTTTAATGAAAGAACGATTTGCGTTGCGTAGGCGCATAGTTAGACATAGCTTTACAAATTTACATCGAATGAGAGGTCGAGTCTTACATATTATGTTTAAGTACAATCATGCGTCATTGCACTTGTATAGGAATTTCATTTCCCAATACTTCTTCGTCATCTTCCTTTAGATGAAAAACGGATCTATTGTTAGAGTAAAGACTTCGACTGATCATGGGAATATCTGTAGGTCTCACTTTATTCTTTAGAGTGCTTAAGCCGATTGATGGATGATCACCATCATTACAGTCCTTGAGTTCCATTTCAAGACTGTGTATTCCCAAAATCTTTTTCATTCTCAACTTAGGATTTACAATACACTGAGTTTCTCTTATTTCATTTAGAGTTCATATATATCCATAATGAAAACGCAAGGGCATAATTCATCAATCCCTTTCCAATCAAGTAGTCACTTTAGTGAACGTTTCAATTTCTTTTACAAACGTACTCATGTGATCTAGAGTCACTTGATTTGGGTGGATCAAGTCCGTTTAGGATCCTCATGTATATCTCTTAATTTAGATCCCCATAGAGATATATGTTTTGATCACTTTTCGTAAGCTGCATGTTCAGTTTTTCGGAAACTACCAAACTGACAAGGTAGTGGAGTGCAATGACATACATTACGAGAGTTTGTCTCATCGTAGTCCATTACGAGAGAATATCTCCTCGTAGTCGATTCCAGTGCGTTTTTGAGAGACCTTGCGCCATAAGGTGAGTTTGCATACTCTTATTCTCATTACGCATTCTAACAAAGATATATTTGATAGGGTTTATATTTGCGGTGTCGGCGTCACCTGCCCAAAAGACCTATCTCTTTGTTTATACTGGATCGCTTCTTTCCATTAGGCCAGTTTACTAAGTTGACATTTTTCAACGAAGTATGGTTCGATAGTGGACTCATTATTCCACGTCCTCATGTACACTAGTGTAATGTGTTTGTAGAGATCTCTATACTTTAAGGATTGGTTCTAACATTTGAGGCGTCCCCCAATGATAACGACAATCCATAAATATTCTCATGAGACGGATTTGAGTATCACTGATCAATAGATCAGGTTGTGCCAAACTTGTTTTCTTCCTTTACACAAGTATGTATCGAACCTAAGGTGGCCTCCCCCTCTTCCTTGGAGAGCCACGGCCTGTGACATCATTTATGCCACTTATGGCGTCACCATGCCACCATTCATGGTGGCAGTGCAATACCCAATTCCTCTTGGGTGGTACCATGTCCTTTTGATAAAACACAATCCTTGCAGGTATATTTGCAGCAGGTTTATATGATCTCGTCACTTTAATGTATAAGACATCTGCACACTTTACTTTGTGTGATTTTGGGGATCGAGATGAGACACAGTGGGGACAAACCATGACAATTCCTGTCGTTCCACTTGAACATGCTTGTTCTTATCTCCCCCTAACGACGGGAAGACTGTCTCATCAAAGTGACACACCGCAAATCTAGCGGTGAGGAGATCGCCTGTCAAGGTTTCGACATAGCGGACTATAGCTGGAAGTTCATATCCAGCATAAATATTTATTCATCTCAAGTAACCCATCATTGTGCGCTGTGGCGGCGCAATTTTGGCACATAAAACATTTAATAGAGCTCAAGGATTGTAGATCCGTGTCAATCCAAAAGAGCTCAAGGATTACAAGTTCGTTTGAAATCCTAAAAAATTCTCACACATAGTCACCAGCTATGGTGTAAATTGGTTCAATGATGATGGCCATAGATGAAAAAGTAACGCTGCATGCAAAAATTGCACAACCCAAAACAGAAGTATTGGTGTGGTTTACCAATATTAAGACCATTACTGTAGTCATTTTCCGTGAGACCAATTGGGTTTTTATATAGGAATATGATGTCCATTACAAATCCCATATAATAAGCCATAAAATCATCACACCTACGGAAATTAACCCGGCCTAGGTGCTTTGACTTTCTAGCATAAGCAGCATAAATTTTAATTGTGGATGGTGTCATGACACGTGACCAGCGTGTCGACACAATGACCAACACCATAAAATATCTATGGTGTCCGCAAGTTGGTTGAATCGATCCACTGAATCCTCTTTTGATTCAATATAACAACATAATGAGAAACTCATGTGTCATTTGCATATGATGATCTCAATCATAATTGCTTTAACGAATAGGCTTTGAATGATGTACTTTTATCCATAAAATCATGACGGATAGGAGAAGCATAATAAGGTATAAATGCATATGCTTGTGCATCAAATATATTATAATGCCACATTGGGGGAGCGGCGGAATTTAGGAATTGAACATACGTCTTCAACCCTATATGACAATATTTGAGGATAAAATGTTCATTGATCGTCCTCAGATTCGTGTGTGAACCATATTCTTCTGGTGTTTGCTTCTATTTATCTAAAAATATGGGTGTCCATAGTAGTTTCTTTAATGTATGGATCACCATATCAAAGCCAATCTATGTCAGAATTCCAAAATATCATTTTCTTATGACGTTGGATTTAATTAGCGGTTACTTAGAACCTACTAAGTTGACATATAATCTTCTCTAATACTTGTTTACATTCGCAGTCATTTAGAGGTAATGCAAAGGAGCTCAAATGAATTCTCACTTGTGTCTTTTTCACATGAAAAATCGTGCCGTAAATTTCTTTATAATGTGGAAAACAAAATTCAATTTTCTTTTATCGCATAAATTGTCAATTTGACATATGCTCAATATATACATCGAAACGTAACTCAAGTTCTTTAGAGTAAATCGATGGGTATTGTAATAAAAGGGTATTGTAATCTCAGTTAGGCAAGTGCATTATGAATCCCAAAGGAACATATATTTAGATTCTTATCACTTTCATTATAGTACTACAGTTCTTCAGTACTATTGTGCTATTTTTGTGATATATTAGTACCATTGTCCTTCAGTACTATTATTCTAGGGATCACATGGTGCGTTTCTTTGCCCACAGTTCGTTGTGTCATGCCTATATTATGATATGTTGTTTTACTTTATGCAATACTTTGCAAAATTAGATGTAGAAAATTGAATCATGTATATTATGAATAAAATTTGAATAATCTCAATTCCTTTAGAGAAATTTCAAAAAAATTAACATGCCAACGATTACATTTAGTCTTGTCCAATTTAGAGAGAGAAACTTTAAGACCAAAAGTCTAATTTAGGACAAAAATTCGTATTTAGGCGTAATAGCTTTTATAAGGATATCTGGTAAATTTAAAAGTAGACTAATCAAAGTCTATCTTGGATTGAGCCAGATCCTTTTTGCTCTTTTAATAGCTGCAATGATGAGATGTGTCATTTGACATATTCTTCCCAGATGTTATGTTTTTAGTTGTAAACTCATTTTCAATGTTATTGTTGGATATTGAAGATACTTTTCCAAAATCCGCGTATTTATATGATTCTTCATATTTATTGAAAGTCGTAGCTAATTCTTTGCTAGCGTATAATGTACGTATCAATAGTTCATTGAATTACAACAATGGCAGAGTGCTTCACTGCACATGACATATCCCCTATGTCATCTTTTTAATGTTACATTGTTTCCACTTACTTTTGGATGATTATATGAATTTTACGTCCATGGTAATTACCATTTGTTTTAGGGTCGTTGCATTACTTTGCCCAATTTGTTCAAGAATATATATATATATATATATATATATATATATATATATATTTCTAAGACCTTACATCGTCATTGCCTTTTGATTTAGGGTTGTTGCATTATTTTACAAAATGTGTTCCAGGAAATTTCTTTTTCTCATACCTTACATTGTCATTGCCCTTTGGTTTAGGGTTGTTGCATTACTTTGCATAATTTGTTTCAGGGAATTTCTTTTCAGACCTTACGTTGTCATTCAAGATATTGAAATTATATATTTAGCTATTTACATAAAGCAGTTCGTATAAATATACCATGCTCAAGCCTTTGTTGGCTCAATAGGGGAATTTGGTACTCAAGTTCTTCAGAGCCCAATGTGTCAAAGTCAAACTGTGATGGTTAAACCATCTGTAAAATATAGGAAGAATACAATATATTAGTTTCGCTGTCTATGACATTCACGACAACTAAAATAAACCAATATACTTTATGGAAACCCGATGCTTTGTGAAATTTCGTTATCACAATAAAATTTTTGATTTTTCCATATTCATTGCATGTAAAGCTAATGAAATTTCATTATCATTGCTTTTTATATAATCAAGAAGATATCCATGATGAAAAATTTTTCAAGAAATTAAAATTGGATCTCAAGACCAAAATTTGTAATGGTCATATTTTTCTTACTTCGTGAATATGCTTTATCACAATAATTGGTTTGTCCATTTTTATATTGTATTGCTCATGAGATTTGCATTATCATGGCAATGCTCAAATTAAATAACATGTTAAATAAAAACAATTATTTAACATAATAAAATAGACATATAATGATGCTCAAATTTCATAAATATATGTCATAATATAATAAGATAAGTTTGAGCATTATATCATTAATGATTTAATGAAAATGATAACGTTAATTAGATCTTACTTGTTAGTTTGTCAAATAAACTGCATATTAAGCGATTGCTCGATCTCCGACTCCAAATAGTCGTCACATATTAATCGTCGCATCGTAATTGATATGTCACATAAAAACAAACAATATTCATATGATTAGTCACTTTAATCATATATATTTCACCTTTATCATATAAATTAAATAATTTCATATGATTTTCACATTTAAACAATATCGATATAAATAGTCACACAGTAAATAGTCATATAGTGAATATAAATTACTGTGTGGTAATTTCAAAAATTACTTTTGTATTTTACCTTAAAAAAATTCCCTTTTTTTTTCGGGTTGGGTCAGGCCCAAGGGGTTGGGCCGGGTCGGGTCGATTGCAAAATCTACCGACAAAATTTTCGTTGGGAGAACTTCTGGAGGCAGCCTTTTCCCGACGAGCTGTCGTCGGTAGAAGCTGGATCGGGTTGCTTCAGATCAAGGCTGATCTGGGTCCGATGAAGGCTGGACGGATCTGGGTCCGGATCGGAGGTTGTTGGCGCAGGTCCGAGCCGGAGGCAGCGTCGTTGGCGCGGGTTCGAGCCGGAGGCAGCTCCTTTGGGTGTCCATATCAAATTGGAGGAGTTCCGATTGGGATCGGGGCGAGTGGGAGGAGCAGCCGATCGGAGTGTTTCGGCTTCGTCTGATCGAGGCAGCGGGTTCGACCACAGGGCGATCTGGAGGCTGGTGTGCGGAGACGATCTGGAGGCTAAACCCTAAGCCTAGTTGAGTGGCGTCGAGGGGACCGGATCGGGGCGCTGATCGAGGGGGACCGGATCGGGGCGCCGATCGAAGGGGATCAGATTGGGGTCGAGCGGCGGGCCGGGACCGGAGTGGGACGGGCTGCTGCTGCGGCTAATCGAAGGGGACCGGGTCGGGATCGGGGCTGCTGCTAGGAAAAAGAGGGGCAGCGGCGGCGACGGCGACGGCCTGGTGGAGGGCTAGGGCGGCGGAGGCAGAAAAACAGAAAAGAAAAAAAAAATTAGGGTTTTTTTTTTCTGTGTTGTTTTTTTTTTTTCTCTCTCTTTTTTTTCTAAAAACTCATGGTTAGGCAAAGTGCTGATAACGTGTTGTAGGAAATACTGAATTAGTCTACTCATTTCATTGATAATCCCCTTTATATAGGGTGAGTATTACAACGGTAATAGGAAATACATTAATGACAATAATGACTACATAATTATCTATCGTCAGTTACATTGACGAAGGCACATAATACGTTTTTCCTTCAACAATATATTTATTAATCGTTATATTTTTAAAATTAATAGAAAGAAGTCATTATCATTTTTGTTATACTAAAATAAATTAAGCATAACTTGATTAATCTATATGCATGTTCATGTCTCACGAGTCATGATCGGTTATCTAAACTATTTTAGATATTTATTATAAAAGAAAGATATGGTAAGTGTACGTTTTGATGAATCATACTCATGCATGAGCATGTATCATGTTACGTTTTATTATAAAATTAGATAATGTGAAATATATTACATACTAGTATAATGAAAATACATACAAAATGTCTCTTATTTCGAAATGAATGTGAATTTCAACCAAGGACATATGTAAAATGTGATAAGACTGTCTAGTCAAGAGAGTTTTATCGTTATGAAACAAACAACACCACAATCAACACCATAGAGGGGACAAATCAGTCAATTCCAACAATTTCCTGGAAAACGGGGGAATGGGTCTTTTGGTAAATTGAGAGATCGTTGAAATAGTCCACTTGTCCCCAGTTCCCGCCACAGGCTGTCAAGCTGGTTGACTAATCAATTTGCTGACGGACGTGTGCATGGTTTTTGGTTACAATTTTATTATTTTAAGTTTATTTCTGTCAATTCTTCAAGCCGCGAATCTGCTACACGCTTTCTCCGTTGAAATTTTTCTTCTCTCTTTTCCAGCGATTGGGACGAAAGAATGGTTTGTTTTATCTTTTATGGGATGATATGAAGACGGAAATTAATATGAAAAATAGTGACAGTTAATGTTTTAGCTACATCTTTCTGCGCCTCAGCATCTAGCATTGGGTAGACCTCATACAATAACTGTCCTAGCTCTACCGTATCTTTTGTTTCATTTCTTTTGGAACAACCACAAACACTTTTTTGATTATGGATCTACTACCAGAAATTCAATGCGTAATCTTAGCATTCAATGTTTATTTCTGAATAATCTCATTTTTCAATTATTCAACCATTTCATTTTACCAAGTTCAATGTTAGTCAGATTAGTCAACATTTATATGTTTCGATGCAACAACAAGATGTTATTTGTAACAAGTAGTTTTGTTAGTTGGTTAATTGGTCACATTTTATTCATGAAATGGGTTGGATTGGTAAAGTTCTAGTATTCTTCATCTTCGCATTAGTATTTTCAACGTTGTTAGATTTTTAGCAAGTATTATTTATGATTTTTACTTCAGATTAAGTATATTATGTGCTTGATGATCGAAATGTCTTTATAAGACAAACACGAGAGAACACCACCCACTATTATATGTGAAGGAATGAAGTTCCGATATGATATTTTACTTTACGATTTAGTTGAAATAGCTACGTGTGTATTATACTCATAACCGTTTATAGTAGAGTATGAATTCTTCTTCAAATTGTACAAGTAAAGTTGAAATCATATCCAACATTGTGAAATCGTTACTGTGTAAAAAAAAAAAGATATCAATAAGAACTATATATGTTTTGTTTTGTTTTAAAGTAGAAGTCAAGTTGTAATAAGTATGGGGCCTTAAATACGTGTATATCTAATGCGCACATTAATACAACAAACGTACAGGTATTGAATGAATATAGGTACCAGCAGTATTCAATAATATCTAATCAACCATTACTCTTCGTTCTCGTTCTTCTTTCTCTGACCGTACGTGATGATAATATGAAGGTCCATATATACCCATCAAGATCATCATCTCATAAATGTTTAAAACAAATAAACAAAAATTCAAGATTGGGGTCATAGACATGTCTAAATTTAATGCCTAAAAGGATGAGTTCCCACTGTGGTATCATTTGCATGTATAGTGTATTATCACATTATTCTTTATACAATTCAACGAGCCTAATTGAACACATAAATAAGTTGTAAATGTACTGTATGGGACATCACTACTCTTTCAACTAAACAGACCAAATTAATTAAACAAGATTATTATTCAATTATAAGATCAATTTTCTCCTTGTTTGCTAGCTAGTTATGGCAGATACCAAGAAATGATGGCAAGAAAAATGTCAAGATATTCCAGAAAATTAGGCTGACTAATGGATTTTATCACTAAATTAGGAATAATCATATTAGCAGCCTTGGTTTAGCTAGAGCTTTCAATATGAAGACTTTCATTTGCAACTGTACAAGCTAATACATTGAAGATATATATATATATATATATATATATATATATATAAAATCTATGATTTTTAATGTGTTTAGACCAACATGCTTGATGCACCCAATAATGCATAGAATCTGGGCAGTTGAATATATTCTTCTTGACCTTCAAGGCTTCAAATTTGATGTCTATCTATCTGCCCCCCCCCCCCCCCCCCCCAAACCTTCTATTCTTAAGTCTTCAGCTGGTTTTGGAATTCTGTGGACAAAATTGAGAATTTAATCCTTATCTATACTATTATTAAAAAAAACAGACTTTGTTAGTCAAAACAAAAAAAATATATAATTTTAACTCTGAAACATTAAAAAATATTAATGCTAAAAAAATATATAAAGATAAAATATTCAAATTACAAAATAGCAGATAATAAAAAAGAAAAGAAATAATTTTCAGTAACCACCCACCCATATCTTAAAAAACTACTCACGTATTGGAAAATCAATAAAAAAAAAATTAAATTAAAACAATTTTTCTCATAATTCTGAAATAATTGCCTACACTCATCAGGTGTGTTTGTAGCCAGTATGAAAGATGAAAACAATGGACAAAAAAAAAATAAAAAATATAGTACAAAAAGTTTTTTTCTTCAGGATCAACTTAAGGGGTGTTCTATTTGCACCTCCAAAAGTGCTATGTATACCTCCGCTAGTTTTTTTTATTTTATTTTGATATTATCAACTCATATGAAATGACAGATAAGGATAAATATATATAAATAAAAAATTAATTAATTTTTTACTCTTTCTACCTCCCTCACGTACAACCACGTATTGGAAAATTAATATCTCAAACTTCAATATGAGAATACATATATTGTGGCAGAACATCAGAGTATGTATTACTAGTTATAACATCAGAGTATAAATAAGTCAGAATCATTGAAACTAGTTAAATGAACATGTATAGCTAATGAGAGGAGAAAGAATCACGCCAATGCAGATCGAAAGAGAGAGATTGGTGATGAATCTGGTAGCCATTCTTGGAGAGATAGAGAGAAGGAGAGAGTGTGGTCGTGTCGAGTGTACGAAACAAATTTGGTATAGATAGAAATAGGTATAGGGGCATTATAGTAAAGAAGAAGAGGTACACTTAGGTTTTCTTAAAAGTTAAAAAGTGGAATTGAGGTATATTTAGTAGTGGAGGTACACACAGCACTTTTGGAGGTGCAAATAGAACTCACCTCAACTTAATTAGTTGCGGCATTTGGGCCTGGGTGAGAGGAAAAATATATGGGCCGAGCCTCAAGAGAAAAAATTGGACCACAGCACCGTCGTTGTACCGACTCTGGCTTGTAGGTCACTAGGGTAGTCACTCGGTTCCGGTTCCATTTCCATTTCTAGTATACCAGCTACAAGGCCCGTGGTGAACATCGCCACATTGCTGGGTTTGCACTACCAACATCCACATTTCTTTTTCTCTTTTTAAAATAAACAATTCGTTGCCAGAAATAGTTTTAAACACATCTCTATTAATTAAGTAAATTCTCTTTATGTAACTGTCAATCTTCTAATGTGATTTATTAAAGTACTTATATAAAAATATTTATTTGAATATAAAATAAAAGAGTAAAATAATGATATTAGAAACTATTTCTCTTATAAATTCTTTTAATTTTAAATAAATATAAGCAAATAGGACAAGAATACTAATAATAAATAGTCGAAATTTAACAAGTCCAGATAGTTACTTTTAGAAAAACAAAACACAAACGAAAACTTACGAACTTGACCCATTGCTTACGTGAAAATAAAAGCGACATATGTGTGTGATTCTATCTTTTTCTTTAAATATAAAAAAACAGAAGCCGCCGTTACACACTTTGTTTAAGGTTGTTAGGTAGGACCCAACCGCTGCTTTGTCCAAAGTCCAAACTCATCTTATTCTTTTCTTCTTTAAACCTCTCTTCTATCTTTGTCTTTCCGCCAACCAACCATCTCCAATGGCCGAATCCAAACCCAGTCCAACGCAACCTTCATCAGGTACGAGCTTTCTAGCTTTCTATTATGCAATTACTCGCTTTGATCCCATTAGGCTGATACCCTTTTGCTAATTTGTGCAATTGGTACTTCATTTTCTTGAAAAATTATTGAAAAGATTGGATTGTTTCTTTCTGTTCCTGTGATGGGTTTCAGATTTGAGAATGAAGAATGCATAGTTTGAAGTTGGATTCTGTAAAATAAGATTGGGGATTGATTTGGGATGTGATGATTCTAAATACAATGAGAAATGTGCTCCTTCAGGGGTTTCATTTGCTTGTCTAGACTTGAATGGATAAATGGGGTTCAATTTCTCATGAATGTTGAATATTTCTTACAGATACAGAAGTAAAGGCACCAAATTTGATTGAAAGAACAAAGGAAGAGATTGAAGCAATGTTGCATCACACAGACGAATCCAATCATCATCACAAGGAGACTCATGGTTTGCGTGAAGACATTGATGAAAAGACCCCTTTAGAGGAAGTTAAAGCTCCAAATGTGTTTGAGCGAGTGAAGGAGGAGTTTGAGGCTGTAGTTGAAGCAATTCATTCAAAGAAGGAATCTGATCCAACAATTGAAATTAAAACGCAGGTGAAAGCTGATTCGAAATCAGGTATAGTTTTCATGACAATGCTGCTTACTGAGATGGATTCTGGGTTCTTTTATTTGCACAGGCTATTATTAGTAATGGACGTGGTTAAGAACACAATGTATTTGATTTGTTATGTCATCATTACGAATCACATTGCCATCTTCAAGTTTAGAAAACAAAATTTGTGTCTTTTAACTCTTTTTTAGTCCTTAACCAATGTTTCATGCTTTCAGATAATAATGGCAAGTCTCCTAGATTTTTAGATTATGCCAAGGGAAAGATCAAAACCTTCATGCACCATGACAAGTCACCGAAGCTTCCCCACAAAGAAACTCATGGAACGAGTGATGACATCGACAATACTACCCCACTGGATCGTGTCAAGGCTCCCAATGTCTTTGAAAGAGCAAAGGAAGAAATTGAGGCCATTGTCCAGACAGTTCATCCCAAGAAAGAAGAGAAGAGTCCAGTCTCCTCACCCAAGAATAAGGAAGGAGGATTGGTGGTGTCAATTGGAAAAGGGCTGGAGAAAGTGTGCTCTCCTTGCAGTAACAAAGGCGGATTGGGGGAGTCAATCGGGAAAGGGCTGGAGAAAGTGTGCTCTCCTCGCAGTAATAAGAAAGACTAGCGGAGTCTGATAAACATGTAGCATTTCTTACTCATTGTTATTGACATTTATTTACATAGTTACTTATATGAAATCAGTATGAATACAACAGCAAGATGGGAGGGTTTTAAATAGCAATGACATGTTGAAATAGACTGTTCTTCCCTTGAATGCCTGGTACTGTTGGCACTTGCATTTAATTAAGTCCAGATTTTCATATCACACATCTTCTGCTACTTCTATCCAAACTATCAGCTGCCTTTTTTTATATATATGGTAGAGCCAGGCTACTACTTTTGTGTAAATAAAACTAGAGCTAGATAACAAAGAACAGGGTATGTGTTAGCCCTGCCTTAAGAGAGAAGAACAGGAAAACGGTGGTCATGACGATCACCAAAAACTCCCCAACAGATTCAAAGACTTGAGCCGGAATACCATGCAAATTGTTGAGTCCCAACACAATAACACTTTTTGATCTGGTGGTTGTGAAGCACTGAGTTGTGATTTGATCGCAATATAGGGACAAATCGAATTGAATTCGTAGCCTTTTTGAGTGATGTAGAACTTTTGACTCTTTTCTATTCATTCATCGTCAGCCATGTTCTAAACTCGTGATGAGATCTTCTCATTCATCAAAATCCATGGCGCCTTTCACGTATTAAAGCAGCCATTGCTCTCATTGCTCTCTACCAAACCAGTATTCTAGCTCCACTATCATGTACAAGTTCATCTCTGGTACTTGCCATGAAATATACGAAAGCTTGTGTTTTGGATTCGAATGAGGTTGTTAGCAGTAACATAAGCGTAGCTCACCACGACATTCACCACTCCCCCTCTTCTTCTTCACCTCCTCCTGATATCAGATCCCTCAAGCACCTCTCTGATAACCTCGAGCTGATAGTTAACTCCTCTGACTTTGACTTCTTTGCCGATGCTAAAATCATCGTCAGCAACGGCGGGGAAGTCCCTATCCACCGCTGCATCCTCGCTGCGAGGAGTTTGTTTTTCAAGAACGTGTTCTCGGCGAAAGAAGGTGGTAGCTCTACCAGGTTTGAACTGAAGAAGTTGGCGAAGGAATACGACGTCGGGTTGGACTCACTCTTGGCTGTTTTGGGTTACTTGTACAGCGGCAAGCTCAGGTCTTTGCCTACAGGCGTTTGTGTTTGTGTAGACGACGCTTGTGTTCATGTGGCTTGTCGTCCTGTTGTTGATTTCATGGCGGAGGTTCTCTATGCTTCTTCAACATTTCAAATCTCAGAACTAGTCACTCTATACCAGGTAAAAAAAAAGGCGGGAATTTTTTTTTTGTTCACGTTTGATCTATGTTTATGTTTAGTTAACAAAAATGTTGATTTCTATGTTGGTATTGCAGAGTTATTTGCTTGACATTCTTGAGAAAATAGCCATAGATGATGTGCTGGTGGTTCTATATGTTGCGAATATGTGTGGCAAAGCTTGTGAGGTGTTGGTGGGGAAGTGTATTGAGATGATAGTGAAGTCTGATGTTGATATTGTCACTCTTGAGAAAGCATTACCTCAACAATCCGCGAAGCGAATCACGGATTCGAGGCTGGCTCGTGGCCTGGACAGTTCTCGGAGCAGCAATGCTGCGAGTAACTTTCCAGATAAGCACACTAGGAGGATACACAGGGCTTTGGATTCGGATGATGTTGAGTTGGTTCGAATGCTGTTGAAAGAGGGGCATACAAATCTTGACGAGGCATATGCACTTCATTATGCTGTGGCATACTGTGATGCAAAGACTACTTGCGAGTTGCTTGATCTTGGAATTGCGGATGTGGATTGCAGGAACCTGAGGGGCTACACTGTGCTGCACCTAGCGGCGGCGAGGAAGGAGCCTAAGATCATTGTGTCACTGCTTACAAAGGGTGCACGTCCCTCGGATCTTACATCGGATGGCAGGAAAGCTCTTCAGATCACTAAGCGTCTTACAAGAGCTGCCGATTTTTTCAAGTCGAATGATGAAGGCAAGTCTTCTTCCAATGATCGGTTGTGTATAGAGATACTGGAGCAAGCAGAAAGGAGGGATCCAGTACTCGGAGAAGCTTCTCTTTCGCTGGCAATCGCCGGTGACGATCTGCGTATGAAACTCTTGTACCTTGAGAATAGAGGTCAATTCTTGCCATGATTCTTTTTCTTTGCATATGATATGGGCTTACAAACACCAATGCGTACCCTTAAACTCATCTTTGGCTGATTGTTTCTTGTGTCAGTGGGACTTGCAAGGTACCTGTTCCCCATGGAAGCAAAGGTTGTACTGGGCATTACTCAACTTGACGAAACTCCAGCGTTTCCAATAGCTTGCCTGAGCAGGAATGATCCCGCCGGATCCCGGACAACGACAGTGGACTTGAACGAGGCACCCTTCAAGGTCAAGGAAGAACACCTTGCCAGACTAAGAGCACTATGCCAATCTGGTAAGAAATCAGATTTTAACATATCAATCACTAATCTCACACATCTAGCTTCGAAGTCTTAATAGTATTCTCTTATAAATGTGAACAGTGGAACTTGGGAAACGGTTCTTTCCTCGTTGTTCAGAAGTACTGAACAAGATCATGGACGGCGATGACATGTCACAGCTTATGTACACAGGTGATGACACTCCAGAAGTAAGGCTCACAAAGAGAAAAAGGTACACGGAAATCCAAGAAGTGCTAAGTAAGGCCTTTGATGAGGATAAACAGGATATTGATCGTTCTGCAATGTCATCATCCTCATCTTCTACATCAGTAAGAGCAGTGAGGCCTAAGCTCACCGTCATTGATTGACATTCTGAGTCGAAAAGGGCAGAAATCTGTGCCATTCTGTATGTTCATTCTTGGCTTCTTCATATCTTTCTCAAGATCATAATTCTGTATTACATAGGATTATATATGGGAAAAGTTGGAACTGAGTAATCTTGTTGTATCATGTCAATGAATAAATAGATGTACTAGGGGTGTTCCTATCTGTATCCAAAATGTTTTTGCCTCATCAGTCAATATAGAAAAGAATCAGAAGCAACTGCCAGAAACATAATATAGTAATATACCATACTCTTATGAATCGAAGCAAAAGTAAAAAAAATAAATATAATTTACATTATATGTAATGTCAAGCTGAGACCTCAGGAGGAACATTTCTACAATCTAGGCCTTGGAGAAAATATACAGACAGAAAAAACGGGGGAATTAAAGTAATTAGAAGTATGTGCAACTATAAACGGGGGAATTAAGGTTAAGGAGTTCTTGATTCATCTGGAAACTTCAATTCTAGATCTTCACATCTGTAAAGGCAGTTATCCCCACAAAGACATTACATTTAACCTTTCACCTTATACATTCATATTCATATTGAAGAAAGACAATTATATATACCACTGTTATCAAGGTATTGATCAACACTACCAGCTATTGTTTAACCAGGCAGTACACTAACATATCCACTCCAATCATGTGGCTAGACAATCAATTCATCGAAGTCGTGTGGCCCGATAATTAAATCCTCCAATTCCTGGTAAAAGTTCGAGTCATTGACTGCACATTCATCATCAAAAACTGAATTTTCCTCTAGCAATTTCTCGGACATATCATGATAAAAAGAGTGCACTTCTGTCTGTGGCTTGTTATTTTCAGTTGAACTACATGACTTATCAACCAAGGAAGCTGGCCATAGGATTTCTTGCTGTCGAGGAACCACTGCTTTCGGCAATTGCTCAGAAAATACTTGAACTTGGTCTCCACAATCACCAAAATCTTCAAAACCATGGGTAAGCAACTTCCTTCTCTTTCCTAAATCGCCTCCCTCGAGCTCTCTCTCCACTGCTCCTTTCTGCATTAGCTGTCCCACAAAATTGGGAATCCTTGTTGTCTTGGTCAGGAAAAGCAGCACTCTCTGCTGCTTGCACTCGGAACTTCGAATCCTCTCTTCGACAGAAGTCAGCTGATGCTGTGTGGCCTTCTGTTGCCGTTTGAGATTCAAGATTTCGACTTTCAGTACATCCTGATCTTTCTTTAGAGTTTCCAGTTGGGCTTCCAACCCGGGCTTTTTTGGTTGAATTAACTGAGACATTGCTTCCTCGTCGCTGCCTGTTGTATCTGCTTCTTCTCTTGATGCTTTTCAGCAAGTGCTTCTTCCCTCCTTGAAAACCTTCATTTGTAAACTCCCATCTATCCGGAGCAACCTTCCTGAATCCCTGAATTCAGATTAGTACAACCATCACATAACTAGACCATGTCAACTGATATTGCTTCACTGTATTCAATTTGCAACAAGCACTACAATAAGTAAGATCAAAATGTATTTAAATCACATATGAATCAAACTGAGGTAAAGGTTCAAACTTTTTACTTTCAACAACATGCAACTACTAAAACTAAATCATAATGCACTAAAAGATAATATAAATCAAACTGAAGTGATGGTTCAAACTTTTTTTTTTGCAACAAGTCACATGTGAATCAAAGTAAACTAGTAAAGTAAACGAAAGAGGTACTCACATAAGTATTGAGCTGGCGAATGAAGCTTGAGAAACTGTTGTGCTTGAAGTACTTAGGCAATAGGGTCCTGGAGAACTCATGGCAATCCAAAACAATGAAGCTTTGGCGAGCTTCGCTCCACGACACAATCGGGTTGGTTTCCGGGTCATCCACCATCTGAAAGGTCTTGTTCAGAAAAGGTGGCGGCCCAGTTTCCAGCAAACACTCCATGGGTTTAGGCACCACCTTTGAAGAAGATGAAGAATATGATCCATTTATATAACCACCACTACCACAATTGAAGTAATCTCTACCATCATAATCATCCACACCTATGCTCTCTTCTTTGATTTGGACCACCTCTGGTTTCACTAACTCCAGGGACTTGTTTGGTTGCTTCATTTGCTTAGTGAGCTTTGGTGAAGCGGTGGAGGAAGATGAAGAAGAAGACCCATCAAAACCACCACCTTTACAATTCAGTGCCTCTTCTTCTTCTTCCTTGACTTCCACAGCTTCTCCTGAAGTCTCTTTGAGTTGTAAAATCTGTGAAGAAGATCCACCACCACCGCCATAACCACCGTCAGAAACCACCATTTGAAACAGGGGTTTTAGTGAACCGAATAGTAAGCTGAAAACGAAGGTTAGTGAAAATGGCAGAGTTAAAGTGTTTATATATCTACACACACAGAAGGTGAATCTCTGCCTCTTCAGTCTGGGTTTTCTGAGTGACAGTCGGTGAGTGACTGTGTGTATCCATTTAAGAAAGCTCAGAAAAAAGGCCACGTTTACCAGTTGTGTTGCCAACATGTCCCCATGTACTTCAATCCAAGTGTACACTCCTCAACTATACTGATACACTGTTTGTCTTCCATGTCGATTCCTCATTTGCATACGCCCCAACTAGCTAAACCCAGTGAACGATGACACAAGTTTATAGTTGAAATCTTAAGGCCCAAATAGGGATCAGAAAAATTATTATGTTTACATATCAAGTCAGTGTTTGTGATATCCGATAGGATCCCTATTCGAAAATCTGATTGGTTCATGTGACATTATCTTGATAGTTAATGACATGTGGTAATTTCAATCATGTATAGAAATTTGCTTTCTTCATAACACAAGATAATCAAATAACAAGCAATGCAGACAGCAGATCAGTCTCCAGCAATACAAGTAAAACGCTAAAGCATCAACTAATACACAACATTGGTTCATACTAGATACTATAATGCCAACTGATTGTTCGAAAGTACTGCACCAGAAATCCAATTTGACACTGACGTTTGAATTTCAGATTGAACAGATGGAGATAAACAGATCGGAGTAATAGCAACCTGCATTTCATAAAAGCAGACATAAATCAGCAGTGCAAGACAATATGATACAAGTACTTGAAAAATGAAACGAATTTCAACTCACAAATCCATCTTCAAGTGCTCTGATATCTAGATCTTCATCTACATTTTCCTGCTGCTCCTCTAAGAACTGCACCAAAAACTCTACATGGTTTAGCTTTATATGCATAAACATAGCTCGCTCGGCCTTCCCCAGTTTTCAATTGAAAGAATGAATGCATAGAATTGCTAACATGAATAATTCTAACAGGGCTAGTTTTGCTGTCATCTTGACTTTTACATCACTTGTTTATACCTCTAAACGAAAGAACTTTATGGTTTTCTGGGAGCTCATTTTTCTGGCCATGCCAACCGACTCAATCTCTTCATTCTTGCGCTGAGCGTTCAAGCGACGAGCTGCTCCCTGATAACATCCCAGCAGGAAAGATCAGAGAAAGATCAGAGAAACTATAGCATTTGTGTTGGTAAACAATGACTGGTAACTTCCTAAATTGACAGCCAAGAAAGGAACTAGTTCTACTTACAGCTATTGAAGCTTCGCGGCCGAGCTGTGCTAGTTGAATACCAAGGCTTTGCTGGCTGGACATGAAATTTGCAGGGGGAGGATGTTTTTTCGTTGACACAGCTTTCCAGCTCAAAGAGGACCTCCACTGACTCTGCTTGGTCACTTTGAAGCCCTATTAAACCCAAAGTACACGTTCATTCATATGTTGTTCATCACAATGCAATCCTCATGAGTAACTATTTCAATTTGAATACCAAACCTTATTTGTCAAAGGACAACTAGGAATCTCAATATTGAGTGAACAACTTCTGGGGAAAATTCCCTCCTGGATGCTTTTTACAGCTGCACATATCAATGGTGAGCAAACAGTCGCTGCATCCTTCATGTCACTTTCACAGCTAACATCTTTCTTCCTGGGAAATCAAACAGTGTTAAGCTACTGTCATGTGATTGATGTATAATAAAAAAAAAACCAGAACAGCAACATAAATACATAACGGATGGAAGATGTAAATCACCAACTCATCGATATGCAGAGAGAGGGTACACTGCATAGCAATGCCTCTCTAGCTCCAGCAACAGCACCTGAGTAGAACCTGTATCAAGACACATTTAATTCGTAAATCAATTCCCACAAAGAAAGCTAAGTCCACTAAACCACAGCAAACTGAAGTCGTGTATGGACTACGAGAGTTTTCATCACTTATGTTCCACAGAATCCATCAGAAAATTCATAACAACAGATCTTAGCAAACAAATGTTTACACTCACGTGTTGATTCCAGAACTTGATCCTCTATTTATTCCACTGACTACCTGAAAATTGAAACTAAGAATGAGCAATTTTATCTAGTTGACTAAATCCGAACATAATTATTGTATATCTATCAGCTGCATACCAATGCAGGCCTTGAAAAGTTGGAGAACAATGCGCCTGATAATGCTAAAGAGACACAATCCGCAGGAGTCCCTAGATCAATGATCAATTACACAGTCACACAGAAAGTTTTCGCTAGTATATAAATTATAACTTATAATGTATACAAAGAGGAAGAAAGGCATTACCAGAGACTTCAAAGGCAGTGGCGCCATTGATTTGTGAAGAAGACACTGAAATTGTCTCACCAACAGTTACAGAGTGGCCAGCCCCCGATCTATCTCTGCATGAACCAGATAATACGTTACTTTATATTCATATCTCAACCTTTTTCAGCAGTCTCAGCCTATGTGATTAGAAAGGAAATGAAACAAAACATGAAACTAAGGTGAAGTTGTGGAGAGAACTAACGATTTAGGAGCGCAGACGCAAACATCAAGATGAGAATCAAGGAGGGCTTGGACGAGAAATGTGAGACCAGGGGACTCGATTCCCTCTCCATTTGTGACTAAAACAACTGGCTTTGGACACTGCTTGTCCTCAGAAGGCAGCAAAGAGCAACATGAAGAAGAGTTGCATGAAACTTGGTTTGGTTCAGAAGCATGCTTCTCTGCACCCTCGCATTTGAGAGCCAAAACTTGTTGAAGATTCGAGATCAAGCTTGGAGGCATGAAATTGCTTTTCAGAGAGGTCGTCATTGGATATGGAAGAAAGATGCAGAGACACTGCTATGAAGATTCTTTTAAATATTTTTAGGAGCCAAAAAGGCACGAAAGTCTACGTTAGTTAATTAACCACCTTAATCATCTCCCTAATCTTTGCATTTGAATCTTAGATTAAGGTGGAATAATCTCCTCAATTTAATTGGGGGGTAAATTGCTCCTTTTATTTCAAGGAATGAATCATTATGGTAAGAGGCTTGGTTATGAATTGGTCTGGCTCAAATGGATGGTCTATGATTAGGTCGCACGAGTCCTCAGCTCCTTTTGGTCCCAAAAGAAAAGAGAAGCAACTTCCAGCCAGAGCAAAAGTTTCAAGTATGGAGTTGATATGAGATCACCAGACAGCTTATTAAATCAATCTCCCTCGCAATTCTTTCAAAATTGTCAGAAAAGTGAAAAAAGCATACGATAATTTATGATTTGGAGCCTTAACATCATTAGATTTGACTAGAGGAGAGTAACCTTTTCATTGAATTTGAAAAGAAAAACAAAGTTTTGAGGGTGCTTCTTGTAAGTTCCATTAATGCCCTATGGTCTACAAAGTCAGTGCATAGTCCCACAGTAACCAAACTTCCTCCACAATTCAATGCTTTTGATCCTTTTTTCCCCAAAATTGAAGCAAACATGGTCCACTCCTTCCTGTAAAAACAATAACTCAATTCATTCACATGGTGTTGGCCATGTAGAAGAAGACTAGTAAAGCCTGTGTATGAGATATAATTCAGTCCAGTACCACAACTCCACGGCACAAATAATATGATTTTGATTCCTATATTGGAGACAACTTCAATACAGATCTTCATCAGATCCAGAACTACTTGGATTATTAGCGAAAAACAGATGATTCTAGGATCCAAGTTACAGTGATATATTCAGACAAGTGCAGTACAAAAGCATTTTGCAATTAACTTGAAAATATGGCTCCAAACTGCTAACTGTACAGAGTGGCTATAACACGAATAATCCAATGCATATAAAATTGGTAAGTAAAACCAACCTAAGATTGACTCCAAATGTGACAGGAGGATGATTCCAGTTTTTCACAGTGAAGGAAGGTTATGTTATGACGACCACCTGTTTCCAATTGGCAGGAGAAAAGTTAGGCCTCCTAAACCACATTCAAAGAAGAACCAGGGTACAATGAAGAAGAAAATGACAGTAAGAAATCACCAAAGACTCAACTTTAACATGGAAGTGAATCATTGGTATGGGACAGCTGTCCAATGAGCAACATTATTTTACCAGTTACAAAATTTATCCAGCTGAAATCGCACAATGAAGATTATCAGTCACCAAAACATATTGTATTGCAGCCATCAAAAACCTATAACAGACAAACAAAATGTAGCCTTCACTGGATAACATACAAGCTTCTATTGCTTACAGTAGTGAAAGATGTAAACTGTACCTTGTAGACAGCTGCTAAATTAGAACAGCGACTTACTACATCTGCTGATTTCAGGCAAGCAAGATGCGAGAAATTACCCTGTGCTTTTTTCTGAGCAAACTGACCAAAACAACCTTCATTCTGGGTGTAGAAGCTCATCTTCCCATTCAATCTTGTCCAAGTTATACACTATGATCACACATTTACTGCATGGTTGTACTGCCAATACTGGACAAGAAATTGAAAATATCAAAAGCTTTTCGCGATTCATTCTGCTTGGTCTCCCTATCAATCTGTGTAAAATTAGAACGAATTGACCGATTCGTCTTTTTTGATTCAAACTTTGCTGCAAATGCAAGTGTCGAGGAGAGGGCCCTCTGATTCACCATGTCTTTAAACCTGGATGCTGTATAATCTGAAGATTGACCTGAGGTAAGCGAAGAAGGTAGCAACCTTGATGAGATTGCATTTGAGTTTTGGGTTTCATTAAATGCACTTTTACCCTCACCAGAATGCGTACTGTTACCATTATCTGAAGTTGAAGTCAAGCTAAAGGGGTTTTCACCACTAGAATTAGCTAAGGGAGCTTTCCCAGCAGATAGGAGGTCTGCTGCCTTTGGTTCTGCAGGTTGGGAAACCATTGGCGCTGCATTTAAGTTTTGAACAGTCTCTGAAACACATTGGCTTGTCTGGTGATGGTCTTGGTTTTTGCCACTGGAACCATCTGGTGATGCTTTTCCAAATGATAAAAAGTTTATCCCTTTGGGGGTCACTACCGCTGGAGTTGTCATTATATTCTCTTTGGTACTCGGATCGGAACTTGATGGACTTTGTTGCATCAGGCTCCCAGCTTTGGCCCCAGTATTCCTATCTGGAGCTGAGACTCCTTGCTTAGACATACCGGAATGAACCAACGATGGTTTCCCTGTAAAAAGGAAGCTAAATCCTTTGGCAGACATTGTAGGTTGTTCCAACAGAGTCCTTGCCATAGTCAGTTCAGTATTATTGTGAGGACGAGCCCCTGTGGAGTGGGGCAAGGCATTGGAATTCTTCTGGGATGGACTTCCATTCTTTACTTGTGCAGACATGGAACTACTCTGCACGGAGGGAGGCACCAATTCAGGTTTGCTAGTAGCTGTTGCACCTTCCTTGGATAGAATCTAATGAGAAATTATAAACTTGATCAGCACATTAACTTGTTTGGTAGAAGATGAAAGAGGTAAGCAGAGATGATAACATAATCTACACATGAATTGCTTAATAAAAAAACCTTGTAAGCAGGTTTTAAGTTATAAGTAGCTAAAATAGCATCTTATTCAGGCAAGAATGTACCTTGTGTGAAAACAGACACTGATCACCTCTGATGCAGAAGCCATTCTTAACAAATTTGTCACAGGGATACTTAGAAAGCTGATGATCGAATATGCAGTCATCCCCTCTCATGCATGAATGGCGTGCAAAATGAGAACAGGGCTGCAACACCAGAATAAAAGATAAGGAAAAGACATTATGCTCAGAGGAAAATGAAATGGTGTTCGTAATATAGCAATCTTATGAAAGCCCCTAGAATCACAAATTGACATTAAAAATTGAGTCCAATGACCATACCGTGGTGGATTTTGTTATAGGCACTATATCATGCGAAAATTTGCACTTGTCACCCTGTAAAACATAAATAAACAAGAACAATGAGATAGCTACAGAAGGAAATCAAAGGGTGCTAGATTACTAGTCCCTGAAGCTTAGATAAAATGAAAATAAATTGCATCAGAGAATACTTGTAATTAAAAGAGTTCACAGTAGGCAATCAGGGGTGAGAAAACCAAGTAGTTGTGTAATAGCAAATATCAATAGTCAACTGCTCTAGGGGTAGTATAAAGTATATTTCAGGTCATTTAATATTGATAATGAGTGGATTGGCAGAATTGAGCAGTGTACTACCTCATAGCACTTTCCAGCATAATAATGGCGGCAAATTTGTTTAGCTTTTGGTTTCTCTGTGTAATGCAAATTCGGCCTTTGCACACCTTGTTGTTTGTTCATTTCTGCTCGCTTCCTTCGTTCTTTTGCCTGCAGTATGCCAATTGAGAGCATTATTATATACATTTAAAAGGATAACCAATACTTTGTATATTCCTTTGTAATATGGAACAGGTTGAGCTCCAAAGAGATTCACAAAAGTTTGCTTGCAATCAAGTAGGCAATACCTTCTTTCTTTGTTTCTTTTCCTTTGAAGGAGGACCACGCTTTCTTTTATTTGGAGCACCAGCATCCCCCTGTACAAGAATAGTGCATACTGGTTAGATATGGACCAGACTTATAATGCTAGGCCACCATATACGAGATTGACTGCGATAGAGAAGAGGTCAAATCTCTATGGAGAATGTATGTGAATTACACCTAAGTATAATGCATTTGGAAGTGAAAGCTGGCTCCCAACCCATAAAAAAGAGCAACATGGAGGATAATGAATTTCTGCTCAAAGAATAGAGGCTTAAGAGTATCAAGATGGCGTTTAAGCTTATTAACATGTTTCAATGGACCTTGCCATACTCTTATAAGTAAAGAAATTATCGAGAAATGAAACAAACTATAGAAGTCAAAGATATACCTTATCTTCATAGGTGGTTCCGCAGCTTCCAGCTTCATCGTTCTCTGAGTTTTTCTTGTGTGATGCTTGATTATCAGTACAAGCTTCTTGAAAGCCAATAATTCTACTATCTTTCTCTTTGATTCTTTGACTTTCTAGCAAAGGTTCATAGCGACCTTCCTTCATAGCTTCCATAGATTTCCCCTGGACAACTCCAGAGCTACCAATTGGCTTAGTTCTACATTCTCTGAGTTCCTCTCTAGGATTTCGGGCCCTGTCAGCAATGCTCCGCAGAAAGGAACTAGAGTCAAATTCTTTGACAATTTCTTCCTTGCCAGAGTGCTCTCTAGGATCATCGACATCTTTGAGTATTTGAACTTCAGAATTTTCCTCAGACCTTACTGTATCATGAAAAAGCACATCTGTTGATCTGTCATCCATCCCATCATCATCAGATATTTCTCCCTCTTCCATATCTCCATCATTCATATGGTTGGGAGCATTCACAGCATTTCTGATGCAAACTATATCCATTTTTTTTCCCTTCTCTCCTTCCGAAACATTAGCTTTCTGCAACAAACTTTTGTCTTTGCTCTCACTGGGCTTTGAAGCATCGCCAACCATATCTTTGTCCATAGAGAAACCAAAGGCTTCAGGCACCTTTTGAAATAAGCGCTCAGGCACCTCGAACCCTGCAACTTCAGTAATGGGAATAAGAGATTCCACTGCACCACCAGAAGACACAGAAGTCGCAATTGCTTTCTGTTTCATTATACGCTCTACATCCAATGTGTTACTCTTAAACAACGAATGCGTGCATTCATCAGACTCTCCTTCATTTTCCAGTCCCACTGTAGCCTTATGTAGAGAGTCATCACATTGTTCTTGGTTACTCAACATCGCATCCATATCGTTGGCACCCTCATTTACAACCAATGATTCGGTTAACGGCATAGGAGTGCTCTCATCATTTCCTTTCATAATCTGCTCCAGTTCATCCATCATCATTTCCTCCTGACCATGCTCCAAATCTCCAAAATCAATCCCAAAGTCCATCGCCTCCATCGCTCCCGAAAAATCCTCATTTCCTTCCTCACTAAACAAGACCTCTAGCAAACCATTAGTATCACACCCCTCATTAACCACCAATTCCTGTTGAGCTGCCAAATCATCGCGCTTATTACTATCAAGCTCATCCAGTTCCACATTCCCACCCCCTTCTTTTTCAGTTGCTTCCCCCAATTCACTACTCCCATTATCTTAAGACAAAATCAACAACACCAAAAATCAGAACAACCTAGAGCTAAAATTAGCTTAACAAACAAATTAATCACACTGTAACTAATCAAAGTGATAAAGATTCATACTTTATCAGTGAGTAAAATTTGATTTTCGAAGTAATGCTAAACCCTAAGAAATCAAAGACTGGTTTTGAGTTAAAATTACCTTGATTGAGCTCCGGAGGTACATTTTGGTCTGAGAGCTGCGACACGTCGTGGCAGTGAGATAGAATTCGGAACAGAATACGGTGCGTTTCACTCTTGAGGCATCGTCGTTGGAGAGTAGGGAAAGAATCTAGGGTTTCAATTTGGGGCTCCTCCATTATTGCCAGAAATTCGGAGCCTTTCTCAGTCTGAACCCTTTTAAAGGGTTTAAGGCGTTAGCCGTCTTCAGACCGGGTCGTGGGCCGGGTTTGAGCCCAAATCTAGTAATTAAATTCAGGCCCAACTAATTATAAATATTTGACCCGAAACAGTTACTCGGATCCGGGCATTTTAATTTCTAAAGAGAGAGAGCTTAAACCCTAGAGAGACTGAGAGAGTGTCATTGATTTCGAGAGAGGTGTGAAAATGGTGGTGAGGATCCGATTAGCGAGGTTCGGATGCAAGAACCGACCGTTTTACCGGGTCATGGCGGCCGATAGCCGGTCGCCGAGAGACGGCAAGCACCTTGAGGTTTTGGGTTATTACAATCCCTTGCCAGGTTTGTTCAATTTGGATTTTTTTTTATTTAATTTCCGATTAGTTCTTGGTTTCTTATAAGTTTTTGTTGTTGTTGTTGTTGAAGAAATTTAGGATTGTTATTGGAATTACATGAAATCTGGATTAAAATTGTAATGGGTGATATATCAGAATGATGAATTAGGATTGGTTTTGGAAGAAATGATTGGGTTTAGATGTTAGAATTTGAGAGAAAGATTGATGATTTGGTTTTTGGTTACTGATTGTTTTGCAATGTGTGTGCGTTTTTGTGCAGGCCAGGATGGGGGTAAACGGATGGGTCTGAATTTTGATAGAGTGAAGTAAGTGAGCTTCTTTCGATGTCTTGATTAGTTTGTTTCATTTTTTGTGAATTGTTGGTTTGGAAGTACTACTTTACTAGCTTACCTAATGTAATTTTGATGTTTTCTGGGTTATTCATGTGTTGCATTTATACACATATACATGATCGATACACTCTGAGTTGAGTACTGGTTGCTTAATGTTCTTTACATATACTGAAGCAGTCACTTGATTGTTACGATTAAGCTGTGAAGTAATGTATGCATTTTAAGGCGTGGCCAATGTTATGTGTATTAGTCTGCCCCCTTTATGGTGATCAAGTCTATAAGTTAGGCCCGTGTATGCTCACATTCTAAACTCTGAATGAAGCTCACCAAAATTGCTGTTAGATTGAGGGGCTTTTTTCATATAAAAGGTTTCTAAGACTCACTTGTGGAGTTTCTGTATTTACTGTTTGTGAATTGCTATAGCTACATCTACTTGAACTTAGTTAATGGGAATTTATTAAAATTTTGAAGGTGGAACAAGGTTTCTAAAATATCGTTTTTCTGTTCAAGTTGACTTCTGTTATATAGCATATGTGAACACTGTTTATGTATCAAAGGCAATGAATAGATGTGTGACTTAATCATAAGCCAAGCCAATCATTGATTTGGCAAAATTTGCCCATTGTTAATGACTTAGTTTGTTATTCTGTAATTCTATCACTCTATCCACTCACTTACTCCTCACTTTCTGAAGGTATTGGCTATCTGTTGGAGCTCAGCCTTCAGATCCTGTGCAGCGCCTACTTTTCAGGGCAGGAATGCTACCTCCAACGCCAATGATGGCAATGGCACGTAAGGGTGGGCCACGTGACACACGGCCGGTAGATCCTATGAGTGGACGTATCTTGGCTACTGAGAAGCCAGCCAGCGCTGACGAAGCAAAAGATGCTGAAACTGGTGAAGAAAAAGAAGTGGAAGGTGCTGAAGTTAATGATAGTTAAGACAGCGCAAGAACTCAATAAAACTTACTTTCTAAAAATTTGTTAGATGTTTTCTTAAATATCTTCTGTATCTTTTTTAGGGCTAGGGAGGTTGCAAGAAACAATCTTCCATATCGGCTTGCAGGACAAGCAGCTTGGTATTGATCAGTTCTGAAAATTATTCCTCTTACTGGAAAAGAGAGCAGCTTGTGAAGAGAATCTTGTACTTAATGTAGGACTGAAATCAACTATGAAGTGTGATCTAGATACTGTATCACGTATTTTCCAGAAAATTACTATGTGAGATGGATTTTATTTAGCTTATGATATAAGTTTAAGTTTTATGTGGATCTTATTTCTCGAACCCATTTTGAAGAAGCAATTGTTCTTTAGGGACGGGTCCAATTCCATCAGAAATATAAACACAACATATCCTATCGAACCTACACTGAAATATAAGCACTAGCAATTTTCATTACTATAGTGCCAAATCATTGCCAATGCATACTGCGTCCTAGTAACCTTCTACATGCTCGGCTCTAAACGCTAGAAACACTTGGTTCGTTACAAAGATGTCTTTTTGATTCAGCCAAAGTAGGCAAAGATTTAGTAGCTTATGATGGAAACTTGGGACAAGCTTATTATTATAGGACAGAACTCACCCAACCCGATCTAGGCTGGCTATGGCTCCTACCTTATTTTCTTATGAGGTTTGGTGAGCAGCACAACTTTAGATTTGATTTGATGGCATTTTTTTGAATCAGTGACATGGTAATAGAAGTTATGGTGGATTTACAGAGTTGGTATCCAATCTTTTGAAATTAATTAGAATAGCCCTTCTGTAAAGATTTCATTTGTATTTTGGTAGACAACTGATATTTTGTTGCATCAGTTTAATTTTGGTTCAATTTATGTGAATGGCCAGAAAATTGTCTCAATTTAATCAATAATTTGCATTTAATTTCATATCTCACCAAAAAAAAAAAAAAAAAATGAGGCATTTACAAAAATGACACTAGTGCATGTAATGATTTTTCAGGACAGCAAACAAAATTTGAAGTCTTTGTTTTTCTAAGAGGACACTTGCATGACAAATTCTTATTGTGCACATAAAGTTTCATTCACAACAGTAAAATAACCGGCTATACATTTTAACAGTAACACTTTTGTAACGAATTCTCTTGATTCTGTAACGTGCACGCAAAATTTCATTTCCAAAAACAAAACAATTAACGCGCGAAAACACACCTAATTATTTTCCCAAAATGACTCTCCTAACAAACTTTTAAGTTTCGCGGATTAATTTTCATAACGAACACTTAACGTTGGCGTCCCGTCTAAGTAACGATTTATTTTTGAAATAAAAATCACCACCAGGCTCTAGAACCTTGTATACTTCCTCTTCTGGCCCTTGGGCCTTATCCCAGATCCACCAACCCCGCGACAGAAATTACCCTACCTATTTGGGCCGGATTCATTTTGACTAACAAAGAAATTAATTAACACTAATCCCATATATAAAAATATTTAGACAGCACAGCAGCAGTATAATGATAAAGAGAGAGACCCAGGTGTTTGTTTAAATAGAGGAGATTTAACGGAGGCCACAACCCATCGCTTTCTCTCTTCTCACCGCCTCTAGGGTTTTAGCTTTTGCCGCTTTCTTCTTCAACCTCTCCAATTCCAGCCTGTCAGAATGAGCAGCGATAAGGATAACAACATCAACATGGCCGATCTTGCCACCGGTGAGTACTGCTACTCCTTATCTTTCTCTATCTCTTCACGTTTTGTAATTGGATGTGGTTGTTTAACTTTTACTGCGTTTTTGATTTTGATTCTGATTTTTTTGATTTGTTACAGCTTTGAAGGAAGACAACCAGGAAGGAATCCTCAACGCTCTCAAGGTCAGTAGCCTCGAGTTTCATTTTTGCCAAATTGATGTTTCGGTTTTCGGAGTGTTTTTTTTATTTTGGTGTGTAAGTGTTGATTGGCTGATGTAGTTAGGGTTTATGGTACTCTGCAGGGTTTGGCTGGTGGTCAGCATGTGGAGGAAGTCCTCAGCAGCTTATCTCCTAATGTCAGGAAGCGTGTTGATTTTCTTAGGGAAATCCAGGTATAATATTCTGCTTTGTGTGTTTTGATTTGTGATGCTGTATATAATGCTGGATTTATCTTGTCATTTACTCAGAAAACTCGTTTTATGTTTTGTTATCTATGCTCTTTGTTCCTTTGTGAAAAAGTTTGTTTCAGGTTTTAACTGTTATCCGAAAAGAGTTTGTTCAGAACATTGTACACATTATTTTGTTGTTGAAAGTTTCATTTTTGTTTGCAAAGGATTTTGTTATGAATTTCTCTGGTCTGGTAGTGCTATTTGAATTCTATGCCCCCTCATGATTGTATGATGAATACTGGAAAATTGGATGTTTTTGTTCAAATTGTTTAATACCTTTGTGTTTTTGCAAATTGCAGAGCCAACATGATGAATTGGAGGCCAAGTTTTTTGAGGAGCGAGCTGCTCTGGAAGCTAGGTATCAGAAGTTGTATCAACCTCTTTACAACAAGGTATTTCATATTATTGGCATGTGTTATGTATTCTAATGAACTTTGAATGTACACAACCTTTATAAACTCATAGCAGATATGAGTGGGTGGTTCCATGAATTGAATAATGTGGTTCTCTGAATTTTTCATAGTTTACTGGCTACCCTGGGCTGCTTGCGATATGTTAGTAGCTGTTTTATGACTATTGTGAGATATGTTGGCTTATTTTTATCTATTCTGTTCTACTTGACAGCGTTATGAGATTGTTACCGGTGCTGTTGAAGTGGAAGGAGTTACTACTGAAGCACCCACGAATGAAGAGGATGCTGAAGGTAGTCTTAAAATTGATCTGGGCCCTTTATTTCAATATTGTTTGTTTGTTTATTCGACGACTATTGTTTATTTATTCGACGTTGCTTCTGTCATTTGCAGACAAAGGAGTGCCTGATTTCTGGCTGAATGCATTGAAAAACAATGATGTGCTTTCTGAAGAGGTGTGTGCTTTGTACATAATATGTTATATTCACCGTTTATATAGGTGCATTATAAATTAACTGTTTCATTTTATTTGCTGGAATCAGATTACAGAGCGTGATGATGGAGCCCTAAAATATCTGAAGGACATCAAGTGGGCTAGGATTGATAACCCAAAGGGATTCAAACTCGAGTTCTTCTTTGACACGAATCCCTACTTCAAGAACACCGTCTTGACAAAGACGTATCACATGATAGATGAAGATGAACCAATTCTTGAGAAGGCAATTGGGTAGGTTGATTTCTATGATCCGATTATGATGACACCTTAGTTTCATGTTTTCCATATCTGTTATGGGACGGCATGTGCATGCCTGTTTTGAATTTATTTGATATGTGGTTTCCAATTTGTGCTTTGTAGGACTGAAATCGAGTGGTATCCGGGTAAGTGCTTAACGCAGAAGCTCCTTAAGAAGAAGCCTAAGAAGGGATCAAAGAACAATAAGCCAATCACAAAAACTGAAGATTGTGAGAGCTTCTTTAACTTTTTCAGTCCTCCTCAAGTCCCTGAAGAGGATGAAGATATTGATGAAGATGCTGTAAGCCAGTCATTATCATGTTGTTTAAGATCTTTGATTGTTTGCATGTCTTTTTCTTTGTGGTTATTTATCTCTTCTTTTTTTAACAGGCTGAAGAACTCCAGAATCAGATGGAATCAGATTATGATATTGGGTGAGTGCTGTGTTCTTCTATAATTAAAGTCTGCGTTTCTGTTTGGAGTTATAGAGTAATTTTGTTGACCTAATTATTCTATTATCGGATTATTTTATGCCTAGGTCAACCATTCGCGACAAGATAATCCCACATGCAGTCTCCTGGTTTACTGGAGAGGCTATCCAGGATGATGATATAGACATGGACGATGATGATGACGATGATGACCTGGATGAAGACGAAGATGAGGAAGACGAGGATGATGAAGATGATGATGAAGATGAAGGCCACCCCAAAACGAAGGTATCATTGCCATCTCAACATTTATTTCTCTCATCGAGTTGTTCTTTTGATTAATTTGTTTGAAATGGTGGTATTTATTCTCTGTGCAACGGTTATGAATGTTTCCACAGGTATCAGGTCAGAAAGGTGCAAAAGCACAACTTGGTGATGGTCAACAGGGTGAGAGGCCTCCAGAGTGCAAACAGCAGTAGATGAATCTGATTGATGCATGGAGTGAGTAGCTGATTGAGAGTTCAGACTATTGTGGAAGAAGGGTTGTTGGGCAGTTTTGCATGGTGCTTGGTCATTCAATATATATTACCGTTTGTTCTTATGGGTGATAAGTAGGAGTCTTTATTTTGGTTTTTCTTCTGGTTTCCTTTCTCTTCGGGTTTCTGTAGCGACACAGTATGAGGGATACTTATGATTTGTTGAATCATGTTGCAATTTCATGGACAAGGTTATTAAGTTGGTTATTAATGATGTGTAATTTTGGTCCTCTTTTTTTTCTTATATGGTTATGGTTTCTACCTCATTTTGCCTTTGATTGAAGGCAGCTTGAAAATGTTAGTCTAGCTCATCTTTATTTCTTGTAATGGTATTGAAGTTGTTATTGATTTTTTGACCTCTAGTCTCTTCCGATTTATATCAAGATATTAAACAGCAATGGATATGTAGTTGACACCAATCGAAATGACAAACTCACTCATGCATAGTTAACGACTAAACATAACCATGATGAACACTCAACTAAAATGATATCACAACAATACATAAAATTAGGAGGGTGTATTGTATTCAGATTTATACAGACTTTTTTTAAGTGATGGATTCATAAAGAGTTCTTAGATTTTTAGATTTATACAGAATTATAAAATCTTCTAGATTTCCGTAGATTTATAATAGAAACTTTTAAGGACTTGTGATAACAAAAAATACATAAAATCTTATAGATTTTGACAAACTTTTTATCACTAATCACTTTATCAATACCACGCTGCTCTAGGTCGCGGTATTACTAGTGCTTGTTTAGTTCTTCCGACCAATGCCCCGGTGAAGCTCGATCGGCGCCTTAGGGTTTCCCCTTTCGATGTGATTATGGTGGAGTACAAGTACGAGAGACTTATGGGTCGTTGTCGTACTTGCGGTCAAATTGATCACGACGGGCAGCCGTGCCCTAGCGAGGGAACGCCAGAAGTTGTTGTGCCGCTAACTCAAGGGACCTTGCAGCCGGGTATGATTTTTCCGACAAACTCAGCCTCAGGTTTGACAATATCTTCTCCTCCTTCGCTTTCTTCCCTTTCCGGTTTATTTCCGAAGGAAAAAGACATGTACAAATCTGAGAGGTGTCGGAATTCTCATCTCCTTCGAAGGTAACCGGAGTTCGCCGGGCTCGGAATGAGGAGGAGGCAGCTCGGGACAAGCGTACCAAGCATTGCTTGGAGATTGTTTCTGCCTAAACCCGGGGGCCTAGTAGATACTTGATGAATCCAACTCGATCTCCTGCAATCCTGCTTACTAAGGGGAATACCGGGCGGACCGGCCTTCACCTCTCCGATGCCTAAGTTAGTATAGTTGGAATATATATAATCAGGGCACGTATGTAAGCGGGGAGAGAGACAAGTTACCTCATAAAGAGGGTAGTTGGGGCCCATATATAGGTGGTTGGGGGTAAGGGCTGGCCTTACTCTTCGATGTGGGACTGGTTCCTTTCTGTTTATACCTTCTGGTGCCCTCTTAAGCAGGCTGGCGCCCCCGGCCCCCGGGTCCCTGGAGGCAGGATAGAGTGCTAGGCCCCGAGGCCGGGTGCTGGTGATCCGGTCCCGACCCTTGGGCCGGGCCCTGGTGCGCTTGCTGCGGGTCTGTGGGCCTGCTGTAGCCTCTCTGCGGCTACTGTCAACAAGTCCCCCAAGTTCCCGGTCAAGTGCAATCTTGAATGGGGACTTAAATCTGTCTTGCTCTTGTCCCGCAGACCCACAGGGCTACCAACCTACCGGTGCCCAGTCCCCCAAGTCCGCGTTAAAGATTGGGCGTGACCGAGGTGAGTACCTGTTACTAATGGGAAGCAATAGTTTATAAGCACATTTGCAATATAAGCAGTAATATGCTCAAGTGCTGTGGTGTTATAAGCATGGAGCCGGGTGGAACCCGGTGAGTGTATGAGATGATGCCATGATGTTATGATGCCATGCAATAGATGTGTGCATGGAATGATAATGAGGCGTTGAAATCCGCCATGCAGGAGATTTTGTGCATGGGATGATAATGAGGCGTTGAAATCCGCCATGCAAGGAATGTGCACGGAATTTCGGCCGGGCACTCTCCCCTATCGGTATGAAGCGGAGCTTCACTGGGCCTCAACTGGGCGATCTGCCGAATCGAAGCGGAGCGGAGTTCACTGAGCCTCTACCGGGCGATCTGCCAAAACGGGATTCACTGAGCCTCTACCGGGCGATCTGCCGAAACGGACGGGGTGAAGTTCATGGGACCTCGACCGGGCGTTCTGCCATATCGAGACGAGTCCCAGGTGAACTTCAGTACTGGACCTCGACCGGGCGTCCTGCCATATCGAGACGAGTCCAGGAGTATAGAAACTCGACCGGGCGTCCTACCATATCGAGACGTGTTTCCCATTGCTAGGCTGCAGGGAGATTACCCTGGTGTTGCGGGCTGTTTGAAGCACCGGCGAACACTTGCTAGTTCTTCTCAGCTTGTGTTGAATAAGCGTTGAGGTAAGGGGGTGTCATTGAGGTGACAAAGCTCGCCGTGCAGCCCTATGTATGATCGCCTTTCAATGCGATGCAGGGTTTTTATCCTGCTGGACAAGCGTACATGGGTTAGATGCAAACTCGCCCGTGTGTATAAGTCCGCCGGTCGAATATTCTCGACCGGTGTCAGCCATGGTACTGGGCGGTACTCGACCGGGTGTCCTGCCATATCGAGACGAGTCCCCCAGTGAAATGCCATGGGCCAGGTGCATTATGTTCCTGGTAGGGGGGTGGCGTTGAGGTGACAAAGCTCGCCGTGCAGCCCCCTTTTGCCGCAGCTGGTGCGATGCAGGGTTTTTATCCTGCTGGACAAGCGTACATGGGTTAGATGCAAACTCACCCGGGTGTATAAAGCCCAAGCCGGTCGAATGTTCTCATGACCGGGGTCAGCCATGGTACTGGGCGGTACTCGACCGGGCGTCCAGCCATATCGAGACGAGTCCCCCAGTGAAATGCCATGGTACCGGGTGGATCCTATTCCCGGAATGTGCTCTCGAGCCGGTTGGATGCGTCGTAACCGGTGGGCGGAACTCGACCGGGCGACATGCCATATCGAGACGAGTCCCCCAAGAGAGATGCGACTGGACGGACCTCGACCGGGCGACATGCCATATCGAGACGAGGTCTCCAGGAATATGCGATGAAGAAGCTATGCAGCCGGTTGAATGATCATAACCGCGAACTGCCATGGTGCCGGGCGATCCTCGACCGGGCGTCCAGCCATATCGAGACGAGGCTTCATACCCGGATGGGTGCTCTCCAAGCGGTTGGATGATCATAACCGCGAGAGAGGTCTTCGAGAAATGCAGCGAAGATTGTCGTGCAAGCGTGGAATCTGGGGAAGTGGGAGGGCCTGACTCCTTGATTCCCGCTCCTACCTTCCTGTCGCCAGCGTGTGGGACAAGTGGCTGACATGCATTTAAGGAGGAAGTCCATCAGTCCCGTCAGTTATGATGGCATGAGGAGGTTACCAATGCTGGGACACGTGCCAGCGCGGGGCGGTCTTGAGATGTAGGGCCTGGATTCGCAGGCGTTTGAGTTGCTCTGATTACTTGTTTTGGAGGGATTTCGATTACCTAGGGCACTGGTCCCCTCTATAAAAAGGCCTCTTCTGCTCTTCTTTCTGTTGTTGCTTCTTGCTTTAGAGAAACTAAGAGAAAGAGAGGAATCCGGCGACCACTCTGAGCCCTTCTTGCCCCACGAGATCCGTTTTCTTGAACGCTCCCTACCATTGCGCGCTGCTTTCCCAAGGCCGTTTGTCCTCGGTTGAGCATACTAATTGGTAAGTTTGTTTGATTTCTTTGCCCCGGTGTTATTCTTGTTTTTGGCTTTGTTGTTTTGCGGCGGGGGGGGGGGGGGAGGGATCTCTGCCGCTGACGGAACTGCTTTGCGGCGAACCTGGGGAGTGGCCGTAGAAGGCGTTGTTGTACCCTGTTGCTGACGAGCGCTAGGGTTTTGTGTTCTTTCCCTAGGTTAAGATGTCGTCTTCATGTTCTGACCGGGCTTCCGAATCGGCTGCCAGTGGTCCCCTCGTGGATGATGCGGAGAGGCTGGATAACTGGCTTAGTTCGGAATCCCCGGAGACCGAAGTCGCTGACTGCTCCGGGAGCAGGGTTTCGACTCCGTCCCCGTCTTCGTCTTCCGGGGCTGAATCATCGGAGACTGAAATACCTCACGGGGTGCACCTTACAGATGCTCCGGTTGTGAGCTACACCATTGGTAGTGGGAAGCACGCTGTGGTGTGTGATGAACCGGAGGAGAGCATGACCCCTGAAGAGATTGAGGCGTTGCGGGAGGCGTGGGGTATTCCGGATAAAGTGCTGCTACGGCCCTTGAATCCTGGAGAGTCAGCCTGCAACCCGGAAGAAGGTTGGGTTGCCGCGCATCAGGATTAGTTCCGGCATGGACTCTCGCTCCCGCTGCCACATTTCGTGCAGTACATGCTCAGTGCGCTGCAAGTGTCGCCCGCGCAGCTTCCTGGGCTCCAGTAGAGACGACTACTGAGCCTCGGCTGCTTGTACGAGTTCTCCGGGATGAATATACCCACGATAAACGAGTTCCGGGCCTTGTACAGGCTGTCGTACTCCAGGAAGCAGGGGTCCCATGGTTGCCTGTCCTTCAACACCCGGAGGCCTCCACCGATCGTCACCAATATGCCTTCATGGGTAGACAACAGCTGGAGGAAGAAGGTGGTGATGGTGGGCGGGAAGTGGCAGGCGAAGAATAGAATGTACTGTGTTCCTGGCGCCTTCCAACCCATTGGCGACCAGTCGTACGAGCTATTCGATCTGGAGTGTGAGAGGATCTCGACCATAGCCGGATGTTGGGACGAGCTGGAACTGAGTTCGTACAACTTCATCCGACGAGAAGTGCTGGAATACTGCCAACTTGGGCGGGGTCCCGGTGCGTAGGAAGCCCTTGAGCGGTGATACTTTGTGTTAGTTTCTGCAAAATACTAACCGTTTACTTTCCTTGCAGGTGCATCTTCCTGGGCGACTATCAAGCTCGAAACCACTCTCTCTATGGACGGGGAAGACCTCCTCAACAAGCTGAAGGAGAAGGCCGAGATCGTCTCGCGGACGTCGGTGGACGACGTGTCCGGCCGGCTTACAACTCATGCAGAGCCGAGGGCTATGGACGTCGATGACGATTCCTATGTCCTGAAGCGGGTGAAGACCCATCACTATGCAGGCCTGCTGGCGCCTGGAAAGGGCAAGAGCACCGGGGGGGGGGGGGGGGGGGGGGGCAGTGAGGATTCCCGGTGGGATGAACAGGGTCCCCAACCGGCCGGTGGCTGTGCCGCACGTGGCGCGCGTCGCCCCGTTAAGCGCACGATCTTCTTCTTCGGAAGGTCGGGGACGTTCCTTCCGCCGCACTGGTGACGCTTACCGGCGGGTCGGCACGGGAGAACCTGGCCAAACGGTTCAGGATAACCAGCGGTGCGCAAACCAACGCTGCTGGGGAGAATGCTGCTGCTGCTGCTCGGCAGAGTAGTCCAGCGCCTGCGGAGGCACCGAGGGGAAGCCCGGATAGTGCAATCGCCCGGCAAGTGGCGGCGGACTTGGCCGGCCTTGGCCTGGACAGACCCGGGGTTGCTGGAGCCCTGGCGGGCGGGAATCGTCCAAAATGCAAGGAATCCGTCCTTCGGGTAAATACCGCACGGTATCACTGTACTGCTTGTAGCTTGTTTTCTTTTGCTGCTTGACTAACTCTTTGGTGTTGCGCAGTTGCTGTACAGTCTGTACGAACCGGACCCGAGCGAGGGTCTGTCGGAGCTGCAGAGACAGATAACTGCTTTATCCGAGATCCGACAGCGCCTGGAGGTGGAGAAGTCTCGCTCGGACCGGGAGAAGGCCAGATCGGAGGAGAGGGCCAAGAAGCTGGAGGAGCAGAACCGGATCCTGGAGAAGGAGAGGGCCGACCTGGGGGAGCAGAACCGGCTCCTGGAGAAGGAGAGGGCGGAACTGGAGTCCAAGGTGGACGAGTTCCAAGTGGGAGCTGCTGCTCTGCGCGCCGCCTCTGCTGCTCCGGCCGGGGAAGATGACCCGGAACTCTGCGAGCGGGTCGTTCTCAAATACCGCGAGAGCGATCAGTTCCTGGAGTTTCTGGTAAAGGCCAGGGAAGAGGGCATCTCAGATGCGTACACGGAATGGGCGGGGAAGGGATGGTTAGACACTTCCCTGATGTCGACTGCTGCTGAAGGAGATATCCATGAGCAGTCGGACATCCATCAGGAGGCGGTGGAGGAGCAGCCGGGTGAAGGGATTCGCTCGGACTTGGATTCTTCTACCAACGGTGCCGAGTCTGCCCGAGCTGGAGTCAACACCGGAACTGATGTCAACGACGAGGGTACCGCAGGAGAGGCTGGCGGATTGCCTGCCGAAGGCGGAGTCGTAGTTCCTTAGCATTTTCTTGCCCTTTTCCTTGTAATCTTTCCGGATCGGTTACTGCTTGTACACTTGGTTGAATATGAATATACTGGAACTGGCAGAGCCGGTGAAATTTTCTCAAAAGTAGTTTGCATATATATTTGTTTTTACAACGGTTGAACCGCGAACTATGCCAAACTAACCGCTCGGACTAGCGGGTTTTACCAGGACTGGTCATGTTCCCGGTCGGGGTCTGTTCTTCTTTTCCCCACGTACCGCTGGAACTGGCCGTTATCAATCAAAACCTACACCGCTGACTTGAGAGCGTAGCACTGGTTCGTTCGATGAGTAGCCTCATCATGGTTAGAGCAGTACTTGCCCGTCTGCGTCGTTGTAAGTTTCCCCTTCGGGAACCTTCTCTGGGGCGGTGGGGGAATGACACTCCCGTTCTCAAGTAGGATATCCTCGTAGGAAGTGGTGAGAGCGGTGAAGACTTCTTGATTGGCCGGTGGTGGTGCTAGCATGATTGCTAGGGGGCGCTCTTGGCGGAACGGTGCCGGCTTGTGCTCATTTTGAGGCTTATCAGAATAGGACTTCTGCTGCCGCTGCGGCCAGTTTCTGCTATTGGCGTTCCGGCTGGGCCGAACGGTGCGATTATCGGTCCGCTGATTGGGCTTGGCTTCCTGGGCGGGTGGGGGGTTCTCTTCCCGGGGATGGTCTTCCTGCTGCTCATCCCGCTTCCTCTTCTGCAGGTGGTGCCCATAGGTCTCATGATCGGCCTGAGCATGCCGGATGGCCATAGCCATCAACTCGTCGTACCCCTGCGGGAGTTCTACCCGGACGGCGTAGGAAAACTTGCCCGCTCGGAGCCCTTGCTTAAACGCCATCTCGGCGATGCCCTTATCCAGGTTCCGAACCCCGGCCGTAGCCGTCTGCCAGCGGTTAACAAAGGTTCTCAGCTCCTCTCCGGGGGCTTGTCTGCAATTGAAGAGGATGGTCGACGTCCGGGCTCCCTCGACTCGGAGGATGAAGCGGCCTACGAACCGGTCGGCTAACTGCTCGAATGCCTCGATCGAGTTTGCCGGAAGCTCGTAGAACCAGCTGAGTGCTTCTCCGGACAAAGTCTCCTGGAAAATGTTGCAGCAGACTGCGTCAGAGTATCCCTTGGCGCAGGTTTGGGACCGGAAGCTGTCCAGATGCTGGTACGGGCAGCCGGACCCTGAGTAGGTGAGCTTGAGGACTTCTGGTTGCCAGATCTTCCCGACTCCATGACCCGGTGCGAAAAGGGACCCATGCGCTCATTAAACCGGGCGCCCTCCATCGGCCGCGCGGCTCTTCTCTCGTTAGCCTCCATTTGGGCCTTTAAGTTCGACACGGTGTCGGCCAGCATCTGCAGCGCTCACGTGATCGGAGTCTCAACCTCATCTACTGACGAAGCGCCGGGCTGGCGAGAGGTCGCTGCGCTCTTTGGCGGGCCTGCGCCTGGTGGCGACTTCTGCCGTACGGGGTCACCGGGCCGACCGCCCGAAGATTGCCCTCCATCGGTGTGTTGAGGTGGGATCGGCGGGAGTGTCGCCTGTGCCTCGGCCATGGCGTCACTGCGCTGCTGTCCCCTTTCCAGGACGGCCACGAGGGCAGTATTCACTGCCTCCATTTCTTCGTACCGAGCGTTGGACTTAGCTCTGTCCCTGTCGCTCTCCTCTTTCAGACGACTGACCTCTGCGGCCATCGCCCGTAGCTCTCCCGCCATACTGCTATGGTCGGGGCTGTACGTGGGGTCCCGGTCCGGGCTCTCAGATCGATCGCTTGAATCATCTGAGAACGTCAAGGCGAAGCCCCGTCGCTCCGGACTGTCTTCCTCCTCTGCCGGGCCTTTACCTCGCGAGCTGTCGCGGTGGGGATCCGGCACGCCGGATGGTCCCCCATAACTTTCTCTGTCCTGACCGTTGCCCCGGTCGCCGCGCGGTTCCCGCGTGACGGCTGGGGTGGAGGTGAGCGTCTGCACTACTGCAAGGCGTCCCTCCTCGGCGGTACCTTTCTCCTGACTCATCTCCGAAATTTTCCCAACGGCGTTGCTTACACGGCTTTTTGTTCAAGCTTCCCACAGACGGCGCCAATTGTTTCTGCCTAAACCCGGGGGCCTAGTAGTTACTTGATGAATCCAACTCGATCTCCTGCAATCCTGCTTACTAAGGGGAATACCGGGCGGGCCGGCCTTCACCTCTCCGATGCCTAAGTTAGTATAGTTGGAATATATATAACCAGGGCACGTATGTAAGCGGGGAGAGAGACAAGTTACCTCATAAAGAGGGTAGTTGGGGCCCATATATAGGTGGTTGGGGGTAAGGGCTGGCCTTACTCTTCGATGTGGGACTGGTTCCTTTCTGTTTATACATTCTGGTGCCCTCTTAAGCAGGCTGGCGCCCCCGGCCCCCGGGTCCCTGGAGGCAGGATAGAGTGCTAGGCCCCGAGGCCGGGTGCTGGTGATCCGGTCCCGACCCTTGGGCCGGGCCCTGGTGCGCTTGTTGCGGGTCTGTGGGCCTGCTGTAGCCTCTCTGCGGCTACTGTCAACAGAGATCATTCCCCTGGAACTTGGACCGGCCGATCTAGGTTTTATGGTGGGTTATGATGGTATGATTGGCTTGGCTCGCAAGTCACCAAAGAAGAGGGGACGACCTAGGGGGAGCAAGAACAAGAAGATGGCTTCACCTTTGACTTATGATTCCATGGCGTCTCCGTCGAGGATAGCTGGCATGATGGAAAACCCGGAGGGTGACTCTGTAGGTGGAGGCTTGTTGGATTCAGGCTCAGCCTCGGAGGTTGGCAATGGATCTGAAGCAGCTTGAGGAGGTGCATCTTAGCACCAAGATCCCATCATGGGGGGGGGGGGGGGGGGGGGGGTTGGGGGGCTCTATCTTCTCCTGAAAGGTACACCCCTTGGTGTTAGGCTAATGGTTATAGTGGAGTCCCTTCTTCTTTCATGATGGTTACTCGCTTTTCAGTTTGGTCATTTGTTTTGGGATGCATTTAGTTTTTTCATTCGAACTCTAGTTTTGGTAATTTCGTTTCATTGTTTGTTACTTTAGAACTCTTTAGTTTGTAATGGAATTTCGGCTCCTGCTTGACCAGGCACTACTGGGTCGTATGGCTTATGCCAATAAAGTTATTCATTCCCCTTAAAAAAAAAAAAAAAACATAAACACGTAACATAAGTAAATAAACAAAAAATTAACATGGAATCTTACCAAATTAACTAGTTCTATATGTGTATCAAACTAGACATGTATATTATGGAGAATGAAGAAGTATAAGAATAAAAATGATGAAAAGAAAAAATTATAAATCCACGGAAATGACGAGATGAGTGAGGGAGAAAGAGAGAAAGAGAGAGAGAGAATGGTCGATAAAATTTAAGATTAGATCGAGTTAGTGCCGGAAAGTTAATTGATAGGGTTACTTATGAAAGACGTGACCTTTCTGATATATGCGGTCGTGAGGAACATATTGGGGTCGTCGTCATATACTCGTTGTACTCTTCTATTACCACCTACTTGTATAGTTAGCCCCTAATGTAAAATATGTATGAGAAAATTACCGTCCGTTTGGAGAGAGAGAGAGATTATAAATCCACGGAAATCTTGAGTCTAGAGGTTGGATTGATGGAACCTTGTTTTCTTTACAAGTTACACTAAACAATCCATGTAAATCAATAATTATATGAATCTTCTAAAATTCGTAAAATTTTTGAATACCCTTAAACTTCTATAAACTTTTTATAAGTTAATTGAAGTCATTATTGAATACTCTCAGACTTTAGTGGATTTAAAATATTTTTTTATAAATCTGAATTGAATATCCTAAAACTTTTAGAATCCATAATAATTTTTAGGCAAAATTACTGTTTTAGTCACTGATTTTTGTCAAGAACGACAGTTTGGTCACTATCGAATGTCAAATATCAAAATGGTCACTCAAGTTAATGTTTCATTATCAATTTGGTCATTAGAGGTCAAACGACTGTTAATTATAGGATATTCTTCGAATATTTCGTTTCTTGCCAGGGGTATTATGGTCACTGAGGTATATTAGCGCCTTTTCATAAATTCGGACTTATAAATAATCCAATGATTTTTTTCCCTCAAAATTAGCAAACACACAAAGAAAAACAAAAGGTTTGTTGTAAATTGTGATCCCAGATTTCATTCATAAATCAAAAAACCTAGATTTCATAAAAACCTAGATTTGTACTCATAAACCCTACAACCCTCCAATCACCAATCTCAGATTTCCCACTTTGTATTTATACTTCATTCCCTTTTTTTGTTCATATCTATTATCTCATTCACTCATTGAAAAAAAAAAAACTCATAAAGCACAGATTTTTGCTCTGATCAGTTGTTTCCCAGAAGCAAAATTGCTTCTTTTTCACTGCCCAAGTTTGGTTTTTGGAAGATTGAGTTGTGAGTTTGGTGATTTTGTTGCAGTGCATTTTGGGCTTATTGAGCTATTGATTCAGTGAAATTTGGGAAGTGAAAATTTCAAGTCTGGGCTGATTTGGTGAAGTGGGTTTTGTAATTGGGGTGATTTTGTGTAGTGGGTGATTGGAAAGGTTGGAAATTTGGATTGAGATTGTGAATGAGAGGATTGAGAGGGAGATGAGAGGTGTAGATGAAGGTTTGGAAGAACAATGACTGGAGGGTCATTAGGAATTCGTTCAGGGAGTTATGGGTCTTTGGATAAACAGCTACAGAACAACAACAATAGCATTGTCATCAACAACGGAGTGTTGCCTATTCAATCAGCAAGAAAGCCTTCCAAAATGCTCAAGGAGAAGGAGAGGTTGTACCATTCGATCTGCAAGTTTGCTGGCCGGAAGAAGGTGGGAATGCTGCTGCTGTGTGTCATCTCTGCCGCGGTTTTCGGATGGGTTTTGTATGTTGGAAAAGGTTTAATCCCTTTTGCTTATGTGCATGTTGGATTTCTGAAGTTCATTTGGTTATGTTTTAGTTGTACATTGGTTTGTTTGAGTTTGAGTTGATCCTAAGGTGGTTTATATATGATTGGGGTTAATGAATTGATTGAGTTAGTGTGAGTTTTTGATTATAGCACATTGATTTAGCACTTCAGCAATGCATATATGAAGGCCATGGGGTGTTTGTTGTGTAGGTTTTTTATGAGTATTTGGTTATGGCAAGTGATGGATTCTGGGATGTTATGAGCAATGCGGAGATTATAAGCATAATCAAGGACACTGTGAAAGAGCCTGGAATGTGCTCTAAGCGATTGGCAACGGAAGCTGCCGAGCGTGGCAGCAAAGATAACATCACCGTCATAGTCGTCTTCCTTCGTCTTGTATCCACAGCCGAGAGAATTTACTAGTTTGTTTCCTTATTTTCGTACTCAGAAGTGCAGAATGTGTGGGCATTGATTAAAATACTAGCTAATAAAAGAAGGGTATGTATCAGCCGCACCTCATCTGATAGTTGTATAGTATCAGTGTACATTCAATTTATTGGATAATATACTTGGAATTTGCATTCAAATGATTGGATTCTTATGTCGAATATTGGGTTGAATCGGTCGGGATGTGGCACTCTGAGCATTTTAGCGACTGACCCTAGTTATATTGATACAGGTCTTGTGCAAAAGTTTTAAAATGACACTGGTTGGGATTTGGTAATGCGCCTCTATTCCGAGGTCTTACAATGGGGATGCTGATACTTGATATATATTTCTTGAACAAAATACTGGTCACTCCTTATATTTTGAGAGTTTCAACAGTTTAGTCGTCGTGTTTTCAATTTCAACCGATCACTCCTCATACTATGTAATTTCACACAAACTTATCATTCCGTTAACTTTCTGTCTAATTGCGCCGTTAGTTTAAACAAAATGTTCATACTATCCTCATCTCTGCTCCTAAATCCCACAACATTCTCTCTAACATGAAAAATTCCCATATCCACCAAGAGTGACACCACAGCTTGAACCAAGTCTCCTCTCTAACTTTACTTCTCGGTATCAATCTTCTTCACCATCAAAACCATTCTTATCTCCCACTCTCCCCAAACCAACTCTCTCTCTATTCTCTCTATTTTCTCCAGGGGCATCCCCAGTTCCCCACCACCACCCAAATAATCAAAACCAGTATTTTGTCTTTTTTTTTTCTTCTTTTTTCAGCGAGTTCATCCTATCAACTGCCCTCTTCTCTTCTGTCATCCTTGGTAGCAAATGCAAGGAGGTTTGAAAACCTTTCACACCCGAAACTCCCAACTTTTTTCTAGCATCTATGTAAAGACAGGTTGCTTGTATTTGGGCATGGATGGAGGAGGAATATGTTTTCTGACCCTTGTACTTCACTTATTTTGTGGGCATGTACATTCTATTTGGCTTGGGAAAGTAGATTGCTTCTGATATTAAGCAAGGATCATGCAAAGATCATTGTGTGGAGTGGAGTATTTTCTTCATTTAATGTTGTTGTTCATAGAGAAATGGAGGAGTAAACGGTACTTTGATGGTGCTTCCAGTGTCCTTCTATCCCCAAACTCATTGATGGATGTGCTATGGAATGGATTAGTGCTGCTATGCAAAATGATCAGAGGAAGGATTGGAATGTTTTCTTGGTGTAAACCTAGCTCTCGAGGCGGAAACTGAGACTGCATTTGCTTAACCTTCCCAAGCTAAATAGAGGATGTTGACTTCCATCGTCTTGCGTAGGATCTTCAGTGTTGATATACTGCCAAGGGTTCTCCGCTAATTTCCTGCCCCCAGATGCAGTCATTTGGTTTCACACAAATATGAAATACCCCTTATTTCTTTCTTTTAGGGTTTTTAAATTGATCAAGGCTTAAAATGACATATATACCCTCAACACTTTGGCACATGTAGTGAACATCGACGGCACGTGACATATTTTAGCGTCTCAGTTCACGGAGTGACCATTTTGATAACTTTTGCATAACTTGAGTGACCATTTTGATATTTGACATTCGATAGTGACCAAACTGTCGTTCTTGACAAAGATCAGTGACCAAAACAGTAATTTTGCCTAATTTTTAATGGAAATCCAAATACAATATTTGATCATCAATTGTGGTGCCCCGCCCCGGCCTATAAATGAGTTGTGACCCGGCCCAAACCGCAAGGTCTAGTCTCCTGTCTCGACTCTGACACACTCCAGTTTCTGCGACACACTCAAAAAGAAGGAGGGAAATCAAAAACCCAAAACCCTAAAACCCTTTCTCCTTCTCCTTCCTCCTCTCTCATGGCCCCTGGCCCCACCGATTCCTCTAATTAATCTCCTCCCTTAATCTTGTTACCGATTCTCTGTTTTGATTCTGGAGAAAGCCGCGGAGGTTTCGAAGCTCCAAGCTCGTTAACCATGGCGAGGCTTCTCCAAAACGCCGTCTCTATGAAACGCTTTCTTTTACCGCCGCAGGTGTTCATTTCTTCGTTTAATTACTCAAAGCTTATTGCTTTTTTATTTATTTATTTATATTGAAGCAGCTGTGTGTGAATCTGATTTTGTATAGTATTTGTTCTGCAGGGATATAGAAGAGGATTACTGGGCACTTCTTCTCAGCTTTGCGGTTTTTCCTCTAAAGGTGATTGCTTTAAGCTCCCTCACTCTTTTCTGTTCTTATGTTTTGTGCCTTCAACAATTTACTGTGGGAAATGTTGAGTTTTTACATTATTTTTCATGATTTTTGAGCTGGAAAATTACTACTTTCCGATAAATATTCTTTGTAAAGTTGTTTTGAATGAGTAATTTTGTTGGAGTATATGGTGCGTAAGACATGGTTTAATGTGAAATTGGATATCAGGTAAAAAGAAGTCCAAGTCTGATGGAAGTGACTCGGGCGGAGAGAATATGTCCAAGAAGGATCAAGCCCTCCAGCAAGCAATTGATCAGATTACGGATTCCTTTGGGAAAGGCTCTATAATGTGGCTTGGTCGCTCCGGCGCTCCTAGAAATGTTGAGGTTGTATCCACGGGGTCCTTTTCTCTGGATCTAGCACTGGGAACCGGTGGCTTTCCAAAGGTATTCAGTCATGATCATATATGCATGTTTAGGATTTTTATAGCTGATAGTCTTGATCGTATATGCATGTTTTGTTGAATAGGTTTTGAGGCAGATATATATTTGATCTTGTAGTTCAGTGTGGAATGGGTTCGCTGTTTGTGATATCCTATTGTTGAATTTTTGTAGGGACGTGTTGTGGAGATTTACGGTCCTGAGGCTTCTGGGAAAACTACTCTCGCTTTACATGTTATAGCTGAAGCACAGAAACAAGGAGGTAACACTGAATTCCCAAAACATATATATATATATATATATATATATATCTTTCTCTGTCTTGTACTTTGATAAAGTTCTTCCATATTTATGATACTTTCTACCTTTAATCTAGATGTAAGGTGACATGTTTCATCATCTATGGTTAGTTTGGCTATTGTATGTGAAATTGTGAATCAGACCATTTTCCTAAAAAAAAATATGCTTTGACATTGTCTGAAGAAAAGGTTTCGACCATATTTGTAGTGTGGTTCAGAACTTATAATTTTGTGTAGGAAACTACCATTGTTGGTTAATAGTGTTCCTTGGTTGATACCACTTCATGTAGGTTACTGTGTTTTTGTTGATGCTGAGCATGCTCTTGATCCTACACTGGCTCAGCGAATTGGGGTAAAGACTGAGAATCTACTTCTATCGCAACCTGATTGTGGAGAGCAAGCCCTCAGCCTTGTAGACACTCTAATCAGGAGTGGTTCAGTTGATGTTGTTGTTGTTGACAGTGTAAGTAAGGTGCTCTTTGCTAACATATATATATATATATATTAATGTGGTTTATTTATTCATGCAGTTCTTTTTGTTATCTGAACTTGGTTGGTGTGTTCTTCTGGAGTCCTTTGGGTTTCATCTTTTTTTTTTTCTTTTTTTTTATTGTTCGCCTTCATATCAGCTTTTGTACATTGTACTTGCCTAGACACAATTTCCCTTTTACGTTGCACAGTGACTTGTCCTGATAGATGATATGGTTGCCATATGATGACAGGTGGCTGCCCTTGTGCCTAAAGGTGAACTTGATGGGGAGATGGGTGATGCTCATATGGCAATGCAGGCTAGGTTAATGAGTCAGGCGCTTCGCAAATTAAGTCACTCTTTATCTCTATCCCAGACAATATTAATCTTTACAAATCAGGTATCAATCGTTGGGTTTCTCTGTTATATTGCTAATTTTTGAAATTAAAAAAGAAAAGTAATAAGTATACAGAAAATAACATGTAATTTTGTAATATTGTCTAGAGGCTCACTTAAACTATTTGGGTTTTATTTCTGTACCTATTTGTTCACATTTTCTTAAATCTTGCTTCTTAATCTTCAGGTCAGGTCTAAGCTCTCGACTTTTGGAGGATTTGGTGGACCTCAAGAAGTTACTTGTGGTGGCAATGCTTTGAAGTTCTATGCCTCAGTCCGCCTTAATATTAGGCGAATAGGGCTTATCAAGAAGGGTGAGGAGGTAGGTACAAATTAACGAATCCCATTTGTCTATTTTGTGAATAAATTTGAACTTTGTTTGTGAAGAGTGATACTCTCTGGTAGCCGTTCCTCATATCAATCATACTAATTAAATTTGAACTGGTTTTGAATACCATTTACTGTTATGAGTCTGAAGCTTTTCTTGCCTTGAAATAGGCTACTATTTAATCTACATATAATATGGTATGCATGCTATTTTTCTTTTCATTTATTGGTTGTAGGATTAGATGTATTGGTCTTGATACATCTTTTTGAAAGAGATTGATTTGTTATGCAGACAGTTGGTAGTCAAGTTCAAGTGAAGATAGTGAAGAACAAGCTCGCTCCACCATTTAGAACTGTTCTGTTAGAGCTTGAGTTTGGCAAGGGTTTATGTCGTGAATCAGAGCTCATTGACTTGGGATTAAAAAACAAATTCATCATAAAAAGTGGTTCACATTATAATTTAAATGGTCAAAACTTTCATGGCAAAGATGCTCTGAAAAGGTTTTTGTCCGAGGACGATGCTGCTAGGGAAGAACTCACATTGAAGTTGAGGGAGAAGTTAGTTGATGTTATGGAAGACAAGGATCCAGAAACAGAACCTCTGGATGAAGGCCTAACTGAGGAAATTGTTTCTCCAGATTCTACTGATGAAGATGCAGTTACAGCAGTTGGAGCCTAAAGTGTTCAGATGGCCTCAAAAAGTGTTAACGGTTTCAAGTAATGCTCGAGGAGCTACTGCCTTATTCTCCTGCTCAGCTGGCTCAAGTAGAATTGTCAAGAAGCCTTTGTTTCAGACTCGCTTGCTCCCCTTGTATATCAGTATCGTTACTAATCACTATATAGGGCGTTAGGTCATATGTGTAGTGAAATTTTGTGGATATTCCGGGGCAATTTAGACTATGTATGTCTTTTCAAAATCTAAATTCACCTTGGCTGGTTATTAAATGTTCAGCTGTATGCTATAGCTATGATGAAATCTCTGTAATGTTGGTGATTATTAGCACTACTCTGTACTAATTTTGATAACAATGAACTTGAAAACCACCTGCCTCCTTAAACTAACAAGAGAGGGTTGTTAGGAATTTGGAAATTTGCTAAACAAGAATAATCCTCTTCAAGTGAAAGCAGAAACCTCTATATATGCATACATACCAATTCATGTTTCTTAACTCACATCTAAGATTAAACCGAGGTTTTTGGGTTCGCAACATATTGGCACTATGAGAAGTGCTACTACTGAAATAGAGATAGCAGTCAGCCTAAAGCAATTTATCTGTTTCATAGTGGCTGGTATCTTCATATTAGTAGTAAGCCTATTTTGCATTATATTAATTGGTTATTTACTCGCGAAAGCTGCAGGATTTGATGATGAAGAACAACAACCTAGCGTTATGAAATCTAATACAACATTTAAAGATGTCAAGGGTGTTGATGAAGCTAAAGCTGAGCTCGAGGAAATTGTTCACTATCTTCAAAATCCCAAGGTTAGTAGATCAATTCACACAAAACAATATTAAGTAAAGCCTTTTCGTAACGTTAATCAGCAAACTGATTGATTTCTTTTTGTTTTGTAGCAATTCACCCGCTTAGGATGTAGACTTCCGGAAGGTGTTTTACTCGTCGGTCCACCCGGCACAGGTAAGACCATGTTAGCCAGAGCTGTTGCAACAGAAGCTGACGTTCCATTCTTCGCATCTAGTGATAGTGAGTTTGATGAGATGTTTGTGGGCCTTGGAGCTGCGAGAGTGAGGAATCTTTTTAGTGCTGCAAAAAAGAAATCACCCTGCATTATATTTATCGACGAAATAGATGCTGTTGGGGGACAACGAAGATCCGATCAGTATAGGGAGATTATAAACCAACCAGTTGCTAGTTGAACTAGATGGCTTCAAACAAAACGATGGTATAATTGTGATAGGTGCTACTAACTTTCCGGAATTATTGGACAAAGCTCTTGTAGAAATTGATAAACAAGATGATGAAAGGAGATTATTGTGTTATGATTTTCAATGTACAAGGATACACCAATATAAAGGAAAGAAAAAAGGACTACTGTAGCCATACTGCTAAAACTAACATTCTAGATAAACACCATACCCTATAAATAAGCTAGAAACACTCAATTAAGTATGGTGATAGACACAACCTATCCTAACCACTCGGAGAGGTGGCACGTATCACCACATGTCATCAGAAACAGTGATACCCACGCTGAAGTAGGTGAGCCCCATGGATGAGGCGAGCACACGCCATCCGCCACCAGAGGACATCCGCCACACTGAAGTAGGCGAGCTCCATGGATGAGGCGAGCACACGCCATCCGCCACACACGCCATCCGCCACCAGAGGACATCCGCCACTCTCAACAGCTCTAGTGAGAGCTGGACGATTTGATCGTCAAGTTGTTCTCCCCATGCCCGATGTTAAAGGCCGGAGGGAGATATTGGAGTCATACATGTCAAAAGTAGTTGCGGCAGATGGAGTAAACTTGGGCGTTATTGCAAGAGGAACTACAGGGTTTTCACCTGCTGATCTTGCCAACTTGGATAACATTGCAGCTGTAAAAGCAGCAGTTGATGGTTCTAATTAAACAAGTGAGTATGGCTGATCTTTAACATACCAAGGATAGGATTAAGAAAGCTCACAGCTTTTCATGAGAGCGGCCATGCACTTGTAGCTATTCATGCCGATGGGGCACTTCCGATTCACAAGGCTAAGATTGTGTCACGAGGAATGGCTCTCGGGCCTCGGCATGGTAGCGCAATTGGGCGAAAACGATGATGAGATGAGAAGAACGCGGAGGCAGATGCTTGCCGAGCTCGATGTTTGCATGGGGGGTCGTGCTGCAGAGGAGCTGATATTTGGAGAGAATGAAGTCACTTCGGGCGCATCATCTGATGTTCAGAAGGCAACTACTTTGGCAACAAATATGGTCACAAAGTATGGAATGAGCTTGAAAATTGGGCTTGTTTTCCACGACTACGAAGAAGCTAGGCAGAAGTACATTGAGTGCCAAAACTAGATCTCTTATTGAGAATGAGGTGAAAGAACTGTTGGAAAAGGCTTACAAGAATGCGAAAAACATATTGACGACTCATCTTGAAGAGCTTCATGCACTAGCTAATGCATTACTCGAGCACAAAACTCTTTCTGGGATTCAGATCAAGGAACTACTTGATCAGATGAACTCTCTTCCGTTATCAAAAAACACACATGAATCTAACTACTGTATCACTTGATCAATCTCCTGGCAGTAAATTTATGTACGTAGTGTTAAAATGTTAATGCTTTCCTGGGAGGACTAGGAGACAGTGTGGAAAAGCTGATATGCTTTCCAGCACCTGCTTCACTGTTCATTCCCACTGAGATTTTCAACTTAGATATTTGTAGTATCATAGTACTATAATTTGTCAAGTTGATCTCTAGCTTACTAGCCTTACATATTTTGTTAGGTTACTTTGTGCCCCCTATAAAAGGGAAGTGTTTTCACTGTAATAAAAAAGAATTTTCAGATCAAAGAAAAACTGCATAAGTTCAGTCATCTAATCTTCTTCACACCCGCTCGCCACACCGTTCGCCAAGAACAGAGTGTGAAATACTTCGCTCGCAAGAGTTAAAAGTTGAAGTATCAGGAATTCTAACATGGATTCCAATATGGTATCAGAGCTCTGTTGATCAATATCAAATGGGGTGTACCATCTGTTGATTCAGAAACAAAAAAAACAAACACAAGTCTTTATTTTTCTGTTACTGGAATGGCTGCATCATGAAGTTCAGAAAACAGAGTTCCAATCTTCAATGGAGAGAACTTTGATTTCTGGATAATCAAGATGGAGACCATGTTCATCTCACGAGATCTATGGAGCCTCGTAGAAGAAGGATTCAAGAGACCAGATGCAGAAGAGGAGCAAACAATTGCGCAAATGGCTGAACTGAAATCGAATATTAAGAAAGATGCGAAAGCTCTTAATATTTTGCAGACTTCGGTCACAGATGAGATTTTTCCCAGAATCTCAAATGAGAAGACAGCCAAAGCAGCATGGGATGTACTCAGCCTTGAATACAGAGGATCTGCAAGAGTCAGAGCTGTCAAGGTACAATCTATTAGAAGAGATTTTGAGTATACAAAAATGAATGATACTGAGTTGTTAGGTGATTATAGCACCAGATTGACGAATATAGTTAATCAAATGAGAACCTACAAGGAACCAATACCTTAGAAGAGGGTAGTACAGAAAATCCTTATGAGCTTGAATAGGAAGTATGATGTTATAGTGAGTATTATAGAGGAGACTAGGGATCTGGAAACTCTAGGTGTTCAGGATCTGATGGGGACTCTGAAAGCTTTCGATCATAGGTTGTCTAGTCATGATGAAGAGGCTGAAAAGGCTTTCCAATCACTCAACCTAAACTCTAACAGGAGTGAGCCATCTAGTTCAAATTCTAAGCAGAAAAAGAACTGGAAAGGTAAAGGAAAGAAGTGGGAGGGAAAATCAAGTCAGCGGATGAAGAGCAACAATGAGGAGAGTAGCAACTCAGGGTATAACAAATGCACTGTCTGTAATAAGCTTCATGCAGGCGAGTGTTGGTTCAAAGGGAAACCAAAATGCTCAAACTGTGAAAAGTTTGGTCATGTGAAGAAAGATTGTAACTACAAGGGAAATCAACAGGCGAACAGCATTGAAGCGAGTGACTCAAATATGTTCTGTGTTACTCATGCTGCGAGTGCTGCAGTAGAAGAAAATGTGTGGCTTGTTGATAGTGTTTGCAGTAATCACATGACGGCGAATGTCAATCTTCTACATGATATAGACTGCAACAGCATCACAAGAGTGAAAATGGGCAATGGAATGATGGTGGATACAAAAGGCAAGGGAAGCATTGCTGTTGAAACCAAGTCTGGAAAGATGTACATCAGAGATGTGATGTTGGTTCCAACTCTGGATTCCAATCTGCTAAGTGTCGGACAGCTCATTGAGCACAAATATCACCTTCATTTTGGTGATGACACTTGCAAGATATATCAGAAAGGGATCAGCAAGAACCTGATGGTAGAAATCCAGATGAAGAGGAACAGAAGTTTTCCTCTGACCCTCAAATATGCAACTGAAAGTGCAAGAAGTATGGAGCTAAAGGATGATTCCTGGCTCTGGCACAAGAGAGTTGGACACTTGAATTTCCAGAGTCTCAAGTTGCTGCATCAAAAGAAAATGGTGCAGGGTCTACCAAAAATAAATGATGCAAATGAAGTGTGTGCAGGATGTGCATTGGGGAAGCAACACACACTCCCATTTCCGAAAGGAAAAGCCTGGAGAGCAAAAGTACCTCTAGAGCTAGTACATTCTGATGTTTGTGGTCCAATGAGAACTACAACTGATGGAGGAAACAGATACTTTCTGACCTTCATAGATGATTTCACAAGAATGACTTGGGTTTATTTCCTAAGGCAAAAGTCTGATGTGTTCGCCGTGTTCAAAAAGTTCCAAGCAATGGTGGAGAGACAATCTGGCCTCAAGCTGAAGAAGCTAAGAACAGACAGAGGTGGCGAATACACATCAAATGAGTTCAAGAAGTTCTGTGAAGACATTAGGCTGGAAAGGCAGCTCACCGTCAGCCACACGCCACAGTAGAATGGCGTAGCTGAAAGAAAAAACAGAACGATCATTGAGATGGCCAAGTCCATGCTCCATGACAAGTCAGTACCTCAAGTATATTGGGGAGAAGCAGTAAATACTGCAGTGTATTTGATGAGCAGACATCCAACTGTTGTTGTCCAAGGAAAAACTCTGTTTGAAGCATGGAGTGGCAGGAAGCCAAGTGTAAATCACTTGAGGGTGTTTGGTTCAATCTGCTATGCACATATCCTAGAGGAGCTGAGATATAAACTAGATGAAACCAGTGAGAAGTGTGTATTCATGGGATACAGCTCTCAATCAAAGGGCTATAGGCTCTTCAATCTGCAGAAGAAGAAGATGATAATCTGCAAAGATGTTCTCTTCAGTGAGAATTCATCATGGGAGTGGAACAAAGGTTCATCCCAGAAGAAAGAAGGAAATGTTCAAAATGAACAAGAGAATCCAGTAGAACTGGAACTCAATCCGCAAGCAACTCACTCGCCAGCGACAGATCCGCCAGCGACTCATCCGCCAGCACCTCATTCGCCAGAATCTTCAGGAGCTCAATCAACACCAAGCTCGCCTCCAATGAGAATGCGAAGCTTGAATGAAGTGTATGAAAGCTGCAATGCATGCTTATTTGAGTCAGAAAGATTTGAAGAAGCAGTGAAGGAAAACAAATGGCGAACTGCAATGCAGGATGAGATCAATGTGATTGTGAAGAACAACACATGGGAGCTAGTTGACAAACCAGACAACAAGGATGTCATCGGTTTGAAGTGGATATACAAGACCAAGCTGAACTCAGATGGGTCTGTACAAAGAAACAAAGCAAGATTGGTGGCGAAGGGATACTCGCAGATACTTGGAGTGGATTTCAATGAGACCTTTGCACCAGTGGCAAGGCATGAGACCATAAGAGGTCTGATTTCCATTGCTGCACAAAAGGGTTGGTATCTACACCAACTTGATGTCAAATCGGCGTTTCTAAATGGAGTGCTGAAAGAAGAAGTGTTTGTGGAACAACCACAAGGTTTCATCATCAAAGGCAAAGAGCAGAAAGTTTACAAACTGAAGAAAGCTCTATATGGCCTGAAACAAGCCCCAAGAGCTTGGTATGGTGAGATCGATTCCTATTTCACAGCAAGGGGTTTTCAAAGGAGTGAAAACGAACCTGCTCTTTACACAAAGACTGAAGGTAAATCAAGCATTCTTATCGTCTCCTTATATGTTGATGATCTGATATTTACCGGAAGCTGTGAAAAAATGATTTCAAATTTCAAGTCTGATATGATGAGGAAATATGAAATGAGTGATTTGGGAATCCTGCATTACTTTCTGGGAATTGAAATAATTCAAGCAGTGGAGGGAATCTTCATCACCCAGAAAAGATATGCGAAGACTATACTAGAGAAGTTCAAAATGCTTGGTTGCAATCCAGTTGCAATTCCTCTAGTGGTCAGTGAAAAATTCTCCAAAGAAGATGGGAGTGGTCCTGCGGATGAGAATTTATACAGAAGCTTAGTGGGAAGCCTGCTATACTTGACTGCAACATGACCAGACATTATGTATGCAGCAAGTTTGATGTCCAGATTTATGCACAATCCAACCAAGATACACTATGGAGCTGCAAAGAGAATCCTGAGATACATCGAAGGAACAATGGACTTTGGAATCCTGTATGAGAGGAATGTAGAACCAAAACTCTTTGGGTTCTGTGACAGTGACTGGGGAGGAAGTGTAGATGACTTGAAGAGCACATCTGGATATACTTTCACACTAGGAACAAGAGTATTCTCCTGGGCTTCAAAGAAGCAGAAATCAGTGGCATTGTCCACAGCTGAAGCCGAATACGTCGCAGCTTTACTCGCCACTTCACAAGCAATATGGCTAAGGAGAGTCATAGAAGACTTTGGTGAGAAGAACAGAACAGCAACAACCATTCTCAGCGATAACAAGTCTGCAATCGCCATGAGCAAGAATCCTGTCTATCACAGTCAGGCAAAGCACATCGCCTTGAAGTTTCATTACATCAGGGATGCAGTCGAGGAGAATGAGATTGATTTGGTGTACTGCAATACAGACGACCAAGTTGCTGATATCTTCACCAAGGCACTCGCCAGAGATAGGTTTGAATACCTACGAGGCTTGCTCGGAATGATAAGGCAAAGCATTAAGGGGGAGTGTTAAAATGTTAATGCTTTCCTGGGAGGACTAGGAGACAGTGTGGAAAAGCTGATATGCTTTCCAGCACCTGCTTCACTGTTCATTCCCACTGAGATTTTCAACTTAGATATTTGTAGTATCATAGTACTATAATTTGTCAAGTTGATCTCTAGCTTACTAGCCTTAGATATTTTGTTAGGTTACTTTGTGCCCCCTATAAAAGGGAAGTGTTTTCACTGTAATCAAAAAGAATTTTCAGATTAAAGAAAAACTGCATAAGTTCAGTCATCTAATCTTCTTCACACCCGCTCGCCACACCGTTCGCCAAGAACAGAGTGTGAAATACTTCGCTCGCAAGAGTTAAAAGTTGAAGTATCAGAAATTCTAACATGGATTCCAACACGTAGGACGTAAATTGTACGTAGTAATTAATTTGAATTCGCTTCTTATATATGCTGAGCTAGGGTTAGCCTGATAGTTCGAAGAATCTTGAGGAAATTGTAATATTATTAACCATTATCTATCTATAGGTTGATTTATTTTATCTAAATGCTCGAGGAGCTACTGCATTATTCTCTAGCTCAGCTGGCTCGAGGAGAATTGTCAAGAAGCCTTTATTTAGGTCTCACTTTCTCCCTAGCTTGTACACTATATTATCGTTAACTAATCACTTTATAGGGGCATAGGGGCATTAGGGCATTAGGGTATATATGTCTTTCAAAAATCTAATTTGCTTAGATATTGAGCAAAAGAATATAATCCTCTTCGAGGCAAATATAAAATCCTTTATGGTAAATACTTAAGTTTTCTATCTACTTGTTCAACAAGGGACTCCAAGGCTAAACAGTAAACACTAATTCTTAAGTATAGGGATTCCGAGGCTGTTCAGGTATGCTCGATCATCTATATATATACACACACACACGCACATACGCATAGTACGTATTACATACCAATTCATGTTAAGAAACAATCAGTAGTGCATTATATATCAAACAGGAGAGTTTTCCCCTCAACCCTACCCTACTTGTAGCCTCCAAGCCTGCATCTGTGATCTATTGATGCGATGACTGCAAGTTTTGCTTCTTCCCTCGCCCTGACTGTGAGTGGTGGTGCTTCTAATCTCGGAAACATTGGCAGGGGTCGTGCTCCCCGAACGTCTCAATGTTTTCTTTTGGGGAAACATCTGACACGCCACACTGTTCCTCTTGTTGCATATCAGCCCAACTTCTTGCGCCCTTGGGTGGTTGATAAGGGCTTACACCGGCCAGGGAACTTTTATCCTAAAGTTCTCAGGAAGAAATGTTATACTCCTATGTGCCTCTCAAATATTTCTGCTGCTACTCTAACCGAGATAGTAATCAGCCCAAAGCAATATTTCTGCTTCATAGCAGCTGGTATCTTCATACTAGTAGCGGGCTTACTTTGCAAGAACTTCATTGATACTTTGGTTAAGAAAATTGCAGGAGATGATGATGACGACGAGGACGAGGAGGACGACGACGATGTTGAATATGAATATGAACCTAGCGATATTAATTCTAATACATCATTCAAAGATGTCAAGGGTGTTGATGAGGCTAAAGCTGAGCTCGAGGAAATTGTTCACTATCTTCGAAATCCCCAGGTTTGTACCTTTTGAGTTTTTATAAATTTGAGCAATTCGTACGATTAATTATCAAAGCTGATTGTTTTCCTTTTTTTTTTTTTTGTAGAAATTCACCCGCTTAGGAGGTAGACTTCCGAAAGGTGTTTTACTTGTCGGTCCACCCGGCACAGGTAAGACCATGTTAGCCAGAGCTATTGCATCAGAAGCTAAAGTTCCATTCTTTGCATCCAGTGGTGGTGAGTTTGATGAGATGTATGTGGGCGTTGGAGCTAAAAGAATGAGGAATATTTTCAACGCTGCAAAGAAGAAATCCCCCTGCATTATATTTATCGACGAAATAGATGCTGTTGGGGGACAACGAAGACCCAATCAGTATAGGGAAACTATAAACCAGTTGCTAGTTGAACTAGATGGCTTCAAACAAAACGATGGTATAATTGTGATCGGTGCTACTAATTTTCCGGAACTATTGGATAAAGCTGTAGTGAGAGCTGGACGATTTGATCGCCAAGTTGTTATCCCTATGCCAGATGTTAAAGGACGAAAGGAGATATTGAAATCATACATGTCAAAAATATCTGCGGCAAATGGTATAAACTTGGGCGTTATTGCTCGAGGAACTACGGGGTTTTCACCTGCTGATCTTGCAAACTTGGTTAACATTGCAGCTCTGAAAGCAGCAGTTGATGGTTCTAAACAAGTGAGTATGGCCGATCTTGAACATGCCAAGGATAGGATCATAATGGGAACGGAGCGAACATCTGAAGTTAAATCTGAAGAATTACGAGAGCTTACAGCTTTTCACGAGAGTGGCCATGCACTTGTAGCTATCCATGCCGATGGGGCACTACCGATTCACAAGGCTACGATTGTGTCACGAGGAACGGCTCTCGGCATGGTTACGCAACTGGGCGAAAACGATGATGAGATGAGAATAACGCGGAGGCAGATGCTTGCCGAGCTTGTAGTTTGTATGGGGGGTCGTGCTGCAGAGGAGCTAATATTTGGAGAAAATGAAGTTACTTCGGGGGCAATATCTGATATTCAGCAGGCAACTTCTTTGGCAACAGATATGGTCACAAAGTATGGAATGAGCTTGAAAATTGGGCTTGTTTTCCATGACTACGAAGAAGGCAGAAGTACATTGAGTGCCGAAACTAGATCTCTTATTGAGAATGAAGTGAAAGAACTGTTGGAAAAGGCTTACAAGAATGCAAAAAACATATTGACGACTCATCTTGAAGAGCTTCATGCACTAGCTAATGCATTACTGAAGCACGAGACTCTTTCTGGGAGTCAGATCAAGAATTTACTTGATCAAAAAAAGAAGAAAAATATCAGGATAACACTTGATCAGGTGAACTCTCTTCCGTCATCAGAAAACACCCTTGAATCTATCTAGTATCACTTACTGTAATCAGCCAGCTCCTCGAACGTAGATCGTACGTAGTAATTATTTTGATTTTCCTTCTTATTATGGTGTGCGCGCTAGCTAGGGTCAGCCTGAATAGTTCAAATGTTAAGCAAATTTTAACATAATAGTTAATGTTAAGCCATTATTTACATATAGGTAGAATTAAATTTCTACCTATATGTAGTTTCTCGAGCTATTATTTCATCTTAGCCATTATTAGTACGTAGCTTCGTCGTCAATGGAAAGCTTCCCGGTCTGGAATTAGATTGAAGTAAACAACACCATGATCTTGTTACACTACTCCTGAAGAAGTGCATGTATGACATAGCTAGAAGTGATAGAACATTATAAAGATCAAGTCAAAACAGCCGTCTCAAAAGCCTATTGTGATTTCTGATTAGAAAAGTGATTGACTAATCTTTGGTATTTCAAAAACATATAACAGTTCATGGTTGCATCCATGGTTGGTATATATATCTATATATAGGATTCATGCATGATGCATATATACGTATCATCAGAACCTAAAGTTCTCAACAACCTAATAAGACACTGACTTGGTGCTGTACGTGAAATTATAGATATGGTATTGAAAAAGTGAAAATTTGACGCTGGACCAATATCAAAGATTCAAATCATCAATCAATTTTAATCTCTCTTGGATTAATTTGTTCATTCATGGCGGGTACTTTACAGTCTTTGCTTGGCTATGCAGAGTCAATTTGGGCGACACTGATGCATGCAAGAAACGAAAACTGGTCTTTAGAACCCATAAAGGAAAGTTGGGGAAAAGAACGACTAGCTTTTGGTGGGCTTGACCTCCAAGTGGTGGATGTTCCAATTAGTAAACAGTGTCTCCTATATACAATCATAAAAGTATAATAATTATTCGGACTCGAATTGTTTGTGTGTTAATAACTTAATACAGGTTGAATCACTATGAGTGTTCATGTTATGTGTATCAATGATGTTTCATGATAGTTTTGAAGTCTAATTATTTTGATAATTTTTCACTTATGATGTACTAAAACGATGTAGTTTACTCGATTATATATATTATGAAGTTGTTCAAACAATTTATCATATTCTTCTTCTTTTTTTGTGAAACGAGGTAGATGAGATGCCCTAGTCGATGTAATAGTAATCAGGAGAACATTAATCGATGAAATAGAGTCGAGAAAATTGAATGAAACAGATAATTAATGAAGGTGGAAAATTAATTGGATGTTGAAGATGGCCGGGAAAATGAGGGGCTAAAAACTCATAATAGAAAGCATCCGTTGCCAAAAGAAGAAAGCCATCCACATATCAAAATCTTGACCGGTCAAAAATTCTACAAGAAAAATTCCAATTATTTAGGTACCACGTCCGCAACGACCCTTCTCACTGCTTCCTGGAAGGCAGACTTGTCCCATTCGTTCGCCTACGTAAACACAAAATTAATTAAGGTAAATTAATTCACTAATCAACTAATCACTAATTATATAAGGACCCCTTCCTTCTCATTTCCTATATTATTATTAAGGAGTAAATACTTTTATGTTACTCCCTAAACTCTTTACTTAAAAACAGTTTGGTCCCTCTGTTTTCAAATTAAACTAGTAGATCATTAATTTCCCATATTTCAACAATTTGGTCCATTCTGTTACATGACCGTCAAAATATTCCGTTAAATTTCTAAAATGACAAAAATATCCCCGTTCAAAATCAAATTTTTTTTTCTCTTTTGTTTGTTCATCAACTCTTTTTTGTTTGATATTATTGTTATACTTTTGGTTTATATATATAATTATATAGAGAGAGAGGTACTTAATTTGGACCCAAAAAAAATTAAAAGAGAATGGGAAAAATAAAAAAGATTTTCAGCAGGGGTATTTTGGTCATTTTAACACCTAAAGTTTGCCAATAATGGATTTATTTGACGAAATTGACTAAATTGTTGAAATATGAGAGATTAAGGATCTACCAGTTTAATTTGAAAACAGAGGGACAAAACTTTTTTTATGCAAAGAGTTTAAAATGTAACAAGTATTTTGTCATATTAATAATTGAATACTTTATATTTAGTTATTAATTTTAGATCATGCATGCATGCTAAAATTTTCAACTATTTTGTTGCAGTTTTATCTGATGAACTTTCCTAGAAATGCTAGGAATTAAGCAAGTTAATTTGGTTTGCATGCAAATGCCTTATTGATCTAATTAGTAATTGGGATTGCATACCTGATCATCAACTCTTAATCTCAAGACCACGCGGATGGTGTTGGGATGTAATTCTGTTTTCCAGGTACTCGCTTCCATGGACATCAAACTCATGTTGTTAACTTTCTTCAAGAATTCCAAGATTCTTATTACTATATCTTCGGTCGAACACTCTTCTGATCTAACCGTCACTTGCAGGGCAATAATTTGCTGATCTTGATCTGTGCTCGCACTAGGGACATGCGTAAGCGTAACACTAACTCTTTCGGTCGACGAGGAGCCAGCTTCTTCTTGTTCTTCTTGATCTTGTTCTTGTTCTTGTTCTTGTTGTTCTTCTTCTTTAGTGATAAGCTTTGCAACAGCCTCTAACTGCTGGTTTCGTTTGCTAAGCTCATCAACTTGAGCTTTCAATTTAGTTAAGTAGTCCCTTGCAGTTGTAAGCACTGATGCTTTGTCTTTCTGCATAATGCAAATTAAACATAAGGTTACAACTTACAACCAAACCGGCATATACCTCATCATCATCAGTTATAGCTAGGTTTGTAAATTGTCATTTAAGTAGTACTTACCAATTATTCAGATTGATAATTTTTCAACATAACATATAAAAAGTTTATTAGCCATACCTTGGTTCCGGGAGGAAGTAAGGATTTCAAAGAATGAAAGCTTTCGTTGAGTTTCTCTCGCCTTTTACGCTCAGATATCATATGATGCAACTGACTGGTTGTGGGGCGGGTCGCAGCTTGCATACTTTGATCGCGAATTCTCAGTTGATTTAAGCTTCTCAAGAAGGAAATCGATCGCTTCACCATAGTTTGCTTACGTACTCCTAAATTAGCAGCACCTTTCGTTTGTGTTCTTGGGGCCAATGGCGATGAGATGTAACTCTTAAAAGCACTGCTAGAATTCGGGTTTAGCAAGCCATGATGACTAGGACTAGGAGCCGAATCACTACTCAATGCTGGAGTTACTAATTGGTGTGGAGATAAAGAAGGAGAAGGAGAAGTCAGGACAGCAAGGATGGCTCTTGTAATCTCAGCATCTTCGATCTCAGCAGCTGGCAATTGGGTATTATTCCCTCGCATTCGAGAAATGGCTTGCATGGCCTGTTGATGAGGACTAGTACTAGTACTAGTACTACTAAATATGTTTGTATTTGATGATACAACTGGTTGCAATAATGAAGTAAAGTTTGTATCAGCAAAGACTTGATCAGCTGGCATATTGAGAGAAGTAGAAGCATTAGATGTTTGAATAGTGTTGAAGATGAGGGATGAATATTCGGGGCTATCCATCGTTGAGAGCGATCTCAAAGATGAGGAAGATGATGATAGTTGGTTTTGCTGCTCAGTGTTTGCCCTGGTACTAACTACTTCAACTGTACGTGGAGATAACTGTGATTTAGAGAAAGCTTCTGGCAACATCCAGCTTCTCATGATCAGTTCCTTCTTTACGTTCATCTACAGATTAATAAAAAACATTATTTATAACTCTATAATTCAGATGATTCTTCATTAATTGTTAATGAAAAATGCAAGCTAGTCTTACTTGAGACACATTGGAGAATCCGAGCTCAATCTCTCCACTCTTGCACCCCATGAAAACTGCAGTCTGTAAGGACACATGCAATGAGTATATATAAATATAAAATGTATATCTATATATGGAATGCATTAAATTATCATAATGCTTGCAAGCTACCTTAATTCTTGCTTCCTGATAAAATTGCTTCTGAATTTGAACTGATGCCAGTCTTTGGAGGTCCATTTCTTGCAACTCTACATAGGCAAGACTGTTCCTGAAAGCGAATCCTGGAACACATCTGATCATATATTTGAAAGAAATTAATTAGCTAGACTAGCTAATATAAATTGATCAATCTGGCTATCAGCAATAATGTATAAGAAGACTAGCAGTGATCATGTAAGCAAAACTGTGCTTACTCATTTTGGACAATTGGGAACAATGACAGCCGATACTCGTCGAAAAGCCTCCGAGCTAGACTAACTCCAGAAGAAGAAGAGCTAGCGGGTTGGTTTTCTTCATCATAAACACCATCAAAAAACAACAAACAGCTGCATATTCAAAATCATCATTCACATATACATGAGTGGCTGCATATATAGAATACAGATATAGAGATAAGAGCTAGTAGTGAATACATACTTGGGAATATAAGACCGCCATAAGCAAATGTAAGAGCAGCTAAAAGATTGCATGACGAGTTTAAGGAAATTGGCGCGAGAGCCTTCATCGAGCTCGAATGCAGTGTCCATATACAGATACAATGGAGCCCCAAGGCGAAGAAGTATCTATCTGTATTGCAATCGATCTGATCGAGTTTGTCTATATTGACTGAGTTCCTTCTGGTCTTTCATTTTGACAAATATGCAGGACATCTAGAGAGAATAGAAAGAGTCTTGATATATGCTATATATATGAGTGCCCGTATACAGAAGAACTCCGGAACTTAATACTTTTACGAAATAATCTAATAAGCTGACACAGATAGAGAGAATAAAGAGAGATCGAGTTGAAAAGTAGTGGTGAGGCAAGAAATTGGAACAGGAAGCTAGAAGAAGGTCGCTACGCAGCTACGTACAGATTTAAGTCGAGAGAGAGAGAGAGCAGGTTTGTTTAGTGAGGATATATGACTAGGTCAAAGTGGTAGTAGATGAGAACTTGGAAAGTAGCGGCAATCAAGTAAGCAAAGCGAGAGAGGGAGGGAGATATATGAGAAGCAGCCAGGCAAGATGGGATATATAGCATAAGATTTTGTACTAATAGTATGCTCGATCGATCAGTTGTATGAAATTTGAAAACAGAAAAGTAGTGGTCAAAGTCCACCCCCATGACCCATATTGAAGAATCCATGGCAACTTGAGTTGTATTCTTTCATACATTTTCTAAAAAAGGGTCAAGGGAGGAAGGCAGACGATTCTGTCCCTTTCTGGCTTTCTATAATTTTGTCTAGCTCTTCGCAAGTTCCCATTCCATCTTATATATGTTTCTTTTCTCTTTCCATCTTCCATTTTCCCACATGGTAAAATTACCGTTTCTTTGTCTAGCTATACCTGCATACTGAATTTCACCAGCATAACTTCCCACATATATGATGATCTCGCACTTACCTATCAAAATTGAAACTCGTCTTTCTTGTAACAAGAATATACATTAACACCAGCTGATATATAGTTAATGGAATTGTATTAAGCATGTTTTATTAAGAGCTTGTATGGTCATCAGATAGGGCTATGACTAGTAAAATAGTTATTATTAATACGATGAATCAATTACGTGGTTCTAACTACAATTCATTCCGGAGTGATAGTTCACTCAACCACCATTTACAGACTAAAATCCATCTTTCTATTGCTAACGGACATAAGATGACCATTCACTACTATATGAGCCGCTCGTACAATTAAGTTTTGTATACGACGTTCGTTTATACTTATAGATCGACCCAGTCACTGATGAATCTTCCATTTCTTGAATGCAAAAGGGGTGTACGTACACTTGCTCTGTGTTCAAATGATCGATCTGGCGGAGCGAAGCATCTCTTAGCTATATATATATAGCTAGCAGATTCAAGTAGCAGTTGGAAACTTTTGGAAAGTTTGATGAGAGTGTTGCTACAAGCAGGGTCTAGCTAGCTGGTTGACTACTCTTCATTTCACACCATGCATCATCAATTTCATGCATACCATTCTATCACTCTAGAAAAATTTGACAAGTCCGATTGAGCTGCCGCAAGAACTGCTGGTTATCAAGAGACACACTTCATTATTTAATTAGCTACGATTAAGGTTTAGAGTTAATATTCGCAAACTTAGATTTTGTTTAGGTTATTAATTAGACTTGTTTAGGGTTTAGGTGAGAAGAAATTAAGGTAATGACTGTGTTATCAAAGGTAAAAGCGTGCAAGGTTGATAGCTTATTAGCTTACTGTTGTAAAGCAAAAGAAAAAGTAGTGATCGCAGCTATCGGTATGAATTACTTTTTTGTCACATTTAAGGGAATTTAAAATAAACTTACTACCTAAAAATTAGGGAATAGAAAATCCAATTACCTGCTAGCTAGTGACCGTGTGAAGTGTGAACATTACATTTTTTAAATCTCATAATCAATTTATAAAATAGTTGCATGCGAAGGTTTGAAGACAAGTATGTTCTTAAGAAAAAACCAACTCGATCAATCCCATGGAAAAATAAAACCCAGTGGCCCAAGTTTTGAATTGGTGAAAGTCAAATGCTTGACCAAGGAACCTTGTTGTTTTCTTTTTATACGATTTGTCGTTGGTGATTCTCGATCAAAAGGGCGATTTGTAAGAGAAGCATAGTCACCACTCACCAGTATGATATTTGGAATATTAGTATTCTCATCTTATGGTCCTCCATCATTTGATGTGTGTCAAATATCTCTTTCACGTACGTATTACTATTGAAATCCAATCTGAATTGAACATATATAACATCTCGTTGATTGTTTTGTTTTCTGTTGGGTTTACACGTACATGGATAATCGGTAGCGCTTGTTCTTGCCTTCTTGGATTATTATGACTGTTTATGAATTTCCAAAGCATTGATATGAACTTTAATTTGGTACGTCTTTCTTTTGTTAATAGAGGAACTCTTGATATAAGTTAGATCAAACTATAGGTAAGTAATTACTAATAGTACTTACCTTTTCTAGTAATTACTAATAGTACTTACCTTTTCTTTCTCTTCCAGTTAAGGTAAGGTAAGTTCTGTAAGAACAACCATAATGATATTACGATGGGAGTTTTCCTACTTCCAAGAGCCATAACAAACCAATCTCAGGCTTCTTTATATAATCAAGAAACCCACATTAATCTATCAAAGAGAACGTCGATCTACTTGTATGTGTCGGGTTGATTTTGCCTCCCATCGTTTCAAGAATGGAAGAGGAAAACTCGTCCAGATCAGAACTTACGAGCAGTAATCCTCTTAATTTTGTACTACTAGACGACCTCCCGGACTTGAATGTTCAACCAAAAGAGAGTACTTGTCAGCTGGCACCTCTGGTTCTTCTCGCAGAAGCCGATGATCGACCAAGAAGCTCTAGTGTGGAATCTCTTCTTCTCTCCGACTTGAATGATGAACCAAGAAACCCTACTGTGGTACCTCTGGTTCTTTTCCCGGACTTGACTAATGAGCCAACAAATAGTGACGATATCGTGGGCTTGAATCATGAGGCAAGAAACCCTAGTCTGGTAACTCTCGATCTGTTCCCATCACCAAAAGAAGAGGACAAAAAAGAGGAACGCTCAACAAAACAAATACTCGGTAGTACAACTACTACTCCAGCTCCATGTTCATTGGAAAGTAATGTTATGTCCTGCTGTAGCAGCACCACTACTGAAGTACGAGAAGAAACCGTTGCCATTGCCCCGATCACTGCTCCTACTCCATGTCTACTCTGCGATATCATGAATATAGACCACAATGGTCCTCAGGTTCCTATTGTTTCCATTAAGAGAAAACCAATGGATGTAGACTACTCTTCTCATCATGATCCTAATCCGAAATCCCCAAAGCGTATAAAGAAAGCTGCTCCTTGTGACCGTCGAAAACCTAGAAAGAGCTTTGCTCCTCATCGAGATGAACAATGTGAAAAGTGCTGCGCTGTCATGGATAAGACTCTCTGCCGTAATATGAAGGTGTCGATCATGCTGACTGTGAAGAACATTCCAGCAAAGGAACCCGGAAGTTTAGGTGATATAGAAGAGCTTGCGGAAGAATTTAAGCAACAACTTTACATGAGGAGAAAGGAAAAGAGCCAACTAGCAGGCTCGCAGCGTAACCATTTTCTTTCAGAGTTGCAACATGTCGTTTTGATTGAATAGATCATGCGAACGATACAAGAGCTTACTGTATCGCTCTTTTAGCCAACTATGTCCGGCCGTTCAAGGCCTAAGTCCTGTTTAAGTTCTTGAAATATATTGCAATTTGTAATTTATATTTTCTGTTGGACAAAATTCAGTTTACTTTCTATGAAGGTTTCAATATTGGAGTATGAGCCCTTGTTGTCAATTCCAAGTCAGCAACTTACGTAACATTTTGAGGTCACTTGAAATTTTAGTCCTGGATATCATATTTGAGAGTTTAGGAGTCGGTCTGATTTTTTTTTTTTTTAAAAAAAGGGTGTAGTATGATTTTTATCTAAAAGTTGAGGGTACTAAACTAAATTTTGTCATTTTCTGTTTGTTAATCATGGATTGGTTTGTCTCTAAACACCTGTGAGAGTTGTCCTTTGTGATCTCCTCCGAACTCTGTTCCTAATTAGCTAGGTTGCAAGCAAGAGATTAATGCAATCCTAAATTCCTAATGATTATGCTGTTAAGATTACTCAGTAGAATCGTGTCCTATTGTATCCCTGATAAGTTAAGAATTTAGACATAAAGGCCATATAAACAGGGTCGCAGTTAAACAGTTTACTACCCCATTAAGATATAGCATACGGAGACCGGAGAGAGTAAAATATCTACTACGGTAACTCTGAAGTAATGACATCCAAACAAGGTTAATATGTTATTTAGTTGATCAAAACAAAGTTAATATTCCATCAAAACATGTGTTTCTACTTTCTAGGAATGCATTAAGGATAATTTAGACTAAGGACTAGAAACTATCTATTCGGATCCTATCCTGATATTTCCTTTCACCTTACCTTCCTGACTTTCCATCTAATGGCTAACAATTTCTTGTTATTTTCTTTTACACTCTTAGATTTGTGTTTTGAGATTGTGAGCCATTAGATAGAAGGTCAGTAAAGTAAAGTGAAAGAAAAAGTCAGTAAAGTAAGGTGAAAGAAAATGTCAGAAGAGGGTCGAGATCCACAAACAAACTATAGGGTTCAACATGTAAAAAGATTCTTTGGTTTTTAGCCAATCGCAAGCAAGAGGCTCGAGTAGTGAAGAGAGAGTCCCTCTGCAAGACTGTGTGGCAGAACAAAAGAGAAAGCAAAGCCATAACCTTGGCCCTTTAATTTAATGCTGCTCTCAAATTCATTTTATTTAACTTCCCCGAAGTTCTCATCGCCACAACTCACCCTTCACCGAAATCGCAGCCCAAAAAGAATTGTGAGAATGGCCCAGACTGCCCAAAACTCAGGTAAGAAAATCCCATCTAGATTCTGATTCGAGAATCAATCTTAGAATACTAAAGCTATGAGCTTTTATTTGGGCGCGGATGTTTAGTGGTTTGTTTGTTTGTTGTAGTTAATCAGCAACTGAAAATCATCGTACCCAACAAACATGGTGAGAAACTTGTGGGCTTGTTACACGACACAGGTTCTGGGGAGATTGTAATCTTATGCCATGGTTTTCGATCCTCCAAGGTTGGTTTGAGATTGAGTTAGAGCTTTCATTGATTAAGAATAAGACTTTGGAATTTTGGTTGGTTAAATATAGTGTCCAATTCACTCATTTGAGAACTGTAATGCTGGGTTGGTCTCATAATCGGGGAAGTTTTATAGGCTCTATTTCGATTTTCAGGAAACGAAGAGTATTGCAAACATTGCTGTTGCATTGGAGAATGAAGGAATTAGTTCCTTTCGTTTTGACTTTGCTGGAAATGGGTAAAGTTGTGGACCTTGGTATTTGATTTTGAATAGGTTCTTTGATCAGTTTCAGTACAGACATTGTAATGGTGTTGATTTAGCTGTTGTATTTCTGTTTTCAGGGAAAGTGAAGGTACTTTTCAGTATGGTCACTACCGTAGGGAGGCCGATGACTTGCATGCTGTAGTCCAACACTTCTATGGGGAAAATCGTGTACCAAGTGCAATCCTTGGACACAGTAAAGGTGTGTTTGATTGCTTTGCAATTCTTGTGAAATTTTGCTTTTAGTGAAACTCATTTTAATCTACCATTATTTTACTTTTAGTACGTAGTATTTGTTTATCTCATGCCAAAATCATTGCTGAAAATGCTGCTGCAGGAGGTGATGTTGTGCTTCTATATGCTTCCAAGGATCATGACATTCCTACCGTTGTCAATGTTTCTGGGCGTTATGATTTGAAGAGAGGCATTAAAGAACGCTTGGGAGAAGACTTTATGCAAACAATCAAGAAGGAAGGATTCATTGATGTTCAGGATAAGAGAGGTAACTTGCTAATTCTACTTTATGTGTGGTGATCTCCAAAAGATCATATGGTAGGGTGGAAATGGCCTAGATATAATATTTCAACTGTTTCAGCCTTTGAATCATTTGCTTTCTGGAATCAGTATACATTCCTCGGGCAGTGTTACTGATGAAACAGATCCAAGGTTCTAGATCTACCTTGGGCTATACTATATGTATGATAATTGCTTTATTTCTACTTTCTTCCCTACATAAGTTAGTGAAGAATTGTGTTTCCATTGACAATGTGGAAGGGCCAACATACCTGATTTTTGAATGAGGAAAGAATGTGTGACCAGGAGGTTTTGAAATTAACTGGTTATAGTGGCAACTTGCGAGTCAGACTGCATATGCTTTTGATAACTTACTAGGCAGAATGACTGACAAGACAATGCCTGAAGACTAGATACTTTTGTTAACTTAGAAGTAACTAGTCTGGCAGAGGGAACCTGACTGGCTGCTTTACTAATCTTGAATAGTATATATGCAATCACTCTCATACACACACCTACACAAGCTGGTATGCTGGTCTTTCGCATAGCTAATGGATACTATGCTTGCAGGAAGTTATCGTGTGACTGAGGAAAGTTTGATGGATCGCCTGAGTACAGATATGCATGAAGCATGCCTGCAAATTGACAAAGATTGTCGGTAAGCAAACTACAGCTAAATTCGTCTTGTTGTTGAACATTATCCTTTTTCGTCGTGTGTTTGATCTTATTTACTTGCATTTTCTGGATGACCAAGTTTGTCGGTGATTCTCATACAGGGTGTTAACTATCCACGGGTCTGCTGATGAAACCATTGCTGTTGAAGACGCATTAGAGTTTGCAAAGATTATACCTAACCACAAGTTACATATTGTAGAGGGTGCTAATCATAACTACAGCTCACATCAATCCGAGTTGGCATCTGTTGTTGTGGACTTCGTCAAGACGTCTCTGCAGCAGGACAAAGCTACTTCTTAGTTGGTCCTTTTATGCCAATCAGCATACTATTTACCCAGTGGTTGGTTCTTTCCCCCTCTCAAGTGATGAAATTAGTCATATTGCCTATTTTTGGGACTTACCTCGATGTTCATAACTGCTGACAACATTCCTTGGCCGGCTTGGTGCTCTGCCGGAGAAATAGTATACTTAGCAACCTCAATTTTTGTTGTTAGAGGAATCATACTCCCTCAATTGTGTATGCAAATCAACGTTATACAGGGATTCAATTGTAAACTTCGTGCATTTCTGTATGGAACCATTTTCTTGTATCTTTGTCAATCTAGCCAGTTTTCTCCAGATGCATCAAGAAATCGAGCATGTCCTCAGTTCGAACCTAGTTATTTGTATCTCTCCGAAAATAAAGTATAATAAAAAAATTAATCAAATGTGTTATTCTGGTGGCAAAGCTATGTATCCAAGTATGTTCTTAAAAACTTTTGCCGACGACGGTTCGGGGGCAAAGCTCTAGTGAACTGAAGACTGGGAAGACTAAAGAAGTAAAGAGTAAAGACAGAAGACAACACTGTAAGCAAAGGCCATTAAGAATAACATATAGCTGTACTGTACTTATCTCCATCGATTAATCCTGCTCTCAAATTCTTCAATTATCATACAGCTTCGGTTCACCGAAACTTTACCATCTTCACCAAAATCGCACCCAGAAAAGAGTATTGATATAAATGGCAGAGGCTGCTCAAAACCCAGGTAATCAGTTTCTTCATATACCTTGATTTTTGGTGAAGTATGAAGCTTTGTTATTTGTGTGTAAAGTGCTAAAAGACTCTGAATTGCACTGTTTCAGTGACCCAGCAGCAGAAAATCATTGTAACCAACAAACATGGTGAAAAGCTTGTGGGCTTATTACACGACACTGGTTCTGGGGATATTGTGATCTTATGCCATGGTTTTACAGCCACCAAGGTTAGTGTGTTCTTCATTTGTGTAACTAAAGTTCTAGCTTGATTAGGATAAATCTTTGAATTTTAAGTTATATCTGTAGTATATGACTATGTGCTAATAATCCATCATGGAATTTTGATTTGATTATTAGATATATCTCTTGATAAGGGTAATGGTGACAACATATATCTCTTGATTTCCAGGAAGACCCTGTTATGGTGAACCTCGCTGTTGCCTTGGAAAAGGAAGGGATTAGTTCCTTTCGTTTTGATTTTTCTGGAAGTGGGTGAGTGTTAAGGAATTGTAATCTCTTGAATAATACAGGTTCCTAACTAAGTTGTGTTTACCAAATTCTTGAACTTTGTAGTCGTAAGTGTGGCCCCATATTTGGCTGGCGATCTTGCTATGAAGAATCAGTCTTGGTAAACCAGGTTATGGTGATGTTGATCCAGCTGTGTTAATTTGGGTTTGCAGGGAAAGTGAAGGCATCTTTGCGTATGGTGATTATCGAAAAGAAGCTGATGACTTGCATTCTGTAGTTGAGCACTTCTCGGGGACAAGCCGTGTAGCAAGTGTAATATTGGGGCACAGCAAAGGTGTGTAGGTTGGTTCCCATTATCAATATTTGAAATTTTACTATTTGAAATTGAGGAAAGCACTCTATTGTAAATAGTCATTCATGCGAATTGGGAATAAGACTCTTTTGAGTCTCTGGACAATACATTAACTTGAGGTCTATATGGCCTTAGCAGCGTAGTTGTTACTGAAGCTATTGTTCATAGGTTAGTTGTTGATATTGGGTGTAAGACCACATAAACGGAACAGTTTTTCTGTCGCATGTGATAAAAAAATTTGTTGAAAAATGTTACTGCAGGAGGTGATGTGGTGCTTCTGTATGCTTCTAAGTATCATGACATTCACACTGTTGTCAATGTTTCTGGACGTTATGATCTGAAAAAAGGCATTGAAGAACGGTTGGGGAAAGACTTTATGGAGCTGATCAAGAAGGAAGGCTTCCTTGATATCAAGAATGACACAGGTAATTTGTAATTCTTCAAGTTTTGTGGTTCCAAACAATCATATCTGAGACCAGACATGGAATAGATAAATAGATAGATAAAAACCCTTCACTTATTATGTTTTGTCTTCACTTACTTTGTGGACACTAAAACTCCAAAAGCATGCACAATCTTAAGCATGTCCAAGGTCCCAGATCTTCTCTAAGAATTTTAGCTATTCCTTGAGCATATTACTGTAATCACTTGTCAAAAAATGATGACGAGCCAGCTTACCTGATTTTATCCCTTTGTATATTATAATTATCTCTGACTAAGGAAGGTTACCAATACTATTGATTACTAGAGTTATGAATCGGAAGTCATAGTAGACAAAATATTCTCTCATCCACACCACACACACACAGACCCAAAAGGAGCAATGCGTATGGTGGCATTTCACACATTTAATTGATTCTCTGCTTGTAGGAGGTGTTGCTTTTCGTGTGACGGAAGAATGGTTGATGGATCGCCTTAGTACTGATATGCATGAATCGTGCCTTCAGATTGGCAAAGAATGCCAGTAAGAAAATTGTGATCAATCCTCTCTTCTTTTGATGTTTTGTCTTCGTGAATTTCTGCATGACCAAGTTTATTGTGTGTACAGGGTGTTGACCATACATGGGTCTGATGATGAGGCCGTCCCTGTGGACGATGCAGTGGAGTTTTCCAAGATAATACCTAACCACAAATTACATATTGTGCGAGGAGCTAACCATTGCTACACCTCACATCAAGCTGAGTTAGCTTCGGTTGTGGTGGACTACATAAAGACAGTTCTGCAGCAGGACAAGGCAACTTCCAACTAGGTACTCTATTCCAAGCAGATTATAAATTCTTGAAGTTGTACTTGTACCTGTTGATGATTAGGTGCCTGGGGGTTCCAAGAGCTTGATGTAGTTGGGTGCACACATATATGCTTTGCCATAAGTCTTTGCTTATTTGTAAAACCTGTATCTTATCATCGTGATTTTGAGAGCTGTTGCTTTTTTTCTGTCAAATGAGTTATTTCCCTTTCGTTGCCATGATCTGTTTCATGCAATAGTCGAGAACTTAAGGATGCAAACATGTGAGTTAACTCAACAATTGTTAAGCTAAGGTCGTTACTTTGTTGTGAACTTTATTCTGTCCACATGTGAGTGGAAAAGGGTCTGAAGTCCTAACTTCATTATAACCTACATTGCTGTAAACTATTAGCCAGTAGAACAGAGCCTAGCTTCCCCGAATAAGTTGCCACCACTCTCTTATTAACCATTGTAGCTACATCTTCTGCTCCGTAATTGCCTTCAATTTACTCTTCCATGGCTTGCACTGCTTCTTCGTTAAGCTTATCCTTGTGCAAATGCCGGCATATGCCTTTGAGCTATATGACTGCATTACTAGCTTAAAATAACAGGATTCATATGTTGAAATTGGAACTTCTAGCAGTGGTATCATATTGGTTACGGAAGACTAGCCATACTAAGAAATCCTAGGGTAGAAATACCAAAAAGAACTCTATAATTTTCCAAAAGAAGCTCGTGTAATGAGTAAGAAGAGCTCTGTAAACTTAATGCAGAGCTCTTGCCGGTAATCAAATGTAATCGGCTCCATCCTTTTTCATTTCTTGCTTCTTCTGCATGAGTGATTCTGTACATAACAGGGTGTTGACAGTCCATGGATCTTCTGATGAGACCATCCCGTTTTGAAAATGCATTCTGAGTTTTCGAAGATAATACCTAATCACAATTTACATATTTTACAAGGAGCAATTCATTGTTACACATCAAGCTGAATGAGCACCGAGCATAAGTTGTGGACTACATAAAGGCAGCTCTTCTGAAGACATAGCATAGAGCCTTAGCTGCCATGATTTTGATACCAGTTGTTCTGAGGCAGACATGTCCTTGACCTGTCCATTTCTTCACTAATTATAATCGAAATGAGCGAATAGCCAAATAATGTTAAGTGAACCATCTTTTCATATAGGACTGGATTAATCATTGAAACGAAAACTTATTTGATGAAGATATGGCATCTAATATATCTTCTATTAACCTGTGCATGCATCCCATGTGGTAATCTGAATTCCACATCTCTACTAGTCTATTTTATATGAAAAATCAAGCTCATACATTTGGCAATAGTTTAATGCATGCTTGTCCCACGTTTTATTGAACAACAATTATCTTACTCAATTATTAAGTCAGCAGCTGCGTATAGCTTATAAATGAGTGGTTTGGTACTAACTTGGGTACCAAACTCAGGTGTGAAGATCCAGAAACAAAGACTTGTAAGTTTCATTTCCCTTTTTGCTGCTCTCAGATTCTTTAACTTCCTTTGTTGCTGATCCCTTCACCAAGTTTACTCTTTACAAAAATCACAGTTAAAAGCAAATTTTGGCATTTTACATGGCAGAGGCTGTACAGAAGCTAGGTAAGAGATCTGATTATGTCATTCATGTTTTAGCAGTTTGACATCGTGTGTGATTATATATGTGTGTGTCTTTTATATTTCTTAAAAAAAGAAGAAATCTGAGAAACTGAAACTAAGAACTGTTTTATCTGTGTTTAGAGACTAGATCACTCTCACCAAGTTTGTGGTTGCTTTGTGAACTGCATTTCAGTGAGTCAGAAGCAGAAAATTACTGTAACCAACAGTCATGGTGAAAAGCTTGTCGGCTTATTACATGAAACCGGTTCAAGGGAGATAGTGATCTTGTGCCATGGAGCCCGAGCCTCCAAGGTGGAATTTTACATTAGTACTGAAAGATTACATAGACAACATTGATGAAACTCAGTAAATTGATAATGTGGTACCTCATTCATTCTGTGAGGGTAAACTTTTATAGCTTATGTCTCTTGATTTTCCAGGATCATTTTATTATTGAGAACCTTGCTGTTGCATTGGAAAAGGAAGGAATTAGTTCCTTCCGTTTTGATTTTGCTGGAAATGGGTAAGTTCGTGGTATTTGATTCATATAAGTTTAAACTTACCTGGTTTTGAGTTTTTTTTTTTTTTTTAAAAAAAAAACTAATCTGGTTTTGTGATAATTCAGTTTTCTGCACCTCAATTTCATAGTTGTATCAGAAAACATGTTTTGTCTCGGATATATCCCATCTACGCAATACAATTTTACTGACTGAGTTGTGTCGTTTTGGTTTTCAGAGAGAGTGAAGGCACCTTTCAGTTTTGTCACATGAGGAGAGAAGCTGATGACTTACATGCTGCAGTCGAACACTTTTCTGGAACAAACCATGTAGTGAGTGCAATTTTTGGGCACAGCAAAGGTATGTATGCAAGTTTGTTACTTGACAGATCCATAACTGCTGATTTTACATGATGACTTACATACTGCACAATGTTACTTCAGGAGGCGGTGATGTGCTCCTGTATGCTTCTAAGCATCATGACATTCCTACAATTGTAGAAGCTTCTGCACGCTATGACCTAAAGGAAGGCATTGAAGGACGCTTGGGAAAAGACTTTATGGCGAAGATAAAAAAGGAAGGATTCATTGATATTGGTAATATGCTAGTATGCTACCCATAGTTTATGTTTGGTAAACAAAAAGTTGTGATTTGTGAGTCAAAATTTGCAGCTTAAAAAATAAATGAAAAAGACTATGCTTTCAATAGGGTAGAGTGAATGTGTATAGCCTTAACACAGTTGGTTAATGTTATGCTTGCAGGAAGTGATAACTTTCGGGTGACTGAGGAAAGCTTGATGGATCGCCTAAGCACCAATATGCATGAATCGTGCCTCAAGATTGACAAAAGTTGCCGGTAAGCAAACTGTAATCATCTATTTGAAGATTGTTTATATGTTTCCTTTTCTCTTTCATTTTTCATTTCTTGCATCTTCTACATGACCAAGTTTATTGGGAATTCTGTTGTTCAGGGTGCTAATAGTCCATGGATCTGCTGATGAGTCCACTCCAGTTGAAGATGCATTTGAGTTTGCCAAGATCATACCGAACCACAAAGTACATATTATACAAGGAGCTGATCATTGTTACACATCACATCAAGCCGATTTAGACACAGTTGTTGTGGACTTCATCAAGGCAGCTCTGCAGCAGGACAAGTCTACTTCCAACTAGCTAGGTACTCTATGCCTATCAATCACCACTCAAATTCATTTTGTGCATTGTCCTGTGTCATAAGATTGTTGATTATTCTTATCTTGTGTTGCTGAACTCTTCTTCAAAACGATTTTCTGCCAAAGATGTTGACTTTGTTGTCTTTCCATGATTAAATGCATGAAATGATGAAATAATAGTGAAGATCTTCGTGATCCAAACATCACTGCCCCTCGAATCGATGGACTGGTTTCCTTAAAATGTTGTTATCACATCAACTCAAATTATGGTGTCGTTTTCTCTAGTGAAAAAAAATGCTACAGTTCACTCTGCATTTTTACCACAGAAGTAACCAATTTCAATCAAGAGCATGGTCTGTAACAAGGAAACTATTAACATAAAGGAATCAAGGTAAAATGTCTTAATATACCTGGAACATCTTTTGTTAAAACATCGCTTGACATATATAGAAGGCAATCAACTGACACAGATGATATCAATTAGATGTACACTAGAATTATCGTGAACAGGCAATCAAGGTTACATCAAACTCGGCTATGTCACCGAAACTTAATTTGGTCGTTTATAATGATGGGCCGTCTGTGTCACATTTTCGATATGAGATTTGCAACTCCGACGACTTGTACTGTAATCCACGCCATTTCCTAAGATAGCACGTCGACCATGTTCTATGGAAATAACAAGAACAGCCAAGAAAAGCAATTGGGCATATGAATAAGCGCCACACTGCCAGAGACAAAATCAACTCTATATCACTTACGTGTCAGATATATTTGGATTATAAAAGAGTCATGACAGTGTTGAACGGTTTGGTTTTTGATTCTCCCACATTTCTGCTTAAATTCTTTGACTTTCGTTGAAGTATTAAAGCTCCACCACTAAGTTGTTCTGCCGAGAATCCCATTCCAGAGAGCTTTGCTTTATTTTATTCAAGAACCTTCACCAAAATAGCAGCACAATCATCTCGAGGAAAAATGGCAGAGGCAGCCCAGAACCCAGGTAAGAGCTTTCATCAGTTTTATCTGTATATATAGAATCTGATTCAGGGTCATTAACTTGTCACCAAGTTTGGTATAAACTTGATGGTTTTCTTTTGTGAATTGGACTGGTTTAGTCAGCGAGCCACAGAAGATAGTTATAACCAACAAACATGGTGAAAAGCTTGTGGGACTTTTACATGAAACCGGTTCTAAAGAGCTTGTGATCTTGTGCCATGGAGCTCGATCCCACAAGGTTGGTTCTTGTGACTTATGAATTGCTCTCTTTTTTTTATATACTTGTTGATTTTTGAAGTTGGGGGTTTGTAATTTGTTGGCATGATATATCGTTATATCAATGCACTCAGGGAGACAATATTATGACGAAACTTGCTCTTGCAATTGAAAAGGAAGGAATTAGTGCTTTCCGTTTCGATTTTGCTGGAAATGGGTAAGTTTGTGGTACCAACCACCAAGTACTAACAGGATTTAAGTCGTTGAATTTCACATGTTACTCAGTTGTTTGGAACCTCCTTAATTTCGTTGTTGTAGGCTTGGCTCTGTGTTTACTATGTTCTTATTTTGGTTTTCAGAGAAAGTGAAGGTACCTTTCAGTTTGGTCACTACTGGAGAGAGGTTGATGACTTACATGCTGTGGTCCAACACTTCTCTGGGACAAACCATACAGTAAGTGCAATTCTTGGCCACAGTAAAGGTGCGTTGGTTCTACTTCCAGACGATGAATATGTGAAATTTCACTGTCGTAAGATAGTGAGAAAATAAATTTAGTCTAAAAGACATTCATGAAACTTGTATCAACCAGATCTTAGCAGCTTAACGTATGGCAAATAGTTACTGTTTTGATATTGGATAACTCTGTATTGAAAACACCATATAATGTTACATCAGGAGGGGATGAGGTGCTTCTGTATGCTTCTAAGTATGGTGACGTTCGCACGGTTGTCAATGTTTCTGGACGTTATGATCTGAATGGAGGTCTTGAGCTACGGTTAGGGAAAAATTTTATGGAAAGGATCAAGGAGCAAGGATACTTGGATATTAAGGATAAGACAGGTACTGATACAAGGGCAGATAGGGGCATGGATATATAATCATTCTACTCTTATGGCATCTGTATAGTTTCTTGACATTGGCATGGTTGCTATGCTTGTAGGAAGCTATGATTGTCGTGTGACGGAGGAAAGTTTGCTGGATCGCATGAATACTAACATGCACGAATCATGCCTTAAGATTAGCAAAGATTGCCGGTAAACAACTGTTATTAATCCTCTCTTCTGTTTTCTTTAAATTTTTTCTCTTTATTTTTATTTTTTCGGATTTTTCTTATGCATGTGTGCATAACCGAGGATATTGGTGATTCTGTATCTGCAGGGTATTGACTGTCCATGGATCTGATGACGATGTGATCCCTGTAGGAGATGCACTGGAATTTGCCAAGATAATACCTAACCACAAGTTACATGTTATACAAGGAGCTGATCATTATTACAGCGCTCACCAAGCCGAGTTAGCATCAACTGTGTTGGACTTCCTTAAGGCAGCTTTTCAAGAGGACAAGACTGCTTCCAACTAGATACTGCAGGCAAACAGTACATAAGTTTCACAAGGTTATGGCCTTGCATTGTTTATGGAAAATGTGATTATATCAGACAATATGGCTTCATGCTTTTCCCTAATATTGTGCATAATAACAGAATCCTCTTAATATCATGGGGTTACTTTATAGTTTTGTGATGTCATATACCTAATATGTTAAGAAATTGTAAGTTACTTTCTGCATTTTTGCAGCATCAAACACCAAATATAATGAAAAACATGATTGAAGTTGATTTCCTTTTCCCTATTTCCTATGAATTATAGCATTGTCTTGCTACGTACAGTAAATACAAGTTTATGGCCTTGCATTGTTTGTGGAAAATATGTTGATATCAGACAATATGGAGTCGTGCTTTTCCCTAATATTGTGCTTAGTAACAGAATCCTCTTATTATCATGGGGTTTACCTTACAATTTCGTGATGATATTTACCTCATATGTGAAGCGATTAAATTCTGTGAGTTACATTCTGCATTTCTGCAGCATCAGAAGGGCACCAATGTTTATGATTCGTGCCTCAAGATAGAGAAAGATTGCCAGTACGAACATTGTAATCAACTTCCTTTTTTTTTTGTTTGTTTCTATGTTTCTTTCTCTCTTTTGTTTTCATTTATAGCATTTTCTGCATGGCCATGTTCATTTGGGTATCTGTATGTACATAATGGTAATAGTCCATCTGTCCATGGATCTGCTGATGAGATTACTCCTGTTGAAGATGCATTTGAGTTTGCTAAGATCATACCTAACAAACAATTACATATTATTCAAGGAGCTGATCATTGTTACACGTCGCATCAAGCCGAGTTAGACACAGTTGTTGTGGACTTCATACTGCAGCAAGACATGGCTACATCCAACTAGCTAGGTACTCTATGCCTGACAATCAGCATTCAGTTCATGTTGTGCGTGTGACCTGTGTCTCATAAGATTGTTGATTGTTCTTATTTTATGTAAAATTGGTCCAAAAACTACACGATTCAACAACCAATATGTATTCTTAAAGTGCACTCGTAAATGAGAGTGCATTCGAGATAAAAACTTATTAGATGCGTTCTAACATAAACTTAAGATGAAACGAGAGAGAGTCCACTAAATGTTGGTGTAATCCAAAGTGGGCGTAACACGTGCTCATTCCAAGAAATATGAGGGCAAAGCTGCGTGATGGTTTCGTCTTCCATATTGAAGATACCCATATCCAACGGCACTGTGTCATCATGTTCATGATCCCAACTATTTATACATATCAAATCGTCGGTGTAGTATATACAATTTGGTTAACACCCAGGATGCTTAATTTGAAGCTAAAACAGTGCATCGTCTCCTATACTTTCTACCTCAACTTGGCTCTGAATGAACAGATCCATTTTTGTCGTTCAACACCAACTTGAAAACAATAAATCTTTCCGTCCTCCACAAACAACCAGTAGTGCTGGCGTCTCGTTTAAAGTATCTTCGAACACATAGTAAGTCTCCCTGAGTTGATTCAACAAGATAGGCTGTTCCAGCCTGATCATCATATATGTCGCCATTGGCGAGTGTACGTAGGTCGACCTTGCTGAGGGGTATCTGAGATTTTAACATTGAATGTAATCACAGCATCATATTTCCCGCCCCAGAATTTAAAGGCATAGCCTCGGCCTCTATAAAATATAGCATCAGTGAACCTCAAATTGCTAAACCGAGTCCAAGACTTCTGTCCTCCTGTGAAGAAAGCAAGCTCCGACTTATAGCCATCATACCAGCATAACAATATCACCACATAGTTGCCCGGATTCAAAGTCGGATCACCAGACAAAACAACCTTCCAATTCCACTTGTCTAAGTACCTTGACCCAATTGAGAGAAAATAAAAATTTGGGAGTACTGAATTGACGACGTCCCTTGTGATCTGAAAGGGTTGAGGAGAGCTATACGGAATCTTGGGGGCTTCGGAAAATTGTGGAACGTACGGGTCTACCAGATTAAAAACAACTCTGGCCAGCCAACCATGGCCGCCGGAATAAATCATCCCATAATGATATCGACTACTGGGAATCTGGAACTTGAAACTGTTAAGTGTTAATTATAGACTTTGTCTTCGGAAACACTGTACAGTACTGCTTCTCTGTGAGTTTCTTCGGGTTGTTTTTTAAGGATCATGAGCATGGGGACTAGTGAACGAGATCGCCATGGCGAGTGTGTATGGTAGTCTTGTGCAAGAGAATTCCATCCCTTGCAGACGGCAGCAAAACGACATGGTCAGTGGACTCGAACAACTTGTCGAGAATCAGAAAGATCACATCTGAAGGAAGACTTGCTGCTCAATCTAGTGAGTCCAGCGAAACGAGATCGTCACTAGAACTACTGCTCGAGGCAACAGCAGCCATGTTAATCGATCCTCTATTCCTCTTGTGAATATTGATCGAGAAACAGATCTAGGGTTGTTGAAGGCGAGCTCAGATATTATTTATATTATATGCGGTGGTTTTGATACGGCAGTTAGGGTTCCCTTCACTTGGGCCTTGGGTATTTCCTTCGGGCTGCTGGGCCTGGTATTGATCGAATGGACTCTGTGTTACAAGAAGGTATAATCGAGCAAGAATCAAACTCTCCAAACAGTCCAAAGAAATTGAAGTGGCGCGTGTATTGTGCAGTATGATCATTGATCACTATGATGTATGCGATAGCTAGGCTAACGCTCTTGACTTGATCTATGTATTTGACCTGATTATCTTATATGTAATGTCGTAAATCAAACTAATTATCGTAAAACATACTAGTTGGGTTGAACAAGTAATGTTAGTTCCAAATTATGGTGTTAGATTAACATGTTAATACAACATAACATGAAATTCTATTCTAATTTATACGATGTATATGTATACTATTCTAGAAGATTGAATTATACATCATTTTGCTTGAGGAAAAGGCATTGGAAACTTGGAGTTGCTTTTCATATATAGTAGCTAGTATGGGCACTACCAGAAAAAAGGGCTTTGCCGACGAAAAAAAAAAAACGGCCGACGAAACACTTTTTTCGTCGGCTATTCCCAAGAATGGTCGAAGAAAATTTTTGTCGTCGCAAAAAAAAAATTTCGTCGACTATTCCCATAGAATGGCCGACGATTTTTTATTTCGTCGCTAAAAATGAAAAATCGTCGGCTATTCTACAAGAATGGCCGACGATTTTTTCTTTCGTCCCTAAAAAATATTTTTCGTCGGCTATATCCCTATAATGGCCGACGATTTAAAGTTTTCGTCGGCTATACAAATTTTGGAAGAATGGCCGACGAAGTTGACAATTTCGTCGGCTATAAGTCTTTATATTTTCAGATCTGGACAGAAGCTGCTCATTTAAAAAAAAAACGGAAAAAAACGAGAGAAAAAGTGAAAAATTTGTGGGTATTGTTGAAATCCGTCCTCTCTTACATTGTGGAGCTATATATAGGTACGTATATGTGTATATATGTTGATTTTAAGTTTTAGTTGAGTTGATTTTGAGTTTTAGTGATTTGGATATAGTAAGTGATTTTTTGTTTTGTTGATGTTTTAGTGTTAGAATGTATGTATATATGTTGATTTTGAGTTGTAGTTTAGTTGATTTTCAGTTAGAGTATGATTATGTGTTTTAATTTAATAATGTTATTTTAATTAGTGTTAAAATATATATAAATATGTTAATTAATGGTTGTTGATAGTGTAATGAACTTAAATAATGGTTGTTAATTAATGGTATATATATATATAAGAGTTGATGTTGATAATAATATATATTGTAATATATATATATATATGTTAATTAATTTATTATTAATTAAAGTTATACATATATATTATCAGGCTATATATGGATCGAGATAAGAGTTGGATTTCGCTTCCAAGGCATGACCGACGATACACTACAGGAGTTGTGGATTTTTTGCAGTTCGTCGAGGAAAATGCAAACGGAAATTACCATTATTGCCCGTGCAAGAAATGTAAGTGTCGCAGTGATATGTGTCGATTTCCGATTAGGACAGTATGGGAGCACCTAAAGAGTAATGGGTTTTGGCCGAAGTACACACGTTGGATATATCACGGTGAGCCATCATTAGATGGATCGCATGATCATGGGCAGTATTTTGAGGCGGGCAGTAGTAGTACATCCAACGATCCAACAATGGCATTCGTCAACGACGTGTTTCCTTTTGAAAGCGGTGTACGTGGGGAACAATATATGCAGGACCCGGTGCAGCCGTTCCCACAAGTTGTCAACACTGCTGCCTTTGACAAGTACAACAAACTGATTGCATTGCAACAGACCCCTGTGTCTTCAAGTTCTGAGAAGACAGTTCTTCAAAGTGTGATGGAGGTAATGAGGATTAAAGTCGAGACAAAAGGGAGCATCAGGCAAGTGGATGAATATCTACAGTACATTTCTTCGTTGTTGGAGGAGGGTCATCGTAATCCTACCAATCACCGTCAGGTCCGAAGTATCCTCAAAGATCTAGGGCTTTCCTACATTAAGATCCATGCATGCGCATTTGACTGCGTTCTCTTATGGGGTAAAGATGCAGAAGGGAATGACCCTGCTAGCCTTGACGCATGTCCGATATGTCAGTCTGACCGATATAAGTTGACGGGAGCAGGCAATAGGAAACCTGTGAAAGTGCTTCGGTATTTTCCGTTGAGAGATAGGCTTGAGCGGTTGTACATGTCAGAAACCACCGCAAAAGCTATGAGGTGGCACGGTGAGCGGGACGCGGGAGACGCAGATATCATGACACACATCTCTGACGGAGCGGCTTGGAAGCATATAAACAATGAGTTTCCTCATTTTGCGTCAGATGTCAGAAACATCAGGCTCGGGCTCTCAACCGACGGGTTCAACCCTTTCGGCACCATGAGTCTGTCATACAATATATGGCCGGTGGTTTTGGTACCTTACAACCTTCCTCCGTGGATGTGCATGAAGAAGGAATATAATATGTTGACGTTGTTGATTCCGGGGCCTGGTTACCCAGGGAAATGTCTCGATGTGTATATGAGACCATTGATTGAAGAGCTTAAGGTGTTGTGGGACGTTGGTCATCAAACTTTTGACAAGTACAAGAAGGAGACGTTCCAGATGCATGCCATGGTTATTGGTACCATCAGTGATTTTCCTGCTTATGGGATGTTGTCGGGCAGCGTTGTAAGGGGATACAAGGCTTGTCTAGAGTGCCTCAGCGATTATGGGAGCACCCCTCATTGCAACAAGATATGCAGAATGGGTCATCGTGTGTTCGTTCCAGCGGATCACCACTGGCGTTACGAGTCCCCCGCATTTGATGGAACCGAAGAACAAGGCCGTCCTCCCAGAAGATGGACAGGAAGAGAAATTTTAGTAAGACTTAATGAGTACGATTTTGGGCCCCTCAGCAATCATCCCGATATTGTAGCGGAAATACCTGAAAGGCCTGAGGAGTACAAATTCTGGACACATTGGAGCATATTGTGGGAACTCCCGTACTGGTGTGAGTTGCTGATCCGTCACTTCCTAGACGTTATGCACATAGAAAAAAATGTTTCTGAAAGTGTGGTGGGCACAACGCTGAACTTGGAGGGGAAGACGAAAGACGGTCCTAAGGCTCGCACTGATCTGCAAAACATGAATATCAGAAAACCACTATGGTTGAAACAAGGGAAGAGAAAAATGCCTCAAGCTCCTTACACCGTCAAGCCTGAGCATAAATCAGAAATTTTCCATTGGATAAGTCGGGCCAAGTATCCTTCAGGCTTTGCTGGAAATATAGCCAAGTGTGTCAACAGACAATTCAACAATCTGTACGGGTTGAAAAGTCATGACAATCATATCCTGCTACAACGTCTCTTCCCTGTTTTCATTCGACCGTTCCTTCCCCGTCACATTGTGGAGCCGTTAGTAGCGTTGGCAAGATTTTTCCAGAAGGTATGCACACGGGAAGTGAGAAAATCTGACCTCCGGGAAATGCAACAAGACATCGTTCATATCATGTGTAAATTTGAGATGATATTTCCTCCAAATTTTTTCGACATCATGCCTCACCTCATGATCCATCTTCCTCGGCAGTTGTTGCTTACCGGTCTTGTGCACTTCACTTGGATGTATCCGATGGAAAGGTACGTATTTTACACCTTATGTTAATTTCCTCATCAATATATGTGATATAGTGTTAATGTATTATCATAACACTTTAAAAACTTGATTTATAGGCAACTTTGACAATACGGTGGTTTTGTCCAAAACAGATCCGCACCTGAAGGATGTATAGCTGAAGCATATATTGCGCACGAGTGCGTCACCTACATGAAGCTGTATTTAGGAGCGTTACAGGAAAGCATACCGGAAGATGTACCGTCACAGTTCAATCTTTCCATACTCTCCGACGATGTTGTACTCGGTGGAAACATGCCAGTTTCCTACAAGTTGAAAGATTATGAGGTAGCCATTGCACATTGGTGGGTACTAATCAACTGTCCAGAAGTTCAGTTTTGGAAGAACATACATCTACACTGTGAACAAGTACGAGGTGATGTCGATTACCACAACCGGACATTCGCAGAGTATTTCGGCCGCTGGGTACGTAACTTTAACACTATTCTATACGTGTTCACATATTATTGTGTATATTTATTCATATTTATAGTTGATTCTGATGGTTGCAGATGGACCTTATTGAAAATGATAATCACCCAAATTGGTCGCACGAACTCAGACTTTTAGCGAGGAGGCCGGTCTATTCAAAAGTTTATGTGACGTGCAAGGTGAATGGTGTGTTATTTCGATGTGAAGACAGAGACCTCAGACTGAAAACACAAAATTCAGGGGTTATGGCACATGGTGGGGATGGTGGAGTTGACTATTACGGTGTTCTCCATTCAGTTGTGGAACTGCATTATGGGGAAGGCATGAAAGTGCACCTTTTCAAGTGTAGATGGTTTGACACACGGCCGCAGAGCATGAAAACCGATCAATACGGCATAACTTCTGTGAACACTAGTACATCATGGTATGAGGACGACCCGTTCGTTTTAGCCACATGGGTGAAACAAGTGTTTTATCTTGATGATCTCGCCAAGGGTGACCCGTGGAAAGTAGTCAACACTATCCACCATCGCAACATTTACCGGGCGTCTACACTTGGAGTGGCTGAAGAGAACGAGGAAGGGGACACCGCGTATCAAGAGCCCAACTCAAACGGTATTCCTGACTCCTCTTTTATTCGCCTAGACACGCCGGTGCGAATTCGACGTGAGGAGTCACTGCTTGTTGATGTTGATACAAATGAAGAAACTAACGAGGACTCTAGTGGTGAGGAAAGACATAGATTACCCCTATCGAGCAATTCAGAAACCGAAGAAGACTCATCCGATGATTCCGATTACAATCCGACGGATTAAGTAATTTAAATGATGTAATCCTTTCATTTGTAATCAACTCATTTTTAATGAACGGGCGTGGGGATGAGCCTTCCAGCTAGGCTGGGTTCCCTTAAAAAAAATTTTGAAATATGTTGACTGTTGGGTTTCTGGTTTTTTATGTTCAATTTTGGTTATATGTGAACAGGACATCGGAATAGGAGAGGAGTAAAACCACTGATTTTTTTGGTTTTTTTTTTTTCAGAGAATAGCCGACGAAAAATGCATTATTTCGTCGGCCATTATAATAATGGCCAACGAAAAATTAAATTTTTCGTCGGCTATTCTCAGAATGGCCGACGAAAAATTCATTATTTCGTCGGCCATAAGTTTTTTTAAGAATAAATATTTTATTTTTGACCGAAAACGTCAAAAGAATAGCCGACGAGTACTAGGTTTGATTTCGTCGGCTATGATTAAAACAAAAAACAAAAAAAAAACAGCTTCCATTTTCTATCACTATCGACAAACCATTGCTTCATCCTTCAAATGCAAATGTGTCGTGAAATAAGATATGACCGAAATATTGAAAAACGTCTACGGTTGAAAAATGAGAAGATTCCGACAAAATCTGTGTGCCGAATATTGCGTTAACTGTTTTTTACTGCCGTTTTCCTATGGGTAGCCTGACGGTCGGTAAATATTTTGAGGAAAATTTTTATACGATTAGTTGCGTCTCATCGATCTGAAACTATTCTCTGTTGAAGATCAGGCCAAAAAATGTCATTTAGACGGGCCAATTTCCGTTTTAAAGCGTTTAGAGGTTTAACTCACCCGGTTGACCGTCCCGATCGATCCGTTAACGTTGTCAGATGTAGTTGGATTTTTTTTTTATACATGTATTTAATCTTAACGGTGATATCTGACGGTTGGAACAGATTTTCCCAACTTTTAGATTCAAAATCGGAACATATGCATTAAGGTTCCTTAACTTGTTTACTAAGTGTTTAAGTGAATGTATAGTTTCAAATAGTTACTATACGTAGACTCTTCAAATGCAAATGTGTCGTGAAATAAGATATGACCGAAATATTGAAAAACGTCTACGGTTGAAAAATGAGCAGATTCCGACAAAATCTGTGTGCCGAATGTTGCGGTTAGCTGTTTTTTATTTCCGTTTTCCTATGGGTAGCATGACGGTCGGTAAATATTTTGATGAAAATTTTTATACGATTAGTTGCGTCTCATCGATCTGAAACTATTCTATGTTGAAGGTCAGGCCAAAAAACGTCATTTAGACGGGCCAATTTCCGTTTTAAAGCGTTTAGAAGTTTGACTTTGCAGTTTAACCGTCCCGATCGAGCCTTTAACGTTGTCAGATGTAGTTGGATTTTTTTTTCATGCATGTTTTTAATCTTAACGGTGATATCTGACGGTTGGAATAGATTTTTCAAACTTTTAGATTCAAAATCGGAACATATGCACTAATGTTCCTTAACTTGTTTACTAAGTGTTTAAGTGAATGTATAGTTTTAAATAGTTACTATACGTAGACTCTTCAAATGCAAATGTGTCGTGAAATAAGATATGACCGAAATATTGAAATACGTCTACGGCTGAAAAATGAGCAGATTCCGACAAAATCTGTGTGCCGAATGTTGCGGTTAACTGTTTTTTACTCCCGTTTTCCTATGGGTAGCCTGACGGTCGGTAAATACTTTGAGGAAAATTTTTATATGATTAGTCGCGTCTCATCGATTTGAAACTATTCTCTGTTGAAGATAAGGCCAGAAAACGTCATTTAGACAGGCCAATTTCCGTTTTAATTTATAGGGTTTAGAGGTTTGACTTCGTAGTTTGACCAAACGTTTAGCCGACGAAATATTTGATTTCGTCGGCTAAACTCTTGCGATCCGCTTATTGTCCGCCGTTGGATGGCTCAGATCCAACGGCTGTGATTTTCCAAAGTATAGCCGACGAAATATTTAATTTCGTCGGCTAAACTCTAGTGATCCGCGCCTTTTCATTGTCCGCCTTTGGATGGGGGAGATCGGACGGCTGCTGAGCGCCTAAACTATAGCCAACGATATTCAAAGAATAGCCGACGAGTTCATATATTTCGTCGGCTATTCTTAAGTATAGCCGACGAAATCTTTTCAATTCGTCGGCTATACTATTGGGTATAAGGCTGAAACAGCCGAACCCTAGTTCCATTTTCTGCATTTTTCCAAAACCTCCGCCGCTCGCCTCGTCGTCCTCCTCCCTCTTCCTCCTCCACTCCGGCAACCCCCTCCTCCCTCTTCCTCCTCCAATCCGGCCGGCCCTCCCTCTTCCTCCTCTAATCCAGCCTGTCCCTCCTCCGGCCCAGCCTCCTCCTCCCTTCCATTTTCGTTGTAAGTTTTTTTTTTTTTTTTCATTTATGTTAATTAATGTTAATTTAGATATAATTTAGGTATTTATGTTAATTTAGGTATAATTTAGGTATTTATGTTAATTTAGGTATAATTTAGGTATTTATGTTAATTTAGGTATAATTTAGGTATTTATGTTAATTTAGGTATAATTTACGTATTTATGTTAATTTAGGTAAATTTTAGGTATTTATGTTAATTTAGATAAATTTTAGGTATTTATGTTAATTTAGGTAATTGTTTTCAAATTTATTTTAATTGTATAATTTAGGTGTAATTGTATAATTTATACGTATAAATTGGTTTTTTAATTATATAAATTGATAACTTAGTTGTATAATTTAGCTTAATTATATTTAATTAGAATTTGTTATTTAATATAATATAATTTAATATGTTAGTATATAAATTGTTATATTAAAATATGTTAGTATTATTGGTTATTATATTAATTAGAATTTGTTATTTAATATAATATAATTTAATATGTTAGTATATAAATTGTTATATTAAAATATGTTAGTATTATTGGTTATTATATTAATTAGAATTTGTTCTTTAATATAATATAATTTAATATCAATTAATGTATTAATGCCTCGGGCTTTAGATGGCCGATGCATTAAGAAACCTATTCGGAGGCCGTCGTGCCGGCAGATCTAGAGGTTCTAGAAATTCCGCCGGTTCCGCAGACTCTGAGAGGACCGCTAGCCTGCCTGAGAGGACCACCAGCCAGCCGCGGAGGAGTGTAGATTCATCCCAGCCGCAGAGGACTGTGGATGCAGCCCAGCCGCGACGGAGTGTGAGTTCTCGGCACCAGACCCTTCTCCAGGCGGGGCGGCCGTCGAGCACTTCACTTCCGCATGTCGGTCCCTCTGTGGCTCCGAGGTTTAGTCGGCAGCTATTTCACGAGGACATAGCTGCCGACGTTCCTCAGGTTCGGATGTCTGACGTTCATCGGGAGCCGATGCCGAGTCCGACTCAGTCTGCTGCTGACTCGACTGAGGCTCCTACTCTCCCAAACCAGCTCTTCCTCCCGTACAACATTCCGGCGATACCGGAGGTCGACTATCAGGGTGTGCCCATATGGCCTGATATGCCTCAGTACGTGAGTGCTGCGGAGGCATACCAGCAGCAGCCATTTGAGAACCCTGACCACCTTATTTCGGCGAGGAGAAAAGGAAAGTCGACAGACGAGTCATCCAGTTCAGGTAACATTTGATTTTATTAATTAAATGTTTTATTAAAATTAACGCACTAATATTTAATTTTATTAACCAATCGTCATTTTTGTGATAGGGACAGCCGCTAGCAGTTCACGGAGGAATACGAGAGGTGTCATATGTTTTGACACGCTCAGGAGAACTGTTGAGCGCAGCGGGAGGATTCAGATCAACGAACCTCCTAATCAGGAGGTTCAGGGGAAGAAAAAACGCGACTACTCGGGTTGCGTGGGGTCACTGATTAGGGACAGAGTCCCTATGTTGTGGACCCGGTGGGCTGATGTGCCCGAAGTGATAAAGAGGGAGGTGAACAACGCCGCGTCGGTGAGTAATTTAAAAAATTTAATTTATTTATCGTAATATTTAATAATTTTCGGTTTTATTACAATTGTAAAACTAATAAAATATTATTTTTCAGACATTCTTCGAGATTGCCGAACACAGGCGGGATTGGGCGGACACCCAGCAGAACTCGAGGTACGTTTGTTTTTATGATATTATAATTATCTTATAATTATTAATATTTTATGATATTAATAATATTTCTAATGCACTTTTGTTTTTTTCGTAGGTTCAAAGAGTGGAAGAACGAGCTGCGTTCCCACTATAACGAATACGACAACCTTGGTCGTATGGGTACTCCCAGGGAGTTCATGTTCCGGGAGTACGAGTGGCGTTGGTTGAAGACAGTAGATTTCAACAACCCAGTTATGCAGGTAAATACTAAACTTCAGTAAAAATGTTTATTTTGTTAAAATTTTAATTATTAGTTTAATTATTTTATAATTATTACACTAAAAATTTTTTATGCACTTTTCTAACATTTTATTATTTGTTTGAAGCAACGTTCTCGGATAAACTCTGAGAACCGCCGCCGGAACACAACCCCCCATCATGCTGGTTCACGGCCGTTTGCACAATATCAGGAGGAGGCGCTTAGAGATCATCCTGATAGCAACCCGTACGTGGAGACGTTCAAGATCGTTTATCCACAAGCGACAGAACAGCTCGTAAGTCGTTCATTACAATTTTAAAATTTTAATTATTAATTTTACTTAATTATATATTTGTTATAATATTAATTTTTTTTTTCCCGTCCACTTAGGAGAGGGTCAACCGGGCCGAAGAAGAGGTGTTCCAGCAAGTAGTTCGGGAGACACAACCGAACATTTCAGAGGCAGATCTGGAAGAAGCCATGCGCCATGTCGACCGGTCCAGTGTCCAAACGGCAGCGAGGATGTTCGACGCAGCCTTCCCAAACCGGTCAAACAACTACTACTGCCGGGGTTTGGGAAGTTCTGGACTAGGGCTTCTGAAGACCACTAAGGGAGGTCAAAAGAAGGGAGGCGGGGAGAGCCAACATATGAGGGGGGAAGTGCAGCGATTGGCCGCAGAATTGGCGACCTCGTCCCAGACAGTACAGGAGCTGCGCCGCAGCACACAGCAGTATCAATTGGAGATGCGCCGCAGAACACAGCAGTATCATTTGGATATGGCCGGTTGGCATGCCGAATGCGACAGAATTCGGCAACACAACTACGACGGCCAACAAACCTGGTGGTATGAGATGTTCGCGGCACAACAACAAAGCCTTCCACCCCCGCCCCCGTTTCAGCGGTTAGCGGAATCTCCAATGCCTCAACCTCCCGAGTTCGGTCAGCAGGATGACGAGCCTGATGGAGAGCAGGATGCTGGGGATGACCTGGTGGACTTTAGTGGTTTAGGTGATGATTAGGGTTTAGGGTTTATGTATATTAGAACGAATTTAATAAAAAGGGTATTTAGACGTGTTTCTTGTTGGTGCAAATGCATGGACTGTTTTTGTGATTTGCAGGTTGCTTGGAATGGTAATTTAGAAAATAATTTAATTTTTTTTTCCCAAATGTAAGAAAAGCCGACGATTTTGGCATTATTTCGTCGGCTATAATAACTATAGCCGACGAATTTTACCAATTTTCGTCGGCTATAAGTTATATAGCCGACGAAAATTACATTATTTCGTCGGCTATAACTAATTAATGCCTATTAAATATTAATATATTTCGAGGAAATAGCCGACGAAAATTTATAAAATCGTCGGCTATTGTTTAAACCCAATAGCCGACGAAATTCGTCGGCTATAGTTTATGAATTTCGTCGGCCATACTCGAAAATACCCGACGAAATTCGTCGGCAATTTCTCCCAGGTTTGGCCGACGAAAAATATTTTCGTCGGCCAATTCGTCGGCCATACTCTACTATAGCCGACGAATTGGTTTTTTTCGTCGGCCATTAGTATAGCCGACGGGGTTGTTCCGACGAAGTATAGCCGACGAAAATTTCGTCTGCAGATGATATAGCCGACGAAAACGAAATTTTTTTCGTCGGCTATTCACTCGGATCTGGTAGTGGCAATGGAGCCCTGTTATGGTATTGTATGTTGATGACATAGGGTTTTATATTGATTTGTGGTGCAGCTAAGGGCATCTCCAACAATGACACCAAATTCATACTCAAACCCATTTTTTGACTCACCCAAACCCATTACTATTCAAACTCATATTTCATCTCCAACCATTTTGTCAAAACTCATACCCATACCCAAATTTTAATAATTTTATATAATTATTTAACAATAAATGAATTATATAAACTATAAATATTAATTATATAATATATTTAAAAAAAATCCTATATTTTTCAGTATTTTTTTCTATTTATTTTCTGTTTTTAACCTATTTTTCTTTTTTTCCCTTTTTTCCTACCAATCCTACGGCTGGAATTCAAACCCAGACGAATCTGGGCCGTCAGATCCAGGCGGGGCCCACTGCACAGTAATGGGTTTCCTCCTTCATTTCTTTCTTGATTTGGGTCAAGTTTGGAGGAGTAACCCAAATTTGGGTATGAGTTTTGATTGTTGGAGATGAATTTTTTTTGGGTATGGGTTTGGGTATGGGTTTAGGGACCCTTGTTGGAGATGTCCTAAAGGGGAGTCATGTCATCATATGACTACTTGAGGATTCTCTCATACAAATCAAAGAGATGCTCTTTTCTTTCCAAGATCTCAATGATTCACAGTGTGTGTGAATGTCTAGATCTTGTCTACCAAAAATCAATGAAGACAGGAAAGAACACATAAGTTGATGGGGGCCCTTTTCATGTCTCCTAGTTGCCTGCAAGCTGCACTTGAGTAGTACATAAATCATTCTACAGTGTAAAAGTCAATAAATAAGGGATTTTTTTAATATGTTTACTAATTAAATTTTAAGAATACTGGTTAATTATGTTTTTTTTTTAACTGTATATTATTCTTTGCTACAATACCATTGGCTTAGCCAACAAGCAACTACTAGTAGCTTAATGGAAATGGTATGAAGTAGTGTAATGGGATCGTCAACTTCGAATTTGGATATGGAAGTTCCACACCGCCGAGGGTGGATTACGTGTTGTGGTTGAGATAAAGATCCAATCAGAGCAGTGACGTTTTTTTCTACTAGATGATGATTACTTCTGTGGACTAAAAAAGTAAAAAGGAAACCATCCTTTGTCTTTTGTTAACGTCCAAATTCTAAAGGCAAAGGACGGTGTCCCTATTTCCGAAAACAGTACCTCTCTGTCTTGACAGTATCTTACTCAGCTAAAGTGCTCCGCGAACTAGATCCAAAAGCGCTTTTCTTCTGCTTAAGCAAAGCAAAAGGTGCTTTTCTCCTAATTCTGCTGTCTGGAAAATGCAACAGTAAGAGAAACACATTCATTAGGTTAGGCAGGAAGCAAGGAATTGGTTGCCGAGAGTTTGATGGTGCGTGCATGGCTGCTTAATTCTTCTAGGTTTCGGCTTCTGCTGAGTGCTGCATGCGATTTCGAATGTCTCCTTCATTGCCTGCAGGTTGCAATAAGCTTGTTGGAAACATTCTTGGCGCTTTATTCCCAGAATCCAGCGATGGCTGCCCTCCATTAATCAGATCAGAGACTCATCAGAGCTGTAGCTTCAATCATAGCATTGAGAAAAAAAAAATTTGATGCTATATATTTCACCCCCTACTACAAACTAATAAAACAAAGGCTAACCCAGACAAGGTAATCACTGTTTGTTCATCTAATCACGTGAAGAGCCAGCTACTACTATAAGAGGATGAGTGAATAGTGTATACTAGAGTGGTCCTGTGGTGATTGATTAGCTAGGTTGGTATATGTAGGGTTGATCACTTGAAATATATACGCATGCACTGTCTTTTCCATGGTCATGTAGCGAAGAAGATCGACTCAATATTTCCTTTCTTATGCTAACAACTCTCTGCATCATTCACAACTTCATGTTAGAATGGGATCCAGGCCAACCTCTATTATAGGCATGCTATACTTGACACTGACAGAAATCTAACATAGTACGTACTCAGGAACATGGGTGCTGGCCGGCATGGCCAGCCAATTTCATATATATCCGATCCACAATTGACGCCAGTCGTTTAAAATTATTATAACTATATATAGAGAAGATTAATTGATTTCATTTGTATGATAAATTGATATAAGATTCACATGCATCTATCTAATTAAACTGATTAACAATATATGGATCGGAGTGGCTCAAGCCTTTAGAAATCCATACCATATGTGATTTATACATTGTATAGGTAAATCGAGATTCAAGGTCAAATCATGTTACTCGCTACGTACCCTGTAGTTTAATTAATTAATTCACGTTAGATGGTCAGATAATTCAAATGTACATAGATCATCAATTAAAGAATTAAGAAACGACATGCTATTGTAATTAATGAGTATACTATTTATGTTTGGTTTCATATTTTACGGTGATACTAACTTACTAATTAGTTCACGAAAACTGGTGTTTAATTTCTTGACCCAACGGATCCAAAAAAAGAGTAGGGCAAATGAGATTCTTGGAATACTGTTCACATTTAAACAATCTAGCTACGTACATTCTAGATTAATGATAAAACTAACACACTCTACCTACATGCTTAATATAATTCTAAATGAACATATATATTGATAAAGAATTCTAGCTCTACGTACAATACATGCTTGGTCGGATTATTCTTTAATCTGAAAAATTCTTTGTCCAGGGGAAAGTATTCTCTTGGGATCGAATAGTCCTTTCCTATTCTGGAAGGTTTTCCATTTGTAGCCAAAATGATTCATCCAATCTTGCTGGGTTTTGTGGTTGGGAAGATATTGCTTAACATCAATACCAGCTCTAACACAAAACTCTAATATCTCTTTATTCTGCTTTTCAAATGCCTTCCATTCATCAAACCCAGTTGCATGTAAAAATCCAACGGTGTAAAACACATCTTCTTCGGGTACAACGGCCGACATCTTCTCATTCCACCTGCATTTTAATTGATTCCAAGAAGTTAATTATTTTGTTCAAAGAGTTTTATTTTGATTATTATGGGTAAAAAATTAAAAAATGAAAAGGCCGGATAGATAATCTTACTTGCTTCTGTTCATGGGATAAACGAGGACAGGTCCGGTGGTAATGTTTCTCTTCAGAACAATGTCCTTGAACACACCAAGATTGAAGTCCGCGATTCGACTTTTTGGAATGAAGAGATTAAGCCATGGATGAGGGACATCCCATAGTCCTTCTGACTGAAGCTGTAGCTCTCCGCTTCGAACTCGATTCAGAAATTCAACATATGACACATCCTTTTCAAATTTAAATCCGGCAAGATAGTTCAATCCTTGCAATAGATTTTGCAGCTCCTGCAAATTAATTAAAGGAAAATTGTTTTGATTGTCGTTTCATCTTTGTAATTTTGCCAGAATAATTACATAATGGTAGAATATATATATATTCACCTCATCCACAGTGGTTTCAGTTTGATGGTCGTAATATCTGACGACTTCGAGGCAGTATATGATGCCATGTTTGTTTACTTCAGAGATAATTTTGTTGTGAGAGGATTGTGGGAAAAATGAGGAAGCCCTCCAATTATCCGGGGGACCCTGGTTAATTAGTAGTGAGCCTTCCAAATAATCGAGGGCAATAATATTGCTTTGTTGTCTCCCATTGATTGAGATTAATCGTTCTTGGTCTCTGGAAAACGCAGAGAAGTCACTGTAAAGCATTCGCACCCACTTGACCTACAAGACCAAAATATATACACCAAATTTAGTGGAAAGTGGCATATAACTACAAAAACTTAATTTAATCAATCGTACTACGTGTTGGTTAATTAATGATCGTCGACTAGATTATGTTAGGAGAAACACTCCCTTAAGTTTAAAGGACCAAATTATATATAGATCGGCGCGGGGTCAGACCAGATCACATCGAGAAGAGAAGAAAAGTCATCAGGCAAGAACGGAATAGGAGAAGAATCCTCGTGTGATGGCTGCGATGTTCACGTTTAAGTGACGACATAGATTAAGCCATTTCTAAACTAAAAAAAAAACGAGTTAAAGTTCTAGTTAATTACTTTTGTATTGAGTTGTCGCTTTGAACAGAACAAACTTGTCACGGCAGGCATTATTAGTACTTAATTAACTATAATCACAAAGACAAAGGTCCAAGTCAATTTTCTATGCCTAATGCCTGCGTAGAATTTATATAATTAATTATATCTGTTAAACTTACAAATTTACATACCCTTTTTGGTGCTGGCTTCAGTGCAATTCTGGCTCTGGATATAATCCCAAACTGGCCTAGGCCTCCAAGAACCCCATAAAAAAGCTCTGCGTTGTTGTTTGGGGAGCAATTCACAAAATCCCCTTCTCCTGAAAGAAACATAAAACCCTAGTTAATAGCAAACCCTCATAACAGAGCGCATGCAAACATAATTGGAGACCAGTAGCACTACTGTACTAGATATGTTTCTATTTTTTTTTTCATATTAAACTAATACTGTGATAGATTCTATATATTGCAGAAGCAATAGAAACTTTTAACATACTAAAATAGAAATAGAAGTGCTAGATATGTTTCTAAACTCTAGCCAACATAATCAATTAGGATGATGATAACAACCCACTTGATAATTAACCATAATTAATTATTGATTAATTAACAATTTTAGAGGGGACTAGTTCGGACTGCGGTTATGATCATGATCAGCAAGATTTTCTTCCCGAACGTGTGGGACCTCGATCAATGGAACCAGCTTCAAATAAACACTAGTAAATGCTTTGGAAAACAACTGGGTTTGATTGTTCATGCTTGTCAACAACTATATATTTTGTATCTTTACAAACAAGGTTGTCATCACACTAATCCCCCAGATCAGAGAGTAATATTCTAATCTACACAATGATTAGTACTAATGGAATATGTATAGCAGAAGAGCTAGCTAATCATACCAGTGACAACATCCATTTCATAGACATTGCTGATCTGAGGGCCGAACCGAAACGTCTGTCCACCGATTCCGGCGTTGGACAGAGTACCTCCGACGGTCAGGTATAGATAGTCCGTCCAAGTCACGGGTGACAGTCCATGTTCTAATGTGGCATGCATAACATCGACCCAGAGCTGCTCACCACCAACGTCGGCGTAGTAAATCGTCACGTCGTCTTTGTTAGTGGTTGATACCACTTCGATACCGGAGGAGCCGTGCTGTCGTCGGTGGTTTCTCAGCGACGACATTTCAACCACTACTCCATTGCGAGCCATGGCCTGTCCCCGTGTCGAGTGGCCCTGGCCTTTTGCGGCAACACCAAACGGCACGGAGACATTGTTGGCGGACTTGATGAGGGCCGAAATGTCGTGTATGGAAGACGGGTAGAGAACGGCTGCTGGGTTTTCGCTGTGGATGTGGCCGTAGTCAGTGGAAGCTAATCTAATGGCTTCGGGGTCGTCGCGGAGGCGGTATCCGATGGTGGAGATGAGGCGGCTCATGATGAACAAGGCTATGAGGTATGTTGGGAAAAATGAAGAATACTTAGCCATGGAAAACGAGAAAGCGAGGCGGAGAAGGGGATGGGTGGCTATCTAGCTAGGTAGGAGATGAGAGAATGAAGAGAGATCGAGGAGATGCATGTATATATAGGGGATTGGGGAAATAAAGCTACATGAGAACGAGGGTGAAAATCTTGGATTGGCAGAGAATGAAATCTTTGGCGTTTAAAAATGTGTGTTGCATATTTGCATTGTGTGGGGAACGACGTCGTAAGCTGCACACGTATTGGTTTTCAAAGATACGCAAAGGACAGGGCCTTGGATTCATCATTTCCTATTCTCTTTTGCTTCTCTCTTTTCTTTTCTGATGCATACTCGTGCAAATTTGTATGCGTTTCTGAATCAAAATCCATGTGATCATCACGAAGATTCTCAGCAATCCACATAATAGTTACTACGTACTCTAGCTATCTTAGCTATATTTTCAATCTAAGGGGGCCGATTTGGAGGGGTTGGATTCATTTGAGCCGTCTGATTGTGATGCTCCAAGTCAATTGATACGTCAAATTGGGTCAATGTGCATATTTGTGTTTCTAGATTGTCTTTGTTTTCTAATTGAATATACGGAGGATATGCATATTTGTGTTTCTAGATTGTCTTTGTTTTCTAAAAATTTGGTAATCATGAAAAGGATCTTAAAGATTCGTTTGGATTTTGAGGTTCATGGAACGAATTTTTGTTCAACAAAAATTGTGGGAGACAAGTAGCCTTCATTTTTCTTCAATCAAAGATTTGTTGTGTGGATCTACAAGATCATGGGTTAAAGTCAGTGGGGATATAAGTACGTACGATTGAGCTCGTTGTTTTTACTTGAACTACGTACCATTTTGTTTCAATTGCGTATTTGCGTAAGTACATGCTCATGAGCAAGTAAGAGAATAAAATGGAAAGCAAAACTCAGAACGATTCTCACTCTTTTAGGTAATAGATTCAGTTTACCAACCATGCATCTTGATCTTCAATGTAATCACTGAAGCACCTAAGATTTGGTTCACATTCTAAGTGAGAGTCAAATTTTCTACGTAACTTAGAAACTTAATAACTCTGAATTCGACATTTACATTACCTTTTAAACAAGAACTAAAAATTATTAATGAGGAAACTAAGTTATATATATGCATAAATTGGGGAAAATATGGTTGAGTGATTACATGACCAGCCTGTGTTAATCCCAAGAGTTGATAGTTTTTACATACTCCAAGTTTCTGTGGGCTGATATGATTATTGTCTCAAAGAAACTGATATTAAATTCGGGGACATTCAGTGATGAACAAAATAAAACGAAGTAATATGTGGGGGTTTGCATATAAACAACTCTAGAGTGCATTGCATGCATTCATAAAAATATAGCAAGAAAACAAAATCATGCCATGCACACGCGAGAATCAGCTGTTAGTATTAGCTAGTTCTGGTGGGATTTTGGCGCTGCCTGCTCAGTTCTTCCATGGCGTACAAGCTTATTATCATATTGATGCTTCATCGATCACTGCGACAGAAAACACACATAATTTATACAAGAATGAATCGTCTGTTAGTGATATATTAATTAGTTATATATGTTCTATTCTGCCTACGGAATTGTGTTTTGGTCAGGTTGTACTTATAGCCAGAGATATTTTTAAGGCCTAATTAAGCAAATGTCGATTATTATTAACAAATACATGTAGATGCCCCATTCATCAACAGATAAATCTTTGACCTAAAGATCTCAAAGTACAAAAATATATTATATACTAGCATATACGTACATAATTCAATCAGGTACGTACGTACTATAATATACCCTAGCTATTATATATTAAGAATGTAATCTTTACCCATGCATGTGCACCATGCTTAAGTTGATGCTTAACCTAAAAATGATCCCTAATGAATCTACATGCAGAATGATATTAATTAAATCACCAGTGTTAGCTGATATATACATACATAATATATATATATATATATATATATATATATATTAATGTACGTACACACAGGTTGATATGTAGTCAAGTTAATTAGCTTACTGTAGTGAAAACAAGAAATAAAATCATGAAAAAAGCTAATAAGGTATCATATACGACCTGTCCAAATAGTGATAGTTAGGTCTTAATTATACCTAACAAATAAAGATGAGGAAAAAAGGCAGAAAAGGTTGGTTTGTATTTGAGTTTATATTCTTCGATCTTGCTTTGGAGCCTAAATCGGCCTAATCAAAATACGTACGTTATTGCATGAAGTCTTGCAGAAGTATATATCTATGGTGACTTTGGAAATAAATGCCCAAGAAATATCAAATACGTACGAGTGATCACAATTAGATTTGGGGTAAGTAGATCTTCTCCGATCCGTGAAAACTCTGCCTACTAACTATTGTGGGGTTGTGATTGTCGAAAGTAGTAAAACGTACGTGTTTCTCTCTATGACAAAAGTGACATATCTTGTCGTAAGGATTCTATTTGATTGCATTGCAGGACTATATATAGTTGCTTGAAGTTTCCTGGAATTAACGTATCATTCATTGACTGACTTTGATGGCATGGTTGAGGATCGGATATTACAACTAAGGAGTATTAGAAACTTAGTATTGGTTATGGCTTCAGGGTTGTCGTTGATTAATGCGATTAGGTCGATGAGTATAAGGTAATTAAGTACGAATTTTTACTCTAAAAGATGTCTAAATAATACTTGATCGATGAGTTGGTGATTGAATTGCTCACTTGTAATTCTTCTGTCATCGATCTTGTTTATATTTCTTTATAGAATCATTCCTCTCTTCATAAATCCATACCTATAATTTGCATCAAGCTACACCATCGCCAATTAAAACTGCTCAAATGGAAAATCCAAAACTAGATTGGATTTTGACTTGACGGCAATGATGTTGAGCTTGATCTTGCTTGATCTTAAACACTCCCATCACCCCTAAATCCATGGGATCCCCCTCTTGGTCTTGGATTGTATATCCAGCGTTTATATACGTATAAAGCATATATAGAAAATGCGTCATGCATGACTTGTGGATTGAACATTGAGCTAAATCCATATCACTATCGAGCAGATTGATATTAATACATGGAAGTTGATCCATCGAACGCAGGTCAAAATCTAAACCCTGAACAACTGTAATTGACAAAGTAGCTAGCGATGTTGGGAGACAACTATATTTCACCAAATGTATATTTCATAACGTATGTGATGCGTAAAAGTCCAGCAACATGAATCTGAACAATAAAAAGTTTTTCAAATTGTGGACTTTGAAGGGAGAAGAGATCTAGCAGAGTATCTATTTCAATAGCGATATGGCAATGCAGTATACACTCATGATCCAGTTTCTGGATGCCATCCGTACGCTTCTACTCTTCTTCTTCTTCTTATTGAGAGAGAGAGAGAGAGAGAGAGAGAGAGAGAGGGTTTTGCAGACAGAGATGAATATGAGCCTCGTGGGGGGGACTAATCCAAGATACTGTATAGGGATCCAGGTAAAATAGAACACAATATCATGTGGTCCAAATTAAAGAAACAAACAAAACATAGCTACGTCACATACTATCCACATAGCTTAGGTAGCCAGCAAGCTCTCACGTACTGCGATCAGTATCATATCTCCGTATGCATATATGAAAGTCGGGCTGGATACGCTAGAATTGTGATGCACAGTAGATACTACAGTACTTACAGTGCACGTTTGGTACCTAGTACTATTATGAGTCACTCTATTTTTAATACTTGGCTACTCTCACTTGAGTATGCTTACTGAACACTATTTTATAATATGTTTGGTGATGCATAACTGCCTAAGATAGGACTGACCCTTCTGGTATGCATCACTTGCCTTCTCGTTATCTTTTCTTCTCCTCAAGTATAATCATTTTATGAACACATTCTTGAACCCAATTCTTAAAATCTGACCCACAATATAAAACCCATAACAAAACTCAACTATAGACTTTCCAAATCACAAAAGAAAATGAAATTAAACCCATTTGAATTCAGTATCCCTTCTTAAAACAATGAAAAGGGGTAATAAATCAATGTTGATTGAAGAGGCAATAAAACAAGGAAAATACTTGTGACTATACCAGTATGGACGGTGTGCGTCCGAACTCCCTCTAATTTGCATATCTTAGATAATGTAATCAACGATTTTAACCGTTCAAAAATTGAATTAATCAATAAAGATCATCTCTGCAAAAATTCGGAATAAACCAAAATCGTTTGCTTATTCGATTGCATCAAACAAATAAACAGTTCTAGTGAAAGCTGGGAGTCTCATGATCAGCCATCCATTATTTTGATACAATCGGTTAAGCAAATGATATTTGTTTACGTTTATTTTTTGCAAAGATGATATTTATTGATTTATTCAGCTTTTGAACGGTTAAAATCGTTGATTATATTGTCAAAGATATGCAAATTAGAGATAGTTCGTACGCATACCGTCCATACTGGTATGGACACAAGTATTTTCCATAAAACAATGCTAATTAAAATAAATGAAATCTGACAAGATCAAACCTATCGTATCCCTTGTTATAGGAAGAACATTATTTGAATATAAATTCTAATTAAAAACCTAAACAAATACAGTAAAATCCCTCTAAAGTGATCCCCTCTAAAGTGATAACCTCTCTAAACTGATAAAAAGTCTCAGTCCCAAGTCGGGACCAGTGTTAAAATTTAATAACTCATCTATTGTGATAATTAATATTTTTTCAGAAAATCGTAGTGCTAAATCTCGGTCCCAACTTTCACATAAAGTGATATTTTCGATTAAATACATATTTTTTTTATATACTTTACGAATTTGAAAAATATTTTATGATACTAGTTTGTGCTAGGTTTGCTTGTCTGATAACTTTTACATTATCCTTTATCTTCTGAATTGTCATCAATTGGTCCTTGTGATCCCCGTCTTGTTGTAGTAGAAATATCTTTTTGTGGTAGTGTTGATAAACTTAGAGAATGTTATATAATTTATGGAAAGTGTTGATAAACTTAGAGAATGTTATCTAATTTATAAGTAATTTCTTGGGGGTGAAAGTGTTAACATACATGAATGTTAGAAAATCTTTTGGAAATCTAAGAAACTATTGAAATTTTGGTGAGTTGAATATAGACAAAGAAATAACTACATGAATATTCAATTTTGGTGAGTTTAATATAGACAAAGAAATATGTATATGTATTTAGTGGCTAAAAACACAATTTTAATCATTTTAGAGCAAAAAAAAAAATGTAAACCCCTCTTATGTGATAACCTCTCTAAAGTGATATTTGGACCCAGGTCCCAAGAGTATCACTTTAGAGAGGTTTTACTGTATAAACCCAAAAAGGAAGCAAATCTAATCTTAAAAATTGATAAAAACCTTTGATTTATTCATGTTAATTCGAGCAATCATGGATTTGGAGAGAAGAAAATTTGTTTTGCATCAAAGCCTCAGTCGGGAGATTTTTGGAACGCTAATACACTGACCCCTCCTGTATTGTTGATAATCAATCACAAATCTCTCTGATCTAGTCTTGTATTTTCTCCCAAATTCTCAACGAGATGACCATGGAGGAGGAAAAGGAGAAGCTTCTCTCCACCATAGCAGCTTTCGGCTCAAACGACGAACCCGCACCCATAACCACGGACTCTGATTCCGATGCCGACCATTAAGGACTCTCATCCTCCGCCGCTGCCGCCACCAATCCGGCCGGAGTGGAGTACCAGATATCCGAAGAGCACAAGCAGTTGAGGAAGCGGCATGAGATAGTTTTCAGTCTTGAGAGAGAGAGAGGAAGAGAGAGATGGTGTTATTTTGGGACCTCAAAGATGAGTACCCACAGTAACACTAGTTAAAGAGGTTGAGAGCAAAAATTGGTCCTAGATAGCAGAAATTCTTGTATGTACGGTCGTGTAGGTACACGACACAATTTTAGCCATTTGAAATACTTTATACGTAGAGTCCACCATGTATCTATATGAAGTTATCTAATCTCGACCATTCAAACTGTATGTGTAGGTACACGCCGTGTACTGAAAATACTCTACCTAGATAGTACCATTTAATTTTGTACTCCCTCACACTAAACACAACTCACACTACTTAATACCCCTTATTTAGTCTAGTATCACTTAGTCCCCTCTGCCAAACGTGCACACATTGTTTTGTTGTGTAACTCAATCTAAGTTATCTATACGTGTGGTCAAGATTATCAAGGTAATCCATCGATCTCATGCATGGTGTTGAGAATTATTGAGTTCAACTGTTATATGTATAGACAGTATAGTACACACACTACAAAGGTTTCACGTTGTTTATTGTGTACTCAGATCGATACAAGTCAACTGCATGTAAGTGTGGTCAAGATTGTGAAGCTAATCTCAAAATACGGAGTTGAGAATGAATATTTAGTTGATAAGATCCTATTAATTACAGACCCACTTTTCGATCACATTTTAGTATTTTAGTTTTTGACTGTCGCAAGTCGCAACAGTACATGAACGCAAAAGCTATCATGATCCCCGTGAAATAAAGATAAAGAAGGTGATTAGGTTTGTGCACACATGCGTGTATACGGCGTTGTGCAATTTGGTGATAAGGAGGAATATGCTTGTGTGTAAAGTTTGAGAAACACCCACGTATCGACCCTGAGCAAATTGCAGGTTCCACCATGATAGCCCCAGTACTGTCTGGATCGGGAGGTCCTTTAGGAAACAGTAATAATTGAGAGGGTATATTCTGCAAGGGAAATGGACCCCCTATCCTTTTCGGGATTCGATCTCTGGTTGGATGGAAGCTATTAATGGTAATAGGGTTCAATACTTCAATACTATAATTACAACGTACAGTCACGAACCGCTCGTATTTACCCGTGAATGAGGTTAAGTTTCAGAACAGTAGCTGCCGACTACATTACATTATATCTTCGTACAAAATCTACGCATGAGATTTTTTACGCCGGTCTTGTTTTTCTTCGATTGAAAAGCAGTATGCATATCTTTCACAGTTTCACTATGAGAGACACAAGTATAGATTGTATGTACTACAATAAGTTTGTGGAAAATTCTAGTGCTTATGCAGTGGATTCTATACGAGGGGAGATTAACTAACTAGTTTCATGGTAAAATTAACAAAATGTTTTACCCGGAGGGTACGTTGATGAATCAAGAATTTTTTACTAGTGTAGTATTTGTGGTGATAAATATTGTTACAAGTAATCCAAAGCATGCATGCATGTCAAATTTAACTTTTAAAATTGGAGAATCAAATCAAGCAATATATCCAGAGAGTCAGAGAGCTAGAGATTTGTTTCTATATATCAAGTCGACGGTACTAATTAGATACTGTCGTCGTATCTCATTCTGCCTCGCTGGCCTCTAGGATTCCTTCTATCTTCACATGTTCATGTCACATCTATATGCCATACTATTTCCCTCTTTCGATCCATCTCACTGCCTGCAGGTTCTATTAACCTCATGTCTTGTCGATATACTGAGGTTTTTTCACTGATCGATCGAATATAGACGACGTGTGATCATGTATGAATGTATGATGGAGCTGTCTACTATCTAATTTTAGGGCTCAAGTACGTTTTACATAAATAGAATGATTTTGAAACCGATTCTGATGCTTACCTCTTCATCAATTGCATATCACGGCCGGATGGTGATTAGGATTGTGAGAGTTGAAGCCAATGACAGTCAGGAACGGATTAGTCAAGGAACTAGATCGAATAAGGTGGAACTTTGTTATATCGACCAGTCCAAGCAGAAATGATCGAAGCAGGTTGCAATATTAATAAGCAGTCAGTATATATTATTCAAAGAATTCGGAGGCTATTTGATGTTTGTAGACGACCACTCTGACTCGATTTAATTACTTGGTCTTAACCATCATCCAAATAATAGAAGCTTCTTCTCTCCCGTCTGGTCTTTGCAGGTAGTGCCAATTTTGAAGATAATCCCGTCGATCAGCCAAGACCAAGAAATTTCAAACGTCCAAGTTTCATATATATGTTACATTTGGTCACCATTATTGTGACTGGGATAGAATCTAAGCCATTTCCAATCGGCAGCATATATATGGAGAAAAATATATAGTAGTGTGAATTAATGAAGCAATGCATATCTTAGTCACTGTCATTTCAGCGAATCTTTATCATCGTTCTTTAAACAAAAGTTCATGACCTAAGAGATGTAGATAGTAATAATTAACAAAGACACTTTCTTAGATTAAATTTTACAACCAAACGTTTTCTTTTAATTCTTTTAATCCTTCAACAAATTATACTTCTACAGCGTATATATTATGTTGGCTAATTAACTATGAACCGTGATCCCAATTAAGTTTCCAACTAATGGATATTCTTCGTCGTTGGAAGTAGATGTAAGACTCAGGTTGGCAAACAGGAACCTCATTAATCCAAAAGAAGAACACTTGCTCCCATTTACTTATATAGAATATACATGGATCATTTGAACTGAAACAAAATCTTATTGCTTATGGAAGCAAAATCTATTTTTGCTGTCATGAAAGATCAAAGATTTTCAAATACTGCAATATTTCAAATGCAAGATTTGCTCAGATCGATTTGAAGTTACATGCATGATTTCAAAAACATCAAATAATGTTAGGATATCTGAGGAAATCTACCCTTGTTAATTGGTCAAAGTAATTAAGCATTGATTTGGTCCCTTGAAAGATCAAAGATTCTCAGATGCTGCAAAATTTCAAATGCAAGATCTGCTCAAATCGATCAGAGGTTACATGCATGACTTCAGAAACATCATATTATAGAAGTCCTGCAATAACCATTGCCATCTACCCTCATTGTTGGTCAAAATAGTTAAGATTGATTTGGTCCCTTGAAACATCAAAGATTCTCAGATGCTGCAAAATTTCAAATGCAAGATCTGCTGAAATCGATCAGAGGTTACATGCATGACTTCAGAAACATCATATTATAGAAGTCCTGCAATAACCATGCCATCTACCCTCATTGTTGGTTAAAATAGTTAAGATTGATTGATTCAAATGATATTAAACTCAAAAAAAGCAGTAATATATAAATCAAAGAAAATCCAGATAATTATGTTCGACTAGTTCCACTGTCAAGGTTGAAGGGAATGGTTTGTGAGTCGAACTTGTAGTATATTAATCATTTCACCATTTTCTCCAAACAAGGACTTAAACTTCTCTAATCTACTTTTGCAAGACAGAAAGAAGAAAAAGAAAGCTGCACTTATACAATATATATATATAAAACAATGAAGATGAATAATATGTTAGAACACTGACGGGATCTGCAGGCTGTTATACATCTTAAGAGTATAAACTGTGTGATATCAAATAGAAACCTATTTAGGCAATTTTGTAGGTATACGGCGCAATGTTAGTCATTTAAAATACTTTATACACATGGCCACCATGTATCTATATGAAGTCATCTAATGTTGACCATTCAAATTGTATGTGTAGGTACACACAATGTACTGAAGATACAAATTCTTGTATGCACGGCAGTGTAGGTACACGGCGCAATCTTAGTCATTTAAAATACTTTATACACAACGCCCACCATGTATCTATATGAAGTCATCTAATCTTGACCATTCAAATTGTATGTGTAGGTACACGCCGTGTACTGAAGATACTCTGCATAAATATTACTTTCATAATTCAATATTAAAAAGATCGATACACTTGTACATTTTGATCATCTACCACGTACCAAACTATGGCTATTTATTAAAATTTGAAAACAAAACTAGACATATGTATATCAAACCAATACTGGACTATATTTTGAGATTATAATCAGAGAGCATATGCACAAGTGCACAACTAGCCCAATATATGTATCTACTCCAACTTCACACTAACTAAATTACAAATCATTGAAAACCTTCTGTCCCGGGGCTAATATCTTGTTCGGATCATACTTAACCTTCATTTCCTGGAAACTTTGAAATTTTGATCCAAAATGGTCTATCCAATCTTGTTGTTTTTCATGAAAGGGAAGATACTGCTTAATCAGAATACCAGCAGCGTTACAAAATTGTAATATTTCTGCATTGACTTCATCATATCGCTGCCATTCTTGGAGCCCACTTGAATGCAAAATCGCCACCGTATAGAACACATCTTCATCTGGTATAACTACAGACATCTTATCGTCCCACCTGATCGAAAAATTACAAATAAAACATATATGTTATTACAGTAGGAACATAGAAAAAGAAAAAGAAGAAGAGATCATTAGAAGGTGCTTTGCCCTAGCTAGATCTGATCGAAGATAAAAGCTTTGTCGCTCATGAAGCTGCTAGGTACCAACATAGAATATACACTCACTTGTCTCGGTTCATGGGGTAAATGATGAGAAGACCCGCCGGAATCTTTTGTTTCAGAAGAATGCCTTTGAACACACCGGAATCAAAGTCTGCAATTCCTGATTTTGGTACGAAGAGATTTAGCCATGGATGAGCAATATCCCATAGACCAAGTGTTTGGAGCATTTCCTTTTCGACACGCACTCTGTTAAGAAAATCTATGTAGGATACATCTTGCTGGAATATAAATCCAGGAAGGAAGCTGAACCCATCGAGCAATAATGCGACCATCTATACAAGAAGATAAAATTAATTTCAATTATCAAGCAAACGGTTATGTTATGCTCTAGCTAGCTAAGTTGTATATTAGTAATGTAGAATTGGACTCTATAATTAATATAACTGAAATTTTTTAAATATGTCACCACAAACATGAGGATAGTGTGACGATATACCTTATCTATATTTGTTTCAGATGTATCATCATAATATTTGGCTAGTTCTATGGTGTAAAGGATGCCGTATTGGTTTAGTAAATAAGTTATTCTCGGTTGGTCAGCAACTGGATAGAAGGAAAGGGATACAGGACCCTGCTGCATCAGAACAAGACCTTCCACATAATCGAATCCATTATTTCCCTGCTTTCCTTTGGTAGAGGTAAAAAGTTCCTGGTCTCTTGAAAATGCAGTGAAGTTGTTGTAAAATAGTCGAATCCATTTTACCTGCCAAAAGTAAATTCACCATGCAAGCTTCAATAATCAGCATGCAATAGGTAAACTCAAATCCTATTGTGAAAATATATATAATACAAAGACGTATTACCCTTTTGGGAGCTGTCTGTAGGGCAATTCTTGCTCTGGTTATAATGCCGACTTGGCCTAAACCTCCTAGAGCCGAATAGAATAGCTCAGGTGTCTGCTCTGAGGAGCAAGTTATGAAATCCCCTTTCCCTGCATAAAAAATTGAAAGTTGTCACATACATATACGTACACGTATACATAAGCCAGTTATGAAATCCCCTTTCCCTGCATAAAAAATTGAAAGTTTTCACATACATATACGTACACGTATACATACATATAAGTGCAGTCTAATATTCATGAATATGTATGGAAGTGAAATATTCAACACACTATTGTTCAAATATGTTTTAATTGCAATCATATCCTTGAATACTATGAATATGCAAGGCTTACAAGTTACAAGAAGGAAATGAGGTGGATTAGGAATTTCAATTAAAAGTTGAATGAGAAAAACATTATAGTTGACTGACATGAATACACTGAATATCCAAATTGATTTAGTGAGGTGACTTTACCAGTTACGACGTCCAGTTCATACACATTGCTGATCTGAGGACCATAACGGAACGCTTGGCCACTAATGCCGGCGTTGCTGAGCGTCCCACCAACACTAAGGTAGAGGTAGTCCGTCCACGAAACCGGCGTTAGTTCATGCTCAAGTGTTGCACGCAACACATCGATCCATAGCTGCTCACCACCAACATCAGCATACGAATCCAACTTATTAGTGCTCTGCGACACGTTAATTCTCGACCCCATGTTGTTCAGAGACGTCATGTTTATGACAATGCCGCCCTTGGCCATGGCTTGTCCGCGAGCAGAATGGCCCTGGCCTCTGGCGGCAATGCTGAAAGACGTAGAGCCATTGTTGGCGAATTGCAACAACGTTGCTATGTCGTTTGTTGAGTTTGGACTCAGAACTGCGGTTGCGTATTCATGAACAATATGGCCCCAATCTGTAGCGGTGGAATTGATGGACTGACTATCGTTATGAAGCTTCGACGCAATGTGGTCCGGTAGTCCGAGTTGGCCCGTCACGGCAGAGGAGAAGATCAAAAACCCTAGGAGGAGAGGAGTCATGAGCAGGGTGAAGAAGTCAGCCATGTTTAATTGTAAGAGATAGTTGAGTGAAATAAGATAGAGGGGGAGAGAGAGGTGGTATTTATATAGACAGCTGATTAAACTTAGGGTTCATGGCGTTAACTAACGTCGTTTAGTGGCCGGCCAACTTGGTATGCTTTTCCAAATGTACGCAAGGAGAAGAGTACTAATTCAGCAGTAACTAGCTACTATTCGAGCTTTTTCCAAGTTACGTTAAGGGGTAAGACTCTAATATATTGTACTAGATATTGTTTTGGTTCGAATTGGTCGGTTTGTATAGCTAAGCAGCGTAAGTTAATTACTTTGAATAGGTACTCACACTTCCAAATAAAACATTGATTTACAAGCCAATTTGCCGACGACTTGCATGTCACACATTCAGGGGACCTTCACTTCAAAACACTTGCTAAGTCTCTTTGATTCAGTGACCTCACGAAACTATGTTCTTGAGCTGGTTTTTACCCTTCAAACCATTATCATCCTTCAGCATTCTCAAAAGTCATAACGGCCTCAGGAATCTGCACACTTTTATATCCTTCACCATTCCTTAAGCAGCAGCCTCCTCAGGAATTCAAATACTTTTATACATGTTGTCAACCTCAAAGCAGCTTCAAGAAATCAAATACTTTTATACATGCTGTCATCCTAAAATAAGGATATTGCTATATTGATTTGGTCGGATTTGGTCGGTATGATTTCGGGTTTGACAACCAGTTTAAAATCGAATATTATTTGGGGGTAAGAAGGAGTCAAAGTATGATTGAGCTGGATCATCTTGGTCACTCGTAAGCCTAAGTGTTGCTTCGATATAATAAGGTGCATACAAAAGTGAGAAAACTCTACCAACGGTAGTCTAATTTTGGGATTGATTTTAATCTTACGCATCTATAGCTTTTATCTTACGATGAATATTTGTACGGTCTTCAGTTACAACAGGTTAATGATCTAACTTTCAATTTCACCAAACACATATCTTAAGCAGCTTTTTACAATGCATAAACTACCAGCTTCCAAGGCATAGCTGGAAGATTGACAAATGAAATGATAAACATTTTGTACCCCAAAAATTTGCAAGTGTTTCTGGTTCTCCATTTGCTAAATTCATGTAAGTAAAAGATTACAGGCAGCCGCAGCCATTACTGCGACACAAGGATAAACTATGTAATATTTAAGGCATTTCTAGGTAAAGTGACACAAACTAAGTAACTGGAACGCAAAATTGCCCCACTACAACACAAAATATAGATCCTGAAAACCCCAAAAAGAAAATACTGTCCTTGCAACCAAGATACAACACTCTTGAGAGGGGCAAAAATCCACCGGCCAGAAGTCCAGGAATGTCAGGCTGCTCTTTGCTTCGAGACAACACTGAATCTGGTTAAAATTCACTGACAGGAAGAAGATACCATGCTCCAACTTATTTGTGTGCCGTGGATACCATTTAAACAGCTGGAACCTTTCTGCCATCTTCAATGAAGAAAATAGCAGATACTGGGACCTGATGAGAAGAAAAATACCTTAGTTTAGTCAAACAAACTACACACATCTACACAAGATAACATAAACACAAACATAACAGAGATACAAAGGGAGTAACAATCAGATAAGAAACATCTCGTCTTTAAGTTGACGTTCTTTTTTCTTGATCTGAAGGGAGTTCATGTTCAATTCATGTCAAGAATCAAGAATACATCTCTACAGCCAAGATTCTCAGAGTTTAATCACAATGATACCTTAAGCATTATTATTACTCGATACAACCAGCCTTGTTCTTTTTTTTTGTTCTTTCAAGTCGGACGGAATGAAAATGTGAAAGGAAAAGAGGTACAGGGTAAACACGGATTTCAGAGAATCAGGCCAAAACCAGAGCATGGTAATTGGAAAGTTATAGCATGGTTTTAGCCTTCAAGACCATATTACATATTTCCCACTCCGTATCATAGAACAAATCATGCAGATATAATCTTGATATGGTGACACATAGAAAATCGTTACCAATAGTTCCTAATTTGAATGCTACCTCATGGAACCACGAACAGAAAATAGACAAAAGTTGAAAATGGCATCATCAGTAGATGTTCAATATGTTGAAAAGCTAAAATTTGGCCACTGTTTATATTGTCATATGTAACTTCTTAATATGTCATTAAGATTGGGTAGTTAATGAGCCATATCTACAGTTTTGAAGACCCTATTGAAATCCTAGAACTTAATCCTCATTCACTCACTTGGACTACATAATAACCCTACTTTGTACAGAAAGCAAAACAGAATAATATTTTGGTGGAAACAAAAGAACTTCTGCTGTTTAAATAAAAGGACAGTAAGTGTAGTAGCGTACATCAGGCCAGGTAGCGGTAATGAAGTCCACAATGTCAAAAAATATATCCCCTTGAACATCAATTTGGTCCTTCTCGGTTGGTCCCTGAGAGGAAATCATAACAAAATATTAGGAATGTAGCCTAACATATTTTGAACATCAGTTGTTGAACTATATTCACCTTAACAACAGAAGCTCCAGTGGCAAATTTCTTCCCTAACTTCTTCGACGCATCACTCAGTTTGACTCCTGAATTGTAATCAAACATACCAGTTAGAAATTATTTGAGCACAGTAAGAATCCGACAATAGTAATACAAGGGATGCAAATCAGAGAATTGCCCACCAAAAAGCTCCAGCCCTTTGACAGTTGTGATGCATTTCCGCTTATTGCGTGTAACCTTTTCAACAATAACTTCCAGCTTCTCCTACAGAAAAGAACACCAGCACCAAAGTTATTCATCGCAACCTAAACGCTCTCACAACAAATGCCGGTCATAACTAGTTCACCCTGCGGAGGGGCTCTTTTCGCTTCCGCCATAAAATTGATCAATGATTTTCACAACTCTCACCTTTTTCTTAACCTTCCCACCCGGCAGACGCTTGACCTCTTCTTTAGGTGCTGATATTCCACCAAAGGCAATCAAAAAAAAGTGTTATTACACTTTCAATTCACAAACCGTACCGAATAAAATTCGCATATGTACAAATACAGAAACATATCATAAGTCATAACACCAAACACATGCTTATTCACTACACTAACACACAGTATAGAAATACATAAATACACCTACATATACGTATAAATATACCTGAAGAAGCAGTAGCTCCGTCGCCGCTTCCGAAAGAGATACCAGTGGCGTTCAACTGATCGGCTACTCTATCAGCTTCTTTGGCAGTAGCATCTTCACAATTAAACATTTTCCATTAAAAACTAAAATTAACGGCAATAAACAGCGATTAGAGAGATTAGGGTTTGGGAGATGAGGAATGAACCTTTGACGAGATCGGGGTAAAGCTCCGGGGCGTTTTGGATCAACCAGGGTTTGCATTTCTCGAAATCGGGTCCGAATTCACAGTACTCGGCCGGTAAGCTGCAGACGGCGCAGTACAGAACGCGAACCGGTTGGGGTTTTCCCGCCATCAGAGCTCGACCTCTAAGCCCCTCTTTGCTTCTCTCTGTCGCTCTCGCTTCTCTGTGTGTTTGGGAAAGTTAAAACGCTGCGTTTTGAGTACGCAATCCCTCTGGATTGAAGGCGGTGGTGAAAGTTGATGATGACGATGGGTTATATGTGTTACTGCCAAGTTGCAGGCCCAAGTGTGATGCCCAGATACGGCCCGTTCTGAAGTTTATTCCAAATCTTCCAATAGTATATCCGGCAATTATTGTTGTTTTTCACCTCCTAGGTAAGAATTGGAGGATATTTTTAAGTAAAAAGAGAACAAAATTTGTAGAAAAAGTATATATTATATATACTGCGCACGCGTCACGTTCGAGGTTTCAAATAAAAGTGATGCAGAACATATCTTATACGATAAGATTGTTTATTTTTGTTGATAACCTTCTTATTTGAGGATTTGTATTGGGACACAAGTCTCCCAAGGAAACTTGGTTTGCTTCATCAGCACTGTAGCATTGGAAACCCTATGCTAGAAATTTGGGATTTGAAAGGAAACAAATTAATGCGCGTTATGCAAATCCATTTGAATTCTGTATGCCAGAAAATCTCCAACAAAATCTGATTGTGTACGTTGAAAGGACATTAAGTTACCTCCATATATAGCCACCTATTTAATCCCTAGCAATCCTAGCATGCATTGCAGATTTCAATGGTCTCTGTATCTGCTAATCATGGACAGGGAGATTTCACCAACACCTGTAAATCATGCTTGTGCTTCTTGCAAGCACCAGAGAAAGAGATGTGACTCCAACTGTGAATTGGCTCCATACTTTCCGGCGAACAAGTACCATGAGTATCAGAACGCTCACAAACTTTTTGGTGTGAGCAACATACTGAAGATCATAACCTTGATCGAACCACATCAAAGACAAGCTGCTGCTGATTCCATACTCATTGAAGGGAACGCTTGGAAGAGTAATCCTGTGCATGGCTGCCTTGGTGTGATCAAAGATCTAACTGCGGAGATTACGTTTCAGGAAAAACAACTCAGTGTTGTGAATCAACGCCTAGCAGTTTATAAACAGCAGCAAAAGAAAAAGCAAGAACGAGATCAATCTGATTATCTCAATGACCTTCCTGATCTTGTAAGACCCTGAATTCAGCTTTGTTTTGTCGTCACAATTTCTCAACAGAAATATATTTGACATCGAATAGTAGTATTTTGCGAAAGCACTTATCTATTAGTATTTTGCGAGTAATATGCAGCCAGATGAATTGATGGAAGAGATGAAAGTTTTTGAACATGGATACAATAACTGGTCGAGTTTGGTCGGAGAAGATGGAGAGAAGTCCTTTGACATGAAGCTCACAGAAGCATTTGATGAGCACGGGAATTCCTGTACAAGTTTCAATGGACAAGCTGGTGCATCCAGGTTTGAATTCTGATACTGAAAATAATTCTGATGGATCACATAATTAAGTGTCACATAAATTGTAGATTGATGCCATAATGTTCTCTCATGAATAATAATGTGCAGTGCTGCCCCAAAAGCCGAACAGTGCTTGGAGTCTGTGGAGAAAGAAAAGACAGGAGATGTGGCTGGAATATCATCCACAACAGACAAGAAGGACGCACATCAAGAATGAATTTATTTTTATTGAGTTAACTGCAACAGATTCAGTTGATTGAGTTACTTTGAAATAATGTTTGTTCTTACGATTACTCGCACATGATACTAAATCATTGCCTGGCTTCAAAATTTAGTCACAAAAATGACTACTACAATGAAATTAGGAGATTAACGACTCTCCTAATCCCTTAAATTAGGAGATTAAGTACATAAAAAATGCAACTGGGAGCCTCTAAAGCCCAAACTAAGGAATTAGAAGAAGAAGAAGAAGAAGAAGAAGAAGACAAAGCAAAAACCAGCTAAAAACTAAAGGGATTAGAAGAAAGAGAAATCAAAACTAGCTAATTTGTGAGCCACAGTACTGGCTTGACGGTAGGCATGAGTAAAATAAGAACCTGGCATCTGTAATAATTTCGGATTTTGAGTGACACCCATATCAAACCCGAATAAATTTGAAATGCCAAAATCCATTAAAGGACGAGGATTGAAAAATAACCTTATATACCTCAATCAGAGGGTGCAATACATAGTCACCCTAAAGAGAGGCCAAGTATACCAAAGATGACGCTTGGATCATCTACATCCACAATTTCAAAATATCAGAAGCTTTTAATTTCATCGATCGGCAACGTGAGATCCTTGAGGAGTTGAGGTTATACGAGGTAGAACCTGCAATAAATTGAGAAAATCGAGTTTATGTCATCGCAATCAACAAGTGATCCAGAAAGGCAACGTGAAAATATCAAATTCATGATTTCCTTAATGTGAGAAACAATAGTTACATTGTAGGAAAAGATTGGGGGAAAAAATTGAATTGTTGCTTAAGAAGGAAGAAACTTTATTCTGCAATCAATTTCTATATATAAATGGCAGAAGGTTCACCATATATATACGTATATTGTGGCTTTGGCTTCCAATTCATTCGTCGGCAAACCAAGAGAGATCATCCGAGTTCCTAGAGTAAGGAGATAGATACAACAGAAATTTAGGCTGTGTAGATATGGCTAGAGCTGTTTTGAGGATGGTAATTCTTGTGAGCATGCTTGTGCTTGCGCTAGCTCGATATGAACTTGTTGATGTCGCAGTGTATCCCAAGGATGAAGCATTTGATCGTCTCTTCTCCAATGATGAGGCCTCGTCGTCATCATCGGTTAATTTCAATACCAATGATGATAAATCTCAGGTGGTTCCAAACGTAAACATGGGTGCAGCGTCATATTGTATAGTCAGGTGTTTTTTCGATTGTGCACCTCATTTGCTGACATTCAAAGACTGTTATGATCCCTGCGTTGTGAAATGCCAGAAAGACACTCATCCAGCTGCTCTGCTAGATTAATGTTTCAGTTAATTAGCAGGGATAAATGGATAATTGCTGCCTTTGAGGAATAAAGTTTGCATTAGCAGAAAAATGAAATTATTGTATATTTCCCTACGTACCTTTGTAATAATTCCAATAAAATGTTTTGTACGTGGTGAGAAATCAATAGAACAGACCAGTTCATTATTATTCCTTTTTTTTTTTTCATATAAAAAAGACCTGCGTACTTCATCAGATACCATGCTACTCCATTGATCTCGGGCATCGAAGGGCGCAGTTCTTTTTATATTTTTGGATTCAGCATTTCGGATTAAGTTCACAACTTATACATCGCATGATCGAGTTCATGCATAACCAATCACAATTAAAGAACTCGATCGGTATAGTTCTAACTTCTAAGACATATACGTACGATCGAGATCAACACTAAAGGATGAAAGCATATATATGTAAACATTTGGGTTTGCTTTCAAGATGCTTTCAATACATATGCATCTTCCAGTATATCTGGATTACACTTTACCAGCTTGTTTTTCAGGAACCATAAACATTTGGGTTAGAAAGAGCTCTAGACAGTAGAGACTTTGATTTCGTGCATGCCTATGATATCATAACACAAATTATATAGTAAATTGTCCAAAATAGCTCATGCTTGTTGAATTTGGTTTACCGTTTGCGATGATGAATTAAAATTTTAATTTTTTTTCTTTCTTTGTCGGAATTGAATTAGGGCTTGAGAGTGCAAGATTTAGAGTTTAAAGTTTAGAGTTATAGCCACTAGAGTTTAGAGTTTAGAGTTTAGAGTTTAACATTTAGAGTTTAGAGTTTAGAAGTAGAGTTTAGAGTTTAAGGTTTAGAATTTAGATAACGGATAAAGGGTAATGGTGAATGGTGAATGGTGAACGGTGAACGGTGAACGGGTAATATGCAACGGATAACGGTGTACGGTTAACGGGAAATGTGTAACGAATTTGGTGAACAGGTAACGGGTAACAGATAACGGTGTACTGATAACGGATAACGGGAAATATGTAACGGATAACGATGAACGGTGAATGGGTAACGTGTATCGACAACGGTGAATGGGACGAGTAAGGAGCAATAGTGAATAGAAACAGATCACGGATAAGGAGCAATGGCTAAAGATGAACTTGTGATGAGTAACGGACAACGAATAACGAATAACGGACAATTGGTTAGTATGTAGCCTAATAGTTTATGTCTACTGACCAACAGATTCAGTAGAGACACAACATGCATAACGTTGATTACTACGAAATGCGCCTCGATCTACTCCATTGCCTTCATAAGATTCAGTACTGAGTGTACCACTGAGTAAGAAATGCGGTCTCTATGCTCCCAGCTCCCGAAGTCCGCTGTAGGACCAAGATGCTTGCACTTGAACTCTTGAAGTTGTGTTTCAAAATTAAAATTCATACTTGTTTTGCCTATATTAAAACTGCATGGGAAACGGATATGAACATCTTAATCGGTGTTAAAAAAAAAGATCTAATCATAAAGTGTGTAATATCTAATTGATTCAAATAATAGAGATAAGGATTTGTTTCTGCACAAGCCCGTAGGCCTAGTAGAAACGGATGAATCTAGATGTGATCTTCTCCTGTAAACCTGCTAACTAAGGGGAATACCGGGCGGGCCGGTCTTCTCCTCTCCGATGCCTAAGTTAGTACAGTTGGGATGAATAGATAACTTAAGCAAGAATGATAAGCAGTATGAGAGATCAGTTACCTATTAAAGAGGGTAGTTGAGGCCCTTATATAGGTGGTTGAGCGTGAGGTCTGGTCTTACTCTTCGATGTGGGACTGGTTTCCTTCTGTTTGTACGTAAAAGGGCAGCTCTGGTGGTCTATTCTGCCGGCTGGCGTCCTCGATTCCCGGGCCCCTGGTCACAAGGTAGACTGCTGGGCCTCGGGTCCGGGTGCTGGTGATCCTGCTCCGGCCCTCAGTTCGGCTCCGGGCCTGCTGGCTGCGGGTCTGTGGGCCTGTGTAGCCCCTCTGTGGCTACTGTCAACAAGTCCCCCAAGTTCCCGGTCAAGTGCAATCTTGAATGGGGACTTAATATGTCTTGTTCCTGTCCTGCAGACCCGCAGGGTTACCGACCTAACGGTGCCCAGTCCCCCAAGTCCGTATTGAAGATTGGGCTTGGCCGGGCGTTCGGGCAGAAGAGGCGTGGTGATGTGAGTACCTATTAGTGATGACGTGTGACAGTTATGAGTATGTTTGCAACAATAATGGTGTTGTGCTCAAGTGTCGTCATGCCATGAGTATAGAACGGAGTGAAACCTGGACGAGTGCATAGGATGATAATGGGGCGTTGAAATCCGCCATGCAATGAATATGGAGCGGGGTGAAACCCGGGCGTGTGCATGGGATGATAATGGGGCGTTGAAATCCGCCATGCAATGAATATGGAGCGGAGTGAAACCCGGACGAGTGCATGGGATGACAATGTGAGGACTCGACCGGTGGACTGCCATATCGGAACGAGTCCCCCAGTAAAATTGCTGCCAACGGTGGGACAGGCCGGGGAGTAGCCCGGTGGGGTGGCTCTGTCACCAACGGGTGAGTTGCTTTGAGCGGGGCATCTGCGGCAGATTTGGGGAGCAGCCGCAGAAAGTGCTGTTTTAGCTTGTTGCTGACCAGCGGTGGGGTTTTGTTTTCCTCCCCCTAGGTTAAATGGCTTATGGGAGCTCTGATGGGACTTCCGAATCGGCCGGCAGACGTCCTGCGGTGGACGAAGAGGAGAGGTTGGAGGATTGGCTTGGTTCGGATTCCCCGGAGTCCGAAGCCGCTGCCCGCTCGCGGGGCGAGGTCTCCTCGTCCGGCTCTCTAGGGCATGAGAGCATCCCGCACGGGGTACGCTTTCCTGGTACTTCGCCCGTGAGTTACACTATGGGGAGTGGGGAAGGGGCTGTAGTGTGTGATGAACCGGAGGGTACTATGAGCCCCGCAGAGATTGTCGCCTTCCGGGAGACATGGAGCATCCCGGATGAGGTGAAATCACGGCCACTGAATCCCGGGGAATCTGCCTGTAACCCGGAGGAGGGTTGGGTTACTGTTCATGGAGACCAATTCCGTCATGGGTTCTCCCTACCGCTGCCAGACTTTGTGCAGTACATGCTCAGTGCTCTGAATGTGTCTCCTGCGCAGCTTCCCGGAAACCAGTGGAGGCAGCTGCTGAGCCTTGGTTGTCTGTACGAACTGTCCGGGATGAGCATGCCGACGGTGAACGAGTTCCGAGCGTTGTACAGATTGTCCTTCTCGAAAAAGAAAGGATGTCGGGGTTGTCTTACGTTTAGCGCCCGACACTTTCGGCCTATCGCCACCCACCTGCCTTCCTGGATGGACAATAACTGGAGGAAGAAGGTGGTGATGGCAGGGGGGAAGTGGCAGAAAATGTGGAGGATGTACTGGGTTCATGGTGCCTTCCAGCCCCTTGGTGACCAATCGTACGGGCTGTCCGAGTTGGAGCGGGATAGGATTGCCACGATATTCAGGTGCTGGGACGGTCTTGAGCGAAGCTCCTACAACTTCATACGGCGGGAGGTGTTGGAGTACTGCTGTCTCGGGCGGGATCCCGGTGCGTATCAGGTTTTTAGAAGTGGCGTTCCCGCTGGTTAAGTTGATACTAACTCTTTGCTTGTTCTGTAGGTGCATCTTCCCGGACGGTCGTCAAGCCCGATAACACACTATCCATGGATGGTGAGGACCTTGTCTCGAGGTTGAAGGAGAAAGGGGAGGCCGTTTCACGGACCTAAATGGATCGGGAGTCTGGTCGGCTTACCGTTCATGCCGAACCGGTGGCCTTGGATCTTGAAGATGACGCCTACATCCTTAGGCGCGTGAAGACTCATCCCGCAGCACCCTCTGCGGTACCCGGAAAGGGCAAGACCACCGGAGGTCCACCAAAGGTTCCTGGCGGGACGGATAGGATTCCGCACCGACCGGGATTGGTCCTGCTTGTCACCAGGGTCTCCTTGACAGGCGCACAATCTTCTTCACCGGCCGACTTGGGTGAGAAGAAGCGGAGGATCACGGACGTCCCGCCCTCCGCGCTGGTGATGTTGACTGGCCGGTCGTCTGGTGAGAACTTGGCGAAACAGCTCAAGTTGACCAGCGGTGGGACGAGTCCTGCTAGGGACAGGGCCTTTGCTGCTTCAAGTTATGTCGGTCAGCAGAGTAGTCCCGCTCCCGTGGAGGAGCAGAGGAGGGGAGGTCCGGAGAGTCCCTTCGTCCAGAATCTGGTGGAAGATGTGGCTGGCCTTGGTCTGGATAGGCTTGGGGCCGCTGGAGCCCTGTCAGGGGAGAACCGCCAGAAGAGCAAGGAGTCGGTCCTCCGGGTAAGAATTGTTTGGGTTTACGGTACCGCTCATAAAACTTCTGCAGGGTTGTTCTTTTTTAGTTTTTTTGTTTAACTAGCTCCCTGTCGTTCTGTAGTTGTTGTACAATCTGTATCAGCCGGACCCGAGTGAGGAGCTGCCGGAGTTGAAGAGGCAGGTGGCCGCTCTAACCGGAGCCCATGAGTACTTGGAGGCTGAGAAGTCCAGGCTTGAGCGGGAGAAGGTCAGACTGGAGGAGAGGGCCAAGAAGCAGGTGGCCAAACTGGAGGGCCAGGTCCGGAGTCTCGAGGAGGAGAAGGAGCGAGCTGAGGAGGAGAGGGCCGAGCTGGAGGTCAAAGTGGATGAGCTCCAAATGGAAGCTGCCGTTGTGCGTGCCGCCACTGCCGCTGCAGTTGGAGAAGAGGACCCGGAGCTTTTCCAGCGGGTTGTCCAGAAATATCACGATAGTGATCAGTTTCTGGAGCTCCTGGAGAATGCTAGGGAATCGGGTATCTCTGACGCCTACATGGAGTGGGAAGAGAAGGGGTACCTGAATACCTCGCTAATGCCGAAGACGCAGGCCGATGATGATGCTGATGGGCAGCCGGAGACAGAGGAGGAGCAGCCGGAAAGGGGAAGCGGACCAAAGCCATCTGAGCCCATCAGGGAGAATGCGCCGGTTTCATCTGGGGAAGCCGGTGGACAGGCTAGGCCCGCTGGGGAGGAAGACTTGGCTCCTTAGGCTTTTTGTTTGCTCTTCCTCTTTTTTTTTTTTTTATATATATATATGGTGCACCGCCAAGCATGTTCGGCGACCTCGTGGACTGTGCAACCGGTGCGGTAGGACCCAACTCCGGCATGCATCGGGTAGACCAGCACCCCGGCTACGTCTCCATTGTTCCATATCACCGGAACCGCACTCGGAAGGCGTGCCACCGGGCACCTGAAGTAGCCTCCAGAATAGGGAAATATGTAATAGTATGTTTGTATCCCACATTGGAGATGTAGTAGACGTGCCCTCCGATGGCACGGTGAACCACTATATATCCTTGTTTTAGTACCGGTGGTTTGCCTTGGATTTCTCTCAAAATATTTGGCATACATATCTTATAATGTTACATTGGCTGAACCGTTGGTATGCCAAACTGATTGTGTTTGAAATTTCTATCACCCAACCCTTCACTGGGTCCGGACGTGCTTACCAGCCCTGGTCCTGGTCCCGGTCGGGGTCTGCCCTTCTTTTCCCTATATACCGTTGGAGCTGACCGCTGCTAACCAAACTCTCCACCGCTGTCTTGAGGGCAAAACAGTTGTTCGTCCGATGGGTAGCTTCATCGTGGTAGGAGCAGTACTTGCCTGTTCGCGCCGGGGTGAGTTTCCCCTTTAGGTACTTTCTCCTTGGCGGTGGGGGAATGATATTCCCGTTCTCATACAAGATGTCCTCGTATGAGGTGGTTAGGGTAGTGAAGACTTCTTGACGCTCTGCTGGCATGATCGCCAGGGGGCGTTCTTGCCGGTACTGCGCCGACCGGTGCTCGCCCAGGGGTTTATCAGGATAGGGTTTTTGTTGCGGTTGGTGCCCCCAATTTCTGCCGGGTCTGCTTGGTTGGGCACCTCGGTTCTCGCTCCGGTGGCTGGTCTTGTTTTCTCAGGGGGCCGGAAGAGGCTCCTCCCGCTTCCTCTTCAGCAGGTGATGCCCATACGTTTCATGATCCGCCTGAGCATGCCTGATGGCCATCGCCATTAGCTCATCGTACCCCTGCGGGAGTTCCACATGTACGGCATAGGAAAAGTTTCCTGGCCGAAGCCCCTGTTTGAACGTCATCTTGGCGATGCCCTTGTCTAGGTTCCGAACCCCGGCCGTCGCTGTTTGCCAGCGGTTAACAAACGTCCTCAGCTCCTCGCCAGGTGCCTGCCTGCAGTTGAAGAGGATCGTCGATGTCCGGGCTCCCTCGACTCGGAGGATGAAGCGGCCTACAAACCGATCGTCCAGCTGCTCAAACGCTTCGATGGAGTTTGCCGGAAGCTCATAGAACCAGCTGAGCGCCTCTCCAGACAGGGTTTCCTGGAAGATGTTGCAGCACACAGCGTCGGAGTAGCCCTTAGCGCACGTTTGGGACCGGAAGCCATCCAAATGTTGATACGGGCAGCCGGATCCCGAGTACGTGAGCTTTAGGGATTTCTGGTTGCCAGACCTCCCTGATTCCAGAACCCGGTGCGAGAAGGGGCCCGTGCGCTCGTTGAATTGTGCGCCTTCCATCGGCCGCGCTGCCCTTCTCTCGCTGGCCTCCATTTGGGCCTTTAGATCCGACACTGAGTCGGTGAGTATCTGTAGTGCCCGTGCGGTCGGGGTCATGGCTTCATCCTCAAATGAAGCGTGTGATTGCAGGGGTACCGGCGTGCTCTTTGGCAAGGCTGTGCCGCCCGGGGACTCCGCCCTCCTGGGGTCGCTGGGCCTTCCGCCCGATGACTGTCCCGCCTCGAGTCGCCGAGGTTGGCCTGGTGTGGGTACATGTGCCCTTGCCATAGCGGCGTTGCGCTGCTGTCCTCTCTCCAGGGCAGCCACCAGGACGGCGTTTACCGTCTCCATTTCCTTATACCGGGCATTGGATTTTGCTCTATCCCGGTCGCTCTCCGTGCACAGGCGGTCGACTTCTGCTCTCATCGCCTCGATCTCCCCTGCCATATCGTGCCGGTCGGGGCTGCATGCGGTGTCTCGGTCGTTGTCGCCGAGCAGACTCTCCTCTTTTTTGCTTGGGTCGTCCGAGAATGTCTACGAGAAGCCCTGGTGTGTTGGCTGGTCGCCTTTCGCCGGGCCTTTCCCGCGCGTGCTACGGTCGCATGCCCCCGGCGTGCCGTTTGGCCCCCCATAGCTGCCGTCGTCTTGGTTGCCTTGGCCGGGGTGCTGCTCCCGTACAGCGACCGGGGTAGTGATGAGCACCTGCTCTTGTATGACCCACTGGTCCTCTGTTGTATTTCTTTCTCGCCCCGCTTCTAAGCTTTCTGCCATTTTTTGAATAATGCCTACGTGACTTTATCTCTTCCCACAGACGACGCCAATTGTTTCTACACAAACCCGTAGGCCTAGTAAAAACGGATGAATCTAGATGTGATCTTCTCCTGTAATGTCACACCTCAAAATTTTTTTTTTTTTTTTTTTTTTGAGGTGCAACTTAAACTCCATAAAAGAATATAAAAAAATTTTTGAAAAAAGAACTCATAATACGCAAACCCATAAGTACTCTTTATTTAAGAAGGATAGAGAACTAAAATACAAAGATAGACTAACAAAGTCTATCTCTTATTGTAGGAAAATAAAGTAGCAAACATATTTCACAAAGTAAATCACATTTGACAGAATTCTCAACTTCAAGTAACACACTCCTCACCTGCACAATAGTTTTAAACGGGGTGAGCATAAAGAGCTCAATAGGGGGCCAAACCTCTTCAAACAATAACAAGTAAAATTAGAACATATTTATATATATAATTACTCCACATAGTTCATATATAGGAAAACCACTAAGTCTACATGTCCCATACCATGTAGTTTACCACAAGGGTGACTTAGAGTTTTCTTTTACATGAACTATCTCCTATTCACTTATATAACCCCTTTTGTTAGTCATCTTGCCCATTCCCCTTTCACCAATCCCGAATTACCCCTTCAACAACCTATACTACTTGCGCATTATCATGGGCATACATGGGATATGGTACCTCCTGAGGTTATGGACTCAACTACACAAAAGTTTTAACCCAAACTTCTCTACCCAAGGCACTTTGTACATAAAACTAACATAGCATATCTATACCTTTAAATATATAACATATACATAATAATCTCAGCAAAATAATAACCATTAAACAATCTATCAAACAACAAGCATAGAGGTTTCCCGTTGTTTCCCCCTACCTTTGCCGATTCCCTCTTTAAAATTCAGCTCTTAGTAAAAGAATAAAATCAAAGAGTTAACATCCTATATCTAAAGCATTACACTGATAAAAAGTGCAGAATAAAAACATAACATTGCCTTAATACCACAAGAAAATCAGTTTTTGCACAACTCAAACCAGAAAATCAGTCTTCTGACCTTAGTACTTCTACCCTGAAATTTATATTTTTCGGTAAGGAATTTCACATCAATTCCTTCTAAACATTTGTAACAGACAAAAAAAATTAAATTCTCAAACTTGGAATGACTCAAAAACGAGTTTCCAAACAAAAGTTATGAAATTTCAAAGTTTGACATCAGTCCAGGATTTTCTGATGAGAATTCTGCCCAGAAAACTGTTTGACCAGAATTAAAATAGCTAGATTTAGTAAAACAAGATGGTGTCTTCATAACATTTAAAGTAGACATTCTAAAGAAACTACCAGAACTGGAATCACCCGAAAAAGATTTTTACACAATTAGTTATGTATTTTCAAAGTAGCAGTACAGAAACAAGGGTGTGCAAAACAGTACGATTTCTGGAAATTGAACACAGCAGTTTCAATCTTCAGCATGATATGAGGAACTAACTTGATTTAGTTTCCAGCAACCAACTAACAAATCAAATAAAACACATGAGCAAATTCCAATCCAATGCTAACTACAATCCTTCTAACAATTAAGAGTTTCAACAACTAAACCATGCTCAAAAATCCAAATACAGAAAACAAAGAACAATAACCAAAGTATAACAAAGTACCAAAATCCAACATATTCAACAAAACAATTGATGAAATCAGAAGTACCAAACATAACATTAACCAAAATTCTCAATTCCTAACCTTTGCTCTTTTCTCTTTTAGTCTAGATGGTGTTGAACTCCTGACTCCTATCTCAGTTTGTAGAGAGGGGTGCCTATTTATAGAGTTTGGGAAAAAGGTTCAAACTTGGTGATCAAGAATGGAATCAAGGAAGCAAATTCGGATTATGCAAAGGAAATCTTACCCATCTTAGCTACCAGGCACGCCACCCCTAGAACCCTAGACCTCCAGCTCCTGTTATCTAGCTTTGGGGAGTCATTGATAGAAAACTTGTTCTTCACCCGGCTGACACCTCATGCTTCTATATGGCGGCAATTTGCGGCTGTCCTATTGCGTGGGAGAAAGGTTACAGAAGATTGGTATATGGGAAGGAAGAAAACGATGAATGCTTCCGACAAAATTTCTGAAAAAAATACGTTCTTTGATCTGAGTTTGACACAAACAAAAGTCCTCTACTTGTTGGAATGGGTCGGGTTTGGGTCATGGGTTTTTGGGCCAAGTCTACTACTTTTAAACAAAAAAAATAAATATAAAAATGAAAAAAAAAGAAATATTACAATTAAATTTCAAAACAATTACTATATATATACTTATAAAAAAAATTTATGTACTCTTATTATTTTCTTAGTCGTCACATGTAAACCTGTTAACTAAGGGGAATACCGGGCGGGCCGGTCTTCTCCACTCCGATGCCTAAGTTAGCACAGTTGGGATGAATAGATAACTTAAGCAAGAATGATAATCAGTAGGAGAGATCAGTTACCTATTAAAGAGGGTAGTTGAGGCCCTTATATAGGTGGTTGAGCGTGAGGTCTGGTCTTACTCTTCGATGTGGGACTGGTTTTCTTCTGTTTGTACGTAAAAGGGCAGCTCAGGTGGTCTGTTCTGCCGGCTGGCGTCCCCGGTTCCCGGGCCCCTGGTCACAAGGTAGACTGCTGGGCCTCGGGTCCGGGTGCTGGTGATCCTGCTCCGGGCCTCAGTTTAGCTCCGGACCTGCTGGCTGCGGGTCTGTGGGCCTGTGTAGCCCCTCTGTGGCTACTGTCAACATGATTATGTCCAATGAGTAAAATATCGGATATCGAGGAAATATCGACGTTTCAAGATACAGATATTTTGACGGAAATATCGATAAAATATCGATCCATTAGAAATTTTGACAAAAACAACGGAAACTATAAGAAATACATGAAAATTTATATTGAAACTTTCTAACTTTGTTTTATGCTATGTTATCGATCATATATGAGAAGAAAATATTAATAAATTCAAATAGATATCATTTTATTGAAATATTATATGAATTACTACGTGAATAAAGCTAATATTTATTAAAATATGATTTAATATATATAATTTATGCTTGAAACCCAAAAAGAGGCTAGACCATCACACCCTTTTAACATTATTTGTACATAATATTTCACAAAAACAACTACATGAAGTTTTTAAAACCATATAGAAGACCGATGAGGTTCGAAATTCGCACTGTTTTCTTTATCGTCTTGTGTAGAGTCATGGGTGAGCTGCGAAGAATATTCGTTGAATGATTGCTCTCCTCTAAAATTCTGCATATATTGACTTATATGTCAACTATATGGGACGTCAAGTAGCGATCTTTAAGGATTATGGGACTCATAGTATGGACCACGCGTTGCACTATGATTATCAGCATCTGAGTTAGTTTGTGTCTGTGACCATGAGCTATCACTGGATGGCATACCATAAGGCATGTAATATGATGGATATGGTATTGTAAAGTTCTGACCATGATTGTAGGGTTGATAACTACCGTGATCCATATCTATTGAGCCAAAATTAGTTGACAAAGAATCTTATGCAATTCTTGATAGACTCTCATCACCCCTTTGTCTTGGATTAAAGTTATCTCTTGTGGCACCTCCACTGTATTCATGACCTGCTCTTCTGCCACCATGGTCGTCATCTTGAGTTGCATGTGTATAATGTTGTTCCTCAGTAAAATACGTGTTGAAAATTAGGTGGGTTATTAGTTCTTAAAAGGTAGGTTAAAAATTTTGTAGAAATATCAGAAATTTCGTGGAAATATTGGAAATATCGAAAAATATCGGGAAATTTCGACGAGAAAATGATAGAATTGAATCGATATATCGACTTGTGGGAAAAACGAAAATAATATCGGCGATATTTTCGATATTGCATTCCTTGACCCTGTCAATACTAAAAATACTGAAGCCTAAACGTTCATAAGCACTTAAAATGCATCCTCCATCAGAATGGAACTCTAGGAGGAACATGCATTTAATTTAGTAATCAAACGTTATGCATGTTGTGTACCTTAAAAGAAAAACATTATGTTACGTCATTATGATAATCGATCAACAATGATCCACAACGGCAATGTAGAAATAATCAAATTGAGAGAAAACATTATTGATTTCCTTAATGCGAAAAAAGGAGAACAAAAAATAGAAAACAATTCAATGTAGGATAAAATTAACAATATCCATATATTCCATAGTAAGATTAATTCCTTAAATTGACCAAATGGTCATCCTATAAATTGACGCTCCATATATGTTCTACTCCATTCACCAACAAACAAAGAGATAATCGATCAGAGAGTAAAAAGAGAGAAGTCAAGGGTTCGAAGGCAGCAATGGGTTCAGGTGTGTTGAGAATGGTAATCTTGGTGAGCATGCTTGTGCTTGTCCTAGCTCGATATCAACTCGTTCAGGATGATGATGGCGCTTATCATGTAGTCAGAAAGAATAACGATGAGGCCTCATTATCGTCACTGGTTAATTCCAACACCAATTATAATAGGGTGGTTCCAAACTGGGGCTATAGAAACTCAAAATATTGTCTCACCAAGTGTGTTTTCGAATGCGCGGTTACTTTCTGGCAGCTGGATTGTTATCCATCATGCGTTCTTAAATGCAAGGTGATGCCACTGCCTCCCAAAGCTCCTCTGCTAGATTAATGTATTGCTGGGTTCTGGATTATTGTTGCTGCAAGCCTGCAACAAGAAGAATAATGTTCTACGTAGTTTGCTACCTGTTTCGGGTTGGACTTGTAATCTGTTAATAAAAATTAGTAATATGCTGGGAATTATGTCATAATTTCGACTGGAACTTCATAGTAACAATTCTGTTTATTGCTTTTACTGTGTACGTACGTAGTTATGTTCTTAATTATGATTTATCTTGATCAATTTACTTTTTTAATCTAGCCAGCCACACAGTAAACGGAAATACAGAATATTAAACGCTAGCTAGCTGCAAATTGCTACAAATTATTAAGAGGAAATTTTCCTACTTCCCGGGACAAGCGGAAAATCAAATTCTAGACTTCGGATGATCCATGTGCATATCGTTATGGAACTGATCTCTGCGTGCAGTAAGTATATCTGAGTTTTGAATTTTTTGAACACTATGGGAGACATTGAATAAATAATATCCAAGTAAAGGTCTCATGGAGCTCCGGAGTTAATCTAAACACTTAAATTACTTATTATATGAGAGTGCGCACTAATTAATCTAAAACACACTTTAAAGTGATGTTAGTAACACATTTTTTTTACAAAAAAAATTTCCCCTATTAACACACCTTTTTTACACCGACACGTCTTCAAAGTGATGCTATTGATTACATTTCCTTTTGGAATGGAGTATGTTAATAGCTAATAACGTGTGTTAAAAGCACCACCCTTAAATTTATGATAATGGACTACACTTCCACTAAAAGGGGAAGCAAGCACTACTACAGTTCTATGTATAGTACATATGTCCTGGTAACGGACTAAGCTCAAAACATATTTGGTCAGAAACAAAATCAAATCAATAAGATTTAAACCTTCGGCCGTTTTACAACCGTACAAATTAAGCACTAACAATTAGATCCACAACAATATGTTGTTACTTGTTGACACAAATAACCTTAACATCTCGTTTGGTTCGCGAAAAGTGACAACAGTTCGGTTGCCGTTCCTATTGAAATGAAAGAGAATAGAAATGAATATATTCTCAAAAACTTTACGTTCCAATTTTTTATAACATAAAGAAAAGTAATCTAAAAAGTTGCTAAATTTTTTTGTAATGAGTAATAAATGTAAGGAAAGTAGGAAAGAAAGTAATTCATTTGGACATGGAAGGAACTAACTTAAAGATTTACCTTAATGACACAAACGAAAATTAAATTGTAGGAGAAGATAGATAAAAATTCAATTGAAGGAGGAGAAGATTGACAGAAATTCAATAGTATCTTTTAAGATAGAATACAATTAAAATGATGAATTATATTTGCTAAATTGGCAAACGGAGTATAGTATAAATTGTGGCTTTAGCTTCCATTGCATTCACCAGTGAGCAAAAAGATTGATCACCTAAGAACCACGAGAAATATAAAGCAAAGTTGTAAGAAATTAAGGAGTACTTATAGGCAGTTATGGATGCAATTGTTTTGAGGATGGTGATTTTACTGAGCATGCTTATTCTTGTTCTTGCTCGATATCAAGTCACCGACGACACAGTTTATCCTGAAAATGAAGCATATAATCGTGTTTTCTCCAACGACGGTGAAGCCTCATCATCATCACTGGTCAATTCCAATACTATTCCAGGAGATGAAGTGTTTGATCGTGTTTTATCTAACGATGGTGAGGCCTCATCATCACTACTGGCAAAGTCCAAAACTAATCTAGAAGATGAAGCATCTGATCGTGTTTTCTCCTACAAGGGTGGACTTTCATCATCATCACAGGTTAATTTTGATACAAAATACAAGAAGGAGGTGGTTCTTCCAAACAGTATGTTTGGTGTGGCTGCAAAATGTACATCCAAGTGTTCATTCTATTGCATGAGTCATATCTTTCATTACAAGAAGTGTTATGACAAATGCTTTGTGTGCTGCGAGATTGCAAATATGCGTCCACGACCTCCTCCGATAGCTTACTGCTCTGGTTAATTACTGAGAAATACTATTGTTGTCGTCGCTGCAAATAGAAATTAATTTATGGAAATAAAAGTCTTATATATTTTGCCACCCGTTGTGTTGCCTTATGATTTTTTTTGTTCTTTTCTTTTTTTGATGGATTGATAAATTTATGATGATGAACTACATTTCCACTGGGAAGGGAAGCAATTAAGTACTGCCACATTTGGCCTAAAGATGAGAGCATTGTTATTGACTCTCCCCGAGTCTAGTTGATATAACTAACATATGAATCTGTAAACTGATACTGACTAAACTGATCGAACTGATTAACCAGTAAGTGTTGGACCAGCTGGGTACTAATAACGTACACCAAAGAAAGCACTACCATCAGACCACATATTCATGCTGTGACTTGTTGGCACAATCAAAATCTATAGTATCATGTACGTGTGATGGCCATCGAGATCAATGGCTTAAGACGGTCGACCTTGTTTACACAATGTTCTTCTGAAAGAGAAGGGCGTCATCATTCATTCAGAAAACTAGGGTGTTACATAAGAAATTGCCAAGTCTCAGGAGGGACACGCCCACTCCAACAAACCTGCAATCCTGAAACTAGGTGTTTTGAGACAAACTGTATATTGTGTTCACCATATTTTAGAGACTTCCGAATTTACATGGAATTTTTTTATCCAGCATTGACAGCTAAAGGTTAGGAATTCCGATTTCGACCGATTATAATATGAAGATTTCAAATGTGACTAACACCAAAACCAAATTCAGAATGTGCAGTGCCAAAAAAAAAAACTCGTGCTGAAATCCAAGAAGGCTGTAGAGAACACTCGAAAGTTTTTGCTTATTCGACAATTTTGAAACATCATAATCCTAACTAAGGAAGAACGTGTCAGCAGCAATCAAACCAACTTAAAGGTTTTCCATAAAGAGACAAATAATTAACATGAATTTAACGGTTGGAGAACATAAATGAAAATTAAATTATAGGAGAATATATAATTTTTTTCTTATACGGAAACTAATCATTATATATGGAAACCTTGTGATGAGAAACCGGTATTTACACATCATATAAGTCTAAGATAGACATAATTTAAATTGTATTTTTCAAGATAGAATATAATTAAAATGATGAATTATATTTGTTAAAATGGCAGACGGATCATAGTATAAATTGTGGTTTTAGCTTCCCCTTCATTCACCAGTAAGCTAACTTAAAAGTACAACTAACCCACTAGGTACAAAACAAGTCTGAAAAATTCTCTACAGCATTACAGCTGCATATGGATGCAAGTGTTTTGAGGATGTTGATTTTGTTGAGTATGTTTATGCTTGTTCTTGGTCGATATCAAGTCGCTCAAGACCCCGTTTATCCAGAAAATGAAACACACAATGGTAAGACTTCATCATCACTACTGGCTAAGTCCAAAACCAATCCAGAACATGAAGCATATGATCGTGTATTCACCAACAAGAGTGAACGTTCATCATCACCACCGGCTAATTTCGATACTAATTACAAGAATGAGGTAGTTCTTCCAAACGATACGCCAGCTGCTGTGACACCGGAATGCTTTGCCAAGTGTACATTCCATTGCATACCTCATATCTTCGACTACAAGAAGTGTTTTAACAAATGCGATGCTGACTGCAAGATTGCAAACATGCCTCCACAATCTCCTATGGTAGATTAATGTTATGGTTAATCATCGAGGACTACTGTTGTTTGTTGCTGCAAATAGAAATAAAATTTATGGAAATAAAGTCTCGTTAAGTCCTTGTGTGCCTATTTTCATAATTTCAATCAAAAGCTAGAAGTATAAACAGGAACATGCTATCCTTTTGTGCCTAAAAATTTTGCAGCAGATTTGTAACGTTAAAACGTAATTAAATTTACTGTAAGTTTGTAATTTTTGTGTGTGTCTTATGGGTGTATTATATTTAGATTTGTGCATACTTTTTTTAAGTGATGGATTCATAAAAAATTCTTACATTTATACATACTTATAAAATCTTCTAGATTTCCATAGATTTACAAGAAAAACTTTTAAGGACTTGTGAAAACAAAAAATACAACTTTTATGGATTCTCATAGATTTTGACAAACTTTTTATCATTAATCACTTTATCAACATAAACATGTAACATAAGTAAATAAACAAAAAATTAACATAGAATCTTTCCAAGTTAACTAGTTCTATATGCGTATCAAACTAGACATGTATATTATGAAGAATGAAAAAGTATAAGGTTAAAAATGATGAAAAAAAAATTATAAATCTACGGAAATGACGAGATTAGTGAGGGAGAGAGAGAGAGAGGTTGGTCAATATAATTTGAGATTATATCGAGTTGATTCTGGAAAGTTAATTGATAGGATTACTTATGAAAAACGTGGGCTTTCTGATATATGCGGCCGTGAGGAACATAGTTGGAGTCATTGTCATGTACTCGTTGTACTCTTCTATTACCACGAACTTGTATAACTAGTCCCTATTGTAAAATATGTATGATAAATTGCGACCCATTTAGATTGCTTTTCATTATCTTCATGTCCTACATCACTTCTTTCGTGTTGTTATATATGGTGTAGAAGAAATCAACATCCTAATGAAGGGTATAATCAAGTTGTTAATGGGCACCATATATAGCAAACTGTACGTCTTGGTGTGTATGGGAATTATCAATTCCACTCCAAAAAAATATATAAATCTTGGTCTGGTTGAGGGAAAAATTAGGTTTTTTTTTTTTTTTTTTTCTGAGTAAGTGACCTAAGGGCAAAAATATCATCTTTGGTCGAAAGTTTATTAATAGAAAAAAAATATACAAAATAAAAGGGGAATTAGGCCAAAACCACTTCTAAGACGCCAAAAATTAGGTTTTTCAACAAACAACCCATAAAATAGATTATGGGAGAGTTGACACGGGTGACAATAATTAATGACATATAATAACAACCTATTTAAAAGTCTCACAGCGATATGCCTTAAACTGCAACTTAATAAATAATTAGGTTGAGAGACTTGATCTGAAGTTCTGAACTAAGGTCTTCTTGACTACAGTGTTGCACATCAATGGCCAATTTCTTGAGAAGATATGGTATCATGCAAGTGATATAACAAAACTTGGTGCTACTTAATCCACAAAAATAAACATATTTTTCTCTTAACATTGTGTTACACGCTCCTAATAAATTGTTTTCGGTTTAGTGTGACTTCCTCCTCCAGTGTAATAATAACTAGTGTCAACTCTAAAAAGAATGTTGAGTCTGTTTACAGTTACAAGTCCTTCTATTGGAAAATGCCTTGTGAGAATTTCTACTAGTTGAACATTGATGGTACCAGTATTTTTTCTTCTGGATGAATTGGAACTGGGAATGATTAGAGATCTAATGGTAATTGGATCATTCGCTTTTAAGAATACCATGGTAGTGGTGAGATTCTGGATGCTGAATCTTGGGGTTTATTTTTTCGCCTGAAAATTGCTACAAGCCTTCACATTTTCAGGGAAGCAAACATGACTACAGATGGTTTGCCCAACAAGCAAGAAGTATATCTGCAGTCAAATTTCAAACCCATAAAAAATAACTCAAATGATGATCACCCAAAAAGAATCGGAAATTAAGTCGGGCTCTTGCATGAAAAGGCAATAGAACCATGGTGAGAAACCTCAAGCCAATTCTTAGAACCTACCTCGTGGCCATATGTTTTGTAATCTGCTAGCTGCTACTTATATCTTAGTCCAAACCCCCATGCATGGTAATTTTGGGTCCCTAGTAATTACTAATTAGTCAAGAAAGCAGGATGCAAGCCTCCCAGTCCCCCATTTCCAAGATCAACATCTGGTTCCAATCAATGAACGACCAAGAAATTAGGGACTTTTGAAAGGGAGTGTTGGATAACTCAATCCAATGCAATGAGAAAGAGACTTTCTGCCATCAACGATATGCTTAGAGGGATGGTGCCAGAGGTATTACTTGAGGAAGTATTCTGTTCCATTGATTTCAATTGAGCCAGAATCACCGTCCCTAAAAACTTGCACCAACTTATCTTAGTACAATCAAGAATGATAATTTCATTCGCAGCTCCTATAGAGAAATGAATTTGACACATAAAGTTTATTTAAGGGATAAAGACCATTTGCACAGAAAGAGTTGAAAAATTACCCGGATCAATTGTACTAGCCCGTTCTAATGAATCCTAGCTAAAATACAAATATACCCCTGATTTATTAATTAAACCTACTCTCTCTCTCTCTCTCTCTCTCTCTCTCTCTCTCCCCGCCGCCTCGACCCTTCTCCTCCGCCCCCTCCCTCTCCCAACCCGAACGACGACAAGGGTTTCAGACCCTGCGAACGACGACCGGACCACCTCTGCCTCGACCCAGCAGCCCGGAGCCTCGACCTCCGACCTCCGATCCCTCCGATCCCTCAGATGACGCTGCCTCGACCCAGTCGTCCCCCCCCCCCCCCCCCCCCCCCCTCCTTCGATCGGCGCCACCACTGCTCGACCCAGATCGGCCTGCTCTCCCCGCCGCTCAAGCACGACGACCCCCCGATCGAACCACCTCTGCTCACCACTGCTGCCTCGACCCAGCAGCCCGGAGTCTCGACCTCTGACCTCCGACCTCCGACCTCCGATCCCTCGGACGACGCTGCCTCGACCCAGTCGTCCCCCCCCCCCCTTCGATCGGCAAGTTGGGTTGAGAGGACTAAAGGAATAGGAATAAAGGAATTGGGTCATTGATTAGTACAATTGGGGGTGTAGTTGAGAGTTGTATACAAAAAGGATGGTGGTGATTTTGTGACAGCATATGAGATTGACAGAGCTCTGAGACGTTTGATGGAGGGTGATGGTGAGATTAGGAAGATGGTTCAGGAAATGAGTGGAATATGTAGGAAGGTTGTTGATGATGGTGGGTCTTCTTCTGCCTCTTTTAGAAGCTTAATTGAGGTCATGTTAGCAAGCCTTAAAAGCACTTGAATTTGAGTTCTGCAATACTTCTACAAAATTTTATCAATGTATTCTTTTTCTATCTAGTACTATGTGACATTGACCCTCAGTAATCACATTAAAGACACTCACTAATCTATTACTGACCCTCAGTAATCACAAGACTGACCTCCAGTAATCACATTACTGACCCTCAGTAACTTGAGTCCAGTGACTGGAATCCGGCGACTAAAGTAATATTAAAAAAAAAAATTCCGGCGAAAAAAATTTGGTGACCAGAATCCGGCGGCTCCGGCGACCGGCCATGGGAGGCCGACGGAGTTGGGTGACATTTCGGCAAAGTTTCTTTATCTTCCACTTTCTCAACACATTATAATTCAAAAATTTGTTAGATAAGACAGAAGGACAAAAAAGAAAGAAAAAAGTTAAAATTGTACTAGGGTTGAAAAAAATTTGTTCAAATAGACAATAGAGTTGTTACCTTATGTTCAATAGGGGAGAAAAATAAGGTGGTCATTGGAATGGGTAATGAGGGGGCCAAATTAGTACTAAATGAACATTTTCTATTTATTTAATGAGAAAAAAGTTATAACTAATTTTTTTTAATTAGTAGTAAATATATATATATTACTCAACAAACACTACAAGGAATAAAACCCATATTAGGGGCAACAATAAGAATTACTCCCTATGACAATTAATAACCTAGTTGCACCTAAAAATTCAACCATTAAAAGTACATCCACCTTCTGAAGATCGTTTATACCACTTTTATTTTCACAGACTCTTAAGAAATGACAAATCATTGCAGCCAAGAAAAGACAAATCAAAAACAGATCTAGAGATGAAAATTCAAAGCATCCATCAAAGTTGCCTTCAGCAAACCCAAAGAGAAAAAAAAAGTAAAATAATAACTGCAGCTCGTCGTAAAACTATGCTGGAGGAAAAGGATTTTGTGGCCACAACCATAGGTTTTAGAGATTTAGTCGGCCGCTGTAAGAGAAAACCTAACAGATATGTTTTTTTTTTTTTTTTTCTATACGTTGGTAAACGATAACACTTGTTCATGCTTCTTTGTGATGCATCACGTGATAATTGTTTTTATAAACTGTGCATAGTTTATTGACACCTGGAAGCAGCCATTGTTGGCCAGTCAAAAGGAGGTAAATTCCTCAATGACCTTTCATTGCCGGTAAATTATGACGGCAGAACAACGGTGACGGTATGAGTGAAGGCTATTGGGGTTTCTGAATTGAAGAAATAGAAGAAGCACGATGATATCTAAAGTCTCTTCACATTTGTTGTAACAATAAACAGCATTTTTTAACACTAATATATATTAGAAGAGAAAAAAAATAAGAGAAAGTAGTACTATAGGACTGTTCAGATAGATTTTGTTGATTAGAATCATTAGATACTATATACCTACTAAACGTCCCTTATAAACATGAGCAAGCTAAAAAGGACCTTGTATTTCTTACCGATATAGCATGTCAAAGAGAAGGTTGTAGACTAAAAACATGGCAATTCAACATCGTAGTCCAATGATTTTCTTTATCCCAGCCAACAAATGGTCACTAACAGGCTACAGCTTAACCAGCATGAGGATGAACAAAATGATGATTTTTTAATACTGGTACTTCATGTCAATTAAAGGGTTTTTTTTTTTTTTTTTTTTGGCGACCTCCATTGATTAAAAACTAAATGAACCAATAGAACCCTTTACTAAAGAGATAAAATAACTCATACATCATTCTTAATATAAGGAGAATATCTCTTCTGTCTGAGCATTGCATCACATAGCTTCACAGCATCGAGATTATCCCTCACATTATGCACTCTTACAATATTTGCTCCACCCAAAACTCCAGCAGTGACAGAAGCAACAGTAGCAGGATCCCTCTCAATCGCAGTCTTGCCATTACATATTTCACCTAAGAATTTCTTTCTGGATGGTCCTATCAGTATGGGTGCATGAGATAAAGCTAAACTTGTCCTCCCAATTTCCACTTGAATATTTGGTAACCCCATTAAGATATCCAGATTCTGTTCAGTATTCTTCGAAAATCCAATTCCAGGGTCAATGATTATTCTCCAAGCTGGGATGCCTGAAGCTTCTGCATTTCTCACCCTCAATAATAGCTCAGAGGCAACCTGCTTACAAACATCATCATATTGAAGGTTCTCACCGTTCTGCATTGTAGAAGGATCCCCCCTCATATGCATTGCAATGTAAGGTACCTTAAGGCCTGCAACAACACTGTGCATTTTAGAGTCCATCTGACCAGCAGATACATCATTTACAATATGAGCCCCTTTGCTAACTGCTTCAGAAGCAACTTCTGAATAAAATGTATCCACAGATACAAGCTTACCCTCTACTTCAGGCATCCTAACTACTGCTTCTAGGACGGGGATTAATCTATCCAATTCTTGGTCAACTGAAATTGTAGAAGCCATTGGCCTTGTTGACTGTGCACCAATGTCGATCATATCTGCTCCTTCTGAAATCATCAATCGAACCTGAGAAGCCGCTGCCTCAACAGATTCAAATTTTCCTCCATCGCTAAAACTATCTGGAGTTAGATTAAGGATACCCATGACTGAGGTTTTCGTAGACCAGTCCCACAAGCCATTTCCAATGGGTAAAACCCTCTTCAGACCTTCCTTTCCGACGAGAGAATCACCACCCAACTTCTCCCAAGACTCAAAAAGCCCACCAGAATGCATGGAGAAAGAATGCCAACAAGCAACAACATCACTTTCAATAGCTGATCCCAGCAAATCCATTAATGGAGCTATTACAAACGGTCTTTCCCAAATTCTTTCATGGGGGATTATAAGTGTCTCAGATCTAACTCTTAACTTTCCATAGAACAATATATCCAAGTCAATAGGCCTGGGACCATACCTTATACCTTGGGTACGACCCATGTCCTTCTCTATTTTCTTCAAAGCTCCTAACAGCTCATGAGGCCCAAGTTTTGTAACCGCTCTAACAGCAGAGTTTAGAAAATTAGGCTGATCCGTTACATAGGCTGGTGCTGTCTCATACAAACAACCATGTCTTGTTATGTGCACTCCAGATTTTTTCATTAAATGCAAGGCTTCATTGAAATTATGCAGTCTGTTACCCACATTGCTTCCCAAAGCAATCACAACTTCCTGATCTTCAGAATGGACTTCCACAGAGAAGTTTGGGCAGGAATGTATAAGTGCAAAACATGATGCTGCATTGAATAAAACATGTATCAGGAAAGAGGCTTCAAAAAACTTAGTCAGGAACTCAGGGCCAATCCTTATCTGTCAAATAGTTTTTGTGTGAATAGTTGTCATTTACATGCAGAATTAGAAGACAACAAATCGTACAACTACCACCAACCTCTGCATATATTTACTAAATACTAAAACACAAGCAGAAAACACTGTTCATATGGATGATTTTTTCCAAATTTTGTCCCTATGTTACGTTTATTTACAAATCTGCCATTCCAGCTCCATCTTCATCCAAACACTGTCAAGCTGCAAGACTACCTATCTGAACAATTTACTCGCGGGGATATACTCGGTAAGAACTCAAATCCACTCTCCCACCCCCACGCCAAAAAATTCCTTCGCTCTGCTCACTGTAATCTGGGTGTAAGATTTTGCTATTCAATCTGGTTTGATTCGTCTTGATATGCATGTAAATTCTCCTTTTCTCCCTCCGCTTGCTCTTTCTTTTAGGAAACGAAAATTGTCCAATCATCCTCAGTCGAGTTCCAAATAAATCAAGAACCTCTCTTTTCTTAGTCGAGTTTCGATATTCAGATTAGTACTGGACTACTGGTAATGAGTTTTTGTCAATTACAATCGCTCTGGCTTTCATTTATTGTAGTTTGTGAAAACACTAGAGTTAGTGGTCTGAATCTTCTCTTCTTTCATTAAGATAAGTTAAACTTACGAGTCTTGATTGAATTGGGTACTCTTGCTCTTGTGTCTTAGTTTCTGCTATTCAATTGGGTTATGGATGATGGTGGGATGTCTCATTACTCTGCTTCTAATATTAATCTTACATACGTTGCAGTTTATCTAACAAGAACTCCTATGCTCTTAATTGGTATACCAGGAGCTCAGTTGGCACCATTCCTATTCTAAAGGCTGAATGTTTATCGGCCCAATTAGCTCATGAAATTATGGCATTCAGGTAACTAACATCAAATAATAGTACATGTTTTTTTATTGATTTGATATAGATTATTTTATCAACTTATCCATTTTTTCTGGCACCTGCAAGATTCTTCTAGCTTGGTGTTCTTCTGACTTGATGCTGGAGTTGAATCACCTGGTCTTAGAGTCTCGAAAGGTCCGAAAGTATAGGAGCACCATAGTGAGTGTTTACAATTCATTGTGTGCTTTATTTTTTTTTAAATATTTATTTTTAATTGAGCATCTCGCATTAATTATAACATATCAATCGAGGCAGTTATGGAGCCCGACAACTTTGAAATGAATATGTGGAGAATATAACCATTCAAACTTACTTGATTCCATAGTTGACAAGGTAAAGACCACTGTTTAGAATATATCTACACTATTTAGGATTGATAGGCACTGTTTAGTGTTTACTCTATTCCTATAATATGTGTCATGTTACTCTGTCTATTCTTTTTGTTTATATGTTACCCTCTGTTTGTTAAGGTTGCTTCCATTTATTTCGATTTTTGCTGATACTATTATTTTATTCTTAAAACCTAAGTTGCTGAATAAGTGTCAAGTTATATGTTGAATGCTTCTATGTGGTTCTGAGTTTGTAAGAGTAAGTTTGTGTGATTATCTGTTTCTAGGAATCTTCCAGTTTCATCTTCAAAGCACTCATAAAACTTTGTTTCATCTATCCAATTGAGCTTTAATGCAGGCACAGGCAGTCACCAAAATAATGCTCAGCAACTAAGATATGCTAACGATAGCTTTCACATCTAGTACATAATTTCTCAAGCAGTCGTTACAATATCTAAATATGCTCTTGCATTACTTTGCATGTTCAAACATAGTATAATTCTAAGTAGTCAGTCGGCCTTCATCTGATTGTAGCTATTATAGTAGTATTTCAATAATTATTTACTATGTACCAGATTCGATACTAATAGCTTGAGTATCAACGATGGTTTGAGATATTGTTTCCCAGTGTTTGTGTATTTCCTTCTCATACATGTAAAAATATTCTATTGACCGAGAAATTTGTTTTTCCTGTTAGTTTAGGTGCTGAATTTAGATTGGCTTCAGAAGCAACCAAGCAGAAACAACTCCAATCGCAGGGAGGATAACGGCATATTGATTGTACTCCAGTGAGTCTATGGCAACGAGAATGAGGTGATTTGGATTGCAAAATTGAGCACACATATTGCACCTTGATAGGATTTGGTGTTGTTTGGAACTAAATATTCACACACCACACTGTTGACGAAAGGTTTTGCTAATATATTCCAGGCACTGCAGAGGTATTGCTGATGTACCATGAAAAAAAATCAAAACTACAGCGTATACACTGGTATAAAAATATATAGAAAAAAGAACAGGAAAAAGAAAAGAATAAAAAATTTATGTAATATATCATGTCCCTTCATATGCATTTTATAGATTTCCACTTCTGTTGTTTTTTATTATATACGGTTGGTTAACGTCAATTTCTATGCCAGTTCGTTCAGAGTCTGGATCAAGAGTGGAGGCAGAAAGTAAGCCGCTGCATATGAGATATAATAAAGTTGGCTTCTTTTGACATTTATACTTTTGGTGACTATTTGCTTGTTGACCACTGTAAATTTACAAGTACTAGGTGTAATTTGCTAACACTATTGAGGACTCAAAGGTGTTACTCGCCAACACTTCTAAGGATTCTCTCCCATGACTCTCGGTTTAAAGATTATTTACTACAATTTCTCTGTGGATAAAGATGATTTACTATAATTTCTCATCTCTATTGGGTATTATTTATGATTCAGTCCTTCCATCCTTTCTCTCCGTTTTCTCCAAACCAGCATTGATAGCTTCATTTACAAATATCATTATTTTCTGCAGGATCCAGGACTCAAGTAGCAGCACGCAGGAACCATCAAAGGGTCTATGATTCATCTTCAAAAAGAGAACGATTTTAGCAGATGAATCCAATAAATTACTAGCGAGAATGAATTTTTCACTTTAAAGGGGCTGTTTTATCATTTGAAGGTATATTGGTTACTGAGGTAAAGACTATGCAAGGAGACTGATGATTGGATCAACACCACCATGTTTGTGTGCAGAGCTAAGCAATTAATATTGCTTTACTACTGCATATGTTTTCGTCTTTGGTAAATAACCACATTTGTTGTGAGAGTTTCAGTGGAGGAGTGCGTCTGTTTTCCAGTTGAATGCATATCATGCTAGCAGTGGAAAACATTGAAAGTGTTGGTGGCAGATATGGCAAATGGAATAAATTATTTAAGAAGCTTATTTTATACTACGATTGATTCTGGTTGCAAATAGTGTTTTTTTTCCATTTCATTGATCTAAATCTACTTCAATAAGTTTTTACCTGCACATTTCTACCCGCTGCAACGCGCGGGAATTGAACCTCGTATTAACTAAAGCTCATGCAGTTACATAGGAGACTCCAATAAATTTGCATTTAGCACATCAAGTTTGTCTGACAAATATTTTGTGCTTAACAAGGATGTTGTGGTACTCTTTTGAAAGAAACATATACTGGTTAAAAAACATATAAATAAGTTCAAGTATCATATTTACTTTTAGATTTTTCTAATCCATAATAAAAAAAAACTATCACAATGAGTAAAGTACTTTCGATTTACCTTGAAAATACTTTCTGGCACCATTTAATCGACTTATGTCGGGGAGAAACTGCTTGAATATATGCATGTCAGGAGATGAAAAGCTTCAACTGAAGTAGCAATCAATATACTTCCTCCGAAAACTCTGCATTTTTATAAAAATATAAAAATGCAAAACGTATTAGTCACTTGCTTACGAGATAAACATCAACCATTATTCAGGAACACAAGCCCAGATTTCAAAATGCAGTTGGCTGAACTTGAAAATGAGATCCATATTCAAAGGTTGCTTCCTGATTTGCTTATCATATCATTCCGAGAAACCGGAACATAGATGCAGAAGAATAATCAAGGTTGATGGTAAAGTATATTTAAATCAGTTTCTCAATAGGAACTAAACATTATGGAGTAAATAAGAGCGTGTAACAGTGGTCTTTAGTAAGTAATAAGAATATACTTGAGGAACCTCTTCCAATATGAACTTGATAAAGTAATCATAGAAAAAGGTAAGAAGAGAAAGAAAAATAAGATCAGAGTAGGGTGCACATGCTTTAGTAGCCAAGAACAACAAAGCTAATAATAAAGCTGGTATATGGGTATGATCTGAAGAGGTCCAACAATATATATAGATCTCAATCATTTGGTTTTAACACAAGTTTATGAATACTAATGCGTACGTAAAGACACTAAAACAAAGAGCTTATATGAACAGAAATTGTGATCGAATAGAAACAAATAACAAGACTGGAATAGGTAAAAAACTCAAGTGCAACTTTATAAACTTCATTCGATATACTGAAACACCTGTATAATTTTGAAATACAGTAAAAATATGACCTATATTTCAGGAAACACTTTAGAAAAGATACCAAATTCAAAAGACTCGTTGCTGCAATTAAACTTAATAAGAAGAAATTTGAAAAGGGAAAAGAACTTGGTCTGTAGATTACACTTCAAAGAATACCAAAAATAATATTCAAAGATTAGTTTCACAGATAGATTAAAGCATCCAAAACAAAGATACTTGATGCCATGAATAAGTGGCTATCTACTTATTCATATCATCACCATCAGTAGGAGTTTAGGATCCAAAGTAACATCATATCAATAGAACTTTCAGCTTGACAAACGAGCAATGCTTGTCAAGTAGCAATTAAGAAGAATAACAGAGGAATTATTCCAAAAAGAAAACATCAATTACAGACCCAACTAGATTCAAAAGATATGTAATGTTTACCTCAAGTCTTAGTTTTCTGCAGCTATAAAGCCAAACAACTGCTACATAGAGCAAATCGAAATCCAATTGTTTAACACCGATTATATCTATCCGCAATCCAGCCACCTAGGGCTGGGCGTTTGGGCCCGAAGGACCGAAAGCCCAGCCCGGCTGGGCCAAAAAAGCCCGACACGGGCCGAGCCCTAAAATTTTTGGGACTGGCCCGAGGAAGGACCGGCCCGACTTTCTAAAATTGCTGGTCGGTCCGAGCTCGGGCTTGAATATTTTTGGGACCGAAAGCCCGGCCCGGCCCGACTTTTTCATATATATATAAAAAAAAAAAAACATAAGTTCCATTTCCAAAGTCCAAACCTAGACAGACCGACTCCGGCTCCAATCGACCAAGCCTCCAACTCGTCCATCGCTCCGTGCCTCCGTCCCGGCGTCCCCTCCTCGAGTCCTCCTCCAACTCGACAAATTGACTCCGGCTCCAATCGACCAAGCCAGTCGCCACCAACTCCGGCTCCTCCGCGTCCGTCTCCTCCTCCCTGCGCCTCCTCCGTCTCCGCCTCCTTCCTCTCTTCCCGACCTCGCTCAGCTCCTACTCTCCTCCTCTCCTCTCTCCTCAGCTCGCCTCTCTCCTCAGCTCGCCTCTCTCCTCAGCTACTGCATTTGTGATTATCTCTTCCACAGGTTTACGCTCATGTCTCTTTTACCTTCAGTTCTCTGCATTTGTGATTATTATATGGTTGGTGATATTGAAAGTTTGAAACTCATTTACATGTTTTGTGGACTTGTGGTGTTATGGAATTGGAAAGAGCTTCACCCATACAAAGTATCCTTGATTGATTAGAATGGAGGGAGTTGTTTCCACTGGAATTGTAGGAAGGTCTTAGTCTTGTATTCAGTTAATACAAATGGTTACTGCCTTTTGAGATGATTTGGTTATACTGATTTTGGTTATATTGGTTATTACTGCCTTTTGAGATGATTTGGTTATACTGATTTTGGTTATATTGGTTATACTTTGTGCTCCAAGTTGGACCTTGGTTCTTCTTTGTGTGTGGCTTTGGATTTGTTTAGACTTATATATAACATTTGGTCGAAACTGCAGGTCTGCTGGGCACTTGGGCAGTGGGCAGGGGGCAGTGGGCAGTAGTAACTTACTGACTTGTGAGGCAGTACCGCAGTGGGCAGGGGGCTGCTTGAGGAGTTGAGGGCTTGAGCACTTGAGCAAAAGTTCACTACTTCATTTGGCATTTTAGTTATCTTGATTCTTGAACTTGAATCAATTTAAATGTTTAATAACTTGAAATCTTGAATTGTTGAAGTCTTTCATTCAAGAGTGAGGTGTTTGATTACTTTGATATTTGATAAATTGAAGATTTGGTGATTTGTATTATGTGTTGTTGAAGTGTTTGTAACTTGTATTATGTGTAAGAATGTTAAAAATGCATGAAATTTGGAGAATTGATGTTAGGGAATACACCAGGTACCAAAATTTGGCAAAAAAAACTTGTTGGAAGTTGTATTGTATATCAGGTTTTTTTTGGGCCCGAAAAAGCCCGAGGGCTCGGCTCGGCCCTTCGGGCTCGGGCTCGGGCTCGGGTCGGTCCCTAACTTAGAAAAAGCCCGGCTCGGCTCGGACTTAGGGGGTCGGGCTTTGGGAATTTTGGGCTCGGCCCGGCCCGCGCCCAGCCCTACAGCCACCTATTTGAAATTAAGAACAAATCATACCCAATTCTAAGAAAAGCTGAAACAAAACTGAGTTTGAGAAGATATGGAGTTTAGACTAACTGGAGATAGCTGCAAATAAAACAAACCCAAAAGTTTCCCAGGTATCTCCTTGAAAGCTATCACAAAGTACAGATTTTTGGGTCTTTGGGTGAGTGAAAAGGGAGGTCGGTCTATCGGGTTGAAGACCACAAAGAACAACAGAAGACGAACATGGGGATGATGTTGGTGATTGCGAAAAAGAAACACAGAGAAACTAAATGAGTGAAAAGCAAGTGTAAGTGTAACCATTTCAAATGCTGACTGAAATATAGAAGTTTTAGTTTATTTTTACATTGTAACTACTTGTTTAATTAATTCCTTCCTATACGTTCAAACACCAAATATAGAAGCAAGTACTGGAGCAAATTGGTCTCCACCTAGCAGATAGAGATAAAAACAGCTTTTATAATTCCAAACATTGGCTAATAAGATGATAAAATCATATTCAAAAATTGAACAACAGTTGGACACTTAATATCAGCTAAGCCAACATAAAGATGGTTTGTATTTAGCCTCTAAATCATCATCAGGCATCCTAGACCCTCTATGGCCTTTTGTACTAGTTAGTAGTGATGTTTGTCTATAACTGCATGAAATATGGCACAACTATATTAAAAACACTAATTCCTAACAAACTGACGTGCATCAATTAAAGTTGAAAAATAGGTCATTAGATTCAGATAAAGAATAAAGCTGATGACTATCACCTATACTACAGAAGCATGAATATCAAGTTACTTGGAATAGCCTACAAAAGAACATGCAAATGATTCCATTAGCATTTTCAGACTTTTTAGATTACAGTAATATCCTATATCACCTTTAATTTAACAGTTAACTGAATCAAGCAAAACATAGTTTTCCTCACTGACCTTTCACCAAGCAGAGTTAACCCTTCCCCAAAATATCTAGAATCTGTAACCTGAAGAACATCAACATGTGCACCCAACACAATCATCCATTCAGACCTAAACAAAAACAAAATTTTGTAATTTTACAACTAACATAGATAAACCGACTCGAAAAAACCCACTAAACAAATGAATTCATAAACTGTCCCTCAAATTGGTTTTACATAGAAACACACTAACACAGTAACACATAACTACTACACATATCAACCGAACTTGCTAGCCAATTATATGTTGAAAAGGTCACAACCAAGTATTTCAACATGAAGCAGGACCAACGCATGACGAAATTGGAAAGAAAGAAGCTTTACCTTAACTATATCCACCTTTCGCACTGATGACTGAAACACACGCAAACTGAATGGTTAAGAATTGAATCCTGGAAACAATGTATTGACGAAAATGCTTTAACCAAAAATAAAGGCATTGGGGTCATGAGAGAACTGAGTGACGACCTCAATGGTGTAAACTGCGTTAAAAGCGCCGTGGAAAGATGCAAACTTGGGACCTGTCAATCAAACAAAGTCCAAAACTATTGAATTTCCCACTGGCAATGAATAACATAGAAGCTGATATCTATTCAGTGTTACCAGGAGGAAGAGCATGAAAAAGTAAATGAGTACATGCAACAAGAAGAGAGAAAAACACTAGAAAATGACATAAGGATCTAGACTCAAATGTAGTAGATATAACTTGAAGGAAAAAGCCATATTAGAATCTCACCTGATTGTGTAGATCAGATGTTAACCTTTGCCTATGTTTCCCTACATAGAATTCCAATTTCATCACTTTTCTCACATGGATAGAACTCAGAAGATGACAGACATCTTTAACAATTATGATTACAACTAAAAGATACACCGTCTTATGCTGGAGAGCAACCTCAGTATTCACTTGTTAAAATTTTTAACTGAAGAGAAATTTTTTAACTCAAGTTAAAATCAAAAGACCAAGGCATATTGCTCCCCAAACACAAAAGAAACCAATAGTTTTCCTACAAAATAAAGCTCTCCTCAGTTAGATATAGCAACAATTTATGTCATATAGCATCCAGCTGGTTAGACAGCCTGAGAAAAGACCATGCAGAAACTGAAAGAAATAACAAGTAGGGTGCATATAAATGAGAAAGAAATCACATAACTCGATACGATATCATGGTAAGAATCTCACAGTTAGCAGCAAATTCAAAACAACACAGCAGATATGAATAAAAACGATACCATGCCACTTTGGCCAAAACTAAGTCACCAAGGAAAGATGGCAACTAAACGAGATGCCCAAGTGAAGTAAAGCAGAGAGAATGAGATATAAGGTATCGCAAATCCATGTCCATATAGCAAATCGATTATCGCAAATACTTTTTACCTGATCGCATATCCATATCGCAAATCAAACAAAAAATATATCAAATTTGCCGAATACTAAACATTTATAACCATAGGAGAGAGATCTGACGAGTTGCAAACCTTAAGAAACCGATGTTGGTTTCTGGGTAGGAAGTAATCGGAGATCAGCGACCGACAGATCTCAGGAGTTGTGAGAAACTACAATAACCCACTTCGTTGTGGAGATTATGGTAGATCATCTTCCTCAGCTGCATCATTTGGTGGGTGAGTTGCCACTCGTCGTTGGTCGGAGGCATGGCAGTGATGGTCAGCGGGAGAAGAAGAAGGAATCGGCTCAATTAAGGGATTCTCTTTTTTTTTTTTAATGAATTCACAGGTGAAACCAAAAGGGCACGGACTTTTATTTCACTTTTTGTGGGTCCACAACAGACAAAGTCATGACGGAAACGAAATTAGTTCGTTTCATCATTTTAGATACAATTTGTCGACGCATCATATTTACAGCACCATCTTCAATATGAAGGAAAAAAAAAACTCTCAACTATAATCAGCACAAAATTAACACATAGTGTAATCAAACATGATATTGATTATGAAGGGGAAAAAAAATAAAAAATCAACAATAGCCACCGCGGCACCACAAAACTGACACAATTATCTAATAAAACCGAATTTGCATTTGTGAAGTGATACAACTTCTAGTTACGTCTGCTAGAACAGTAATGCCTAACTATAAACATTAGTTTTGACTTGTGATAATTGAATAGTACAATACCTTGACACAATCACAATCTAACATCAGCTAAAAAATAAGGAAAACCCTTGCGGAAACATCAGCTAAAAAATTACATTGAACTTAAGCTGAAGCATCTTACTTAACAGCCTAGTTTAAAGAGAAGTAAAAAAAAAAAGAATAAGACTTTGAAATGCCTAATCAACTTATGTTCAATAACAACCTCTAATCATTCTATTTCATTCAAACCAGAAGATATGACAACAAAAGAAAAGAAAATCGGCGAACCCATACAACAAAAACCATAGCATGATGAGAAGAAATTCTTTCAAAACCCAGAAAATAAAGCCTAAACTGAAGGAAACCACTGATAATAAGCACATAAAAACTCACCAAACGCACTTTGTTCCACAGTTTGATCTGTTTGAGAGTCCCAAACAAATGAGTCCTTGAAGCCAATGAGAGAACAAATGAAATAAGAAGGTATTGTTAACAATCTCATGGGTACTGAAACCATTAAAAGAAAAGAACCCAGAACCAAAAACTCAGGTACCCAAAACCAAAGACTCAGTAGAAGCAAACATACCCGAAGATGGCATGAACCAGAATACCCTTCTGATTCGTTTTCGTCTGACTCGTCGTATAGCCCCTCTTCGTCCGGCCGGTCACTGTAGCTCGCCTTTGGCGCCTCGATCTCTCTCTCCCACGGAATTTTTGAAGGAATTACTGTCTTTGTTCTACCTGATGCGATGATGCAAACAGAGAGAGAGATGCGAACAGAGAGATGCGAACAGAGAGATGAGAGAGAATGAAACACAGTCCTTGACCTGTCTTTGTTGTTCCTGATGCGAACAGAGAGATAGAGAGAGGGGGATGCGAACACACCTTATCCAGTGGCATCCACGTAAATAACCTCAAAAACAGGAACAGTGCTGAGTAACAGTAACGTGTACAACCCCTTCAGCACCAATGTAATATAGTAAACTAGAAACAAAACAATGACCAACGAAGCCTCGATCCTCGGACATTATTGGATATTTTGGTCTACAGATAGATGATGAAGTCCCATCACCTTTCATATTAATTACCCTCCCAATGCTACAATGGGAGGAATAGATACTCAGATCCAAACCAAAGTAACCACTAAACAAAGAAACCTCCTCAAATTCTTGAAATTGTTCGCAAAACAAAAGAAATAAAATTCACAGTAGACAAAAACAGAAGAAGAAAACGATTGATTTAGTTTCTTTGTAATTAGTTTCTCTTGAGCATTTCTTTGTAACGCAAAAGCGAGTCGAGCCTCTGCAGCTTGAGCTGCTGCTTGAACCGGTTAATGAAGTCGTCAGCCTTCGCGTCAACCTCTTCGTCATCTCCAAACGACATCGTTTTCTCCACCACCCTTCGCGGCCGGCCACCACCCCCGTCGGTTTCTTCGAACCCTCTCTCGCTGGCGGACTTCTTTATCACCTTCTCGGGTTGCCTTTCCGAACCTTCATGTCCCATGTCCGACTTGCTCCGATGAACCATATGGTCCTGCTTCGGATGAACATATTTACTTTCCTGTTCGGATCTGTAGAGAGAGGAAAATTCCATTGACTTGAGCCGGGCCAGAAGAGAGGGAGTCCGTACTATTCCGGTTGGATGGTCCGGTAGTACTGTTGCGTGTTCTGTTACGTGCTCGGCTTGTTGGAAGCTGTAGTTGAAGGACCTGACCCTGTCCAAGAGCGAGGGGCTGCGAACGATTCCGGTCGGGTTGTCCGGTGTTACGTGTTCGGATTCCGGGTAGGGTTGTTGGGAGTTGTAGTGGGAGAAGTCGAGCGACGTGACCCGTTGGAGAAGTGACGGCGGTCTAGCGAGTTGGTGGGGGTGTTGGTGTTGTTGATGTGGCGTTTTGTGGAAGCGGTGGGAGATGATGATGGTGCCGATGGTGAGGTTGAGGAAGAGGAAGAGCGAGGTGGGTGTGAGCCAGCTGAGTATGTAATCCAACATATCTGCAATGGTTTGGTCCTGTACGTACGTCTGCTTTTGCTTAGGTGAGTGATTTGGGAGTGTTGTAGCAGAAAGAGGGATAGAGAGAAAAGCTAGAGGTTGATGAAAATGGGATCCTTTTCTGTGATTGTGAAACGGAGAAAAGGAGCTCGTGTATATAAGCAGCTATTCTTTGGTGTGACGTTTCTTTGTTGGCTAGACATGAAAAGCATCAAAGGACCAGTTAGCACCCGGCAAGTGTTTTTGATGTTTCAAAAATTGATTTGACGGATCATCATTAGGCATTAGCCTTAGGTTATATATCGTTGATGGTGAAAATGGAAGTAACAACAAAATAAGGAAGGGGATCGTATATACCCATATTCTAAAAGCAACAATATTTCATTTTCGAGATCATTTTATAAGATAAGCCTCCATCGATCCAACCCCATCCCCATCGATCAAAATTGTAAACTAAGAGGGTAAAAAATCATCGCTTCTCGAATTGATTATACTATTAAGAACTCAAACTTTTTTAATCGTTTAAGATCCGAACAGTTAATATAGCATTGAATCCTAAATTTAATCTTGAGCGTTCTCGTGATAAGACTCAATGCATCTATTCAACCAATTATCATGTGATTATATGAGTTTTGAGAAATCTAAAACGTTAATATCAATATGAAACAAAATGTAAGTAACAAACATTTATGTATATGGAAGAAAACGTCTTTTCTTCTTAATAAAATATGACACGTAATCATTTTAATTTCATATACAATCAATAAAAATTCTCGATCTCAACACTAATAGGATAGAGAACATGACGGAATTATGCTGGATGTAGGCCTTTCTCTATTATTTCTAAAGGATGTTGTTAGGAACGAGTTTTGTTTGATTGTTGATTTTATCACTTTGGTAAAAAGAATACATCAAGTTTTATTGAAAAAGTTGTTAATGGAAAAATATATTCACCTTTTATCACTTATTAACATGTGCATCGCATACAGTATTATATCCATCTAACTATTCAGAGTCTTGAGTTACCAAATGAAACATGAAAAATCATTACATGGGAAAACTAAATAATAATGAAGAAAATCTCTGGAAGGTACATCGCTTTGACTTATATAATGCAAATGCAAATGCAAATGCAATCGAATAATGTGGAAGATATTTGTACGCTGGTTATAAACAAAACTAAAATCTGGCTGGAATAGCTTAAGCTGTGGACATTTTTGTATAATTGGTAGTCGAACTAGACACGGCAACAGACCATGTCAATTCTAGCATGCTTTTCTACGTCAAATCGATTCAATAGAGTTTAGAACACTCACGAATTATAATTAGTCGGATGCATGTACTTAAAAAGCTTGATCTAATTAATTTATGTAAATACAAGTTTAAAACATGAACTTATAATAAGCTGTTTTCTTAATTAGTCCAAACTTTAAATCATTGCACGACTTGCAGATACTTGTTACTCTCGCACAAAACAAAACTTTGTGACAATGTGACCCATGCATCCATACGTACATACAAGTTTCACTGATTTGTTCTGTCTATGAAGAGAACACAGATTGAAATCAAGATTTTGATTCAGCATATGAGTTCGCTTCCACAGTTCCACCTAGAACTTTAATCATTTACGCTTCGAAAATAAGTAAAGAACGAGCCACGCCACCGTATAAGGTATATTTTAGTAAATTTTACAGAGTAAAGATCCCAGTAACTTATTAAGCATGTGATAGTGTGATCGAAATCAAATATACAAAAACAAAGAAGACCAAGACTTTTCTGTAGCCAAAAGGAAGAAGAAGAAAAAGACCAAGACCTTATATCAGATCAGACCTGAGTCAACAGTCTAAGTCTTTATCTTCGCATCTGTTTAATCTCTACATTTATGAAGGTTCACACTTGCTAGGGCATGTGCATATTAAATTTGATAAGTCGGTGACAATCCACAATCTTTGCATTGCAGGATTATGGGACTGTCGATAAAGGCCGGAGGGGTGGGCACGGGTCGGGTCGGGTCGGGCCTAAAATTTGTGTAATCCGACCCTAAGCTCGAAAAAATCGGTTCGGGCTTTCTAAGTTTTGAGGACCGACCAAAATTCGTTCGGGCCGAGTTCGGGATTTTTTCGGTCCCAAAAACTGAGGCGAGGTTGTGCGCGGCGAGGCGAGGCTGAGGCAGTCTTCACTCTTTAGACGAAGGGTGATGCGGCTGAGGAAGTGAGAGCTGTGAGGGTGATTCAGGATTTCAAGGTGATTGAGATGAAACTCGAGACGAAAATGATGAGTACAGGACTACATGGTGATCGAGACGAAGACTCGAAGGGGACGAAGAGTGATGCACTGATGCGGCTGTGAAGATGAGACTATGAGGAAGTGAAGCATAGGGTGAGGAAGATGAAGCTCTTAGGGCTGGGTTTTTTTTTATAATTTTTTTATATTAATTATGGACCAATCAAGTGGTGACACATGGCGTTACAGATTTGGATCGGGCCGGGTCGGATTTTCGGTCAAATGAAAAATTGGGTCCGAGCCCGACCCGTTTTACACACATTCAGTTCAAGCCTTCATCGATTTAGTATTTCGGAAATCAAAGCCCAGCCTATTTCAGGTTTTTCAGGCCGAGTTTTCAGTCCCTCGGGCCAAAACGCCCAACCCTAGCTGGAGCAGTACAATTATTTGAATGTGAATATGAACATTTGGACCCTCAAGCCAGTATGCATGTGTAGTATCTGTTAATTTATTTATGGTCAACTGTGAAGTGTGAACATTTTTTCCATTTTCCATCTCCTAGCTACCCAACAATTAGTATCATTTTGGTAACCCTAGGCGCTCGCTATTAACATTCTCAGAGAACTCTGAGAAGTTTGGGAGCCACATCCATAACAAAATCTGAAAGGGAATGGTATACTCTTTCATGGAAATGTAAAACTAGGTAATCAGTTTATCTTTTTCCTTTCTTAGAGTTTGTTCGTCTATTTGTCTTTTAGATAGCATTATTCTTCTAAGAGGGTAACGAGGTACAATTTTGTGAAATTGTGTGATTGTACCAGTATTCTAAAATAAATATATACTCTTAGAGCACTTTTACTTACTTTGAATGAACATTCATCAATCAGAGACAACTAGAATGAAGAATGAAAAAATTGGTATGAGATTTTGGGAATGGTTTCAAACTCATGTCTCTCTTTGGTTATTAAGTTATGGGTTATTCTTGAATTGATTACTGATGTTTCACGTGTTAATAAGCGCATGGATACTTTACGAAAAAATTTTCAGTGCTACGGGAGAACCACATGGTAATGCTTAGTGGTCCTCCCTACCAATGAAATTTTCACATGTGAGATTTTGTGACAGAAAATTATTTCAGTTATTTTATTAAATATCATTTTAGATTTATTATTATTTTTCTAAACCCAATACCCTAAACCCTAAAATCCTAAAACCCTAAACCCTAAACCCTAGTCCAAACTCATCAAAAATTGATTAAAGTCATTTTATAAAAAGTAAAATATATAAATTTATAATTTCTGTTATAAAATTTCACGAGAAATTTTTCAGCGTGACGGGAGAACCACGTGGCAATGTCTAGTGGTCCTCCCTACCAATGAAATTTTGGCACGTGAGATTTTGTGACAGAAAATTATTTCAGTTATTTTGTCAAATACCATTTTAGATTTATTATTGTTTTTCAAAACTCTACACCTCAAACCCTAAACCCTAAAACCCTAAAACCCCAAAACCCCAAACCCTAAAACCCTAAACTCTAAACCCTAAACCCTAAACCCTAAACTCTAAAAGATTGATGAAAGTCATTTTACAAAAAGTAAAATACATAAATTTATAATTCATGTGATAAAATTTCATGTGTTGAAATTTCATTAATAGGGAGAACCACAAAATTTCTCAAATTCCACGATACTTTACCTAAGATTATTCTCGCTTCTTTTATGTGTTAAAGACTTGTATAATCATTTACTCTCATTCTGACTAGGTAAACGTGTCTTCAATCATATTTACTTCTTTAGTACCATATTTGGACCAAGTGAGCTTACTCTATCACAACTGGGCTCAAAATAACAGGCCAACTAGATGAGGCCCAATTAGATTTCAGCCGAATCAAAACAAACCTTTACAGACGATTCTCACTCGGCTTCTTCAACCTCCTCTCCGACCGCCATGGCTCCTCCCAAAATCTTACACTGCGGTGACGTCTCCGGAAACCTCAAGCAGCTCTTCAAACGAGTCGTCTCGGTCACTCTCTCTATCCACCTCTCTCTTTTTATTTTTCACATTTTGATTTAATTTAACACTGTGATTAAACTCGTTTCTAGGTCAACAAATCGGCCGTTCCCTTCGATGCGTTGTTCTGCGTCGGCCAGTTCTTCCCGGACTCGGTGGACCAGCTCGACGAGTTCGCCGGTTACGTCCAAGGCCGCGCCGAGATTCCTCTCCCGACCTACTTCATCGGCGACTACGGCGTCGACAACGCCAAGTTTCTATTGGCGGCGACCAAGGACGCAGCGAACCAAGGCTTCAAAATGGACGGCTTGAAGGTCTGCAACAATCTCTACTGGCTCAAAGGCAGTGGCAAATTCACCTTCCACGGTAAAAAAAGAGTGTTACTTTCAGGCGCATTATTATCCTTAAGTTACTGAATCAGCTGTGAAAATTGAAACTGAGTTTAAATGGACTGTATTATTTACTTAAATTTTTGGTTATGAGTAATATTGAGCTCACACTCAGCTGTATTTGAAGTTATTTTCTTAGAATTAGTTTGCTTAAAATCAGATTAGTCGTTGATCAATTCGACTTGAGTAATGTACTCGTTAGGGATGATTTTAGATTTGTAATGATGCAATAGCGTATATGATGGTACTCTTATGCTAGGTCATTTCTGGTTATAACTGAATGGTGAACTCATATGTAGGGTTATTGGTGGTGTATTTATCCGGTCTGCAATGTTCTGATAATCGACAGTTTGGGACTTACAGTCAGGACGATGTCGATGCACTGTGAGCAATTGCTGAGGATCCTGGGTTCGTTGACTTGTTCCTAACATATCCTCGCTTTGTTATAAGTTAATTTATACATAAAAAGAAGTTACTCTTTTTTGGTAGTGCCTGTACTATTTTTGTGATTTCCTTGACTGATCATTACTAACAAATGGCCAAGTGGAGTTGCGAATAAAGCAGCTACATCTGATGTTCCTCCCGGAGCCTCTGAGCCTTTTGGCACTGACTCTACTGTGGCAGAGTCGCTTGCTGAGATCAAACCACGGTACGGTATTGCATCATGAACTCTATATAATGGCCTGCAGAACTAACATAATAAATTTTGTATATGCATTAATCCTCTTATTATGATCAAAGTTTGTCTTCTTTGTTAGCTATCATACTGCAGGCACGAAAGGTGGATAAAGTCTAAGCGGTATTGATTGGCGAGAATACGTGCCGCAGTAGGAAAGAGTGGATAAAATTTTCTGTATCATATCATCGTTACTCTTGACGGTACCACAAAAGCCGAGTTTTGCTTGGAGATTCAACATATCTCGATTAAACTCTTCGATCGTCTTATTGTCAAGTAAGCGGATTTCATCCCACTTAGCTAACAACTCTGGAAGTAGAGTCGTGTGAACATTGTGGAAGCGTTCTCTGAGCATATCCCACAACTCTTTGGGATCGGTCTTTCGCTTGTACTGCATCTTCAACGTTCAATCAATGTGGCATCTAAGGAACATTAGAGCCTACGATTTAACTTGCGTAGTGGGCTTTTCAACCTTTGGGTCTGGAAAAATAGTTTTGGTGAGTTCCTTCGCAATGAAGGTTTGTTCCACATCAGCAACCCATCGGTGGTACTCTTTACCTTGGGAGTCTAGAATCTCGAACTCTGGTCCAGCTATGTCAACCATGTGACATAAAGAAATAATGAGGATTGGTTTCAAGCTTTGAGGTCGATAAACCAAGGTACGTTATGGTCCATGTATTGATGCTCAACTGTGAAGGTACCGTTATCACAGTGTCTGTCCTCGTATAAAGTAGTGAAAGTACAATTATCATTACTTGATGCCCTAAAATTCAGTCCTGCAATCAAACACAACAAAAATAATTGAACTTTGAAACTACCTGAACTACCTGAATGCCATAGGTTGATGTCTTCTTGGATTGAAAAACATAAATAATGGGCCTAGAAACACTCGAGATTTTGGGAGCAAGAGTGCTGATAACGTGTTTAAAGAGAATTGCATAGAGAGATGGAATGAGATATCTTTATTGATCAATATGTGTCTTTATTTATAGAGGATTACATAGTAAACCTATTGCTAAGAGGAATAGTATACCTAATACTACATGGAACTACTTTTCCTATTCCTATACCGAATAGACCAAGACACATATATGTAGAATATTCTAAAACATGATTTAGTTTCTTTGTACTTAGTTTCTCTCGAGCATTTCTTTGTAACGCAAAAGTGAGTTGAGCCTCTGCAACTTGAGTTGCTGCTTGAACTGGTTAATGAAGTTGTCAGCCTTTGCGTCAATATCTTCGTCATCTCCAAACGACAACGTTTTCTCCACCACTATTCGCGGCCAGCCACCACCCCCGTCGGTTTCTTCGAACCCTCTCTCGCTGGCGGTCTTCTTTATCACCTTCTCGGGTTGCCTTTCCGAACCTTCATGTCCCGTGTCCGACTTGCTCCGATGAACCATATGGTCCTGCTTCGGATGAAGATCTTTACTTTCCTGCTTGAACGTGTAGAGAGTGGAAAACTCCATTGAGTTGAGCCGGGCCAGAAGAGAGGGAGTCCGGACTATTCCGGTTGGATGGTTCGGTAGTACTGTTGCGTGTTCTGTTACGTGCTCGGGTTGTTGGAAGCTGTGGTTGAAGGACCTAACCCTGTCCAAGAGCGAGGGGGTGCGAACGATTCCGGTCGGGTTATCCGGTGTTACGTGTTCGGATTCTGGGTAGGGTTGTTGGGAGTTGTAGTGGGAGAAGTCGAGCGAGAGGGCGCAAACGATTCCGGTCGGGTTGTCCAGTGGTACGTGTTCGAATTTTGGGTAGGGTTGTTGGGAGTTGTAGTGGGAGAAGTCGAGCGACGTGACCCGTTGGAGAAGCGACGGTGGTCTAGCGAGTTGGTGGTGGTGGTGTTGTTGAGGTGGCGTTTTGTGGAAGCGGTGGGAGATGGCGATGCTGCCGATGGTGAGGTTGAGAAAGAGGAAGAGCGAGGTGGGTGTGAGCCAGCTGAGTATGTAATCCAACATATCTGCAATGGTTTGGTCCTGTACGTACGTCTGCTTTTGCTTAGGTGAGTGATTTGGGAGTGTTGTAGCAGAAAGAGGGATAGAGAGAAAAGCTAGAGGTTGATGAAAATGGGATCCTTTCTGTGATTGTGAAACGGAGAAAAGGAGCTCGTGTATATAAGCAGCTATTCTTTGGTGTGACGTTTCTTTGTTGGCTAGACATGAAAAGCATCAAAGGACCAGTTAGCACCCGGCAAGTGTTTTTGATGTTTCAAAAATTGATATTGACGGATCATCTTTAGCCTTAGGTTATATTTTCGTTGATGGTGAAAATGGAAGTAACAACAAAATAAGGAAGGGGATCGTATATAACCACATTCTAAAAGCAACAATATTACATTTTTGAGATCATTTTATAAGATAAAGCCTTGATCGATCCAATCCCATCCCATCCCAATCGATCAAAGTTGTAAACTAAGAGGGTGAAAAATCCTCTCTTCTCGAATTTATTAAACTATTTTAAACTCAAAATTTAATCGTTTCATATCCGAATGGTTACTATAGCATTGAACTGTATATTTAATCTTGAGCGTTCTCGTAATAAAACTTACTGTATTTATTCAACTAATTATCGTGTGATTATATAAGTTTTGTGAAATCTTAAATGTCAATATCAATATGAAACAAAATGTCAACAAACATTTATGTATACGGACGAAAACGTTTTTTCTTCTTAATAATGAAATATGACACGTAACCATTTAAAGTTCATATACAATCAACAAAAATTCTCGCTCTCAAAACTAATAGGATAGAGACAACATGATGGAATTATGTTGGATGTAGGCCTTTATCTATAATTTCTAAAGGATGTTGTTAGGAACGAGCTTTGTTTGATTGTTGATTTTATCACTTTGGTAAAACGAATACATAAAGTTTTATTGGAAAAGTTGTTAATGGGAAAATATCTTCACTATTAACATATGCATCGCATACAGTACCATATCTATCTAACCATTCGGAGTCTTGAACAAGGACTAAAATATCCTCGATAACCTCGATATTTCCTCGAAATTTCCGTTTTTTTCAAACATCGATATTAATACTCATATCTTTCCGATATTTTACTTTTAGTCTATTTTTATCTAAATATACAATTTTTACATAAATTTTTGGTAAAATTTCCATCGATATTCGATATTTTCTCGAAATTTCCATCGAAATTTCTTTTTTTCAAACCATCGATATTTCCTTAATCGTCGATATTTAATACCTTGGATATTTCTGATATTTCGCCGATATTTTCGATATTTCTGCGAAATTTCCGATATTTTCCACAAAATTTCTAACCTACCTTCAAGAGCTAATTTTCAACAATTTAAAACATCTAATTTTCAACACCTAATTTTAATTTCTAACTTACCTTCAAGAGCTAATTTTATCATACTTCTGTTTTGATTTCCTAATAAGTTTCTTACTCATGCATGCTTAATAGTAATTGATCTTACACTATATATTTTACTATAATGTATATTTTTGTAACATATAATTAAAATAGTAATGTGTAATCATTTTACATGATAATGTATGTAATTACAATTTTATTGACATGATTTTTCTATGATGTTCTAATAAGCTAGCTTTTTTTTTAATGGCGATTCAACGACTATATAATGACTAGTGGCAGTGGGTCAACGACTATATAATATCAATTTCTGTATGGTTTTAAAAAAACTTCATGTAGTTGTTTTTGTGAAATATTATGTACAAATAATGTTAAAGGGTGTGATGGTCTAGCCTCGTTTTAGGTTTCAAGTATAAATTATATATATTAAATTATATTTCAATAAATATCAACTCTATTCACGTAGTAATTCATATAACATTTCAATAAATTGATATCTATTTGAGTTTATTAATATTTTCTTCTCACATATGATCGATAACATAACATAAAACAACCTTAGAAAGTTTCAATACAAATTTCCATGTATTTCTTATAGTTTCCGTCGTTTTTGTCAAAATTTCTAATGGATCGATATTTTAACGATATTTCTGTCGAAATATCCGTATTTTAAAATGTCGATATTTCCTCGATATCCGATATTTTACTCCTTGGTCTTGAGTCACCAAATGAAACATGGAAAATCATTACATGGGAAACCAAATAACAGTGAAGGAAATCTCTGGAACGTACCTCGCTTTGACTTATATAATGCAAATGCAATCGAATAATGCGGAATATATTTGTATATATGCTGGTTTGGAAGTAGGCTATTAGATCTTAGATTCGAGTCACGACATGGAGTATGTGTGAAACCCTTAAATCCTCTTTGATTTAAAAAAAAAATGTTAGGAACGAAACTAAAATCTGGCTGGAATAGCTTAAGCTGTGGACATTTTTGTATAATTGCCATGCATGGACAGTATGATCTGGTGCGTTAGTATATATTACTAGTACGTACATATGTAAAAACCAAAGGTTTCTTTCACTTATTTGTTCTGTCTATGAAGAGAACACAGATCGAAATCAAGGTTTTGATTCAGCAAGGCTTTGTGAGTTCGCTTCCACAGTTCCACCGAGAACTTTAATCATTTACGCGAGCCACGCCACGATATAAGGTATATTTTACAGAGTAAAGATCCCAGTAACTAATAAGTTATTATGCATGTGATACACGATCGAAATCGAATATACAAAAACAAAGAAGACCAAGACTTTTCTGTAACCAAAAGGAAGAAGAAGACCAAGACCAAGACCTGAGCAACAGTCTTTATCTTCGCATCTGTTTAATCTCTATATTTATGAAGTTCACACTTGCTAGGGCATGTGCAGATTAAATTCATAAGTCAGTGACAATTGATAATCTTTGCATTGCAGGATTATGGGACTGTCAATACAGGCTGGAGCAGTACAAATATTTTATTGTGAATATGAACATTTGGACCCTCAAGCCAGTATGCATGTGTAGTATCTGTTAATTTATTTATGGTCAACTGTGAAGTGTGAACATTTTTTCCATTTTCCATCTCCTAGCTACCCAACAATTAGTATCATTTTGGTAACCCTAGGCGCTCGCTATTAACATTCTCAGAGAACTCTGAGAAGTTTGGGAGCCACATCCATAATGAAATCTGAAAGGGAATGGTATACTCTTTCATGGAAATGTAAAACTAGGTAATCAATTTATCTTTTTTCCTTTCTTAGAGTTTGTTTGTTTATTTGTCTTTTAGATAGCATTCGTTATTCTTTTAAGAGGGAGATTGTGTGATTGTATCAGTATTCTAAAATATATATATACTCTTAGGGCATATACACCGGTGGACTGGTTGGTTAGTTGGTTTGTTCAAAAGTTAATAAAGTTCAATGTACCGGTAAAATTACTAATTAATGGGTCTCATTCGTCTTGACAATTCAATTACCTATCCTTGGTTATTCAATCGGCATAACTAATTCGTGGGCCCCACTGCTGCTACATCCATGTGCAGCTCCATTCAATGGTAAATTGAAACTGTAAGAACGGCCACTTACCTGCTGCTACATCCATGTGCAGACAGTGCAGCTCAATTCAACGGTAAATTATAACGGTAAGAAACGGCCACATAATTTAAACTGTTGACAGTAGTCACAGAGGGGCTACAGCAGGCCCGCAGCTAGCGCACCAGGGGCCGGCCCAGGGCCCGGGATGGGATCACCATAACCCGGCCTCGGGGTCCAGCAATCCATCCTACTACCAGGGGCCCGGGGTCCGGGGGCTCCTGCCTGCCCAAGAGGTCACCAAGGCTGCCCTTTGGTGTGCAAACAGAAGGGAACCAGTCCCACATCGAAGGGTAAGACCAGACCTCACTTCTGGCCACCTATATAAGGGCCCCAACTACCCTCATTAATAGGTAACTGATCATTCCTACTGCTTATATACGTGCTTAAGTTATATCTATTCCAACTATACTAACTTAGGCATCGGAGAGGAGAAGACCGGCCCGCCCGGTATTCCCCTTAGTAAGCAGGTTTGCAGGAGTTAGTACGAAGATTTACCTGTCTCTACCAGGCCTACGGGTTAGTGCAGAAACAATTGGCGCCGTTTGTGGGAACTTTGGACAAGAAACCACGTAAGCACTACCGATGGTAGAGAGTTCGGAAGCAAGACAGGAAAGAAATACCATCGAGGAGCAGCATGTTGCACCAGTGCAAACGCTTGTCTCCACCCCGGTCGTTATGCGAGAGCAGCGCGGCGACCAGGGAGATCAGGAAGGCGGGAGCTGTGGGAGGCCGACCGGCACGCCGGGGCCAAACCACGACGGCTCGCGCGGCAAAGGCCCGGCAGCTGAAGACAGGCCTGTGCACCGGGGCTTTTCTCTGACGTTCTCGGATGATCCGAGTGACCGAGAGGAGAGCCCGCGCTGCAACAGTGACCGAGACACCACGTACAGCCCCGACCAGAGCAATATAGCGGGAGAGTTACGGGCAATGGCCGCAGAAGTCAGTCGCCTGCGTGAGGAGGGCAACCGGGATAGAGCCAAGTCCAACGCCCGATATGAAGAAATGGAGGCGGTGAACGCCGCCCTGGAGAGAGGACAACAGCGCAACGACGCTTTAGTCAAGGCACAGGCACCCCCGCCAGTTCGATCTCAGCAGTTTGAAGCGGGGCAGTCATCGGGCGGTAGGCCCAGGGGTCCCGGGGGCGCAGATTCACCGGCCGGCAGGGCCCCGCCGAAGAACGCGCTGACGCCTCGCCAGTCCCACACTTCGTTCGAGGATGAAACCGTAACCTCGACTGCACGGGCGTTGCAAATACTCGCCGACACTGTGTCAGATTTGAAGGCCCAAATGGAGGCCAGCGAGAGAAGAGCGGCACGGCCGATGGAAGGCGCACGGTTCAACGAGCGCATGGGCCCCTTTTCGCACAGGGTTATGGAATCGGGGAGGCCTGTTAACCAGAAGTCCCTCAAGCTCACCTATTTAGGGTCCGGCTGCCCGTACCAGCACTTGGATAGTTTCCGGTCCCAGACATGCGCCAAAGGCTACTCTGATGCAGTATGCTGCAACATTTTCCAGGAAACTCTGTCTGGGGAGACGCTCAGCTGGTTTTATGAACTCCTGGCAAACTCAATCGAGGCCTTCGAGCAGTTGGCCGACCGGTTTGTAGGCTGCTTCATCCTCAGGGTCGAGGGAGCCCGCACATCGACCATCCTCTTCAACTGCATGCAAGCGCCCGACAAGGAATTGAAGACTTTCGTCAACTGTTGGCAGACGGCAACGGCCGGGGTTCGGAACCTTGACAAAGGTATCGCCGAGATGGCGTTCAAGCAAGGGCTCCGACCGGGAAAATTTTCCTACGCCGTGCGGGTGGAACTCCCGCAGGGGTATGACGAGTTGATGGCAATGGCCATCCGGCACGCCCAGGCCGATCACGAGACGTACGGGCAGCACCTGCTGAAGAGGAAGCGGGAAGAGCAGTAGCAAGAAGACCACCCCCGGGAAGAGCACCCCCCACCCCGCCAAGAAAACAACACCAGCCAGCAGACCGAGAACCGATCCGCCCCGCCGAGCCGGCCCAGCAGAAATTGGGGGCAACGACAGCAAAGGCCCTATAATGACCGACCCCAGAACGAGCACAAGCCGGCGCAGTACCGGCAAGAACTCCCCCTGGCAGTCATGTCGGCACAACCGGCCGGTCAAGAGGTTTTCACCGCTCTCACCTCTTCGTATGAGGACATTTTGCTTGAGAACGGGAACATCATTCCACCACCGCCCAGGAGAAAGTACCCAAAGGGGAAGCTTACCACGGCGCAAACGGGCAAGTACTGCTCCTATCATGATGAGGCTACTCATCGAACGAGCCAGTGCTGTGCTCTCAAAACAGCGGTGGAGGGTTTGATTAGTAACGGCCAGCTCCAACGGTATATAGGGGAAATGAGAGCAGATCCCGACTGGGAACAAGACCGGGGCTGGTAGACTCGTCGAGCCTCCAGGCGGTTAGTTTTGCATATCGCCGGTTCAACCGTTGTAACATCAAGATGTATATACAAGCTACTTTCAAGAAAAATTCTACCGGCTCCATCAATTCAAGTATATTCATAGTTAAGGGACAATACAAGCAGAGGCCGTCCTGATAAGTTTACAAAAAAGAGCAAGGGCAAAATCCTAAGGAGCTACGCCTCTACCCTCAGCGGGCAATCCACCAGCTTCTCCGGATGAAGCAGCCGCGCCTTCAGCAATCTGAGGTCCACCCTCCCCTTCCGGTTGCTCTTCCGCCGACTGCTCATGGATATCCAACTGCTCATGAATGTCTTCATCAGCAGCCTTCGACATCCGGGAAGTATCCAGGTACCCCTTCTGCTCCCATTCTGTGTACGCATCAGCGATGCCCGATTCCCTGGCCTTCTCTAGGATCTGAAGGAACTGATCGCTCTCATGATATATGAGAACAACCCGCTCGTACAGTTCCGGGTCCTCTTCCCCGGCCACAGCAGCAGCTCCCACCTGGAGCTCATCCACCTTGGCCTCCAGTTCGGCCTTCTCCTCCTCAGCCAGCTCCTTCTCCCTCTCCAGGCACCGGACCTGCTCCTCCAGTTTGGCCACCTGCTTCTTGGCCCTCTCCTCCAATCTGGCCTTCTCCTGCTCCAGCCGAGACCTCTCTGCTTCCAGCCGCTCTCGGGCTTCTGTCAGCTCGGCCACCTGCCTCTTCAGCTCCTCGCTCGGATCGGGCTGGTACAGATTGTACAGCAGCTGCATAACAACAGAGCCAGTTAAGCAAGCAACAGAAGAAATGACTTTCGAGCGGTACAATGGCACCGGGCAATTCTTACCTGCAGGACCGATTCCTTGAACTTTTGGCGCTTACCTTCCGCCAAGGCTCCGGTGACCTCAGCCCTGTCCAGACCAAGGCCTGCTAAGTCTGCTGCCAGCTGCCGGGCGAGTGCACTCTCCGGGCTTGCCCTCCGAGCCTCCGCAGGCGCGGGGCTACTCTGTCGGGCAGCGGCAGCCTTCTGCCCAACGGAACTCGAGGCACCGCTGGTTACCTTGAGCCGCTTGGCCAGATTCTCACCGGACGACCCACCGGTCAGCGTCACCAGCGTAGAGGGAGGAACGTCCATGATCCTCCGCCTTTTCTCACCCTGGCCGTCAGGCGAAGAAGATTGCGCGCTTGATCGGGTCACCCGGGTGACGAGCGGGACTGACCCCGGCCGGTATGGAATCCGGCTCACTCCACCGGGAATCTTTAGTGGCCCCCTGGTAGTCTTGCCCTTACCAGGTCCCGCCTTGGGCGCAGCAGGATGGCTCTTCACACACGCCAGGATGTAGCCCTCGTCCTCCACATCCATGGCCCGCGGTTCAAGATGAACCGTTAGCCGACCGGACTCCTCATCCACGGAGGTCCGTGAAACGGCCTCGCCTTTCTCCTTCAGCATAGTGAGAAGCTCCTCACCGTCCATGGATAGAGTGGTTTCGGGTTTGATGACCGCCCGGGAAGATGCACCTGCAGGACGAGCAAAGGTTAGTATTTAAAGTTAGCAAAAGTATCACCGCTAGCACTTGCTACGCACCGGGATCTCGCCCAAGACAGCAATGCTCCAGCACTTCTCGCCGGATGAAGTTGTAAGAGCTCCGTTCGAGATCATCCCAACACCCGAGTTGGTCGTGATCCTCTCATGCTCCAACTCGGACAGCTCGAACGACTGATCCCCAATGGGATGGAAGGCACCAGGAACCCGGTACATCTTACTCCTCTTCCGCCATCACCACATTCTTCCTCCAGTTGTTATCCACCCAAGTAGGCATATTGGTGATGATAGGTTGAAAGTGCCGGGCGCTGAAGGACAGACAACCCCGGGACTCTCGCTTCTTCGAGTAGGACAACCTGTACAGTGCCCAGAATTCGTTTACTGTTGGCATACTCATCCCGAAAAACTCGTACAGGCAGCCGAGGCTCAGCAGTCGCCTCCACTGGAGCCCTGGAAGCTACGCGGGAGATACTTGCAGTGCACTGAGCATGTACTGCACGAAGTTTGGCAGCGGGAGCGAGAACCCGTGCCGAAACTGGTATAGATGCACGGCAACCCAACCTGCCTCAGGGTTACAGGCTGACTCTCCGGGATTCAGTGGCCGTAGCGCCACCTCATCCGGGATACTCCACGTCTCCCGAAACGCAGCAATCTCTGAGGGACTCATGCTACCCTCCGGCTCATCGCACACCACGGCACCCTTCCCTCTACCGATGGTGTAGCTTACGGGCGGAGCACCAGCAAGGCGCACCCCGTGCGGTATTTTCTCAGACCCTGAGGACCCGGAAGTCGAAGCCCCGCTCCGGGAGCGGTCAGCGGCTTCGGACGCCGGGGATTCCGAACCGAGCCAGTCCTCCAGTCTCTCCTCATCATCCACAATGGGACGCCTGTCGGTCGATTCGGAAGCCCCATCAGAACTTGCAGAAGAGATTTTTAACTTAAGGGGAAGAAAACAAAACCCTAGCGCTGGTCAGCAACAGGCTAGAACAGCGCCCTCTGCGGCCCCTCCCCAAGTCTACCGCAGACGCTCTGCTTAAAACAAATCAGTCGGCGACAGAGATCCCTTCCCCCCGCCGCAAAAACACCGAAAAGAAAAACAAGAACAACACCAGACAAAGAAAGAAAGAACTTACCGATTAGTATGCTCAACCGAGGAAAGTCCGCCCTGCGAAAGCAGCGAGCAATGGTAGGAGAAGAGTAAAAGAACACTTGAGGCAACGGATGTCGCGGGGCACCTCCACAGAGCTTTCGCCGGATTTCTCTCTTTCTCTTAGTCTCTCTGAGCAAGAAGCAAAACAGCATGAAGAAGGCAGAGCAGACCCTTTTTATAGGGAGGTTCGGTGCCCTAGGCGCTTGTAATCCCCTCAAACACGCAATCAGAGCAACTCAAACGCTCGCGAATCCAGGCCTTCCATCTCAGACCGCTCCCTATCAGCACGTGTCCCAGTATCAGTAAACTGCCCACGCCATCATAACTGATGGGACTGATGGACTTCCTCCTTAAATGCATGTCAACCACTTGCCCCGCCTCCTGGCGACAGGTAAGGGAGTTAGGAGCAGGAACCGAGGCATCAGGCCCCCCCCCCCCCCCCTCCACACTTCCCCAGGCTCCACTATTGCATGGCAGTTCACGGTTAGGTATCATTCAACCGGCTGCATGGCATCTCGCCGGTTATGAGTTTTTCAACCGCTTCGAGAGCTTCGTTCCGGGTATGAGCCATCCATCCGGTACCATGGCAGTTCACGGTTAGGTATCATTCGGAGCTGCATGGCATCTCGCCGGTTATGAGTTTTTCAACCGCTTCGAGAGCTTCGTTCCGGGTATGAGTCATCCATCCGGTACCATGGCAGTTCACGGTTAGGTATCATTCAACCGGCTGCATGGCATCTCGCCGGTTATGAGTTTTTCAACCGCTTCGAGAGCTTCGTTCATCATATGAGCCATCCATCCGGTACCATGGCAGTTCACGGTTAGGTATCATTCAACCGGCTGCATGGCATCTCGCCGGTTATGAGTTTTTCAACCGCTTCGAGAGATCTGTTCCGGGTATGAGCCATCCATCCGGTACCATGGCAGTTCACGGTTAGGTATCATTCAACCGGCTGCATGGCATCTCACCGGTTACGCAACATTCAACCGACGCGAGACCATCTCACCGGTTATGATCACCCAACCGGCTCGAGAGTTTTTTTTCCGGGAACGAGATCCACCCGGCCCCATGGCATCTCACTGGGGGACTCGTCTCGATATGGCAGGACGCCCGGTCGAGGTCCACCCGGCCCCATGGCACGACCCCGGTCATGAGAACATTCGACTGGCATGGGCTTTATACACCCGGGTGAGTTTACATCTAACACATGTACTCTTGTCCAGCAGGATAAAAACTCTGCATCGCACTGAACTGCGATCAAATCTGGGGCTCTACGGCGAGACTTGTCACCTCAACGCCACCCCATTGCCTCAACGCTTATTCCAACACAAGCTGAGAAGACCTAGCAAGTGTTGACCAGCGCCACAACAGACCGCAACACCGGGGCCACCACCTCGCAGCCTAGCAATATGGACTCGTACCGATTTGGCAGAACGCCCGGTCGAGGTCCCTTACTCCGACTCGTACCGATTTGGCAGAACACCCGGTCGAGGCCCCATACTCCGACTCGTACCGATTTGGCAGAACGCCCGGTCGAGGTCGCAGCCTAGCAATATGGACTCGTCTCGATATGGCAGAACGCCCGGTCGAGGTCCCATGCTCTCCGCTTCGTACCGATTCGGCAGAACGCCCGGAAGAGGCCCAGTGAATTCCGCTTCGTACCGATATGGCAGAGCGCCCGGTCAAAATCCCATGCACACATCTATTGCATGACGGATTTCAACGCCCCATTATCATTCCATGCACACATCTATTGCATCGCGGATTTCAACGCCCCATTATCATTCCATGCACACATCTATTGCATGGCATCATCTCATATACTTTCCGGGTTTCACCCCACTCCATGCTCATAACACCACAACACTTGAGCACAGTACTAATATTGCAAACGTACTCATAAATTGTTGCTCACCATCGGTAACAGGTACTCACCCCGGTCACGCCCAATCTTCAACGCGAACTTGGAGGACTGGGCGCCGTTGGGTTGCTAACCCTGCGAGTCTGCAGGGCAAGGGCAAGACAGATTAAGTCCCAATTCAAGATTGCACTTGACCGGGAACTTGGGGGACTTGTTGACAGTAGCCACAGAGGGGCTACAGCAGACCCGCAGACCCGCAGCTAGCGCACCAGGGGCCGGCCCAGGGCCCGGGACAGGATCACCATAACCCGGCCTCGGGGTCCAGCAGTCCATCCTGCTACCAGGGGCCCGGGGTCCGGGGGCTCCTGCCTGCCCAAGAGGTCACCAAGGCTGCCCTTTGGTGTGCAAACAGAAGGGAACCAGTCCCACATCGAAGGGTAAGGCCAGACCTCACTCCTGGCCACCTATATAAGGGCCCCAACTACCCTCATTAATAGGTAACTGATCCTTCCTACCGCTTATATACGTGCTTAAGTTATATCTATTTCAACTATACTAACTTAGGCATCGGAGAGGAGAAGACCGGCCCGCCCTGTATTCCCCTTAGTAAGCACGTTTGCAGGAGTTAGTACGAAGATTTACCTGTCTCTACCAGGCCTACGGGTTTGTGCAGAAACATAAACCATCAGATTTAATCACTAACAATCAAAAATTTATTAATTAGTTTCTTTTTATTTTCAAAAAAAAAAAACTTCCTTAAACTCCTATAAATACTCAATCCCTTCACATTCATTTTTCACATCAAAGTTCATAGAAATTAAGCTTCACCTCATCTTCTCTCATCAATTTAGTTCTTCTTTTTTTCTCAATTTACCATATAAAAATGTGAATAGTGGATTAGCAAGCAAATTGACTTCAATGGGTGCATTGACAAAAAAAAAGCAATTACCCATTGAAAAAAAAAGAGGCAATTGCCAATTTTGAGTGAATAGTGAATTAGTTGATACGACCCGAATCTCGAATTAACTTTGACAATTTTATCTTTCATTTTTACGATTCGAAGGTTCAAAAGGTTGACTTTTAAATAAGTTGACTCGACCGAGGATTTTATTTCATGACGAGGTAGAAGACGTTGAAACGAGTTCGTGGACACGTAGCATGCTCAATTTGGAGTTCGTACGAAAAAGTTATGATAAAAAATCGGAAATTGTCCGAATTTTTTTTTACGAGTATAAATAGCCGAGAGGAAATTTTCCCGAAACGGCAAGTTTTTCTTTTCTTTTTCTTTCTTTCCTTTTTCTTTCTCTTTTCTCCTTCTCTCTCCCCGACTCGGCCCGAACTGCATCGATCGAGTCGCCGCCCCCGATTCTCGGCCGTCCGGCCACCAACCGGCGCGCCACCGGTGCCGATCGACTCGTCCCTTTCTCCTCTGCCAGTCTGAGGTGGTGGTTCGAGGCGGATCGCCGCGGTTCGACCGCTTGTAGCTCGAGAAGGCTCGACTGTGTCGAGCTTGATTTCTCTCCTCCGGTCACCAACTAGAGCGATTCTTGGGGGGAATCAAAGGTCTCGATCTGGGTAGCAATTCCACGAAAGGAATTGATACAATTCGAACCAGGTGAGGTGAAATTAGAATTCGAAATTTTTAGGGTTTTTGAATTCAAATTTGAGAGTTGTGATTTTGATGTTATTGGTGAATTTAGAGGTTGAATTAGTGTTTAGAACATTGTTTGGAGTTGATTGGGTGTATTTTGATGTTGAATTGGTGGATTTTTGGAGAAATTGGACTTTGGGGAGGTTCGGCCGCCGTATGCGGCGGCTGGGGCTGTTTTTGGCGGCAGGGACGAGTCCCCGAGGTGGTGGCGATGGTGTTGGATGAAATTGGCTTCGATCGGAGGTGTTTTTGACCTCCGATGGCGGAGCTGCCGGCGGCGCCGGCCGCTCCGGCGGCGTGAGGTTGAAGACGATGAACAGTAACCTGTAAATAGTAAAATAGTAAAAAGGTAAAAGTAAAATGGTAAAAGGTGAAAAGTAAAAAGGTAAACAGTAAAAGTAAATAGTAAACTGTAAATGGTAAATAGTAATTGAATTTTAACCATTTATTGTTTGACTTTCAGAATTACTGTTTTACCTAGAATAATTACTGTTTGACCATTAAAAGTTATTGTTGACTTACCGTAAAAAGGTTAAAAGCTGATAAAAAGGGTTTTACGACGGAATAACTGGGAAAAGAATTAATCGGACATGGAGTGGGTGTCCTGAGTAATTTCGGACTTAGATTATTCGGTATTGAGGCGAAATTCCTATACCGATAAGTAAAAAGGGAAAAATTGGAAGTTTCGGACGAGTGAGGACGTCCGTAGATTTATCGATTTTAATTAAATTCCGAGTTTCGTAATATTTAGAATTTCGTCCCTATTTCAGGTCGAGAAGTTCGACGGGACGAGAGCGCGGTATCGACAGTACAGTGAGTGGATTTTTATTTTTAAACAAATGCATGCATTATTATTTTATTGAAATGAAATTTCTTTTAAAAATGAAATTTATTTTGATTAAATGATTTTGAAGTATGAAAGATTATATGAGAAAAAGAAAAAGATATGTTAAGGAATATATGGTTTCATTTTATCGACAGTAATGATAATTATATTGGATTTTGCTATTTCCTTGGGAAATGAGGTTTCCATGTGGTTTTATATTTTCGAAATATTTTGAGTATGTTAATCAGTAGACCGGAATGAAATTCCGGGGATTTTTGTTGATTTTATTATTTATGATTTTTCTGACATGCGAGGCATGTCGATGGGATTTACGTATATTTGATTTGATTTTACGGCATGGTGATTTGCCGGGTATTTCTGATTTTACGGCATGGTGATTGCCGGGTACTTATGTTACGGCATGTTGATTTGCCGGGGATTCATGGTTTTATCTGGAGGCTAGAATATTGTTATATGATTATGAGCCTCAGATGATTGATGATTTATCAGGGGAAATGTATTTCGAGATTTGTTTTCACCACACAAGGGTCCACGTTGTTATTATATTGATGCTAGCTAGCGGAGCCTCATCCCACGCGAGGTGACGACTTGACCATATAGGTCAGATTCACGCTCGGTGGTCGACGTAGGGTGGTATATATTGAGGCGGTGACGTGTCTAGGTAGTAGACTTAGACACGGGGGGAGTCAATAGGACTCTCGGACCAGAGCCTGACGAGGTTCCAGTGGTGGGTAGACATTTCCCTGTTGCATGGCCAATGAGATTTGGTCATGAGGATGTTTTTCACTGTGATTGCGGGAATATTTCCTTTGTGAAGCTTCCAGTTTTTTATAAATTCCCGCATCAGTTGATTGAGATTTTTATATTATTATATGACGTGATTGAGATTTTTATACGATTATATGATGTGGCTTCGGGAATATTTCATTTATGAGACTTTCAGCTTTTGATAGATTCCCGAAGCAGTGGATTAAGATTCCTTTATTTTTATATTATCTAGTTTCGGGAATATTTCCTCTATGAGGCTTTCGGTATTTCATAGATTCCCGAACCAGTGGAACTGGGATTTTATATGACCAAAGAGATTGATCGAGATGTATTATAAGTTGATTTTCAAATGGTTATGATTTATATATATATATATATATATATATATATATATATATAAACAAAGGAGTTTTGTTTATTTGAGTTGTCAGCGAGACTGAGTTGTTTGAATATAGTTTTTCATAAAAATGGGGTACGTTTATATATACATATGCATGCATTGTGATTTTCCGATTAGTATGAAAATGTGGGAAAGTGATATAATGTCTTTAATTAAAAGTATTAGTTGAAATTATTTTATTTTTATCCACTCACTCTAACTTTTTTAAATTACTTTCTCCTGGGCCCTTCGTTTTAAATTGCCCAGTGTGCAGACTAGTAGTTGAGGTCAAAGATACTCAGGTCGAGGCATAGTCAGCGTCAGTATTGCTTCCGCTCGGTAGGATCTTTTAATCCTTTAATTCTTTGATGTTTGTATCCTTAGTTACTTTATGTAGAATGCTCTGATAAATTGTAGAGGTTCTAAAAGTGATTCTACTTATGTGTTGAGAAGTTGTTGGAATTTTGGGGGAGCAGGTGGCTCCTAGAGTCAGAGTGGATTTTATAGAAGTGTTTTATGTTTTTGACAGGTGAGGGTTGTCCATTTTAAGAGAGGTCATGCTGATTTTTCGGTAAAATCTCTCTTAAGGTGGTCCCCGCAGGATCTGATCCGGGTTTCGGGGTGAAATCTGGTTCGGGTCCTGTCATTAGTAGTACACGTTTAATTAGCAAATGAGCAATTGCCCTTGTCTCGTGAGTTCATTTGCTTTTAGAGAATATTTACTTACTTGGAATTAACATTCATGAATCAGAGACAGCTAGAATGAAGAATGAAAGAATTGGTATGAGATTTTGGGAATGGTTTCAAGCTCATGTCTCTCTTTGGTTATTAACTTATGGGTTATTCATGAATTGATTACTGACGTGTTAATAAACACATGGATTAATTTTACCAAGAATTATTCTCGCTTCTTTTATGTGTTAATAAACGCAAGACTTGTATAATCATTTACTCTCATTGTGTTCTTCACTCTCATTGTGTTATTCTTTTCATTGAATATCTTCAAACACAATGTTATCAAAAGAAAAAGGATTATCCTCATATTGGAAAAACTCTCTAGGACCGAAACCTAGAGTTTCGTGTGCAGCAAAAATACCGAAACCTAGGGTTTCTTGTGCAGCGGCGGTGTCGGGCTTGCTCCCTGGCCGGCCAAAAGGCGTCTTCTGACGCAGGTTTCCCAGGTTTGGAGGAGAGGCTGGAAGTCCAGTTGTGGTTGGTGATCGACGACGGAGTCAGGGAAGCGAGGAGAATTTAATTTTTTTGAACGGCTACGTCTTAATCTCTATCTCCTGGCAGAGGAGAGAAGCTTGGTGTAGCAGTGGTTCTGACGTCGGCTCAAATTCGGAGGAGTACGATCTAATAGGGGTGGATTCGGTTCCATTCGGTTCGTTTTTTGACCAAAACCGAGAACCAAACCGAACTAAAAATTCAGTTTGGTTCGGTTCGGTTTTTTATTTTTGGACGGAGTGAACCGAAAACCGAACCAAACCGAACGGTTCGGTTTTTTTTTCGGTTTTTTTTTTTTTGCAAAAAATGTAATATTAAATATTTGTATTTTAAAAAAACTTTGTGAAAAATTCAAAATTCGCTAATTCGACAATTCAAGTAGTTGAGTTTTTTTTTGTTCCTGATAGTTCCTTATTTTTATAAGCATACGCATACAATCTATTGGTAATATTTATGACAACAAATCATCAATCTACAAAAATTGTAACCACCAAAATCTTAACTCTTAAAAATTCAAACTATGACATCATAATTTAATATTTTTAAATTAAAAAAATATGGCCTTGGATTTTTTAGGCAACACAACACTCTTAATATTTTACCTAGAGTCCTACACGGACATTTTGAATATTTTGACATGCACACAACCTCACACAAAAATAAAATAAAATATAAAATATTAATAAAAAAGTAAAATATATAATCATAAAACCTAAAATCACATTAATCAAATCAAATATTTAATAATAAAATACAAAACGACATTTTTTTAATGAGAATTCGGTTTTTTAGTTCGGTTCGGTTTTTCACAAGGTAAAACCAAAAACCAAACCGAATTGATTCGGTTCAGTTCGGTTTTTTCCTTTCGGTTCGGTTTTTTTTTCGGTTTCGGTTCGGTTTTTTTTTCCGGTTTCGGTTCGGATTTCGGCACGGTTTTTTTCGGTTTTCGGTTTCGAATGTCCACCCCTACGATCTAAGGAAGGTGGTATTGATTGGCGGCGCGACTCTCACCTTAGGTGGCAAGTCGAGGTTCTGATCTAGGGAAGACAGGGGCTGCTGCAACCTTAAGAGGGCGGCTCAGTTTCTTTCGAGGCAGAACAATATAGTGGAAGTTCGTAGCAGGCCGCCAGAGCGGCGGTGAGGGCTGGCTTACGGCAAGAAAGAGAGAGGAGGAAGGGGAGTGATTAGGTTTTGGGCTTAGGATTAACTGGCCTACTATTCTGAGCCTGGGTGATCCGGGTTTGGGCCCAAATCTTACTTTCTTCTTTTTCTTTTCTGCGGTGAGTTAGGAAAGATCACATCATAAGGGTATGGTGGGTTGCTCTACCTTCACTTGAAATGTACACCTTGTGGTCTTGGGCCTGAAGGTCTTAGTGGAGTCATCTCTTCTATCTTGATGGTTACTCGCTTTCTTAATTTATTGTCCGTTTGTTTTGGACGTATTTTGCTTTATTCGAACTTTAGTTTCATTTATTTCGTTTCGTTGCTTTATTTCAGAACTCTTTAGTTTTTAGTGGAGTTTCAGCTCCTGTTTGACCAGTCACAATCGGTCGTATGACATGCCAATGAAGTTATTCATTCCCCTAAAAAAAAAAAAAATTTACTCTCATTGTGTCTTTAATCATATTTGGACCAAGTGAGCTCACTCTTATCATATCTGGGTTCAAAATGACAGGCCAACTAGATGAGGCCCAATTAGATTTCACCCGAATCAAAACAAACCTTCACAGACGATTCTCACTCGGCTTCTTCAACCTCCTCTCCGACCGCCATGGCTCCTCCCAAAATCTTACTCTGCGGCGACGTCTCCGGCAACCTCAAGCAGCTCTTCAAACGAGTCGTCTCGGTCTCTCTCTCTCTCTTTATCCACCTCTCTCTTTTTATTTTTCATATTTTGATTTAATTTAACACTGTGATTAAACTCGTTTCTAGGTCAACAAATCGGCCGGTCCCTTCGACGCGTTGTTCTGCGTCGGCCAGTTCTTCCCGGACTCGGTGGACCAGCTCGACGAGTTCGCCGGTTACGTCCAAGGCCGCGCCGAGATTCCTCTCCCGACCTACTTCATCGGCGACTACGGCGTCGGCAACGCCAAGTTTCTATTGGCGGCGACCAAGGACGCAGCGAACCAAGGCTTCAAAATGGACGGCTTGAAGGTCTGCAACAATCTCTACTGGCTCAAAGGCAGTGGCAAATTCACCTTCCACGGTAAAAAAGAGTGTTACTTTCAGGCGCATTATTATCCTTAAGTTACTGAATCAGCTGTGAAAATTAAAACTGAGCTTAAATGGATTGTATTATTTACTTAAATTTTTGGTTATGAGTAATATTGAGCTCACACTCAGCTGTATTTGAAGTTATTTTCTTAGAATTAGTTTGCTTAAAATCAGATTAGTCGTTGATCAATTCGACTTGAGTAATGTACTCGTTAGGGATGATTTTAGATTTGTAATGATGCAATAGCGTATATGATGGTACTCTTATGCTAAGTCATTTCTGGTTAAAACTGAATGGTGAACTCATATGTAGGGTTATTGGTGGTGTATTTATCCGGTCTGCAATGTTCTGATAGTCAACAGTTTGGGACTTACAGTCAGGACGATGTCGATGCACTGCGAGCAATTGCTGAGGATCCTGGGATCGTTGACTTGTTCCTAACATATCCTTGCTTTGTTATAAGTTAATTTATACATAAAAAGAAGTTACTTTTTTTTGGTAGTGCCTGGACTGTTTTTGTGATTTCCTTGACTGATCATTACTAACAAATGGCCAAGTGGAGTTACGAATAAAGCAGCTACATCTGATGTTCCTCCCGGAGCCTCTGAGCCTTTTGGCACTGACTCTACTGTGGCAGAGTTGGTTGCTGAGATCAAACCACGGTACGGTATTGCATCATAAACTGATTAAACTCTATATAATGGCCTGCATAACTAACAGTATAAATTTTGTATCTGCATTAATCCTCTGATTCTGATCAAAGTTTGTTTTCTGTGTTAGCTATCATATTGCAGGCACGAAAGGAGTGTTCTATGCCCGTGAGCCTTACTCCAATGTCGATGCTGTGCATGTCACCCGCTTCATAGGTCTTGCTCCTGTTGGAAACAAAGATAAGCAGGTTTGTATTCTGAGCACAATTTCAAATAACGTTGATCAGGTATAGATCTATTTTTTATATGACATTCTATAACACACTGGATTTCCACTGCTTCTCAGAAATTTCTTCATGCGCTTTCTCCCACTCCAGCATCTGCCATGTCTGCTATTGAGATTAAGACAAAATCGCCAAACACTACCTTGTCTCCATACACGTATATTGAGGGAACAGCTAGTGCAAAAGTAGGTGCAAAGAGGTCTAGTGATAGTGTTTCTGAGTCTGATTCACAGTATTGGAGGTATGATGTCTCCCAAAAAAGGCAGAAAGCTGGAGATGGTAATAGGTTGTGCTTTAAGTTTGTATCTTCTGGTTCTTGTCCACGAGGGGAAACTTGCCACTTTCAACATGACATGGATGCAAGAGAACAATCTTTGAGAGGTGTTTGCTTTGATTTTATGAACAAAGGAAAGTGTGAAAGAGGTACTGATTGCAAATTTAAGCACAGCTTACAGGATGAAGGTGAAAGCGATACCCACAAGAGACGCACTGGAAATGCTACCAGGTTGGTGTTCGAGTGTCACACCTTTGTTTTATAATTTTTGTTTTTTCTTACTTGGGATGCTAGTGAGCGGGCTTCAAGATGGTGTTTTTTTTTTATCGTAACTCTTAAGTACATGATTCTGCGATATGTTTTTGATTATCTATTGTGTTAGTGAGTTACAGGTCGACAGAGTGCTGGTTTTGTTTGTCAAGTTCCAAAATAGAGTCGCATCTCTTTATCAGCTTAGGGGAGCATTACTACTGTGCACTTGCTAAAGGCCCACTTGTTGAAGACCACGTATTGCTAATCCCTATTAGTCATTCACCCAATACACTTTCTCTACCCTCCGAATGCGAGATTGAACTTGGTAACTTCCAGGATAGTCTGAAAAAGTTCTATAAGAAACAAGAAAAGGATGTTGTTTTCTTTGAGTGGGCTTCAAAACGTTCAACTCATGCCAATCTTCAGGTAAAGGTCTATGTTGCAAATGTTTATAAAGTACTTTTCTGCGGGGATCACTTACAGTTTTGTTCTTTTGTGTAGGTTGTTCCTATTCCATCAGCCAAAGCAGCTAATGTTCAAAATATATTTCACTTAGCTGCTGATAGGCTCGGCTTCAAGTTTACGACCACAAAATGTAAGATTTAAGCGCATTGTCAAGATTTCTATATCTATATAATTATAAGAGTTCTGTTTCCCTTAAAACTCTGGCCAAAATTACTGTGCCTATATAAAAGTAGTTTTCTCAAGTATAATCTTGAGTAATAAGATATTAGTAAGCTTCTAATGTATGTTTGATTGGTGTGTTTCTTTATTGCAGTCAGTAACAGTTCAGATGGGAGAAAATCGTTGAGGACACAGTTCGATAGAAATTTTAGCTTCTTCTATGCTGAACTCCCTGATGGTACAGTCCTATCACATTTAATTGAGGAGAGCGAGAAATTCCTAGCCCAGTTTGGACGTGAGGTAAGCACACAAGTTATACTCATCTTTCTTTCTCTCTCAGGTTCAATAATTAAAAGCAAAGGATAGTTCCTTTGTGCCAGATGCATATCCTAAGATCTGATTTCTGCACACGCTCTTTGGTGCAATTCCATCAATTTGAAATTTAGCTCATACGTTTCAGTTTAGTTCAGATTTGAACATTCTTGTCGAATGTTGAAACCCATGGCAAATGAAATATTTTGCAGGTTATGGCAGGTTTATTGAACAAGGCTGACAGGGCTGATTGGAGGAATTGTACGGATAGCAAAGAAGAGGAAACGAAGATGGTAGAAAATTTCAAGAGTAGATTTGCAGAATTTGACCCAAATAACTAACTACTTTTTATCCGAAACACCGAGAGCCTTGAACTAGTGACCCTAATGTACTTTGTAACGCTAGTATTCATATTCGTGTCAATTTTGAGAACCAAAGCCGAAGGTGCTCAATCTATGTCATTGTGTTTTCTCACTTCCACAGTGAGTGAGGTTAAATTTTTAGTTGTAAGGTGGATATTAACTAACCCCAGAATCCCAGATGGTCTTTGTTCAAAGATGAGGATGAGTCCCAGTAAGTTAAACCCAAATGCTGGTTTTCAAATTCCCATTTTCTTTCTTTGAATACATCTGCATCAACTATTTTCTGTCATTTTCACTCTGCAGATGCTTCCATATTCAAGCACATTATCTAAATACTTCCAGTTTTGGTAGAGACAAGAAGCTTCTTTATAAAGATTTCTTCCTTTGTTTTTTGTGTGGATTATTGTATATTTGAATTATGCAAGCGAAAAAGGGCTGTCCCGACATGTGTCGGAATGTGTTGAAGAATTTAATTATAGAACTAATAATTTGATTTTTTTTTTTGGATGAAATATTAATCAGAGTCGATCAGACTCAATTATTTGATTATTTGCTCATCATCTCAGTCAAAATTTCCTTCATTCCAATTCTGCTGTCCATAATTTCTGCATTGACCAGTCATCAGTCGTGATCATCGTTAACAACGAGTACATTGTGAGTAAAATTCACAATCTCTCGCTCACAAAGAGAAAGGAAGAGTACAGTATCTCGTGAGACGGATATCTCCCACGAGAAAAAAGAATCATCGACTGAAATATCAAAATATCGGTAATGAGTCTTGCTCAGCACTACAGTAAAACACCTCTAAAGTGATAACCTCTCTAAACTGATAAAAAGTCTCGGTCTCAAGTCGAGACCAGTGTTAAAATTTAATAACCCCTCTATCGTGATAATTAATATTTTTTCAAAAAATCGTAGTGCTAAATCCAAGTCCCAACTTTCGCATAAAGTGATATTTTCGATTAAATACATATTTTTTTTATATACTTTACGAATTTGAAAAATATTTCATGATACTAGTTTGTGCTAGATTTGCTTGTCTAATAACTTTTACATCATCTTTTATCTTCTGAATTGTCTTCAATTGGTCTTTGCGATCCCCGTCTTGTTGTAGTAGAAATATCTCTTTGTGGAAGTGTTGATAAACTTAGAGAATGTTATCTAATTTATAAGTAATTTCTTGGGGTGAAAGTGTTAATATACATGAATGTTAGTAAATCTTTTGGAAATCTAAGAAACTATTGAAATTTTGGTGAGTTGAATATAGACAAAGAAATAACTACATGAATGTTCAATTTTGGTGAGTTGAATATAGACAAAGAAATATGTATATGAATTTAGTGGCTAAAAACACAATTTTAATCATTTTTTAGCAAAAAAAATGTAAACCCCTTTTATGTGATAACCTCTCTAAAGTGATATTTGGATCCGAGTCTCAAAAGTATCACTTTAAAGGGTTTTACTGTATAGAGGTCCACTATGGTTCTGAAAGCTCTCAGGGTCCAAAATATCATAATGATCCTTCAATTTAAGTACTTGTTGAGAGAGTTGGGGTTAGGTTGGAGTAGGACTTGGGAGCCAACCAGAGTGGGCGAGGAATATTCATTCATTCATACATCTAAAGGAAAGGGATAGTTTCTCTTTTCTTTTCAGCCTTTGCAAAAGCTTCAGCCTGCAAAAGAAGCAACCAGTGCCCTATGGTGTACGTTGTGTATTAAACTAAGGATCCAGAATTTCACAAAATCTTCCTTGACCTACTATATACATTTAAAATATAAAAGGTGGTCAATCTAACTATTTAAAATGGATCCAAAAAATGAGTTTTCATTCTGATATTCTATGTTTGTGGTAGGTATATTGGGAACTAGTATTTTACATATAAGAATAGGAAATGAGATATCACATAGAATACTTTCAACTCTCTTATGTATGCTTGTTCTTCCTACTTGGGTATGCCATTTCTTTTACAGCCACACCATTCTCCAAACCAAGTAGGATTGAAGTGTGAAAAGTAATGAGGTATATATTCCATCTGGTTAAGAATGCAAATTGAAATAGTTAGAAACTGAGCGTCCCAATTCCCAGATCCCAACCCTCTTTGTTGCTTCAATTCCTAGTGAATCATCTTGGGTGAAAAAAAAGTGTTCCTTCTCCAAGAAGATGATTATAAAGAACCTTTGTGGAAAACAGTAACATGGCTCTCTCTTTCTTACTCATATATAAAGATGGAGTGAGTCACAAGGAACTATTGGATCACAAGCAACTCTAAATGAGATGAGAAATCATTGTGAAAATGAAACCCACATTTTGACTGACTATGATTCATACCCTCAGATATGTAAGTCCGTGAAGTCACTCAAGTGAAGAAAGGAAAAAGAAACTAAAAAAACAAGAAACAGAGAAAGCAGAATGTGTTTGGGGACAATGTGAAGCACTCTCTAAGATTTTTGTTGGTCCACTGTAATCTATGATCTATCATGTGAGGTGTGGGGTTTAGTGGGTTGTCAAAATCCCATAATGCTCTATTGGTGATTAAATTTGATAGCTACTGTGGCCAAGTTAGAGAAGGAATTGATTCTGATTCTTCTAGGGAAAGAAAGATTTACCTAGTCTTTGTTTCTTCTCATTTTGCAAATAGTAAGTTTAAGTCGTGATTTATGATATATCTTTGAAGTAATTTGTCAAACATTTCAGTTCACCATACGTTACCTAGATGTGTTTGTAATAGTGTCGTTTAACATTCGAAAACCTAGTCTAATAGTGTCGGTAATTTTAGATTATGTTCTCCAATAATGGTGCACCATCAACACGTGTATCATGACCTGATCAAGGTTTTGATGATGACAACTCGTCCTTTTGGCACTACACATACCCAAAACAACCACCACAGTCCACAGAGTTTAGGGAAACCCTTTAGTCATAATCTGTATGAATCTGCCAAAAAAAAAAACAAGCACAGTGGGCTCCAATATGGCAACCCTTCAAGGCGTTAAGTTTGTGGCTCATTCTCTTCCTTAATTTCATTTACAACTTCTTTCACTAAATTGATTAGCATTATTCCATATCAAGGTGTATCTGAGTTATGCTCCTCAAGGCAATGAAAGCAGTCTACAAGGTAGTTTGGACACCCTAAAATTAAAGAACATTGGACCCCTGAAATTAATAATTACATCAACCTCATTCAAGAAGGAACTGATAGTTCTGGATTTATGTTCAGACCTCACTGGTCAATTATTTCATTTCTGCCACATACAATTCAGTTTTTGTTTTATTTTTTTGAAATTCAAAAGCTGAAATCTGCAGCTGTCAAAAATTTGTACTGTATTCTGGGTCTGGATGAATCATTGACATATGAGTCTATAATGATATATTAACTAACAAAAACTGTTTCTGTTACAAAGCCTTCTTCTTCAATCCACATGTTTGAGTAGGAAAGAAACATCACTAATCAACACACCTTTCAGTTTTTTAATTTTCCCAACCAAAAAGAAAATTACTTTTTATCTGATGAGGATGCTGATTGCTAAACCACACAGTTAACCTGTATTCAATAAAGGTTGAGTTATCCAGATCAAAGAAGAAAAGAAAGGTGATGTGTCAAACTGGGATTTTGACAAAAGCCTAAAATCCTTAGTAAAACTCCACTAGCTCCATGGCCAACCAAGTAAGGCAATTAACCACCAAGATCAAGAATTTAAGCAAAAACCCATTAAGAAAATTCCAAGAATTTCAACCCCAGTTGAAAAGTTTCCTTCTATGGTTCATTCCCCATTAGCATAAAATATTAATCAAGTTTCCCAACTCTCTCTCCTCTCTTAGTTACAAACTCTGTTCCTTTAGCAGTACTGTAAGGTTGTAGTGTGTGTGTGTATATTAATATTAAACTATTTGTATCTCTGGTTTTGCTTCAAGTTTCCAGTTGTGTTTTTTTCCAACTCATGTCTGTAGAAAAGATTGCATCTTTCATGGAAATCTCAAAGCTCTGCAAATTTCAGAGCTTTGGTGAAGCTAGAGGTCTATTAGTTCTCCTAGCTCTTTTCACCAAACCCAGTTCTGGGTTTTTCAATAAACTTGCTTCCTCTCATTGCTTCCATCTCACTACTTGTGGGTCTTTTCTAATCTAACTCTCACCACTTTTGTTATTGCTTCAAGTCATCATTTCACAGAATAATTATTAACCTATTCATTTTGGTACTGTTATTTTATTGTTCTCTGATTGCTTCTTCATCATTGATAAGTGGGGGTAGTAGAGATTTTTGAGATTTGTGTTGTATGGGAATGGTGATGCCAGCCTTTCTCCAGCTCGTTAATCTCTGTGTCATTGGCTTTGCTTTAGCTCTCCAAGGATCTACAGGTATGGTTTCAATCTTCATTAAATCTTTATCAATGTTTCATGTAAGCATTAGAAGTAGTGAATGAAATAGTGAGAGCTGAATTTGGATTTGAAAGCTTTTGTGCTTCAGCAACATTGTTGTGATCTGGGTCTCTAAATTTCATGATGCTAGTGTTTTTGCAAAACCAAAAATGTAGCTTACTGGGACAAGCATGATTAAATGCTGTAATCACATCAAGTGAATTAATTTCGACACTTCGATCTGAACATATGATCATGTAATGGAATTGTTCTAAAGAATTTGGCCAACTTGGTTTTGCAACCAAAATTCACAGTTAGTGGGTCGTCTAGTGCTACAAATGGCCAGAAAGTACAGTAATTTAGCTGCTTCTGTTCATTTTGGGTTTCATACTTATCTGGTAATGCTTTATACCAATGTGACTACAAAGTTGTTTCAGAATAAGAATGAATAGTACTTTCTCTCAGGATTGAATCCATCACCATCACCAGAATCTCTCTCTGTGAACCCTCCAATAGAGACAGCAGCTGGTCCTCTTCCTCAAAGCAAGTCATTCGGAAGCAATGTACCAGTCCCAGCATTACAGCCAAATGGTAAGTCCTGACCATAAGTTCCCAGGACTCTGCCTTTTTAGATTAGAACATCTGAATTTGATTGAGGTCTTAATTTGACTATCCAGGGTCGGATTTGCACCCTGCGCCAGCAATGCCACCTCTTATGCCTCCCCCAGTGCCTCCTAAAATTGAAGGACAGGTACCATCCGTATCACCAAGTACTCCAGCAGTGCTGCCACCACAGAATACAGCCCCTCCACCATTAGATGTACAAACTCATGCACCGTCTGTGCCGCCAAGTGTTCCCCCCAAAGTTACACCAGTTAATAATGGTCCTATCTCAGTGCCAGTTGCTCCAGGTATATGACATAGCATGTCTATTTCTGTGATGATTTTTATGTTGAATTGTTGTTAAACTATCTGTGTGTTTTATCTCACTTCTAATATGCTGTACCAGTTGCAACACCTTCGAGGAATGTGCCACCAATTTCACCAGCCGTCAATTCAAGTACACCGGAAATTTCACCATCAACTTCTCATCAAGGAAATGTGCCAGTAAATGAGGTTCCAATACCAGAACCAAATGCTCCAGGTACATATAGCAGAAATTTATGACTTTACTAGGTCTCGTTTAACTTTTTCTAGCTTCTAAGAGGTATGCTTTGTTTCCAATCACAGTACCTGTTTCATCACTGCCAAGGGCATCAGGACCGATTCCATCTGTAGTCCATTCTACCGTGCCAAGTATAGCACCAGCTACATTACCCAGTAGGCCCTTGTTCCTTTTTCATTGCCTTGATTATTAAAAACTAAACCTTCCAAGTTAAATTGACATTTTCTTGTGTTTTCTAATATCAGTACCAGTTGCATCACCTAGTAAACTGCCACAAAACCCACCATCCAGTCATCCAGTTACACCGGGAGAATCTCCATCCACACTTCCTGGTACTACTTTAGAAAAGTTTCTATTAAGCTATAAAAAACTAAAAATGCTAGTAGACTATCTTTAAGAGGGAGTTTTGTCTATACTAACTCTTGAGATAGGTTATACAGGATCCAATCAGGAAAACTTATAAATATTCTAGTGTGCTCTCTCTTGATAGTTTGAAATCCAATATTAATTTCACTATATTGAGGTTTCAGATCCTGAAGTCTCTCCTGTATCATCTCCTCCCCCAAGCATCAGCTGGAAGAAGGATGGAAATCGAGTTGTTGCACCACCAATGCCATCACTACCCATGGGCCATTCTCCAGCCATAGGTATAAGAAACTCATATATTTCATGTGGACTGCTGCTTAAAAGTTTATATTGGGAAGTTTATAGTTCTATGTTCTATTGCTGTAGCTCCATCTGTCAACAAACCTGTGGTATCATCTCCTACCCCAACCTCCAATTCGAAAAGGGATAAGACACCAGCTGTTGCACCCCCAGTTTTAGCTCCCAAGCCATCACTACCCATGGGCCACACTCCAGCTATAGGTATAGGAGACCTATATATTGCATACGGATTGCTGGTTAAAAAATTTGGGAAGTTTATAATTCTATGTTCCATTCTCTTCTGTAGCTCCATCTGTCAACAATCCAGTGGTATCATCTCCTACCCCGAGCTCCAATTGGAAAAGGGATAAATCACCTACTGTTGCACCCCCAGTTGAAGCTCCCAAGCCATCACTCCCCACAAGTCACACCCCAGCTGAAGGTATAGAAACCTAAGCATTTATACTGGTTGCCACTTGAAAGTTTGTATTGGCAAGTTTATAATTTTGGTTTCTGTAGCTCCATCTTTCCCCATACCAGTGGCATCATCACCTACCCCCAGCACCAACAGGAAAAGAGGTCAAGTACCATTTGTTGCACCACCATATGAAGCTCCCAAGCCATCACTACCGGTGGGGCATACGCCAGCTAAAGGTACAGAAAACCTGCATATTTTCATATATGTTGCTACTTGGAAAGTTTCTGTTGTTAAGTTTAAAATTCTAGGTTCTGTTTTCTGTTGTAGCTCCATCTGTCCACAAATCTGTGGTATCATCTCCTTCCCCCAGTATTCACCGGAAAAGGGGTGGAACACCGGTTATCGCACCACCATATGAAGCTCCTAAGCCATCATTACCCACGAGTGATTCCCCAGCTCAAGGTTTAAAACTAAATGTTTCACATTGGTTGCTATTTGTAAGTCTATGTGTCAAGTTTATAATAATAGGTTCTGTTCCTTCTGCAGCTCCTTCTGTCCACAAACTTGTGAAACATTATAAACTTGCTCCTGGACCATCTAATTCATTCCCTGCACCTCCTTCTGATAAAGGATATAGTTCTCCTGCATCATCGCCTCCAAGCTCATTGTATAACCATCATCATACAGGGAACAACGTCACCAATCCATCTTCTGCACCATCATATCTGGTTTCTCCATCCACTTCAAAACATCAAGGTTTCATGTTTTACCTGATGTACATGTGATGAATACAAATTCTACAGCTTATTCTGTTCTTTTACATGATGACATAAACTATCATTGTATGCTTTTATACAGGTCCAGTGGTTGCACCAGCATCAGTTCAAACAAGGAGCCGAAGACATTATGCTTCTCCACCCCTATATCCAGGTACTGAAGCATTCAGGTTTACGTGTTTCAATTCCACTTAACATCTGAGCAATAGAAGCTTAGTTTTTCAACTATAAAACAATACCTATTTGTCAGGGTCAGCCCCCCCATCTCATGTACCTGTCACTCCATCAGCAAGCCATGTTTCACCTGCTCCTTCTCCATCTCGAAAAGATGCATCTGACTATACCAAACGTAAGAAATATTCATTCTATCATTTCTTTTTGGTTCAGTTACTGTCTTCCACATACTCACCTACTAATTTATTTTTGCTACTGTCAGTGCCCCCTATTCGTTCTGCTCCAGGTTCTTTAGCAAGTCCAAAAGTGCCGCCTCTTCCACAAGTTCATGCATTACCACCTCCACCACCCAATGAAGGTATACATCTAGATTTTATATTTATTTTTTATTACATAAAGGTAACTGGTGTCTCTTTCCGCTTTGATGGATCCTACAATATTCTTCTTACTACTAAAGTGTAATGCCTAGGTTCTCCCTTTTTGTAGATTGTTCATCAACAATTTGTTCAGATCCCTATACGAGTACCCCTCCTGGGTCACCTTGTATCTGTGTCTTGCCTATGCAAGTTGGATTGCGCCTTAGCGTTCCTCTCTATACTTTTTTCCCTTTGGTCTCAGAGCTTGCCCAGGAAATAGCAGTGGGGGTTTTTATGCAACAAAGTCAGGTTCGCATCATTGGAGCCAATGCTGCTACTCAGGACCCAGAGAAAACAGTAGTCCTTATTGACTTAGTTCCCCTGGGAGAAAAGTTTGACAGCACCACAGCTTTCTTGACTGACCAGAGATTTTGGCATAGACAAGTTGTTATAAAAGCATCCTACTTTGGGGACTATGAAGTACTATATGTGCGCTACCCAGGTATGTATTACTACCAGGTTCTATCTATATATGTTTATGTTATGTATTAGCTATAAATTTTATCTGTAAATATAGGTTTGCCCCCATCTCCTCCTTCTTCGGACGCTGACGTATTAAATGCGGGACCATATCCTGGTAATAACAATAACGTAAGGGCTAAGCCCTTTGGGGTTTCTGTGCCCAAGAGGAGGCATAAAATTGGGCTTAGTGGCGGCATAATTGCTATTATTGCTCTGTCATCCTTTGTAGTAGTTGCTTTATGCTCTGCTGCTGCTTGGGTTTTCCTATTCAAACCTAGAGACCGTGCTTCTCAACTATCATCAACTCCACGGACTTTGTTACCTTCTGTTGGAAAACGATCAGGTAATAAGAGTTGCACAAAGTCTAGGTTCTGTGAGACATTGCTACCTCAAGTATCTTAAATGTTGAAATTTGGTCCTTGAGTACAGCTGTGGTGAATCCATACTATTCAATTTGCATTTCTAATATAGGAAAGAATCTATATTTCTGTAGGTACTGTTGGGTCTATGAGGGATAGTAGGCACAGTTCTGCATCATTATCATTTGGATCTAGCATGGCAACATATACAGGATCTGCTAATACTTTCAGTGCAAGTGACATAGCAAAAGCCACTGACAATTTTGATCCTTCAAGAATAGTCGGGGAAGGCGGCTTTGGCCTTGTTTACAGTGGTGATCTTGAAGATGGAACTAAGGTTGCTGTCAAAGTCCTAAAAAGAGATGATCAGCAGGGTGGTCGGGAGTTTTTGGCTGAAGTTGAGATGCTTAGTCGCCTTCACCATCGAAACTTGGTCAAGTTGATTGGCATATGTGTAGAAGAGCACCGCTGCTTGGTTTATGAGCTCATTCCTAATGGCAGCGTGGAATCTCATTTGCATGGTATGTTATTTTGTTCTTTGTTTGGCGTGACTTCAGAGTTTATAATTATTCCATTCTTAAATATGTGCTGAAGCATTGTTACTTGGTTTCAGGAATTGACAAGGAAACTGCTCCACTGAGTTGGGGTCCCCGGATGAAAATAGCACTCGGAGCTGCTCGGGGTCTGGCATATTTACACGAGGATTCCAGCCCCCGTGTCATACACAGAGATTTCAAATCCAGCAATATTTTGCTGGAAAACGATTTTACACCAAAAGTATCTGATTTTGGTTTGGCACGGACTGCATTGGATGAGGAAAACAGACACATATCAACACGTGTAATGGGTACTTTCGGGTACGTAATTTCGTTTCGACTACATCCGGTGTTGAACCTACACCATTAGCATGCTTTTCGAAAGACTATCTCTAATATCTTTCTTATGTCATTCCTGTGATTTTATTATTCAGGTATGTGGCTCCAGAATATGCAATGACAGGGCATCTTCTTGTGAAGAGTGATGTTTACAGCTATGGGGTTGTCCTTCTTGAACTGTTAAGTGGAAGAAAACCAGTAGACATGTCACAGCCACCTGGTGAAGAAAACCTGGTTGCATGGGCCCGTCCACTGCTCACAAGTCGAGAAGGGTTGGAAGCTCTCGTAGATAAAAATCTAGGGTCTGATATTCCATTTGACAGTATCGCGAAAGTGGCTGCTATTGCTTCAATGTGTGTACAACCAGAGGTATCACACCGACCTTTTATGGGGGAGGTTGTTCAGGCCTTAAAGCTAGTATGTAATGAGATTGATGATGCAAAAGAACTAGGTTCACGAAGTTCTAGCAGAGAGGATTTGTCCATCGACATGGCTACTGCTGCAAGTACTACCTCGGAACAAATGCCATGTCCTTTCCAGCGCCAGTATTCTGCTCCCACCTATGATTCAGACCTTGACACAGACAGGAAAGCTTCACTTTTGAAGTTGTACAGTACGTCAGTGAGAACTGGGAGGGAAGATTCTGAGTCATTTCGGAGGCACTCGAGCTCAGGCCCTTTGGGAACAGGAAGGAGTAAGCAGTTCTGGCAGAAACTGAGATCATCTGGAGGCAGTGTGAGTGAGCATGGGTTTATGTTAAAATTTTGGCAAGGATCACATTAAATGGCTTGATCACATCGAGTTTATGAGTTGATGCTGAGATGAGTTTCTTGTTGAAGCAAAAGACAGGCATTCAAAAAGCAGGCATAAGTTGCAGAAAGGCCCGGGGAGGTCTTGGGACTGAGATATCAGCAAATCTGTAGTTGAGATGGATGCCTATATGTTTATAACTTACAGAAGCTAGAGTATGAGCCAGGTTTGAAAGAACCTATGGAATTATCAGAGTTCGTACATTAAAAAGTTTTGAGGAGGCAGCTAGAAGCTTTTCTATTTGTTAATTTGCTGGTAATATGTATTCAGACATAGTTACATATCGAAATGTACAGAAGATTTTGTACAGTAATATCCAGACTGTTCCAATTTACTTGTAAACACTTCTCATCTTACTTATCTTAGAGTCCACTTGGTTGCACAAAGTTGTATAAAAAACGACCGAAATTCTTGTATGGACGATCGTGTAAGAACAAGAATAAAATATGAGAAAATTAACAAAATATATGGTTTAAAAAAAAAACAAATTACCCTTTAAAAAAATACAAAAACGAAAATAATAATAGTGGTGAGGTTCAAAAACGACACGTCGTCAATAGTGCACTTATAAATAGGGACTGAGAGCTTCTCTTCCTCACTGTGTTCGATCCAAAACCAGAGGAAGCGTCAACGACTTTCAAGTCCTCACTTCTTCTTCTTCTTCTTCAATGGTAAGCCCACACCACTCCACTCAGTTTCAATTTCTCTATTCTGATTCTAATGCGTTCGATGCTTTTGGTTTCCGATTTACCAGGCTCCGAAGCCGATCACCAGTCCCGTGCCGGACGCGTGGTACCCAACCCTAGCCGTCGTTATGCTCTCCCTCGGTCTCCTCTTCACTGCGTCGTTCTTCATGTGAGTCCGATCTCCCATTCATAGATCTGGATCTTTTTTCCACTTCTTTTTAATTTTCTTTTGACTTGTAGATGTGGAAGAGATTTTTGATCGCAAAATTTTATGATTAATTTGACCAATTGAGTCAATTGCACTAGTTACTGAACAAATTCAACCTCAGAGCTCAATATCAATGCAGAAAGTTTGTTGCTTTTAATCACATTGGTAGTTTAGGCTTTAGAAAATGTTGTTACCAAGCTGTTTGATGTGAAAGTTAGGCTGTTTGATGAAGGATCACATTAGAAAACTTAAGAAACCGGTGTTTTTCGTTATTAATTAGCATATAATTGGGAGTGGATAGAGCCTCGATAGGAATGGGAGACATCACCTTATAACCAATGGTAGATTATATGTTGATTCCAATTTGTTAGTTTGTGAAGGAGCTGCGCCACGTACATGCTTTAGGTTAAATTTGGTTTGAGGATTTTTTATTTTATTTTTTAAATTAGTTCTGGGGTAATAGCAGCCGGGTTCTCGTGTATTATCTTGAGTGATTGAGGATTTGATTGGTGTAGTAATGTTGCAAGCTGCTCATGTAACATCAGCTTTCCCTCATTATGTGAACACATATGTCAGATTTTTGTGCTAATGGGCTTTTTATTGTATAGTTAATGGTGTAAATATCTATTGCAGCTATGAAGCGACCTCTTCCAGGAAAAGCCGTAGTCTTGCTAAGGAGCTTACTACAGGAACTGTGGCCTCTGTCTTCTTGGTGCGTTTTAATTTGAGTCCTCTATTTTACTATCAACGCTATACTAGATTTGCTTATTTATTCAGGTTTCTTATTGTCTGAATTCTTATTTTCTTGTGCAGGGTTTTGGATCTTTGTTCTTGCTGCTTGCTTCGGGTGTTTATGTTTAAGACTTAGAGTTGATGAAATTTTGTTAAGAAAGACTAGAATTACATGATGGATAATGTTATTGATATTGTTAGTAAACTCGTCGTATCTTAAATGAGACAAATTTCAATATACTGGTATGTAGCCTAACTAGCCTTATGTATCATAAGGTACATATTGCATTGCTTGGCTCTGTTTGAAAGACCTTTTTTATGTTGTCGTTTTGGGCATGAGCATGGGATATAGTTTCCGGTGTTGAGGCACTGGCACCCCAAACTCCAACAACCCCAAATGTTGGGGAGACATATTTGAAGGCAGCCTAAATGTAACGAGTGAAACAGGTTGTCATGGTGTGCAATTGAGGAACCTACAGTTCCAACCTCGGTTTTGCCGTTTTCCCTGTTTCATTTTTCATTTCTAAATCAGTGACAGTGAGGTGATGCCGATCTCGTTGAAAAATAAATTGCTTATTTCTTCCAATGAAAAGAACTGATATGCATCAGTAACTGTTATTCTATGGCTCTCCCCCGACTTCATTTTAGCTCCTGAAGTCGGAAAAATCTCATACTTTCGATCATGCTCTCCGCAAAAGGTGTTGTACAATGACCGGCATGTCTCTATTCTCCGATCCTGATTCAGGCAAATCTTCCGTATTTTCTTATGCATTCCTCTATTAAATAGGTCATTCCCAATATTCAAATTTGTGTAGACTTTTAAGTTTCTATTTCTGTTACCATTAGTTGTCTAACCGCCGATCTGAATGCGGTAAGACAATTCCAGTAACAAAAAATATTTGGTAAAGGTATGAAATAAAAATAAAATGAAATAAAAAAGGTGACGCGTCTGCATCAGTGACATTAAAAGAGCGTGGCCTGATGAGTCTCCTGAATACAGACACACTCTGAGACTGAGAGTGAGTGAGAGAGATACTAGTTCTAGGGTCTGAACCACCAAACCAAACCAAACTCCGTCGCCATGGAAACTCCGACGCAGCCTCCGTCGAAGAAGAAGGAGACCCGGGGCCGCAAGCCCAAGCCCAAGGAGGACAAGGCCGAGGCCCAATCCGCTTCGGCAAAGAAGAAGGCCCAGCAGCAACACCAACAGCAGCAGCAGCAGCACAGCGTCGACGAGAAGTACACTCAGTGGAAGTCTCTCGTCCCTGTTCTCTACGACTGGCTCGCCAACCACAATCTCGTCTGGCCTTCCCTCTCTTGCCGGTACTCACCTCTCTAAACCCTAACCCTACTCAATTTAGGGTTTCAGCGTTGATTTTTAGGGTTTCTGTTTCAGGTGGGGTCCGCAGCTGGAGCAAGCTACTTACAAGAATCGCCAGCGGCTCTATCTCTCTGAGCAGGTTAGCTTTCGCTCATTTCAGTTTTTAGATTTTGAGGAACAAATTTTTAATTTTTGATTTTGTGACTTGGAAATCATGCTCCAGTAATTGACTGTTTAGTTGACTTTAGTGTGGTTATGAAGGATTTGTCAGTCGATGAAGATCTGTAGTTTAGAGTCTTTATATTGATTTGTGACTTAAGAGAGAGACTTTATTTGTTTGTTTGACAGACTGATGGCACTGTTCCGAATACTCTGGTTATTGCGAATTGCGAGGTTGTCAAACGCAGAGTTGCGGCTGCGGAGCACATTTCTCAGGTTTTGTCTGATTGTTTTGATTTTTTATGTAGAGTAGAGTATCAGTCTGGTAGTATGATTAATTGATGGCTTTAACTTTTCAGTTCAATGAAGAAGCACGCTCCCCGTTTGTGAAGAAGTACAAGACCATCATACATCCTGGGGAGGTATGATTTTTTACATGAAAATGAGATCTGTTGCATTTCTTTGTATCTTTAAAGAGAATTCGTTGCTGTGACAGCTATTTGCCATTGGCACTTCTAATATTTCTCGAATTGTGTTAAAATGTGTCTTTAGATTCGTTCTTGCTCTCGTTTTGGCTCTTAACTTGCTACAAAGGAAGATTTTCAGTCTCTTGTAGTGATCTTTTCATATGATTCTGCAGGTAAACAGAATCAGAGAGCTTCCGCAGAACACTAAAATAGTGGCAACACATACCGACAGTCCTGATGTAAGTGCTTTTCATTCTTTAATCTGTACTTGAAAAGTTATGTTTTTGTTGTCTAGGTTTCGTGAATATATGATTATGATGTTCAATTCGTTTTGGGATTTTGGCAAAATCAGGTCCTTATTTGGGATGTTGAAGCTCAACCCAACCGTCATGCTGTAAATGGCGCTACAAACTCACGTCCGGATCTGGTAAAGTTTTGCTACCGCGACTCTTTTCCTGAACTTCAATTAGTAATTTTGGAAGTTTGGATATACTAGTGAGGTTGAGTTTGCATTACATCCTGCTTAGATGATTACATGATTCATCAGAAGTCTATAGGTTTACATGAATTTCTCTAGACAATTCATGCGGCCAAGCTTATGATGCTAAATAGCATTTTTGATAGAAAAAAGATGCATGGTTTGGAATGAATCCCCTAATTTCTTTTTCGATGACTTCCTCTTTGGTCAAATCTCTAATTTATATGTAAATTGCCTGCTAAGTTCATTAACTTCTGGGGGTAAGAGAAATGCCACTTTCCTTTTACCTTAAATTACTACCAATCATCCTTTTTAAAATCTTGACTTGTTTTATTCTTTCAGATTTTGACTGGACATCAAGATAATGCAGAATTTGCTCTTGCAATGTGTCCAACTGAACCCTATGTGCTCTCTGGAGGTGGGCTACCTTTTATATTATTACTCTTATTTTGCTTAGCCTTATAGGTCATGGTGGTCCTTTTGTTTTAAATGTGAAAACATTTTACTCACAGGTAAGGACAAAACAGTGGTTCTGTGGAGTATTCAGGACCATATAGCAGCATCTACCACAGATCCAGAAGCAACCAAATCTCCAGGATCTGGTGGGTCAATTATTAAGCCTGAGGCTGGTAATGAAAAGACCGCTGAGGGTCCTTCTGTTGCACCAAGGGGTGTCTACCAGGGGCATGAGGATACAGTGGAAGATGTGGCATTTTGCCCAACTAGGTAACTTCTTGGCTGTAGTTGAATTTCTGTTGAGTTTAAACAGAATGAGTTGCACAACTATTTGCTAAAGATGAACCTCATGCTTTCTCATTTACCAAGTCACATTTCCTTCATATAGCAGTAACCATAGATTTAATGTAACTGTTTAAATAAAGGAATACCCATGTTATTATATTCCATATCAGCTGCCATGTCTTTAAGTGTTAAGTTTTTTTTTTCCCTAACGATGCTATATCTCTACTACAGCTCACAGGAGTTCTGTAGTGTTGGTGACGATTCCTGCCTTATACTATGGGATGCACGTGTGGGATCTAGCCCTGCTGTAAAGGTTATGCATCTCATGCTTATTTTTCTCCATCGTCCGTTTTTCTTTTGGCTTAAAAATGTATTGTATGCACCAAGGGTGTGAATAGACAGGCATACGTGTTGTAGAAAGTTTCCTGCTAATGCCTTTTATATCTTTGATGTGCCTACTTTGTTCTTTGATGAATACTTCTTGATCATTATAATAAATGGTAGTCTGTATGAGATTTTTGTTGTTGTAAGGGTATGAGAAGTATTTTTTTTTTTTTATGTATATATATGTATATATATACAGTCCGTCTCTGCTACAGACGTCCGCACGGTGCGGACCGTGGCAAGCCGACGACGGAGAGGATGGTGCCGGCCTGCTCCTCCCCTCCCCGCGCTCCTTCCCTCCCGGCTAGAGCTCCAGCACCGGCCCACGGCGGCCAGAATCTGGAATTTTCAAGTTTATGGGCAGCAACTTGAATTTTCCAGGAAAATTCCAGATTCCGGCCGCCGTGGGCTGGGGCTGGTGCTGGAGCTCTAGCCGGCAGGGAAGGAGTGCGGGGAGGAGCAGGCCGGCACCATCCTCTCCGTCGTCGGCTTGCCATTTCCGGCGAATCCGTACAGTGCGGACGTCCGCACCTGAGAAATTTCCTATATATATATATATATATTTTTTTTTTTATTTCTGAAATCTGTTAATCTTGCAGACGTAGTCTTTGTTGTAACTTGTACCTGATATTTCACTTAGACTCAGAACTTTATTTGCACTCTTGATTCCATTGATTGGCGTGGGGGTATATCAAGATTAAGATGCTGATGCATTGAAGTCCAGCCTGAATACATGAATCTCTAAATCCTAAACCTAAGTTTCTCAGTGATTCATGTTAAGACAATTGATTATGTAAATTTAGGTGGAAATCCTCATTCTGCAAGTTCAGGGGTTTGCTTCTGACCCAATTTGATATTCTTGTGGCTGAAAAGGGAGTATCTTGGGTAGAAATTTTCAAAGGCATATATTTTTATTTTACGTGGTTGTTTATGTGGTGTTGTCTGGTAGAAGAAAGAAGCAGCTGCCGCTGATTTTACTCTTTGCTATTAATTTTATCTGTAGGGGCTAATTTGGGATGTTTTATGGGTTGTAAGTATTTAGAGATAACTAGAGCTGGGTGTGTCTTGTAGAATCCGATTGATTGCATCATTTCATCCACATTTTATGCACCTTCCTCTTTACTCTAGCTACAATTAACTCTCATCCTTGGATGGTGCCGTGTTCTTCTAAAATGAACCCTTCACTCTTATTTACTTACACATTTCTTTCCCTTGTTTCTGACTTAGGTTGAAAAAGCACACGATGCTGATCTTCACTGTGTTGATTGGAATCCCCATGATGATAACCTTATCCTAACAGGGTATGATCTAATTTCATACTTATCTTGGTTTCCCTGCATTGCCATTTTCTTAAATTCTGATTGTGCTTCATTGTTTGCACGGATAGGAAGATAAGACATTTACTTACTGCATCAATGTTGGCATAATTTTGTAACAGGTCAGCGGATCATTCGGTTCGCATGTTTGATCGGCGGAATCTTACTTCTGGTGGAGTTGGGGCACCCATTTACAAATTTGAGGGTCATAAAGCTGCTGTTCTTTGTGTCCAGGTAGAAATATGCTTCGTAGTTTCTATTTTTCAGTTTTAAAACTACATACTTTTTTTAAGGAAGTGCACTTGTATCAAGAACTGCTTATGCTTCTATTCTTATTAAATCACATTTCTATTTCAGTGGTCTCCAGACAAATCATCCATCTTTGGAAGTTCTGCAGAGGATGGTTTGTTAAACATTTGGGATTATGAGAAGGTACAAAGGTTTCTTTTTGACAGAACAAGTTTGCTTCATAAGTTTGTTTGAATAAAGGTTCATATGGTGATTTAAGTCATTATCTTCAATGTAGTTGTTGACATGACGATTAAGTGTTCAAATAATCAGTCTTCTGATGGAGTGGATTCTCGCCTTCCCCACTCTCCCTTCACCAGACATCTAATGTAATAATTTCTTATAAATGTAATACATTGCAGGTCAGTAAAAAGGAGCGAACTTCCAAGAACTCAACTTCTCCTCCTGGTTTGTTTTTCCAGCATGCTGGGCACAGGTTTGGGACTTGCTCTTCTAGTTAAATAGTTTGAACTGTACTATACTAATCTTTTCCAACTTTTATGTGTATCAACTATGAGTCTTTGTTCTCATAGTCTCTAGTTTTCCTCACATCCTTGGCTTTATTTCACATCTATGCAGGGACAAAGTTGTTGATTTTCATTGGAATGCATCTGACCCATGGACTGTTGTTAGTGTGTCTGATGACTGTGACACTACTGGTGGAGGGGGGACATTACAGGTATCAGATTTTTATTCTCATTGGTTTTTCTAGTGGTAATTTAAGATATGTAATCAACACGACTGAAGGGAGCTGTAATGACTAGTGAGAACCATACGGAATAAATGTAGCAGAGACATATTGGCCCTGTTATAAATCATGTAAAGAGCTTGCCAAAGCATTTAACTAGCCCCACGTAGCCATGATGTGTTCATTTGACAATGGGAATTGATTTCTGAACTGGAAATTTCTGTGCAGATATGGCGCATGAGTGATTTGATCTACAGGCCTGAAGAGGAGGTTTTGGAAGAGCTTGAGAAGTTCAAGTCGCACGTTATTTCTTGTGCAAAGCCTTGAGTATCAACACTAGTTGTTAGATTGCGGAGGAAAATTTCCTTTTGTAGCTTATGAGTATCCAACTATCATGTTAGGGGCAGGTAGGAGGATTTTATAGGTGTACTGTTAGATGATTTCATATTGGATATGAGAGATCAAAGTCATGCTACAAAGAACTTGTTATGTTTGCGGCACGTGCTTCAGCAATGAGATGTTTTAACGTAGACTGCCAGCACCGCCTAATTTATTGTCAGATTTTTCAGGAGTGATCTTAATTTATTTTTGCGGACCTATCCATATTTGAAGTCCTATGCGGGGGGTTATCATAGACATTTTGTTTTAATTTTGACCACCTTTGTGTGGTTTGATGGCTTTGATCAAAATACTTACCAACGAAGAACTAAACTATCTACCAAGGCACTCGGGTAATTCTCTGAATGTGAGAATCATTTTTGTGCCCTGGTTTGAGTTCTGAAATCAATTTTCTGAATATACATCCAGAATGGAAAATCTAGTCCCTTTTATTGGATTTTGTTTCGGATTCAGATTCTCTGCTATAAAATTTATTGCAAGGATCCGGTTGGCTTTCTATGTGGAGCTGCCGCATTATTGCAGTGTAATCAACGGTAGCGAACAGTGGTGTAATCAACGGTAGCGAACAGTGTCTCTGCAACCTCAACTTGCAGTTGAATATAATCCAAGTCCAAGTGGTGGATATGCAGTTTCTGAAATGTCAAAGTCGTCGTCCTCAGCGACTGGCAATGACTAGTGCTTTGGCCTTCTGAGTCTGATTCACTGCAATCTCAAGCTGAACAAGGATGATGGGTAGCTTCTTCTTCATCTCCGTCTTCATTTTTCTCCTTTCTCTACTGCCTTGGTCTCACTCATTCTATGGCGCTGTACCCCCGGATCTTAAGAACAAGGTAACTTTGAAATACTGTCTCAATGGTAATGTAGGACAGCTTAGTCGTCGTGTGTGGTTGCACTACTGCATTTGGGTGTAGATTGAACTTCCAGTTGGTGTTATTTAACTCTTTATATGTGAAATTTGTAGGGAGATACGCTTGAAGTAATGGTTAATAAGCTTTCATCGATCAGATTCAGTGCACAGATTCCATATGACTACTATTTCCTCAGCTACTGCAAGCCTCCAGTAATTATCAATAGTTCATTAAGCCTTGGACAGGTTCTCCGAGGTGACCGCATCAAGAATTCGGTCTATTCTGTGAGTGTGCCTTTCCTATTTATAACTGGAAGTTGGAAGCTTGATGCCCCTTTTGTTTATTTTACTGAATCTGTTAACTACTGTGTTTTAGTTCAAGATGAGAGAGGAAGAGTATTGCAAAGTTGCCTGCCGTGTAAAACTCGATGCTAATTCTGCGAAAGATTTTAAGGAGAAGATCGATGGTCAATATCAAGTTAACATGTGAGTTTTGATATGATTGATGACTAATGGTGGTATATGGCGTATATGTGGTTGCAATGCAAAGCTTTAGTGGCGTGTTTCAAAAGCATTGAACAGATTACAGTTTCAAAATGAGCACTTCTCATTTTTGTTATTGATTTGTAGGATTCTTGATGATCTTCCTGCTACAGTTGAGCCCTCTCGGTTCTCACCAATGATATATAAGCAGGGATTCATGGTTGGGATGAAGGGAAAAATTATTTCTTTTGAAAATGGGATGAAGGGACATTATGCGGGAGTGAGTTTCTTCATTCTACCCGGCGTTATTTATTCCTGCATAACATTCTTGGTGCGTCTTAATAACATGTTAATTCACTGGCACAGGATCAAGAAGATAGACATTTCATTAACAACCACCTGAGTTTTAAAGTCATGTATCATGAGGATCTAGACACTGATTATGCTCACATTGTTAGTTTTGTGGTCACGCCCTACAGGTTCAGTATCTAGCTATGGTCTTGTTATATCTTCAATCTGTAATTCTTCATCTTCTGTTATCTAGCATTGTGTCAACAGTATATCCTCCCCGTTTCAATATTCTGTGCTCTCCCTTGGCAATTGTAACAGTGTCAATCATAAGTACAAGGAATGGAATGCTGAGAAGACTAAGCTTGCCACATGCCAGCCAAGTGCCGATTTTGACATTGGAGGTAGCAATAGCCCACAAGAAATTCATACTAATGAAGAAGTTGTTTTCACATATGATGTATCTTTTGAGGTAGCAGTAGCCTCCTTTGTCAGCTTGTCCTTTTTTGGTTTTTTCTTTTCCTTCTGTTCAGTTTCTGACATGCATATTTCACCTGTTAAGTCCAGTGATATCAAGTGGGAATCGCGGTGGGACGCATACCTCGACCGGGGTGATGATCCAATTCATTGGTTTTTTATGGTCAATTCATTGATAAATGTGCTCTTCCTTTCTGGAGTGGTAGCCATGATTGTCATGAGAACTCTTTACAAGGATATTACCAATTACAATCAGTTGGACACACAAGTTGAAGAAACAGGATGGAAACTAGTCCATGGAGATATCTTCAGGCCACCCGCCAATGCTAATATATTGTGTTTTTTTGTTGCGAGTGGTGTGCAAGTCTTTGGTACAGGGCTTTTCACAATAGCTCTTGCATTGCTGGGTTTCCTTTCACCTTCAAACCAAGGAGGGCTGATTACAGCAATGGTTCTTTTGTGGATGTTCATGGGCTTCTTTGGGGGATACTCCTCGGCACGCTTGTACAAGATGTTTAAAGGCAAGCAGTGGAAGAAGATTGCATTAAAGACGGCCTTTATGTTACCTGCTATAATTTTCGGAACTTTATTCGTGTTGAATGCCTTCATTTGGGGGGATCTATCCTCTATTGCAGTGCCGTTTGGGACAATGTTTTCTCTGCTGCTCTTGTGGTTTGGGGTATCAGTGCCATTGGTATATGTAGGCAGTTACTTGGGGTTCAAAAGCCAAACAATTGAGGATCCAGTTAATACCAATGAAATTCCGAGACAGATTCCAGTGAGAGCATGGTACAACGTAAAGATGATATTGTCTTTGCTCATCGGAGGCATTCTACAATTTGGAGCAGTGTTCATGGAGTTCTTCTTTATCTGGACATGCATATGGTTTGACAATTTCTACTACTCTTTCGGCTACCTCCTCACAGCCTTTGCCATTCTTCTAGTCATTTGTTGTGAGTACGCAATTCTACTCTGCTACTTCCAACTTCGCAATGAAGATTACCGTTGGTGGTGGAGCGCATACTTTACAGCCGGCTCCTCTGCTCTCTACATGATTGCGTACTCCATATTCTATGTCTTCATCCAACTCCATACTGAAAAGTTTGCTTCTGTAGTCCTTTATTTTGGGTACGTGTTATTTGCATCCTTTGCATTCTTTGTCTTGACTGGGACAATCGGCTTCTATGCATGCTTCTGGTTTGTTAGGAAGATCTACTCCTCTGTCAAGTTTGACTAATATCCATGGGCAACATGCTATTATCAAGTTGTATAGAAGTTGGGACTATCAAAAAACTAATGTAGCACTCAACAGAGAGGCAAACTTTGCCTTCTCTAACTATAGAGAATTGATATTCTCATTGTGGAGAATGAGACATTATTGTCATGAATTGTTTTGCATAAACCCTAAAGTCCTAAACCCTGGTACATGTTGTGACGACGTGTCGTTGGAAAGATTGAATGATAGAAAGTTAAAAACTCGCTCCATGATCTTCCATGGGATTACAGTGTTAATATTTTACTTGAAAGATACTCCTTTGGCTTCCTTTTTTTTTTCGAATTTTTTTTTGGGGTTATCTTGGACCCAGGAAGCTTCGTAGATTCAAAGTCAACAACGATGATGATGCAGATACTCACAGCGATGCATATACAAAGCCTACTACTACATAGAAAGACACATTAACCAGTGGTCATCTTGTTAAAGAATCTGAGAACTCAGCTTCGACAAAAATGCACACCCTCTTGTTCTTTTCCTTTCTCCTCTCACTTGTGCCTTCCTTTCACTCATTCCATGGCGCTGCACCTCCGGATTTCAAGAACAAGGTAACACATATATACTCATTCTGGGTCTCACTGATAGTTTCGAAAGCTTAATCCTTTTGTGCATTGTACAAACGCATTGTAAGAAAAGCAATAGCCTTTACAAAAATTTACACCATTTGGCCATTGTGTGAATTACTTGGTTTTGAGTAAAAAGTATAGTTAGGTTGTTATTAGACATGAAGTGGTGGTGTTTGTGAATTGTAGGGAGATATACTTGAAGTTATGGTTAATAAGCTTTCATCAGTCAGGACACAGCTTCCATATGACTACTATTCCCTCAGTTACTGCAAGCCTCCAGTAATTGTCAACCGTTCATTAAGCCTTGGACAAGTTCTTCGAGGTGACCTCATCAAGAATTCGGTCTATAATGTGAGTAAGATATGTTTGGGAAGTTGGAAGTTCATTTTGCAATCTGTGTTCACTAATTGTTGGATCTGTGAATCAGTTTAAGATGAGAGAGGCAGAATATTGTAAAATTGTGTGCCGAGTGAAACTGGATGAGGCTTCTGCTAAAAATTTCAAGGAGAAAATTGATGATAAATATCTAGTTAACATGTGAGTATTTAGTGAATATTTACTCACGGATGTTATATGTGATTATCTCGTATCTTCTGTTAGTATCTGTACTAATTGCATTGCAAACTTTTAAGCACGTTGATAGTGTTAGCTCCTTGACTCTTTTGTTTTGTGATTTCTTTGTAGGATTCTTGATAATCTCCCTGTTGCAGTTGTACACAGCATGATTGAAGTTCCAGATGGAAGAGGTGAATCAAACATATATGTGCCTGGAATCCAGGTTGGGATAAAGGGACATTATGCTGGAGTGAGTTTTCATCACTCTTCTCTGATATTTACTCCTGAATAATTCTTGATGCTTCTTGTGAAAAATTCTAATTCACTGGCACAGAGCAATGAGTATAAACATTTCATTTACAACCACCTGAGCTTTAAGGTCAAGTATCATGAAGATCCAGAGACAGATTATGCTCACATTGTCGGTTTTGAGGTCAAACCATACAGGTTCTGTTTCTAGTGTTCAGTTTCTAGTATTCTTGTTGTCGCGGTTTTAACTTTAATGTACCAATCTTGAACTTGTGCTATTAGTGTTTTAGTAGTAGCTCTGTGCATTGTATGATTAGTATATCCTCTCATTTCAAGGTTTGCTTTTCTCCTTTGGCTACTGCAACAGTATTGTTCATGAGTACAAGGAATGGGAAGGTGAGAAAACTAAGTTGCTCACATGCACACCAAGCACCAAAACATTAATCATCGAAGGCAATGGCCCCCAAGAGGTTGTTACCAATACAGAAGTTGTCTTCACATATGATGTATCCTTTCAGGTAACCTCCTTTCTCAGCCCGTCTTCTGTTTTCTTCCCTTTAATGCTGTTCAGTTTTTTATCTGCATATTTCCATCTGTTGTAGCCTAGTGATGTCAAATGGGAATCGCGTTGGGACACATACCGCTACACCAGTGATGATCCAATTCATTGGTTTTCTATGATCAATTCATTGATATTTGTGCTCTTCCTTTCTGGGGTGGTAGCCATGATGGTGATGAGAACTCTGTACAAGGATATAACCAGCTACAATCAGTTGGAGACTAAAGATGAGTCTAGAGAAGTTGAAACAGGATGGAAACTAGTCCATGGAGATGTCTTCAGGGCACCCCACAATGCTAATATACTGTGTGCTTGTGTTGGGAATGGTGTCCAAGTCTTTGGAATGACACTCGTCACGATGATATTTACGTTGCTAGTTTTTTTTTCACCTACAAACCAAGTTGAGCTAAACATCCCAATGGTTTTTCTGTTGATATGCACGAGCATATTTGCTGGATACTCCTCAGCACGATTGTACAAGATGCTCAAAGGCACAGAATGGAAGAAGATGGCCTTACTGACAGCCTTGATGTTCCCTGCTATATGTTTTGGAATCATCTTCATGTTGAATGCCTTGATTTGGAGGGAAAAATCTTGTGATGCAGTTCCATATGGAACTATGTTCTCCTTGGGGCTCATGTGGTTTGGAATTTCAGTTCCATTGGTTTTCCTAGGTAGTTACTTCGGGTTCAGAAGGCCAGCAATTGAGGATCCAGTAGAAGCTAATGAAATCCCAAGAGAGATTCCTAAGCAAGCGTGGTACAAGTGGGTCTTGTCTGTGCTCGGTGGAGGCTTTCTACCATTTGCAGTTGTGTTCACAGAATTTTTCTGTATCTTGATATCTATATGGCTGGACCAGTTCTACTTCTTTTTTGGATTCCTCTCCATAGTCTTTGTTATCCTTCTAGTCACTTGTTGTGAGATAGCAATTCTTCTCTGCTACTTTCAACTTCGAAGCGAAGATTATAATTGGTGGTGGAGAGCATACTTGACCGCCGGCTCCTCTGCCCTGCAGATGTTTGCTTACTCCATATACCATTTCTTCACCTATCTGGAGATTGAAAAGTCTGCTTCTGTCATCCTTTATTTTGGCTCCATGTTAATTGCATCCTTTGCATTCTTCATCTTGACTGGCACAGTCAGCTTCTTTGCATGCTTCTGCTTTGTTAGGAAGATCTATTCTTCTGTGAAGTTTGACTAATCCTTAGCCATCATCAATATGGATGTAGTTCATCCTATGTACAAGTTCTAGTGAAGTTTTGATTATCAGAAATTTACTGTATAATTAAAGAGGCAAACTGTGCCTTTTACTGCCGACTAGCTATTTCCATTTTCTCATTTCAAAACTCATTTGTTAGTAGCATGATTTTCTAGGTATGATATATAAGTAGCGAGGCTTAATGAGATCAAAAGGAGTTCATATTCATGCTACTATGTCTCTTATTAGTATTATTCGGACATATATCAAAGACTATGAGTCGACAAAAATCTGTACCCTTACACGAAATTTTGGATCAGATATTTCCAACATTTCAAGTTTGCAACTACAAAACATCTGGAAATATATTTGATGCCTCATCATGTGGGATCACAGCGTTATATATTGGATAAAGAACAAGTCAACAAAGATGCAGATATCGATTTGCAGACACTGAGATTCACAAATCTTATTTATGTTTTCCCATGTTTCTGTCACCTTACCTTAGTACACATGTGCAGTCTGCCATAAAGTCAACAAGGATGCAGATATAAACTATACTACACAAGTGAACAGACTATCTGAATCTGATTCACTTGTTCTTCTCAAGTTGAAGAAAGAATGGGCAGCCTCTTCTTTTTCTTCATCCTTCTACTTTCACTTGTTCCTCAGTCTCACTCTTTCTATGGCGATGTAGCTCGGGATTTTAAGAACAAGGTAACTCCCTACTGTCCTGTTAATATCAGTAGCCCAACCCTTTTATGTTTTTGGTAATCCGTGGAAATGATCAGTGTGCATTAACCTTCTTATCTGTAATTAGTGAGCTCCTGAATTTTGTACACAGCCTGCATTTTTGTTATAATATGAATTCTGGAATTGGTGTATGTTATTGTAGGGAGATACTCTGGAAGTAAAGGTTAATACGCTATCATCCACCAAGACACTGCTTCCCTATGACTACTATTCGCTTAGTTACTGCAAGCCTCCAGTGATCATCAGCAGTGCTTTAAGCCTTGGAGAAATTCTTCGAGGTGACCTCATCAAGAATTCGGTCTACACTGTGAGTCTGCAGTTCCTAACCGGATGCTTGGTTTCGAAGCTTGTGACTTGTTGTCAAGTGTTAACTGTGTCAATAACTGTCTGTTATGTGCATCAGCTTAAAATGAGAGAGGCAGAATACTGCAAAGTAGCATGCCGTTTGAAATTGGATGCTAGTTCTGCCGAAGAGTTTAAGGAAAAAATCGATGATGGATATGTAGTTAATATGTGAGTAATTAGCGAATGTTTATGACGGTATATGTGTGTGTCTGTGCATTCTTATCTCAGCTTTCGATTTGTTTATAGACATATACATTGCATACGAAATATAAGTGGCATTTTTCCAAAAGTGTATAGTTTTGGCCAATTTCACCTATCTGCCATGGTTCTGCAGGATTCTTGATGATCTTCCTGCTGCAGTTACGTGGGAAGCGAGTGACTGGAGTGGGAATAAATCAAAGATACCAGTAACTGCACTCCCAGTTGGGCGGAAGAATGATGCCACTGAAGTGAGTATTTGTTCATCTTCTCATGCTATTTGATTTAAAGAATTGTTTTTACTTCTTGATAACATCTAAATCACTGGCACAGGGTAATGAAGAAAGACATTTCATTTACAATCACCTGAGATTCAATGTCATGTACCATGAGGATCCAAAGACCAAGTTTTTTCGCATTGTAGGTTTTGAGATTACACCATACAGGTTCAGAATCTAGTTTTGGCCCCATTCAAAGTTCAATCTAATAATCTTCATTGTTTGTTATTAGTGTTCCACTAGTAGCTACAATATTTGTTGTTGTTCTCTTGTAAACAGTGTTAATCATGAGTACAACTGAGTTGTTCACCTGCACAACCAATTCAGACCTTTTAATTAGCAGTTTACCGCAAGAGGTTGATACTGATAAAGAAGTTGTCTTCTCATATGACGTATTGTTCGAGGTAGCTAATTACTCAGCCTGCAGTCTTGTTCATCTTCCCTTTAATTCTGTTCAGTTTCTTATTTGCATACATCCATTTGTTCAGTCCAGTGATGTCAAGTGGGAATCACGTTGGGACTCATACCTCTCCACGGGTACTAGTAATCAAATCCGTTGGTTATCTATGTTCAACTCATTGGAAACTCTGCTCCTTCTTTATGGAGTAGTAGCCATGGTTGTGGTGCGAACTCTTTACAAGGATATCAACACCTACAATCAGTTGGAGACACAAGTTGAGGCTCAGGAACTAACAGGATGGAAACTAGTCCATGGAGATGTTTTCAGGCCACCCCACAATGCTAGTTTATTGTGTGATTGTGTTGGGAATGGTGTTCAAATCTTTGGAATGATGCTCACAACAATCACCTTTGGTTTGCTTGGTTTCCTTTCACCTTCAAACAAAGGAGGGTTGATTACAGCAGTGGTTCTTTTGTGGATGTTCATGGGCATATTTGGAGGATACTACTCGGCGCGCTTGTACAAGATGTTTAAAGGCACCCAGTGGAAGAAAATGGCATTCAAGACAGCCGTCATGTTGCCTGCTACATTTTTCGGAATGTTCTTCATGCTGAATGTCTTCATTCGTTGGGAGAAATCCACTTGTGCAGTGCCATATGGGACAATCTTTTCCCTGCTGCTCTTCTGGTTTGGGATATTGGCGCCATTGGTTTTCTTAGGCAGTTTCTTCGGGTTCAAACGGTCAGCAATTGATGATCCTGTCAAAACAAATGAAATCCCAAGAGAGATTCCTCAGCGACCATGGCACAACATAAAGCAGCTCTTGTATGTGTTCTTTGGAGCCATTTCACCACTTAGTGCAGTGGTCAATGAGTTCACCTCTATCTGCACATCTATATGGCCGGACCAATACTCTTTTGGGTTCCTCTTCATGGCCTTTGTTATACTTGTAGTCACTTGTTCTGCGATGGCAATTCTACTTTGCTACTTCCAACTTCGCAGCGAAGATTACAATTGGTGGTGGAGTGCATACTTGACCTTTGGCTTCTCTGGTCTGTATATGTTTTCATACTCCATATTACACTTCTTCACCAAGCTGGAGATAGAAAAGTTTGTTTCTGTCATCCTTTATTTCGGGTACATGTTAATGGGATCCTTTGCATTCTTTGTCCTGACGGGGACAATAGGCTTCGGCACATGCTTCTGGTTTGTTAGGAGGATCTATTCTTCTGTGAAATTTGAGTAATTGATGGTCTTTTCCATCGATGTGGATGTCGTTCGGCAACACTGCTTCACCAACGATTTCTAGTATAAGTTGGGACAGAAACCAATGTAGGACTCTGGAAAGAGGAGAATTGTGCCTTTTGTTGCAGCTGTTACATTGTCGGAAAGCTATTCCCATCCTCATTAGGAAACTCAATTCATATAGAAGCTACTCTAGGTCTAGTTTGTGTTGTCATTGTAATAATATCTCTGCATAGAATTCAGTCTTGTGGTTTTCTTTCACTACTTCATACCCTATATTGTGGCCTTAGAAACAGGAGAGCATTTACAGTAGGTAAGAGTTTTTTCACCCTTTTACAGTAGGTGACAGTTGCATTTTCACCCTTTCCCTGAAATCTTAGAATATCCATTTTAGGCAGTTCAAGACTTGGCTTGGACTACCCATTTGTCTTTCTCGGGGATAATGATAGAAGTCCCAAATAAACTAGGAGATTGCTGTAGCACCCTAGCTAAGTATGAAAAAAAAAATTGACAATTTGTTGTATGGGTAATGGGTCAATGCTAAGTGATGATGGAAGTTCAAGTTCCTCAAGGGCATGAAGCCAACTTTCAAATATAGTGACAGGTAAAGTAGGCAACAACTCTGTGGTAATTGGTTTGTGATTCTCTACCAAATTGAAAGATGGATGGGTTGAATGGTTAGGTTTCTGGAAATGGGAGAAAGGAAATGGAAGTAACTAACATGTTTCTCAAAATCAACAGAAGTGCAAAAAGTGATTTTTGTTAAAAATGTAACATAACCCGGCATATAAGGCTCGCGCGAATAGTCTTTTTATCTTTTGTTTCTATAAAAATATAATACTTGGCCTATGAGAATTCAAAGACAATAATTCACAAGCGTGAACACGGGGCTTGCGCGCAAGTGAGTATATATGAAGACTAGTTATGAGTTAATTTGGTTTTCATACTTAAATTTCTTCCTAAGTAAGAAAGTAAAATTATCAAAAAGAATATTATCTCCTCTTAAATGACTTGTTATTTTCTGAAATACATAATTGCGTCACTTTCATACATATGGCATGTAATATGGCTCAATTGTCAATTCAACCTACGCATTTATGACGAATGTATGCAGTCAATGAACTTAAGGTGGATAAGAACACATCCAATCATTTCCGTTTTTAAAATATTTATAAAATAAATTAGTAAATCTGACAACATAAAACGTTAGATTTACCGATGGATTAGAGAGAAAATGCATCTATTTCTAAAACGTAAATAGTCAATTAGGTCATGAATATATTCCATTAGGTTCTTAGTTGTCGCATCAAACATTCACTCCCTTACTCTAGAAATCTCCATTTTTACCCAAATTTCCGAAAAAACCACTTCACGAGGCCTGTTTGCCGCATACCCAAATGTGACAAACCTGTCATTTCACCCCTCCTTTGCCAACTAATCACAAAATCCTCGCCCCCCTTTTCCTTCCCTCCACGTCACCACGTCGACACGTAGCACCACTCTCACACCAAAACCTCTCACCGTCTGATCATACATAAACGGTCCTGATATATTTAAATCTTTCGTGGGACCCAACGAGGGGGGACGCCGAGTCAGGGGTGTCCTTGTCAGGTATAAATACAAAAGCGATAGCCACTCTCACTCTCTTTCTCTCAGCTTTTCCTGATTTTCTCCGCGTACTCTCAAATGGAGGACATGCGGAAGAGGCCTCGAGGTGACGTCACTGCGGACGACGCGTCGTCCTCGTCGTCCCCATCCGCGAAGAGGAGGCGAGATCATGCCGGAGAAGAAGCCGACATTTCGGTTCCTCCTGTCGCAAACGACGTCGTAATGAGCAGCGCCGACTCTTCGGTTGCTCCGCCGGCGACCGAGGTCGTTGCGGACAGCGGTGACGTCATTTCTGCTCCTCCGGTAGTGAACGGCGTCGTTGCTGAAATCGGCGGCATTTCGGTTCCTCCGAGGGTGAACGACGTCATTGAGGACAGCGGCGGCGACATTGTGGCTCCTCCGCCAGTGAGCGGCGGTGTTTCGGTTCCTCCGGCGGTTAACGGCGGTGCCGTTTCGGTTCCTCCAGCAGTGAACGACGTCGTTATGGACAGCGATGACGTGGCGCTGTGCGAATTCACGAGGCTTCTGGACTCGGACTACCTGACGTGGAATGGCGTCACTACTCCGGAGAATATTTTGACCTTCGCGGAGAACCCGTCCAGGTCGCCGAAGGTGTACCAGACCATGTCCACATCATACGTAACGATAAACGGCAACGAGGAGAGCTGCGGCTCGTCGTTTTCGGACGCCGACTCGTCGATGATGGCCAGCGTGGACAGGAACGGGCGCGACGTGGAGCAGGCGAGACTGGACTTCGAGTTTTACGCGGCGATGAGATGGGCGGAGTGGTACGGTGAGTCGGGATTCAAGGACCGCGCGTGTGATGCTGCTGATGTGTCCGCGCGTGAGGGAATGGTGCTGAACTTGGACTTGGATTCCGAGTGGAACGACGCTGCGCTGGCCAGGTTTATCGGTGAGGACCTCAATTCACAGCAGCCACCAGTTTCCAGTACCTGATCAATTTCTTAATGTTAATTGTTGGGATTGAGTCGGTGGAGTTGTACACAGTACTAAACACAGTCTAGTCTAGTCTAATCTGAGCTACAAGTTAAATTTAATTACTCAAATTTAGGATACACAGATAGAGCTGATGAAGGAGATGATGGTGATTGGTTTATTATGGGAAATGGGGGTATAGTTGATTAGCAATTAGTCTAGTGCTAATTGTAATTAAAGACTTTGAAAAGGAGTATGTTTTCGTTGCCTTGTCTAGATTCTTCTATGCTGTTAATTAGTCATTAATCTGTTGCATGTTTAATTCTTAAGAGACTGTCAGTGTGTGTGACCCCGATTGAAATCAGTGCAATGGTGCATGGTTGTTGTACACCATTGACCGGTTAGAACAACCAAGAGGACAATATTGTACATGTTCAAAATGGGGACAACCATTATTTTGATAAGTTTTCCAAAAATGAGAGTTGTTAGATTAGTAATAATTCGCGGTCTATCCATGAATATGATGGTGATGGTCTGGATTGGTATACATACACAGACACTGTAAACAGCAGGGCATATATATATAAGAATGGTACATACAGGCACCTCGGGTCCTTCAGCTCTTGCGTGCCTGTAATGGGGTCTTAGACTCTTTACTGTCATCCTACCAACTTGGATCCATCCCCATCTGTTATTTTCATTTTTCAGCATGCGTTAATATTGTGTTTATGAATGCCTATCCGTTGTGTCTATAGTGGACTATGGGACTAAGGTAGCGCCACCTAAAACACCATGTGACAAATGGAATTTATGTATTAAATGTTGGGTGGCACCATAATAAATCATGAAGTTCGGGATAACCCATAAATTAAGAGACACATCACACATGCATTTGTTAATATTATTTTTGGTGCTTGTGTGCTACACATGTTTTATTATGCCAATATTATCAAAGCGTAAACATAAACATACGGCCCGGTTATCTGGGCCTAATTGTTCTACTCACAACCCAACAAGCAGTCGCTTTCTCTCCTGTTCATCTTTTTGGGCTTAATGGGCTACGCTGGGCTTCAACGCCTTCATGTGACATTTTTGCCGGCCGACAAAGAAACTGTGTTCCATTTTATCTTGAGTAAATCGCAACAGCTATGCTCTTCTTGTTCCTTGTTTGTATAAGAAATAAGAAGTTTGCTGGACCAAAAAGCTTGCTGCACTCATATATTCTCATCATTTGATGTCCAAATCATTCGCTAACCATTGCTGCTTTAACATTGCTAAAATCTAAAGTTAGTTGAGTGAATGAATCCCTAGATCTAAGTAGGTGGGTAATCCATCAAATAGAAATTGAAATGAATGTGTAAATATAAAGATCATAGGGTAGTCACTTGGACAATTAGGCCACTCTTCATTTGATATCTATCCTAACTTGGTGAGCAAACCAGTCAAAGGAAGTAGGGGTACCCAACAAACAAACAAGCGGGGAAGAAGGGAACACTTTGTGGCTCAAGAACCCTAATCCTACACTCTATTGCCCTAGAAGTGCTTTTGGTCAAACAAAAAAAAGCTACTCAAAGTCTCACATCACCAAGATACTAACAATAATTTGCACGACTTGCATTATGGTTTCCAAATCATATGTAATTAGTCTGCAAGACGTCCATATAAACGGGAAAGTAGTTCAAATTATATTGTGATTGATAATCTTGGTATAAGAACTGTTTTATTTTGAATTTTAATTAGGGAAAAAAACAATTAGTCAAAAACATGGTTTTTTTTTTCCTGTCCAATGTTCTTATCAAAGTTCAATGAATCTTGATAAAATGTCTTAACTACCCTAACTTATGTAGTTCAGTCCTTGTGAAACACAAACGACTCAAAGTTTGTCGAGACTGATATTACCCTAAGCAGTTTGCTCTCGCTCTCTTCCTCCTCTCTCGCTTGCTGGTTCGCTCTGTCTCTCTCTACTTCTCTCGCTTGGTCGATCGCACACTACTTCTCTCTCTCGCTCGCTTGTTGTTTACTGTTCTTCTCAAAACCGACCAGAGTAGAGTTATGGCGCCAAAGAAAATGTAAAATTTTGATTAGATATGTGAGATTCTGACTTGGATGCGCTTTTAATGTGTCTAATTGAAGTTGAATTTGGTTATTTCGAGTTGATTGATGATTCTAGGGTTTACTTAATAGATTGAGTTTGAAAATATATAAATTGATTCTATGGTTCCTGAGTTGGTAACTGTTAGAAATTTGGATATCTATGTTTGTTTGGGGATTATGTTGTTATTATGTGTCAAAAGGATATGAAACTGAACTATTACAGGGGATCAGTAAGAAGTGAATTGAAGACCGAGTTTTTTTTTACAGGAGGTCAGTAATCACTTTATTGAGCTTACTGACTCCTAATAATCAGTTAACATGCTTTCTGGATCTGTAAGTTGTTTACTGGGGGTCAGTAACCTGATTACTGAACATCAGTAACTTGATTACTGGGAATCAGTAACATGTTTAGTTGGGTTCAGTAGGTATTCTTTTTAAATTGAACGATGTATCTAATTACTGAGATTAGATTTGAAAGATTTTTCTTAGTAATCAGTTACAGATGTTCATAAATAGATTGGAAATCTGATGATTGCAGATTGTATAATGCTTACTGATCCCCAGTAATTAAGTATATTTGGTATTGATAATGTCCAAGTGATATTTGCTTACATAATTGTGTATGATATATGCAAAAAGACAATTGAACGACCAGATTATGAAACAAATAGCTCACTCGAAAAGTTATCATAGAACGCGTCTGATGATGATTATGATGACTATGATAGAGGTGATTGTGATGATGATGAAAGAGCTGATGGTGATGGTGATGATGATGGCAGAGTTGGCAGTAAGTCAATTACTGATCCCAGTAATCAGATGATGACAGAGTTGACAGTAATAGATTTACTATGAGTCAGTAATCCAATTACTGGGGACAATAATTGACTTACTGGAGGTCAGTAATATTTTTACTGGGAGTCAGTAATACTCTTACTTTGTGTTACTAATTGGTTTTTTTTTTATCGACAATTTCATTGGAATCCTTTCTCTTTTCATATACGATATTGGAAATGAATATTGGAAATACTTTATACAATATTTTTTGCACTAAATCTTGTATGATTTGCTTGAAAACAATCATGTACAGTAAGGAGTTACTTAATTACTAACTGACTGTAAGTTTGTAAACTTTGTAGCGTGTCGCATTTCATTTTTTTTACCTGTGATGCTCTGATTTTTTTCAAATGTAACAAAGTAGCATCATATAACACATATCATAAAAGATTTTAGTAAGATGATTACTGACTGGCTCCAAGTAACCAGGTTACTAACCCCCAATAAGATGATTACTGACCCCCAGTAAGATGATTACTGGCCCCCAGTATGCAACTTTACTGACTTCCTGTAAACAATTACTGATTTTTTTCAAATGAAACTAAGTAGCATCATATAACATATATTACAATTCCAAAAGGGATTCCAAATCCAAATATAGAGGTCTTACTTAAGAGACATATCCTACAACTTGTATTACTCATCTATTACATCGAAACTATTCGATATTCTCTGTGATATTTATGTTCATAAACCTCTCCAGCATTCTTTTTCTCATGTTGTTTTCATCAGCTTTTGTCGGTTTTCTGCTAATTCCTCCACCAGCTTTTGTCGGTCTTCTACAAGCAGTATTAAGGACCAAGAGCAAAAACAAAATTACTGACCATCAGTAAAACATACATGCAGTACTAACCAACAACCAAAACAACATTATTGACCATCAGTAACAAAATACAAGAAGTACTAAATAACATGAAAACCAGTAATCACAATACGATAGACAAAAAAGTTGATATAAAACCTAAATGCAACAACATCAACAAATCAAGAATAAAGGAGAAGAGATAATCACATCGAAAAGAGATATCAAGTCAAAGTATCCGATTCTCCGAATTCAATCCTCCGATTTTCAGATTTCCGATTTCTGAAGCAACGCGAAATCGAAGCAACAAGATCTCAAATTCGAATTCTCCGATCCACTGATTTGAATCTAAGAATCTCAGCAATTTGACTCTCTCTCTCTCTCTCTCTCTCTCTCTCTCTCTCTCGCTGCGGTTATAAACCTCTTAGCACGTTATAATTTAAAAATCTGTTAGATATGGCAGAATGGTAAAAAAGAAAGAAAAATATTAAAACTGTATTAGAGTTGAAAAGATTTGTTGAAATGGACAATAAGAGTGGTTACCTTATGTTTAATAGGGAAATAAACTAGGGTGATCATTAGAATGAGTAATGAGGAGGCCAAATTAGTACTAAATGAACATTTTTCTTTTTAATTATTATCATTTGGTATTCTTAATCTTTAATGTAATTAATTCAAGATACATGCATATGTTATATGTGAATATTGATGTGTATATCCCATATGATTAAAAATGGAAGATCAACAACATTATTATTAAGACAATGATGTCATTCCATCGCTGCTTTTGTACCCCATTCCATCATTCTCCTATCAATCATCATACCACAAAAATAATAGGTGATATATTGGTCTCAATCATCAATGTCATTCTCCAATAAAGCAAGTATAACTATTAATAAACCTCTTATTTTCACTCTATTTTCACAAGCAACATTTTCTTCATAAGATTTTGGAGTATGTATAACACTTGGTTTTTTTTTTTGTCACAATAGCATAATCCAAGTATAACACTCTTGCAAAAGTTTTTTTTTAATCAAAAGTTACACAACTAAACATTGTTTTCCTTCGAGAAATATAAGTACAATTTTAACCCCTTTCTAGTATTGACTATTTATAATGTCATATCTGCACTTCCTTTAATGAGGATTTACAAGAAAGGTTTGGATATGGTAAACTATTGAAGGAGAAGTCTTTGGCAATTTAAAGGAAACTGATAAAATATGCCTCGCGATTGGCTTAGTTTTTAATTATAACAAGCTTGGGTCATAGTATAAAATGTCATCATGGTGCTTATGGCCACCAAGATTCGTTGTAACCTTTACTTCTCACCCTACAATCCAAAGCATAAGTTGACCACAATATCACAATTGTTTATAGCTTATAGATCCCATAAGAAAAAGCAGAAATCTTTATACAATACTCCTAGAAGTGCTATAGATACTGTTAATGGCGCCACTGTTAATATAGGTAACTGAAGTGTAAATTAGTAGGAACCGATTAATTGTTTCATTAGTTGTTTGAGGATCTTTAGAAACTAATTTTACGTAAACTAACAGTAAAAAACGCTTGTATTTGTTTGCATTTTCATCAACAAGGCTTATATATCGAAAGTCCCTTTGAAGGGCTTTCTAGAAGGATAAAGATCATCTCCTAACTTTTTCTTTCACCTTATCTTACTTACCTTCCATCTAATGGCTCACAATCTCAAAACACAAAAGTAAGAGTGTAGAAAAAAAAAACAAGAGATTGTGAGCCATTAGATGAAATGTAAGGAAGATAAGGTGAAAGAAAATGTTAGGAGAAGATCCGAATCTCTTATAGAGAAGCATGATCAAAGGGTCTCCAATGTAATAATTTTGCAACCGATCAACACAATCAGTAGTACTCAGTACCGTAACGAAAAACAACCAAGAGGCCATGATTGGTAAATTTTCATAAGACGATCAAATTATGAATGATCAGTTGGTGATCGAGTTTGTCCCTCCTTCCCCAGTCTCCATGTGAAGGGTTGGTGAGAGGCCCTATCAACCTTTAAAAGCTTCAGATATTGTTCCGGACTTCCTGTCATCTTTTTGCTTTTGCCTTTGGGTAAATTTGCCCCTGAGATCTTTATGCCCAAGCAGTAAAACAGTGGGGGTAATCAATTCAACTCATTGTATCTGATACAATGATATATTTTGGACAAAGATGGCAGCACCATTTAGGGATACTAGGACAAGATTTCATCAGCACTGGTTTTTTGGGTATATGAGCCATATAATTGGGGCTCTCTCTATTCAGCTCAAAAAAAGTAGAGCCCTGTCTTCATTAGAAATTTTTAATAAAGTCTAGTCCTTTAACCCAAATACCATACAACCCCATAGACCTCCTTTATATAATCCCTCATCAGTAATTCAATCCCACCTCACAGTTCTTCTCTCCCCCTAATTCCTTCTCTGCCATTACCCTCCTTTTTCTTATTTTAAGTGAAAGATTCAAACTTATTTTTTTGTTTTGGGGTCTTGAAAAGATTTGAACTTGGTGTGAAAGATTCAATCTTTGTGCGAAAATGGTGACCAAGAAACCAAGAATTGTGGTCATTGGGGCAGGAATGGCTGGTGTTACAGCAGCTAACAAGCTCTACACTTCTGGGTGTGAGGACTTGTTTGAGCTCATTGTTATGGAGGGTGGGACTAGAATTGGAGGCAGAATAAACACTTCAGAGTTTGGTGGTGACAGGATTGAGATGGGTGCTACTTGGATCCATGGCATTGGAGGCAGCCCTGTGTACAAAATAGCTCAAGAAATTAATGCTCTCGAGTCTGAGCAGCCATGGGAGTGCATGGATGGGTCTTCAGACGAGCCCAAGACCATTGCTGAAGGTGGGTTCGAGGTGAGTCCAACTGTGGTGGATCCCATTACAAGTTTGTATAAGAATCTGATGGATTATGCTCAGGGGAAGAAGGCAGATTGCAATGGAGATGTTGAGTATATGAAGCTTAGAGATGAAGGTGGTGCAGGGAAGCTTAGTGTTGGCTCATTTCTTCGAAAAGGGCTCGATGCTTATTTGGGTTCGAAGAAAAGCGAGGAGGTGAATGGCTGTGGTGAGTTGCTAGAAGAAGCGGTTTTTGCAATGCATGAGAGCACCCAGAGGACTTATACTTCAGCTGGTGACTTGTTCACTCTGGATTATAATGCAGAGAGCGAGTACAGGATGTTCCCAGGTGAAGAGATCACCATTGCTAAAGGTTACTTGAGCATTGTTCAGTCACTGGCCTCTGTTTTACCACCTGATGTGATCCAATTAGGCAAAAGGGTCACCAAAGTTGAATGGAAGGCAGAGGCTACTGAGTCAGGTGTGGAACAAAATGGCAATGATTCAAGGCCTGTGAAGCTACACTTTAGTGATGGGTCAGTTTTGCTGGCTGATCATGTTGTTGTTACTGTTTCTTTGGGGGTACTTAAAGCTGCAGTACACCAAGATTCAGGTATGTTTAGTCCTTCCTTGCCTTGTTTCAAGGCTGAAGCAATATCAAGGCTTGGTTTTGGTGTTGTGAACAAGCTGTTTCTGCAACTGAGCTCCACCCATGTTACAAAAGGCCAAGATTTCAGCAAGTTCCCTTTTTTACAAATGGTGTTTCACAGAGAAGATTCAGAGTTCAGGCTTAAGAAGATTCCATGGTGGATGAGGAAGACAGCTTCTGTATGTCCACTGTATCACAATTCCAGTGTACTGTTGTCTTGGTTTGCAGGGAAAGAAGCACTCGAGCTTGAATCACTCAAAGATGAAGAGATCGTCAATGGAGTCACAGCAACAATCTCTAGCTTCCTATCAAAACCCCACAAGAAAGAGAAAGAGAATTCTCATTCCCAATTAGGCAATGGGCATGTGAACCATGATGAGGGAAACTCTGAAGTGAAATTTTCCAAGGTGTTGAAGACTCAATGGGGTAGTGATCCTTTGTTTCTTGGATCCTACTCTTATGTTACTGTTGGATCAAGTGGTAAGGATTTGGACACCATGGCAGAGCCATTGCCGAAGTTAAGCAGTTGTGATGAGGCTGCCAGTGCTACTTCACCTCCTCCACTTCAGATTCTGTTTGCAGGGGAAGCAACACACAGAACTCACTATTCCACAACCCATGGAGCTTACTTTAGTGGTCTTAGAGAAGCCAATAGGCTTCTCCAATATTACAACCACCATGTTGGGGTTTAAAAGCACTTAGTAAGAGTTTTACTTGTTTATTTTTGAAGATTTATTGCTATGATATTAATCATATATTGTCATTTTGATCAAGTAGAACATCTTTGTTTCTCTTATATATAAGTGAATGACAGAGTAAGAGAATTAGGGGGGAGGGATCAAAGAGTGAGAGATATGGGGACAATTTGTTAGAGAGATGTATGCATGAATTAAACAAGCTTCTTTCCATTTTCCATTGCTTTCAGTACTCTTCCCTATTGTTTGTGATCTTACTTTTCTTCATTCATTGACAAGATTTGGGGGGGGGGGGGGGGGGGGGGCTTCCCTACCAAGTGTCTTATTTTGGATTTCTTACTGGACAGGATCCGATAAACCCGCCCTTTCCAGCTAGGACTCAATTCACCAGTTCCTTTCTTCCACTGACAGTTTGTTTCACTGCCCATGACACTGTGTTATTGAATCCACATCCTTACAAAGCCTTTCCCTACATTCATTTCATCATTGAGTTCTTACTTGGCTTATAATGTCTATGATTTCGATGGGGGTGAATGATTCCTCCGATAGAGTTAGACTTTTGACAACTTAGGAGAATCAATAAATGAGCTGTTGGGGATAGAAACCACAGCTCTCTCATGTCTCATCTTTACAAATGTTGTTCTCTTGTGGCCAAATGGGGGTCAATCCAATAGTTAGTGATTTAGCATATCACTGCTCTCTGGAAGTTTCAATGTTCACAAGCAGCATAGGACTTTGTCTATCATACACTCATACCTAGTGACTGGAGTGTTTAGTCTGAAATATTCAAACTATTAGAAATAGAGATGCTCTGATTGTTATTGATATCTGATCTCCATGATCTTTTGAACAGAATCCCTCTTGAAATCAGAATGATTTACTTGAATTATTATTATTATTATGCAGGTACCCCAATCCAGGTAATTGAATATATGCAAACCCAGAGTGGGTTTGATTTGCAGGACATATAATGAGACAGTTCAGCTCTTAATACATAGTAGTATGCCAGTACCCACTTGGTGCCATAAGATTTCAATACACAGGAAATCCATCCCCTCTGCTAGAGACAGAACATCACTGGCCCCAAGCAGCACAGACAAATTCACTCCCGATTCTTCTATGAATCATACTAGATTTTCTATATTAGCTTGAAAAGATTCTCATCTTGAGCCATGATACACCAAAGTTTCCAACAGAGTTCATTAGCAGAAAGAATTACATGATTAGTAGACCATAGGTTAATAACTTGTCACCAGCGTATTGACTAGTATCCGACCAGAAACAAAACTAGACTTGGTAATGGAAACTCATACAAGTCCCAACTCCAAACAAAGTAACAGCTGACTTAATTTCAGATAGTGAGCAACATTATTGCCTTTCCCGTCTCACAAAACGGCAACGTCAAAGTTTCCAACAATTTGATCACCGGAAACATCAGATGCCTGAAAGCTCCCAATCCATTGGATTGTCTACTTTGAAACTAATCAGTAGTTTTCATTGAGCCTTGAAGAAGGTCCACAAACCATAGAAATTGATGCATACTTGTATATATTAGTGAGCAACAAATCACATGATTTAATGGGCACTTGCTAGCTAGGTTGATGTTGTGGAAAACTCTATTGTATAAACCTCTTGTGTGAGGGGTTTTGTGGCTTGAAAGGTACAGACAGGGTAGAAGTGGTGTATGGTCAAAATCAAAAAAAGGTAGAGTCTCTCTCTTTTCTCTATTATTGTTGCAAGATTTGCAATGGCCAAAGAATTCGGGTTAGACCCACTCGGTGTCTCTTTTTACCTCTTGTGGTCTTCAATCACTCTTTGATGATTGTGCAAATCACAGACCATCTGTCACAAAGTCATTGTCTGCTTCATAAACAAACAACTATTTGCTTCACAGAATCTCTATTAGTCTATTTGCTGCCCCATCCCCACTCCCCACCCACTTGTAATCCAACATGTTTATTAGTTACCTTGACCATCGTCTGCCTATGATCATCATCATCAATTCATCATCATATATGTTTAAGGTTCAAGTGAAAATGTAACTCCAGTATAATTCTGAGGCATGTGTGATAACAGATGAAAATGAGGTCTATGAATATGGTGAATAATGAGAATTTCAGACTTGAATGAAGCCTTGAATTCATAATCAAACAGACGTATTAAATTTATAGATTTCTAAATTCTAATCTCATCCCATATTGTGAATAATTATACACAAAACATATAGAAAGAAAAATATATTCTCACTTTTAACTTACAAATTATGTAAGAAACGAGCTAAATTTTTACAAATTACCTGATGTATCAATGCTCCATGAAACACGGAGCAGTCACCAAAAAAGAATAACCAACCTCAGGCCTGATTCGAGCTCAGAGTTCTTTAGCTTGGTTTTAAATGGTTATTTTGCTTATTTTTACATTTATTTTCTCAGTTAGTTTGTCCGCTTGTCTTCGTACGCATATAGTTTTATAGTAGCATTAACTTGCATTTGAGATGGTTTGTCATCTCATCTGTTTGATCCTTGTTGTCGTTATAATGTTGATCAATGGATATGTTTCATTTCCCCTAAAAAAAAAAAACTCCATAAAATACGGCATCATCTAAACCAAATGCATTACTTTTAAGTAAACATTAAACATAGATGTCTAAAAAAGAAACATATAGATGCAACCCTTGCATCTTGCAAACAACCAAGAAATAAATAGTGAAAATAGAGAGAGATTTATATAGATCCTCACGTTTGTTCATCCTTAAGATACATTACATTGTTTCTAAAAAAAAAAAAAAAGATACATTACATTGTTAAACTTGGAACAAAAATCCTAATCAAACAATTGCACATATCATAGGACTGATGATTACTACGATGCTTTTTCCAATTATCAAAAGCAGAATCATGTAGCAATTTTGCAAACCAATGACAGAACTACACAGAAAAGGGTTATTTCTACACAAATCATTTACTTTCTGTTCGATCAATTCTACAAATCTCATCATGCATGTCCCTCTCATTTTCTATTCTCATTGATTGTTTTGAAACACTGTTCAAGTTTCTGAAATACTAGTGTCTGCACAGCCGTCCGATAGTACGGTACTTGTATGAAATGACCAGAGCTACAAGTTGTGCGGTTGACAGTGCAAGATGTTACCTCTCATTTCTTCATCACATATTTGACTAGTACCATTCCAATTTTCTTGTGAACTATAGAGAGAATTAGATCTGCATTCATCATTCACCTTTAACCCTCGATCATACAGAATTGAAAACTACAAGTATGTGGGAGTATGTTAAATAGTTTTCTGTTGAAATGATGGATACATAATCAAATCGAGACTACAGATGGAATCTATCAAATCGAGTCGTAACGTTTATTGTGGGATGTAGCAACTAGCAAGTGAGAGGGCGTGATGAAGAATATAACCGAAATTATAAAGTTGTCAAAGTGAATTAAGTTACCTTAGTTTTGTGCATGTAGCTAATACGAATATGTTATAGATTAGATCGATGAATGAGATGGTTAATGTCATAATCGATGTCTAACAATTCGACATAAAAGTATTGTTATTTATAGATATTCATTACTTGACAATTGCTAATTGTTCATGCATATTCTTTTGATCTATATATGTCCCATATCTTGTCAAATTGTGAAAACGATTGTTCTCCACCTCTGGACAACATTTCTTTTGCTTTGTGTCTAACATCTTTAAAATCCAGTGATCTCAATATATATGTTTTGCTTTATCTCAAATCTTTAGATTGAAAAGTTGTGTTTGTTGATACATTATTTGAAGCTGTCTCTATGCTTTTCATTATTCTCTCTAAATGAAAATATCTTTACAAACTTTAGTGAGCCATTGAGGCAATGATGCTCAAAACCAAGATAAATTAAGTTTTTAGTAACTTATCTTGTTGGTATCAAAGATTTGCTTTAACAAGGCATTAGGGGAAGGAGGACACCCCCCCTTAAACAAAAAGGATCTGCCCCATATCTATCTATCTATCTATATCTTTTTCTTGTGATGGAATCTAGGGTCTACTCATAGGGAATAGGATTTTGGGGACTAAACTAGGAAGAGTTTGGAGGCTTCAAAACCAACAATATGCTAATGTCTGGTTCTTTCTGGTGTTGCTCCAATGCCCTCTGGAAATAAACAATAATGTCCTTGATGGCAATCAAAGCAACATCTTCTGCGGATTTGTCTTGCTGATAAATAATGGTCCATCCATGTTTAACCAGTCTGCACAAGACAAAATGTTTCTGCATCGATCTGAGGCAGCTTTGTGGATGAGTTCAATTTTCATGTCAATGTAAATATTTCAAGATGTTGTTATGTAGTAGTACAAAAGTTACCATTGTGGTGTTTGGGGTGAAATTTAATCGATAATCGACGTCACTCGGATAGTCGGATGGTTAAGAGTCTCTAGTAGTGTACGTAAATACAGCTAGGTTTTCCAACTTACTTAGGAGAAATGATTATATCGTAAAGAATCATGTCGAGTAAGCTAGGTTGTCTCTCCACTCAAACCACTCTCGATTATTTCATACTGTACGTTACCACCGTAAACATACAAGGGCAACTGGGCAAGAACCCTATGTATAATTGTATCTCAAGCTCTCATGATTACGTACTTGAGTAAAAGAAATGCTGCATGATTGGTTTGATCAAAACGTTTTCAATGTATTGATCAATAAACCAGGGACAATATATAGTAGAAACAGATGGATACAAATAGATAGTACTGGCATGCACAACCAAGTACAGACCAGAATGCGCTGAGCAATCCAGGCTTCGATCATCACATAAGATTTGCAAGCTTCCTACCATGTTCATCCAAGTGATTGAACTATTGGAGAGCATCAATGCCCCATGACAAGTGTTCATCAAGGGACTAGTACTACAGTACTAGCTGTCCTGCCAATAAGTCGTCGACCATTCCATAATTTACATGCATAAAGCCACATCCAATAATTTAAACAAAAATCTGAAAATACGTAGAATAGGAAAAGTTATTATTATTTTTTTTTAATTGAAAGTCCAACACTTTTATTCAGTAGGCAGTATAAAGATTACACACCCATGAGGGCCGACCAATAAGAGTTATCCCTTATGACACACCAACTTAAGAACTAGGCTAATATAATCACGAATACACCCATCTTTATCGGGGCACTGAAGCACAAAAACCAGTACTTAGGGTATTTAGAAGCGAGAATTAAATTGAAACAACCAAATACCCCAAGACACCGTGACCAGATTCAAAAAACTAGTCCAAACTAGCGATAAGAGAAGAAAACTCCTCCCTCACTTGTTTGACTATCCCCAAGATAACCATATTATGGGCCATAAAGACCTAATCCAACCAAATCCACCCCAGAGTGAAAGCCCAAAATAAGCCGGGCCTAAACTCGGCACCAAACCCTAGCCCAAAAATAATGTTCAGAGTCACCGCCATCAGTTCGGCGCCTACCACCGCCGGCATGTCGATCACCCATTTCTGCTCCTAAAGCTGCATATACTCCAACCCACTCACCACAGCCACCAACACACCAAACACTGTCGTCAAATCACTGTCGGCCACAACCAAATCACCAAGATCTATCTGATCCAAAATCTCAAGAAGACCCAGCTTCAGTCTCTTCGGATACCAGTTCAAGATCTACCTTCATCGACGTCGCCTGCCATGAAGAAGAAAAAAAATGAAATACCAGTTCGCTGTCTTCTTCTCCCTCACATGTCAACGTCAGTTGAGCCCAGGAACCTAGCTTCAACCATGGTCGCATCCGCCCATCGGCGCCGCATTGAAATGGATTGGAAAAGAAAGATCTACCTCGTCGATTTCCATTGACAGCATAGCCACCCTTCCCAGTCCAATGTTTACAGCCAAGAGGCCGTTGATTTGTCGAAACACCGCCGTCGTCGAAAGATGCTGTCTGCGTTCGTAGGTTTTCTCCAAAGAGAGAGCGAGATAGCATGTCTTCTGAGATGCTAAACCCCAATATTGGATTCCAATTGTAGCCATCATCACCTAAGCCTCTGCCGCCGTTGCCGCTGTCCCACAGCCCTTCGCCCCCAACAAAGAAAGAGAGGGCGGCTAGGTTTAGGGAGAGAGAGAGAACGCGAGCCATTCTAGCAAAAGTTATTAGAAACTCTTAAATTATTAACAGAAAATTATTCCTCGATCAAAATTATCTCTTGATTTTTGTGTTCTATGTAATTTAACTACTTTCGGCTAGTAGAACAATCGGTCAATTTGGATTTTCAACTTCGATCACCATGAGTCCATGAACACCTTGATTTTTCTTGTTTTGGCAACGAATAGTCGTCGGCAAAAGTACTTCATTAGTGGGCCTTGGGTTTTCTGTGCAGCGGCCCAACAATGATAAGGTTAAATCGCCACAATTTGGCGCGAAGCCACACAACCGTCTTCTGCTGCCTCCACCATGACCTCAGTGCCGGAGTTGATCGATCTCTTCGCCCGGCTCGCCTCCCACTTAAACGACACGTCGTTGCCTCATCACACTACCCAACTACCACAAGCCGAAGCTTCTCTGGACCTCTCCATTTCCAATCTTAACCAATCCCTAAACCCCGGCGGCGATTCTAGGGTTAGGGTTTTGGACACGGTCCTATCTCTGATGTGCTTCAAAGCCCCCCAGGTCAGATTTCTCAAATTCTTGATCTTGATTAACTGAAATTGTTCGATTTAGGGTTCTTAACTGTGAAATTTTAACTTAGGTTTTTGAATCGGTAATTGAGTTTTCGGTGAAGACAATTGTTACTGTTTTGTTGTCTTCGATTCGATGTGAAGTTTTTCGGAGACCGAAAGATGAAATCTTGATGATTGGGAGCTCGATTACTCACCGAGATTGCGGTAATTTGATCGAATCGTGTTGTGAGATTGTTGAGAAATTGGAGGGACATGGTGGGTATATACACTCTAATACTAGCTCACATTTTAAGTTCAAATCGGTATTCAAAATTGCATCTTTTAGAAGTTCTAAGATAGTTTAGTTTCGATTTGTTTGAAGGTAAGCTTTTGGAGTCTTTACTGTGCGCCATTGTGAGAGTTGCAAGTTCGGTATCTCTGTACCGGCAGCTGTCCATGCCCGTTTGTGATGTGAAATCTGTGGATGCGAGGAATAGCTTGATTTCAAAGCTGCTGTGTCAACTGCCTAGAGCAACATTGGTTGATAACAATCAAATATCTCTCAGGTACTTGGAAATGGGTTTTGGGTGGTTTGTGAACTTCTGCAGCGTTCTTTTGTGGTCTTGTTGTGACGAATTTGGGAGTTTTTATGTCTGCAGATTGCTGGTCTGGTATCTTGATCCCCTGGTTTTGAAGAGCGATGTTTCAAACATCTTGCGGGAGTCCATGAGGAGGCCATTCCTTTGTTTGAGTAAGGAGTTTCATGAGAGTACTGAGTGGCGCTCTGTGATCATATCCTTGGTACTTTCACCTATTATGTTTGTTGAGGCCAGAGCTTTGTTGCACAGATGGTTTCTAGTCACGTGAGTACATTTCTCATTGACAAGGATGTTTAAGTTCTCTCTATTAGTATTTGTTGGTTCATCATTTCTCGTGCTTGAAGAAGTTAAAGTTGTTTGCAAATTGATTCGTAGTGCAAGATTCTGATCTAATTTGATATGGTTTGTTGACTTACTTTTGTGTCAGGGGTTTAGCTTCTGTGCTTGAGCTTCTAATTCAATTGGTCTTAGTGACGTTAGATGTGATTTCGAGACCCGTGTTCTGGGACATGTCAGCAGAATTAGGAGGGAAGTTACCGTTTTCTAATGCTTATTTTCCCTACAACCACCAGTTGTTAAGGAACTTGTCTGGACCCCTCTCCTATGATGGTTTCCTACGACTAGTGCATGAGACAAGTGAACAAGTTCCTTCTGCCGAGACTCAACTTTATTCATCTATTAAGTCACCTATACTGAGGGTTGCGACAGTCGATCACAAGTCTATCTGGTAATTTCTTACCGCATCATTCCATGTGAAAAGAAAAATGTCATGTGCACCATCTCAGTCTCCTAAATGAAAGACTGATCCACAAAATGTTGCATGGTAGGTCCCTGGCTATCAACTTCCCAGATTGGTTCTACTTTGCTTCTACATTGCTGTTCTCAGAGGAAGGTTCTCACGACAATTGTCATACAGTATGCTTATTGGCGGCATCCAAAGTTGGGAAAACACATTATGAAGAACTACCTTCCATTGCTGCAGCAAGGTACATTGCTTGGCTTTTGAGTCCTGTTAGTAAGTCTCACCAGGATAGGCTGGCTGACTGTTTGATTAAACATTCAGAGTCCCCGGCTTTCAAACAGTCACATGACAAAGAAACATTCTACAAGAAGAAACTTAAGAAACTCAAACTCAGTGAAGAGGACCGTACTTCCACAAGAGAGTATTATGATCAAAGCATTGCAGTCTGGCTCAATGGATTCAATAAAATATGCACTATGTATTGCAGTGAAACTGTTAACAATAACACATCATCTGAAAGAAAACCATCTGGTGGTCATAGTCTGCAGAAAAATGTCATGTTCCGGAGAATCCCACTAGGTATCTTGCTTTGTTGCCACAGTCATCTCAATGAAGATGGATTAGAACTGCTGTTGCATTATGCCACCACGGGTAGAATTTTTCAGTCAAGGGAAACTACGACTCACAGATTGAAGCATGTACAACGGATCTCCAGAGGGAATAAGAACCCAATTACATTGATTAATGAATGTAATGAAAAAGAGGTTGTAGCAGGTGCCTGTCTTGTTTTCAGCTTAACTGATATTGTTGAAAGTATGTGCGCTTCACTGTTTGAGAGTGAAGAGGCTAGCATAGACTTCATTTGCCGGGTGAAAATGCAGGTGGGCAAATACTTGATTAAATGCATCAACAGGTTCATTCAACTCAAAGTTGATGATGAGGATGTGGTGGTGATGGATCTCTGCAATAGATTGGAGCAGTGGAGGCATCAAGGACGAGTAGTACCAGAGCTCCAGAAAGATGTTGATAATGTCATTCAAGTCTTAAATGAGAGATTTGGTTTTTTTGTTTCATGAATGTGAAGAAACATTATTGCATTAGTTTTAGGATTTCGTTCGAATTTTGTGCAAATGATCTTGACAGTAAACTGTATCATATTATTGCATAATTATTGTAATCTGTAGTTTGTACATAACCAAACAAGGCATTATTGACGTCTACAATTGCAATCTCAAATGGTTGGAGCCTGCTATGTTATGGAGGGTCTGCCCTAAACTTCCATAGCTTCGTGCTACCAAGGAAATCTTAGTTGGATCACCACCCCATTCTTCAAACACTACCAACAAATTTTCATTCTGGTTCAACCACGATCGCGGAACATGGTACCTGAAAAGAACATCTCTACTATGATAACAATGGTTCATAAAACAAAGAACAAAGGCATAACGTTAAGTGGTTCCCTTTGCTCACCATCTCTGAGATGGCTGGCCACAATTCGTTCGGCATTTGTTTTCGTTGTAAGTTCCAGCATAAGAACAATTTCCACATCTACCATGTGCTATGTATCCAGGCCAGTGGCGTCCGATGCTCTGACCATTGATCCATACTTGACCTTTTCCCATGCCAATCATATCTAAAGCTAAAGGAGCATTGCCCGCTGGTGCCTGAAATATAGACTGGCAATATCACAGCACAAATTAGCATCTTGCTTTTGATTAAACCCTTTATAGTATCATGGATTTGCAATGAAGTTAACTTACCTTGTACCATGTAAGGGGTTGCTTTTGAGCCAATGATGGTCCTTCTACCCATTCAACAGAAGAACTCCCCTTGACAGTATGGAGGCTTAAAGCTTCACCTTTCATACCAATCTGCTCATAAATTACATACCAACAATTCTAAATTTGGTTTCTTTCTTAGGAGAAAAGAGAATAAAAAGTGGAGGAGAAATGGTGAAAGATAACAGACCTTGTAGGTCCATTTCCACCGTGACATGTCCCATGTTCCTGAGTTAAGACCCTTCAATGTGACCGGCCCCAGAACTCCGGCATTCCAAGTCTCAAAGTGCAAACCAACATTCTGCATGTTGTACAACAAAAAACGCATTCATGTCAATTTCCATCTCTAAATGTTTCGGTATACTATATTCATTAGAGAATGAGGAAACTAACCGGCAGACCAACGGCAAGGCTTAGTAAAGCAAGCTTGTTGATGCCAGCTCTGAGCTTCACAGTGTCATTAAATCTTAATTTAGGGAATGCCAATCCCGCATAAACAGTTCCTGCAATTAAGCATACTTTAGTTAAAACTTAACACAACTACATGGATAACATAGACTGTCATTCTATTTCATCCACCTGATAGTTGACCATTGATGAAAACATGCAAGGCATGTCCAGCTGAATCAATAGTAAGAAGAGGATAAGATCCAGTCTTTAGAAATTCTTCATCAGAACCTATTGTGATACTGCGTAACAGAAACTTAAATAATTCATCAACAACCCAAAAAAAGAGAAGTGTTAAGTTTTTTTTTTCCCCATAAAAAGGCAATGGCCAAAAACACTTACTCTGTCATGTACCATAAGTAGTCTGTTGCATCCCAGGTGATATTTATTTGCTCATAGAGCCCATCCAACGTAAATGTATTGTCATCAGTAGAAGAGGCAGCATCTTCGATGTACGATTGCCAAGAAAGGGTAGTATCTACTGGTGTCATATACACCGGGGGGCTCTGGCCAACCTTTACAAAGAACAACCTTATGTCAAGTAAATAATAACTGCAGTTTCTAGACTGAAATGGAAACAACTCAAAATCGTCAAACATAATGAACTACATCTCTTCCTCACCACTCCAGTGTTGAAAACTTCAGTTTTGCAGTCCGGAAGAATGCTTATAGACCAGGGTGGCAGCTTGTATTGCCTATTACCAAAGCTCACTCTTGATGAGTATTTTATGTCGTAATTTGCAAGAAATGCAGCACACCCAGAACTTGAATTGAATACATGAGCCTGCACCATTCATCACTGGCATTCAGAATCATAGTAAATTTCAAAGAAGCAAAACTTTGTAAGATGTAGTAATTGTCTAGGTTTTCTGCAAAACCTCACATCTCGACTCTTTCCAAGTGATGTTACTGCAGGATCAGTAGCCACTAAAGCTGCCTCGGCTAATTTGATGGCTTTGTGCAGATATTTCATATGACTCCACTTTGGTTCCCTTGGTAGTCCTGAAATATATATGCTAATGTCAATCAATAACATGTTTTCCACTATTCATTTCATATTTGATTGCAACAGACTCTCTCTTAAGTTTCGTAAGTTAAGGATCAAATTTATAAAGTAAGAATAATGAACCTAACATATTATAACAACCACGAATATGATAGGATGCTAATGATATCTACATACCATATTCATCTAGAGGGGCATCATAGTCATAGCTAGTTGCAACGAAAAGGCCAGACGTTCGGTCAAAATTAGTTCCTCCATGATACTGGAAAATGGGAAGAGAAGATGATAATCGGAAAACGTACTATGAAAAATCACAAACAAAAGAACAATTTGGATATATAAAGAATGATAACTAACCATGTAATAGTTAGCAAAAGAACCACCATTTTGTATGAACCTTGCAACTGAAAATGCCAAGTCTTGTGCAGGTCTAGTAGGAACTGCCCCACCAAATTCTGTGTACCTGTTAATTTTATCAAAAACCAGAGTTGGTAAGGATTGAAGAAAATACAAGAACGTAAATGAATTTTTGGGTTGTTCAAACAAGTTTGTCTACCTTACCAGCCAGTCCAGACTTCAGTCCACATTTTGGGTTTATACTTCTTGTTTGGAGTGAAGTTTTCACAGTAAAAACCATTGCAAGTATCGATCTGTCACATATTAAACGGTAAAGTTTTAATATTAAGAATAGGTCCTGAAGCTTTGTTTTCTGTAATGGATACAACATTCATCCAGTCACTCATAAAACCAACCTAATAAACTGACTTCTAAAGTTTAAACTTCAGAAAAGAATGTGATAAGACAATGTAGAAAAATGTTGAAAAAAAAAAGTGCAGAATAGCTTACAATTGGGTCGGGAGCATCCTCTTGCTTGCACATTATCCATGGGACTCCAGTGTCAAGACCAAGAGCCATTTGCGCTGTCCAATTGGTATATGCTTTACCAGGGGAACCGATTGACCACTCCACCGGTCCATACTCATTTTCTATTTGAGACAGAATAATGGGACCTCCTTGAGTTTGGAACAGCCCTTCTGCCTTCATCATACCAACAATCTTCTCAGTAAATGTTTTCATTGCTGCCTTGAAAGGCTCATTGTCTGTTCTAAACTCCATTCCAGGAACAAATTTGAGCCAAGCAGGGAACCCCCCAAAGTTCCATTCAGCACAAACATAAGGACCAATCCGGAGATTCACATATAGCCCTGCTTGTTTTACCAGCTTGATGAACTTAACCAAATCATATCTATCCTCAAAATAATACTTTCCTGGAGAAGGCTCGTGCCCGTTCCAAAACACATAGGTTTGTATAACATCTAAGGCTCCATCTTTAGCCTTCTGGATTAAATCTGGCCACATCTGCAACGAGACGTGTAATGACAATTATTAGTAATTAGCATGCAATACCTTCAATATTGCAAGTTCAAAAGAGTTAAAGAAACCAGTAAATACAAATCACATGGCATTATTAGTACCCCAGGTGTGCTTCTGGGATAGTGAATGGAACCAGACATGAGAATTCTCTTCTGTCCATCAACTATTATAGCTCTGTGGTCATAACTCACAGAAGCTGTAGCAGAAGATGGCCATAAACACAGAAATAATAGCAGGAACATGGTGGCATTGGCCCTCAACTTGTTGCAGTTCCACATTGACTGCGCTAAATCCATGGACAAATAAGATTATGATATACAAAAACTCTCGACCTTGAATACGAAATGCATTCAACTCTCGAGAGAAAACAAAGCAACTGAAAACAAATTATTCAGAAAATGAGGTTCTTAAGCAAATTTATAGTGCTCTTTTTCACCTCCTGTTTCCAGGATCAAATAGGAAGGCTTAGAAAGCAAGTAATAACCGTCAGCCAAAACAATAACTTATCCAAGCAGTTAGTTACTTAGTTACTTTCCTGATTAAAACCACAGGCTGTATAAACCAAAATGCTGAACTCTTTGAAGTTCTAGCTTACTTTCTATATCACAATGGCAACCCCTATCAAAAGTAAGTAAACTTGGTGCCTTGGTGAAGGCATGTGGTATTTTATTGCGTGAAGCATTTCACAGGCTTAAAAGAGAATGGAAAACCTCACAAGCGTAACGGTTCTACAAATATTGGCCTAAATGGGGTGCCTTCCACTCCTTGTACTCATCTTTCTTTCACAAAATTTTCCAAAAGTAACAAGCAATTTTCTGAAAAAAATCTTTAGTGTTATTATAACGTGAAGACATGACAGTCACAGAAAATGACCGGATGACATGAAATATTGTATTGTAGGATTTTCCGATGTAAGAATGCATATACTCTTTACTCTTCAGGTTAGAGAAGATGAAAATAACTTAGTTGGAAATGACTCTGTGGTCGCAAAAACTGTTTGCCTACATGGGTGCCACATCAGCACCACGTAGACAAACACTAAAAATTCATAGCTATAAAAAATGCAGCTGGCCGTGATAACAAGAAGTGCAGAATGTAGGAACCGAAATTTTCAGACATTGATGTTCTCAGACCAAACATACAAGGAAGAACTAGAATGAATGTTAATCCGTAAGTTCAAAATAAAAAAGAGTGTACTTTTTTCAGCTGAAGTTGTCATAGGGATCACCATGGGCCGGCCGGTTCAGATAAGAGGCCGGGAATTGGATGGCGGACAGTGGTTGTGATGGTGTCGAAGGCGTTTGAGGTCATTCTGGATTATGAGGCAGAAACAAAATGGGTGTTCTTTGGGTTTGGGGGAGTAGATGAGTATTCCAATCACGGGCTTTGATTCGTCATATCAAGTTGTCAAATTTCAACTGCCAAAGAATCTGTCTTTAATAAATAAATAAATAAAAGTTGATTGATAACTGGAAACTGAACACGGGTTTCTGGTTTTGATTTTGGTGGGATCAGAATTTTTATCTTTTAGGTGAGAGCGATTAAAGTTCTGTATCTTCTGCAGCAATTGAAGTCCAAATGCAAATCTAGTTGGGCGTTAAGAGGAAAGGCAAGGCGAAGAACAATAACTAATGTGTTCAAGAACAGATTAATTCCTGCAACAGAAGAAAGTTGAGCATTAAGGCCATGTTTATTTCATGGAATGATTGGGAAAGGAAATGAAAGTGTTTGGGAGTCAAATGAAAAAAGATGGAAAGAAAAATAGTTTCTGTGACATTGAAAAATAGGTGGGAAAGTGGTTTCATCCACACACCCCATAGAATTACTTTTCCTTCTATTTGTCTATAATGATTACAAACTTTTGGACCAAATTAGCTTTACAATTATTAGTTTTATGAGGGTGTTATGGGAAAAGTTTATAGGAATTTTGTTTGCATTCCTTGATCTTTCCAAACACAAAAAAATAAATTTATGGGAATTAAAATTTTCCATGTCCATGAAAATAGCAAAGAATTCATTTATGCTTCCTTCCATTCCGTGAACTAAACGAGGCCTAAGAGGAATGACAAGAGAAAGAAGAGTAGCTAGTGTGTATGGTAACATCATGTCTGTATACTTGCATAGTCATAGAAGGATTGTTCAATTTGTCATAGAAGGTTTGTAAAGATAACACATGCAGCATGCAAAACACAAAATGATCCCAAGGATACACTCAAGAACCACAAAAAGTCCTTGACAGATAGCTATGTTTCTTTTCTTTATAACTGTATCTATCAGATAATCAAAGAAATGGTGACTGAAAATGAATTCAATGCCTTCATTCTGTTTTCTGCCTACCATTTCACATAAGGCTCTGCACTTTTCTTTGATAATCATTTTTTCTTTTTGGTATTTAATTTTTTTTTATATATTCAGGCCCAGCTGCATTGTGAAATGTGGCATACTAGTTGAATGTTACACTATTGCATCACAGGTCTAGCTTCTGGGATTGAGCTTCTACTTCAGTTAAATTGATGAAGATAACATTCTGCTAGTGTGTGCCAAGAAATCACTGTGACAAATTATTTAGCCCCTTTCAAATACAAGTATACAGCCCAGCAAATCTTCCTGTTATATGACTTATATCTTACACCCCAAGTAACTTGGACTCAGGAAGAGGATTAGATGGATTCAATACACAACTACACAAGGTAGTGCAATGAGCATTGATCTGAAGCAAAACCTATGTTGTTCTTGTTCTGCATAAGATGAATTGTAACAGAGAATCCTGCTTATTGTTGCTGTGGTTTCCCTCTTTGTATCAAAAACCAAAGTAATAGTACTTGTAACTTTGTAAGGAAGACGAGTTTGTTAACTCTATCAGATACCATGATATGAAGGTCTTTAGCTTTTGTTAAAAAATGTCATTCAAAAGTAAACTCTATTAATTTCTCAATTTATTCTTACAAGCAAAAAGAACTTGCTTTGCTCTTCCACACTTTTTTACAGATACGGAAAATGCTTGCGCATATCTAAGGAATACATACTTTGCATGTAGACCTAGTATACAATACCTATGTGGCTATGTATATAACCAAACATTTTCACTATTTACAATTGGCTACGGTTGTAAAGGCCTATATGTATTGAAGCCGAATTAATATGAGACTTCATTATTGTTGTAATTTTCAAATCTGCTGCATCTTCTCCAGAAACTTCACAAACTCAACTTCTTGCTACCAAAGCAATCTTAGACGGATCACCACCCCATTCTTCAAACACAACCAATAAATTCCCACTTGGCTTCAACCACGAGCGCGGAACATGGTACCTGAAAACAACACAGCTCCAGCATCATCATTCTGATTCACAAAACAGTGGCATTGAAATGAAAATGAACTTTACTTACCATCTCTGAGAGGGCTGGCCGCAATTTGTTCGGCATTTGTTTTCAGTATAAGTTCCGGCATAATAACAAGCACCACAACTCCCGTGTGCTATATATGCCGGCCAATGGCGTCCGATGCTCTGACCATTAATCCACATTTGACCCTTTCCCATGCTACCCATATCTAAAGCTAATGGTGCATTTCCTGGTGGTGTATTTAAAATAGCCTTGTACCATGTAAGGGGTCGATTTTGAGCCAATAGTGATCCTTGTACCCATTCAACAGAAGAACTTCCACTAACAGTATGGAGGCTCATATCTTCACCTCTCATACCAATCTGCTCAACAAAGTTACGAAGTCTTAGCTTCTATTCCTACTAATGGGGTTAAAAAGGGAAGCTTTGCTGGTGAAGAAAGTGAAACAGAATAACGAAAGTACAAAGTACCTTGTAGGTCCATTGCCATCGTGACATATCCCATGTTCCCGAATTCACTCCTGACAATGTTACTGGCCCGAGAACTCCAGCATTCCATGTCTCAAAGTGCAGACCAACATTCTGTTTTGCATATGTATCAGCTTCTATATCTAGAGTTAATAAAAATCACACTCACGATAGAAAATAGAGGGAACTAACCGGCAGACCAACAGAAGAGCTAAGTAAAGCAAGCTTGTTAATGCCAGCTCTCAGCTTCACACCCTGATTAAATTCTAACTTGGGGGATGCCAATGATCCATAAGCAGATCCTGCAGTAAAGGTAGATAAATTGTTAATCTTCAGCTGATTTGCAGGAGTGCTTCCATAAGCAGATCCTTTTTCAAACTTTCACTTACCTGCTAGTTGACCATTGATGAAAACATGCAAGGCATGCCCAGCTGAATCGACTTTGAGAGTGGGGTACTTTCCAGTTCTTAAAAATTGTTCATTAGGACCTATTGTGATACTGAGAAACAGAAATTGCAATGAGTAACTTGGAAAAAGCAAATAACATGAAGAAAGACTAGAAAAGATTGTAAAGTACTTACTCTGTCATGTACCACAAGTAGTCTGTAGCATCCCAAGTGACACTTATTTGTTCACGAAGTCCGACTGATGTAAATGCACTGTCATCAGCAGAAGTGGCAATATCTTCAATGTAAGCTTGCCAAGAAAGGTGAGCTACTGGTGTCATTTTGGTTGGAGGGCTCTGGCCAACCTGTAAACGAGAACTCTCTGTCAATAATACATAATAGGAATGTCCAACAAATATGCAATGCAAGGACTAGAAAACTTTTGAGTAAGAAAATAGAAAGTGAATTTCATAGACTGAGGAAAGGAATAATTCTATATATCTCCTCACCCTTGCAGTATTGAATACTTCAGTTTTGCAATCAGGAAGAATGCTTATGGACCAAGGTGGCAGGTTATATTGCTTATTCCAAAATGTCACTTTCACGGAGTATTTTGTGTCATAATTTGCGAGGAATGCGGCACAACCAGATCTTGACTGGTATACATGAGCCTACAAGTATTTAATTACCACTATGAGAATCACAGTAAAAAAAAGCGTAACTTAACAGTGTTTCTAGCACAGTAATTCTATTATGGCATTGTACAATAGTTCGACTCTGAAAACCCTTACCTCTTGATTATTTCCAAGTTTTGACACTGCAGCATCAGTAGCTATCAAAGCCGGCTCAGCTAATTTGATGGCTTTGTGCAGATATTTCAAATGGCTATATTTTGGTTCCCTTGGTAGTCCTGGAATATATAGGCGTAAGCATATGTTAGTTAGGAAACGTTAAATGTGTAAGTAAAGGGTTTTGGGTCAAATTTACAAGAACCTAGTTAAGATACTAATCCATTTGCATACCATATTCATCTAGAGGTGCATCATAGTCATAGCTAGTTGCAATGAAGGGACCGCCAGCAGTTCGGCCAAAATTCGTTCCTCCATGGTACTGTAACAAAATCGGAGTAAAAGACGGTGAAAAATCAGATATATATACCAACATCAATAAAGATAAACTTAGCTTGAAAATATAGAAGGAGAATTAAGTACCATGTAGTAGTTGGCAAAAGAACCACCATTTTGTATAAACCTTGCAACTGAAAATGCCAAGTCCTGGGCAGGTCTAGTAGGAACTGCCCCACCAAATTCTGTATACCTGTAAAGTTCACACAAAGAGTCCGCATTAGAAAGATTTGAAGAACAATACAAGAAATAGTACCCACAGGCCACAGCAATCAATTCTAGATTTCTGTGAAGAAGCAACATGTGAGACTTACCATCCAGTCCAGACTTCTGTCCACATTTTGGGCTTATAGTTCTTGTTTGGAGTGAAGTTTTCACAGTAGAAGCCATTGCAAGTATCGATCTGCCACATAATAGATTATAAGTTGTCAGAGATAAGGATAGGGATACCTTGAGTCTTCCTTTCTTGTAGGGGGTACAATCTAAAAGCTTTTGTTTATTGTTAATAATGGATAAATAATTGGACAGTACAGATTCAGTTGTTGACTAAACCAACCCAAATAAATGGACTTTCAACGTCTCCAGCTTTAGCACAATGAGTCTGTACATATAATGCGGGTAAAGATGTTCGATGAACTGTCTCAAAGAAACTATAACAATCGCAAACCAAGCCAGTGTGGGGAGTTCGACATCTAAACCAATTCATAATAAACTATAGACTGTGGACAAGCACAGCCATCTCCATTTTATGCTGTTTAAGACACCCCAACAAGAAAATAGGGCCACCATAAATGAAAGACAGATATGCAATTCCTGTGAGAAAATGACTTGAAAACGTCAAAAAGAATGTGCAGAAATAGCTTACTATTGGATCAGGGGCATCTTCTTGCTTGCACATAACCCATGGAACCCCAGTGTTGAGACCCACAGCCATTTTAGCTGCCCACTGAGTATAAGATTTACCAGGTGCACCAATTTCCCACTCTACCGGTCCAAATTCATTTTCAATCTGCCAAAACCAAGTTGAAGAAAAAAAATACAATATAAGTAACTTTCCCCATTGACTGCCTAATACCATAATTTCCTCAACAGAAAAAAAACAAAAGGAAGAAAAAAATACACTTAAAAAATAGAGAAATTGACACAATTGTAGAAATATGGCAAAGACTAAGTTGAGCAAGTTTTCTCACCTGTGACAGAATTATAGGACCCCCCTGAGTTTGGAACAGTCTTTCTGCTTTCATCATATACACAATTTTCTGCGTAAATTTTTCCATTGCTGCCTGGAAAACAGTTGGCAGAATCAAAAGTTAGCTAATTCTTTTTCTAAATACAATAAGATAGAAGCATTATTTGTGATGAAAGATGTTTTGTGCCAAACCATGAAAGGACGATTGTCTGTTCTGAAAGCAATTCCGGGAACATACTTTAACCAAACAGGGAATCCTCTGTATCAGAAAACAGAGCAAAAACAGAGTCATGAATACGGCCATATTTACAAAGCAAAGAGTCAATCTTTGAGAATATATGATTGCTTAATATATTTACCCAAAGTTCCATTCTGCACAAATATAGGGACCAATCCGGAGATGAACATAAAGGCCATGTTGCTGTGCCAGCTTGATGAACTTGACCAGATCATATCTATCCTCAAAATAATACTGAAATTTTGAAACACAAATAAAGCTGCTCATGAGTATAATAGATTAAAAGCATAAAGCATAGATATGAAAGCAGAAAATTAGAATGCTTTACAATATTACTTTTCCTGGGCTTGGTTCATGGCCGTTCCAGAACACATAGGTCTGTATCACATCCAAGCCTCCATCTTTGGCCTTCTGAATCAAATCCGGCCACATCTGTACAACCCAGAACAAAAATTAAGCTTTAAAAAACTGATAAAAATTTGAAATACTTTGAAGAAAGAACCCAATTTAGATATGAACTGCATTGGTAGAACTGTACCTCAGGTGTGCTTCTAGGGTAGTGAATAGACCCAGAAATGAGAATCCTTCTCTGTCCATTGACTATAATAGCTCTGTGATCATAACCAACAGAGGCCAAAGCAGAAGAGAGCCATGAAACCAGAAACAGTAGGAAGAACATGTTGGTCTTCACCCTCAACATGTTAGAGTTCCACATTGTTTGAGAAAATCTAATGGTAGATGTCTCAAAGCAATGAACTTTGAATTTGTTTTTTCTCACTTTGGGACTTGAATACTGTATATATGGGGATTTGGGTTTGGTTTTTGAACACACACGCTTTGCTTTGATGCTTTTGATATTTTAAAAAAGGGATGAATGGCAGAGTTGAAGTGTATGGATTTGATGGGGTGGGAGAATTTGAGAGAGAGAGAGAGTTTGGTTTGGTGTAGTTTAGTTGCTGAGAGAAGGAGTAGCTCCGCAACTGCTTTATAGAGAAGTGTGTGTATGTATGCAACGGAAAGGACCCACTTCTCGTTTTGGGGTGGCAATCTTCATAAACTAAAAGAAAAGAAATATGCTAATGCAGATTTACACTTAAATTTCAAATTGAGGTTTCTACAGTAGTGTAGATACTTTTCTTCAGAAATTACCAAAGAGATAATCATGTCAAATACCAAATGATAAATTACAAGGAACCATATAACAGAAATAAAGGAATTGGTTGTCCTAGTTCACCAAACCAGAGGAGGACAAAGAACTGAAGGAAGTTCTACCTGTACTGAAATGTTGATTTTCCCATTTTTGATTTATTACTTGACAGTATTAATTTCCACTAACATCGGCATAATTTAATTGTTGATGAAAGTCGTAAGAATAGGTCTCTAATTTAAACTTATACGTGGTTGCTCGTACTGATAACGGGAGTGTATTGGTGCCTTTAACAACTCAGCAAAATTAAATGTGGACATGAAACTATCTTCTCATTGCAGAGTTCGACAAAATTCTTAACATTTTAAATGGAGAGTTTATCCGGGTATGAATGTTATTAAATATACCAAAACTCGAAAGTGATTGAAAGGTGCTTCAACAACTCAACTAAAGATGGACATATAGTTAATTATCCTTACATTGCAGTGTAAGTCAGAGCTGTAAGAATTGAGATTTTATTCAAGTACATTTGATCAACATATATAATCTCGAAAGCGATTGAAAGTCTTTCATTTTAAACGTCAAAAGTGTCATAATTCTAGAGAGAAATTTATAACTTATACAATAGAGGACTTCAATTCCTAGACCAAATAGGAACGCTAAAGAGCAAACACTCTTGTAGGTTGTGTTGCGTACACTAATTTCCTAGCTACTTCAAAATTTTAACCAAAGGCTAGCTAGCAAAAGCCATGATACTTGATCACATTTTTTCTCATTTAGAAGCATGTTACCTCTGTCACACGTAACTAGACCTTGGTACATAAGTGGTAGCAGTCTACTATCAAGGACCTTTACTCTTTGGTGTTTTAAGACAACGATTGATCTGATTAATGGGGTAACAAAGAAAAAGAGTGACCAATTTGGTTGCCTCTCTTTTTTGATAGATAATTGTCTGTGTTCATTTCAGTGTTACATGAAGATATTTGTAAAGAAACAATCATGTTATTAACAAGTTCGTTTAATTTAGTTATTTTTCTCATAATGCTTAATAAAGTAATTGAATTATTGCTCTGTTTAATTTAATCAAAGTTTAAGGCATAAAATCATGCAAATGTAATCTTCTTAGGGGAAAAATGACTTATGGATCGAATTGTTGGAGCTTATCCTTTTATCTATAGGGATATCTAGTTGACTAAAAAAGATATAGAAACTAAAATAAATGATTCGGAATTATGGAATTTGAAAATGTATTCCATGCCACTCAAATTGTTAATGATGCGTCAATTTTACTTGACATAAAAGGAAAAAGAGGGGATCCATCAATGGTGAGGTAGGCTTTATAATAAACACATAAGAAAAGAAATCCGATTGTCCATGCCGGCAAGGGAATCTGTTATATTGTTTGTGGACAAGAGGTGGTAGAAAAGAGAGCACCATATATATATATTGTTGCTTGTGAAGAAGCTTATTTAACTCAATTACATAAGAGAGACCCTTTAATTAGAATTTTTTTTTTTTTTTTTTTGTGTTGAAGAAAAGAAAACTTATCTTCTTTTTTATACGAGAAATTTCACAAATTATTGATTTCTGTAATTCATGTGTGCATGAATGTAAATGTAAACGATTTTAAATCATGTATGGTGAGAAACATATACATTATTTCGTTGGTGGCTACAAGAATCAATAGTTTTCATAATTAAACAGCAATGCTGTTTCCTAAACGTTAGAACATCAAATGCATCAAGTTGGTTGGCTTTTGGTCGTGATGTCTATTCTAATGGCAAAATGAAGCAATCGAAAAGAAAAAAGAAAGAAATTATTATGCAAGTTTGATGATAAGGTGACTAGTGACCTACCACTGAGTTATATATAAGTTGAGTGTAGGACAATATATAATCAAGTCTATGATTTTGAATAAAAATAAAACCAATTTCATGCTTAAATTCAAAGTTGTTAATTCTTCTCAATATCTTCCTTGAGCTACCTCGAGATCGGTCCAATTTCAATTATTTCATGGTCATTATTTATATTTCATGCATGTCATTAATTTTAGGATTACAGTATAATGCATCTAATTAACTAATGTGAGACAAGGACTTTATTGATGAACAATCAAGATTAATTATATTTAACGCTTAAGTTTTGATTTTTAGAATATTTGATTCTCATGGTGACACACAGACACAAAACTCAAATTCTAATACATCCATTTTACCCATAAGCACATTGCAATTGCCATTTTGCATGTATTATTGTATATACATGATTTGCATGTTTGTACATCAAGTATCATCTGATAGATAATCAACCAATTATTTTTTTTTAATCAGTTGACATAAATTTATTAATAGAAACTAATATTAAACAGTACAGTATTCCGCTGTCACAACAGCGTCAAAAAAAGAAGGCATTGAAAAATAAAATTTATCCATGTCTAAAGAACAGATATATACGCTGCGAAGCAATACGCAGCTCTATTACTCTGACGGCGAGTGTGAGACACCATCCAAGTACCATGGTTTTGAATTTGATCCCTCATATCGATAGTCAAGCAAATTAAACGGCTCTATTTCACTACTCAACTTCTAGTATGAAGGCTGTGTCAATGACAGGTTCAAGATTTCTTGGAGGCTAATCCTATTGTGAAGGTTATCGATCAAAGACATAGCCGTTGGATTCGACTAAGTATCTTTCCACCATGTTCTTCGTGAAGCGAATTTTGTGGTTATCGCTCTTGTCTCAATTGGTCATGGTCTCTCCTTGCCTCATTGTTGGGATCATTCTACTCCCCATGCCGTGGCAACTACTGTTAATAATAATCTATTTCCTAGCTTCAGAGGATCCTCCTTGTAATAGTGTTTTTTGCATAAAAAAAAACCTTCTAATATGAAGTAATTATCCAAAAAAAAAAACTTATAGTTTGAGGAAGGGTCACCGACTTATCCTTAAGATGTATGATTAAGCTTTTGGCTTGTCTAATTGAAAGTCGAATCTGCTGTGATGGAGGTCATATAACTAGACTCTAAACCCTAATCTCTTTGCTTATTTATTCATGAGACACAATTTGGAGAAGGAATCCACTAGCAAAGAAGACTTGTGTTAAAAAAATGAGGCAGATAAGATATAATTTGCATGAATACTTTACTTGTTATGTTTTAATTACTTTAACCTTTGAAAAGTGATACGCGAAAATAATTTTTATCATTCTCTAACCCCAACTAGAAACCGTGATACATAGATATGCTTCTATTTGTGTCTTTCACTACTTCATGTTTTCCTCGAGATTAAATGAACTTAATCACGATTCATCTTTCACTGTTCATTTAAAGTTGTATCAAAGTTCTTTGCCTGATCATATACAAATCAAAGTTCTGGTGCACTTTTACCTAATAATCGTAAACGTGAAACAGGTTTGGTAACAAAATCCATTAAGAAAAGAAAGATCGGTTCCAAAAGTGGTGAGATGGCTCGGTTATTTCCATGCAACATTTCGTAGCAAAAGGCTAAAACAGGAGGGTCCCGAAGATTCTGATCTTTCATTTGTTGGATTCATACTGCTGCATTTTACCCATTTTGATTTGTTAATTCAGCTAACATGCATTAGTCTTTTATTTGTTTCATTTGTCTCTTGCACTCAACATTTTATGAAACACACGAATCCAAAAGTTGACAATATAAGTGTTTTAATTTATATATAAATATATTATATAGCATGGTGTACGTACGTGTGATGTGATACGGTTTGTACATATATACGTACGCCTAAGAGTTATATAACATTCTCGTACAATTATACAAATCTCGACGTACTTTCAACTAATTTTTGTTTGCTTGAATATAATCTTGTGTTACAGAAAATGCTTGAATATATTTAGGGTATTCTGTAACACAAGGGAGCCGCCTCCTGGATCAGCCAATGCATGATTATATCTCTCTCGCTCCCTCTCGACGTTTGGCTAAGATCGATGATTTAAGTACGTGTAATACAACATCTCCATCGACCATTATTAAGCTAATGAAGATTATGGATAATAACGATTAGAAGAGGATGATGATGTGGTGGTGATTTTGTTTGCCATCCAATCCATCGCTCTCTTCTGCGGGCCTGACTCATCTCTACTGTCCCATGAAATTGAGAACGTCACGTTTGATTTCATTAATAATTGTGATTTCAAACCCTAAAGCAACACCCTAACTATCTCTGATGAGTCTTATCACAGTACCATTAGTGGTTAGTAAATCTTTTCCAAGACCGATCGAAACTGAATCGGCTGCATCGGTGCACTTGAATCTTCATCATCGACATACGAGTAGAAGCCTATATTAAATCTGCCTTTTTCCGGCCAGAGCACAAGTTATCGATGAAGATTTACCACATCAGTTTCCTCCTGCAGATAGATATATAATTCCCCCGGCCGGTTCTTCTAGCTTTTGCCCTTTTCCTTTTGTTGGCCAAAATCCAGTGGCCCTAGCTAGTTGGTATTCGTAGATAGTATCTGGGGACCCTTAATACATGAGACAAAAGCTTCGTGTTGCTATCATGCAGATGATGAAACAATTACTACGACTCTAATTGGAAGATATAGGGCAGCAAATACCAAACGTTTAAGGTTCAACAAACAAAGCTAGCTAGGGAAAGGGAAAGGGAAAGGGAAAGGGTGGCCGGACATTGGCTAATTAATCTGGAAAATTAGGCGCAGCTTATGTTTCTTGTTGTGGATGAGTTCGCCAACGTTGCACGAGGGCCATATTGTTTGGTGATTATCCAAACTTCTGGTCCTGTAGGTCTTGCATGGGCTCCATATTATCTTAATCATCGATTTGCTTGGATGAAGGGAAAAGGAAACCCAGCTGGTGCAAGTGTTTGATGATAAGGTGCTGCTGTCTCAAGCAAGCACTCTCGTTCTCGTTTCCGACCTAAACCCTCTAAGGCTAACCAATATCCAGGGCGACAGCTAAGTTTGATTTGTTGGAACTGGGATTGAAGTATATGTTATATTGTGCAGAAGAACTTGGAAGCAATCAAATACAAATATGAATTAATTAGAGAGGATAATTGCATGGCCTCATCTAGAAGCTCTTTGAATTTTGGTTCTCGGGCAGCCTCAAGCATGCATGCATTTCTTAATTTTCAATTATGGTCAACAAAAGTTTTTAATGAATATTAGATTTTTATATTTTGAATAGCCTAACAATGAATAATAAAAATGACGATGCGTACTTATCAGACTAAATTGTGATGTGTATGAACAATAATAGTCACAATTTCAATTATTCATGACTTGTGAGTCATATATATATGTTGATCGATAAGTATTGTAAAATACACCAACATGTGATGTGTATGATCAGTTGAATGAGCTAGTCATTTAAATCTTAATGCTTATCCCCCTATTATGTATCTTTATAATCTAGTCTGGCCAACCACTACAAGTCTTTTACTATATAAGGAGTCAAAAAAACGTTTCCGTACCTTCTGATCATGACAGTACGTACAATCTAAAAATTTCGATAATAAACAGTCCACAAGTCACGACTTTACAGTACGATGTCTGACTACACTCAATATTAGATTAACAATCGAACAACATAACATGTTACGTATTCGATTGATTTTAACGTTATATTTTTTCATGTACACATATTTTGGTAGGGCATGCTTATCCAGTATACAAAAAGTGCAAGAACATCAACTTTCACGTCCACATCCTTTGGGGCAATATCATTTGAACTTTGGTGCCGCCCATTATTCATTCATGCTATTCCAAATTCAAAAGAGGTTTCCAGCAAGTTTTAATCAACGATATTAAAATGCAATTGGGGCCATATAGAACAGAAAGCCGAAAACGGTTGAATATGGCAAAACGATGTATCCAAATGATATTGACGTACGTCTAGTTCTTTAACAAAGTTATAGCTTGGAAAAGAAAATTATCCATATTGATTTGTTGTTTGACTTGACAACTAAATTATTAATTAAGCATTCTAATTGAAACTTAAACCAACTCCCATCTAATTTCTCTGGTTGGTAGGATGACCAATGATCTTCGCTATTCCTAAATTTCTCAGTTCTTGTTTTCTTGATTAGTTATATGATATCTAACTGCTCAACTTCATTTCCTAATTGACGATGAAAGTTTTTGCAACATTGATTTCTAGTTTAACTACAACCAACTCCTCCTCCATGAGTCTCGAAGTCGATCTATAACTAGTTTCTGCTATCAATTTTGTTGACAAAGTAACTGAAAATTTGTTGCAGCATACCTACTCTTTCCTCAACCAATTTCAAATGTAAAGCTTTCCTTATAGGAGAAGTTGGCTACTTGGCTCAATCGCCCTATGTCATGCCTTTTGTTGGTTAAGTTAATTGGGACCCTGACCACCGTCTTGGCCTGCTGCAATTGGATCAAAACCAACCAACCACCAGAGGAATGGAGTAATGGAAAATACGGGGGTTCAGCACTACACCATTTTTCTTGATACTTGGCCAAACTTACCAGTTCACGTCTCCTTTTGGTGCATGTTGCGTAGACAACTTTGGCTTGTTTGATCAATCGGAAAGAGATCATCGAGAAGGTTTGAACTCTGGTCTCCGGCAGCAGCTCTCTCCATCTGCTATACTATATCTCGAATTTCGATTTCACTTAAATATAAAACCTTATATACATGACAATAACTTAAATTATAAAACAACTAGTCGTTCATGAGTTGAACTTAAAAAATGAAATTTTTATTTACATGATTAGAATATAAAACATCATATAATAAAAGATAGAAAGGAAAAAGATTAACAATGTAACCAAGGCCACTAGGCCAGAAAACAGTTTTTGTTTATCAACAAGTTTATATTAGTTTGCTAGTTCTCCATCACAGGCTAATAACTAAGCAGTGGAATACATCGATCACATACATCATTTTTTCATATATACATGTAGACACTAGAGAGAATAAGCTGTCATTATTTGACACAGAAGTCACACAAAAATCGTATCAATATGGATATGATGCTTTCCTTAACGGAACTATAAATCTTTTTCTTGAAGGGATAAGAAGGAAATAAAGCCTTTTAATTTTGATCCATTCCTCGTCATGCTTCGGATGGAAGAAGAAGAAGAAGAAGAAGAGGAGGAGGAGGAGCTCAGGGAGTTCCTTATCCTGTGTGTTCCATAAGGTGATGAATTTGATTTGACACGTATGATAGGCCTATATACGATGACCCTTTAAACCCTATCCAGCCTTCTTTGTTTAATTATGTATGCCGGCATCACAATCCGTAATCTAAAATTGTAATCCAATCCTTCACAACAGTGAACAACCTTTAAATTTGCAGATATATAAATTTAGAGATCGAGAGAGAGCTAGAGACCCGATGAATTTGGAGCATATGTGTGCAGTGTGAACTTCGGGGCTATGGTTGGTTTTTGTGAGTCGGCACTCAATATATTTACTTAATGAAGGAACTTGGCTGGTCAGCTAAAGCTGACACAAGTCAATGAAAAGAGGTCACGTGGCCTTTTTGGTAAAATAAAAGACATAACAGGGTTGAGTGGGTATTTGTAGGGGTTGAATGAGCATTTGTATTATTATTTAATTTATTTTAAAGACCACATTGGCTTATGTCAGTTGACCAGCCTTGGACAGCCAAGTTCTTTCCTTGTAAATACATGTATAGGGAAATTAGAGGCTCTGAAATTTCATGTTTCTAGTTTGTGTACTTCAATTATCGCAATCGGTGTTGTTTTCGTTCTAATCCCCGCTTTCGTGCTATGTCATTGGCTTATGTCAGCTGACCAGCCTTGGACAGCCAAGTTCTTTCCTTGTAAATACATGTATAGGGAAATTAGAGGCTCTGAAATTTCATGTTTCTAGTTTGTGTACTTCAATTATCGCAATCGGTGTTGTTTTCGTTCTAATCCCCGCTTTCGTGCTATGCTGATAAATGGGCCTTCTATACTAGAATGGGCATTATTCACGGGGCAGGAAAGAGGGCAACCTAGGCCCAGCTTAAGCCTACAAGCCACTAAGCCCATCACAGTCATCAAGTCTCTGGTTCGGGAGGACTATGTTCCGTAATAATTCTAAGGGATTAGAATTGAAAAGAGGAGAGCCCTTCTGTGCAAAGCATATATATACACGATATAGTTAATATTTATAACTTAAAAGATATATATATATATATATATATATAGTGGTTAAAATATATTAATAACTAATAAGATAGCTTAATTATAGCAAGAAGTTTCCTAATAAGATAGCTTAATTATAGCAAGCTTCCCTCAATTTTAATAACCCCGCTCCCCCTCTAAACTAACCAAAAATATTTCGTTGACATTTTAACATTCGGTAAGCTAGCTTTTAATCTTGTGTAATCAATCATAATATCAAATTTGTTTCGTTGACTTTATAAAAACAATTGTCTCCTTTATTTTTCCTTTTAGTATTCCTTAATGAGATCCATAACATTAGCTTGGTGAATTTCAATAAAATGTTTGTTCCTTAAGATTTTATGTTTGTTCTCCTCTTATGGAAAAAAACAAAATTGCTGTTTTAATTTGAACCCCACTGATTGCTAAATCACACTAATTAAGTTGTGTCAGTTTAAGGATATAATCCATTCATTTCAATATTGACTAATTTGCTTTACTTAAAATGGAATTTGTATAATTCAATTATACACAAGAAAATTTCAGTTTCGAATTTAATTGGTTATTACTGTTATTCGTTTCCTTAAATAGTGTTACTGTACGTGCTATATATATAATACTCCCAGAATTGGAAGAAGATCGATCGAATACGCAAATCGAATTTTACATTTACCATCCTAACATTACCATGATTTCCCCTATCTTCTTCGTGGTTTCTCTCATTGTTTCATCTTCCTATGCCTCACACGTCCAAGACTTCTGTGTTGCAGACTACGCAGCTCCCCAAAGCCCTGCAGGCTTCTCATGCAAAGACCCTGCAAAGGTCACCGTAGACGATTTCGTCGTCTCTGGCTTTGGTGTGCCGTCTAACACTTCAAACGTGTTCAAGTTTGGATTTACACCTGCATTTGCATTCAACTTCCCCGGTCTCAATGGCCTCGGAGTTTCCTTGGGCCGCGCAGACGTGGAAGTTGACGGCGTTGTCCCCATCCACTCTCACCCCGGAGCTACCGAACTGGTGGTTGTTGCAGACGGAAGTTCGATCATCGGCGGGTTCATTGCCTCGAACAACAAGGTTTACCAAAAGATCCTGAACAAAGGTGACACCATGGTTCTTCCTCAAGGCTTGTATCACTTCTTTGTCAATCAGGGAAAGACTCCGGCTGTCATATATGCTGCTTTCAGTAGTGAAAGCCCAACCGTGCAGCTTATGGACACAGCACTGTTTAAAAATGATTTCGCTTCTGATATCTTAGCAAAAACTACTTTGCTTGATGTTCCTCAGATTCAGAAACTCAAGAAACTCTTTGGTGGTACTAATTAATATATTTTAATGTAGCAAAGGGCCAAGAATGTAATCTATTAATAATGTTTCAATAGTGTCTTCATCTCTTTTTAATCAGCCTTTGTCCAATTCAAACTAGTTTATTTTCTAAAACTTTGAAGGTTCAGAAAAATGATACGGATTGGGCTTGAGCCTAATAAAACGTTTAATAAATTGAGCCCAATACAACATGACGACCCTCATACATAACCCTAGCTCTATATATGCCCTCCTCCTGGCATGGCCGGATTACAATCCATCATATTCCTTTTTCACAATATGATCAAGAGGAGCAACAGAGGATCGATTAACATGGCTGCTGTTGCCTCCACCAATAGTTCTCGGAACGATCTCGTTTTAAGGGATTCATCAGATCGGAATGGGCAGCCTGTGTTCCTTCAGATGTGATGTTTTTTATTCTATTCCTTCAGATGGATAAATTGTTTGAATCCACTGACCTTGTTCTTTTTTCTGCCGTCTGCAAGGGATGGAATTCTATTTCGAAAGACTACTGTATACATTCTCCACGGCGATCTTGTCTGGTTCTCACGCTCATGAGCATCTTCAGATATCAATTAAAAGAAACGCACACAGAAGGAGCACTGTACAGTGTTTCTGAAGGAAAATTCTACTACAAATTCCAGTTTCCTTGTGCTAATCATCATTATACGATCAAGAGTCATTATTGTGGCGCTGGCCATGGTTTGTTGGCCACAGTGAAGCATAAGCAGATTTCCTACAAATCACGAGAACCCTCAAAATTACATGTAACTCTCTTTAACCCTTTCCATTCAGAAGGCGCATCCATTGCGCTTCCAAATTATTCGTTAGCAAACAAATACACTAAAGAGCAGAAAAGTGGCATTTGAAGGTGGTTTTGTCAGCTGATCCGACTTTGAATCCGGACAGTTACGTGGCGATAGTGTTATGCACCGATAGCTCAATTTCAGAGCTCGCATTCGTCACTGGAGGACGAAAGTCTTGGAGTTTGGTCGACGAAGTTTCTTCTGGGATCTCTTGGTATACTGATGCTATATTTTATAAAGGCCGAGGCTATGCCTTCCGAAGTTCTGAGGTATTTAAATATCGACCATCTCCATCTGAAGTGATTGCATTCGATGTTGAAAGCTTCTCATGGGTTGATGAGCCAGGTGAGCTCCCATGGATAATAAACAGTACTTACACATCCCAATATGGTTGCTTGAATGTTCCAGCATATCTTGTGGAATCAACTAAGGGAGACTTGCTCTGTGTTTGAAGATTCTCTAAACCAGAAAGAAGTAGAGAGTATGATGAGTTGTGGAGGACGGAAAGGTTTATGGTTTGCAAGTTGATATTGGACGAAAGTGGAATTGTTGTTGGCGAAGTTGTGGTAAAAAGTATTGAAGACGATGCAGTGTTCGTAGGTAATAACAGTAAGTCGGTGGCTGTTTTGGCTTCAAAACATCCTGGGTGTCAATCGAATTGTATATACTACACGAGTGATATTGTCATGTGTGGAGTCAAAACACACACCCAGGATGTCGGTATTTTCAATTTGGAAGACAAAACCATCACACAACTTTCCCCTCAAGTTTCTTGGGGTAACTTCTTGCGACACCCACTTTGGATTACACCAACATTTAGTGGACTCGATCCCTTTCCTTTCATCTGAATTGCATCACATTAATTTGTTGAGAGTTTGAATACAGCTATAGCTAGGCACTATACCAAAAAATTTCCAACGATGCAACTGTGCTCATGATCATTTGCAATTGACAGATTTTCTTTTGTTACAACGAAGAGAGAGACAAATGGACACCATACATGATCCTCTTCCAGCCGTTACTTTCGAAAACTGACAAATTTTATTCGCGCATTGCACTTTTTTTTTATACACCTATATATTGTCGATCTTCCGCTCATCCTCCATGCTAATGCACTTACAAATATATAAATTCAGGTGAACTCAAGATCGACATAGAAAAACATATACAAGATTCAAGATTGATGACATTTTGTTTACACTCTTCCATCACTTGGTCAATAGGCCAGGTAGTTACTTCATTAACTCAAATAAACTTTGGATGTATTCAACTAAAACTTGATAACCAACCTTAACGAAACTGTATGTAGTCCATGGACATGACACCAAAACCATGACACACCCACTAAAAACCACAAACCCTTGCTAAAAAGAGGGACTGACGATTAACCTAACCTAAACCAAACCAAAAAACAACTTAAGAAAAAAAAAAAAAAAAAAAGACCTGGGCCAAGAGATCCCAAACCCACCCTAGAGCCCATTGGACGATTATCCTTTATATATGCTTACTTTAACCATCAAACGATTGACATGGTCTCAGATGATTCTGTAAAGTGGGCACCAAGTCTTCCCAGAGAAATTCTGTTTTTGATTCTCGTTAAGGTGTTGGATCCTTTTGACCTATTTCGTTTCGCTGCTGTTTGCAAGGATTGGTATTTTTTTGCAGAAGACTATAATCGTTGGAGGACGTTATTTCCTCCAGTACTGCTCATGATCCCGACCAAATCTGAAGAAGAGTTGACGACAGAACAAAAGGGAAAACTGTACAACGTTTTCGAAGAAAAATTCTACAACAACAACTCCAATGCCTATTCAAACTCGCAAAAATGAATATACTCGGACACAATATTGTGGATGCGGACATGGTTGGCTGGTCAAAATTACTTGTCATGAGTCCTTTCAGGAAAGGAGAAGCCATTCGTCTCCCTTTGTTTAACTGCGCTTGACCCCATATGTTATGAAGGTGATCTTGTCTGCTGATCCGATTTTGAATTTCGACAACTATGCGGTTATAGCATTCGCTAAACATCATGACGTGATTGGAGTCTTTAAAGGAGGACAAACATATTGGAGAGGCAAAAGATTAAGACCGAAAAAGTTGACTGATGCAACATTTTATAAGGACGAAGTTTACCTAGTTCACCGTGATGGAGAGATTATGTCGTTCGATGCTAATGACCCCGATTCAGTGCTGCAGTCTGTAACACAACTGCCTTGGAGAAGTTATTGTGTTCAGGCATATCTTCTCAAATCAATGAGCGGAGACTTGCTCCATGTTAGAAGATTTGGAAGTGAGAATGGGGTAAATAACACATTCGTGGTTTTCAAGTTGGAGTTTGAGGCATTACCACAAAAGACTGTACGTGTATGAGGGAATAAATGATGAGATGTTGCTTTACAAGAATAACGCGAAGCAGGTCAGGATGGAAAGCATAAGAGACGAGGCTCTCATTGTGGGTGACAATCATTCAGAGGCTATTTTGGCTTCGAAATTTCCTGGGTGTGAGCCAAACTCCATATACTACAATTCCATAGAAGCAACAGAACTTATGAGTGATCGTCATGTTTTCTGTGATGTTTATAGGTTCAATTTAGTTAAGGGTGTCCCTACAAAATACCACCCTCAGCATTCTTGGGTCAATCGTGAACAACGCGCAGTTTGGATTACGCCACCGAGCTTTCGATGGACTCTTCAAGCATCAACGCCATCTTAATTAGTTAATTAATTGCTAGCTAGCTACTTCATTTTCACTTATATTTTTAAGATGATTCCTTCAACATTTTACGTTTTCACTTGATTAATTGCAACATTTTATCAGTTTTAGTTTATGATGAAAAACTAGAGGTTGACTATATATATATTTGCAAGCCAGCCCTGAACTGGATTTTGAAGTACATATGAATGTAATATATATGGGTATCTTGACTATCTTCGATTTATAATTTGGGGATAAGGACGTGCAAGCTCGATCTGCTTTAACTTTTGCACTTGGTGAATTATTTTAAATTTCATGCATGGTAGTCTAGTTGATCACTTGATCATGTCAACTAATATACTAAGGACCACAGCAGCGCCTGAGGGTAGAACTGATCGACGGGGATACAGAGAGATGGTATTGGAGCCTGGCTGGGGAAGAAGATAATCTTCTTGAATGAGTAGTGCTAGCTAGCCACCTCTTGTTTTTAAATTTATTTATTTTTCTTTCAAATTTCTGTTTCCTCGTTGCATAATCTAACTTCTCCTTCAGAGTTAGATGATTTTTCTACATTGAAAAAAAAAAAACAACGAAAAAACTGAAGAAATTCAAATAATTCGTAGTTACGCACTGTAAGTTCAAATTATTCACAGCCACGCACTGTAAATTAATCTAACTATAAGTGTTCTTTTTTTTATTATCTACATGCATATATAAATATATACGTATGTATGTATATTGCCCATAGATATCGTATCTAGGGCAAGAGAGATGGAGATCTATAGAGAGAGTGAGAGGTTGGGGCCTTTGCCATTGAAGAAAACTGTCATGTACGTATATATGATATGATATGATATGATCCAAATGCAAATATATGGTAGTCATGGAGCTCATGCATGCTGATCGATACATATATTATGGTCCCTCAAATATTGAGGCACAGTAGTATGAAAACTACACATATTTGGACGCACACTATATTAGTGACAAACAAGGATATAAAAGATAATTTTCTTGACAAAAGTCCCAATCAATATGTTGCAGCCTCAACAGGACCAACATGTACAGGAGTGAACCATAAACTGCATACGTAGCTTGCCCCGTGATCATAAAATATTATGTGCTTCTGAGCTCTGATCCAACTTTGATCCATTCGATGTGATGATATATGGTATTATCATACTCGATCTATCTGACTGAATATAAGTTCCTCTATGTATTTTCTCTGTCGTTCTTTAATTTATTCTAATTGTCTTTACAAGAATAATGAATATGTTTCGGATCATGAACCATTGATTCAGATAGTAGATGCAGGTCACACGTACGTACCTAACAACACAAAGATTCTCTACATGTAACTTGAATTAATGCTATTGCCCACCGATTTGGTTTGATTGAAAGGGAGACTTATCGATCAGATGGTATATATCCCTTACGGATTGATTAAGATGAAACTGATAGGGTTTAGGTCATCTCTTATTATATGATACTTTATAAGGTTTAACTGTACGCGTGGTCGAATTTATTCATAAGAATCAGAGTCTAAGATTCAAATTTGACCACACATGCGGGTTCTTATTAAAAAGAGCTAGGTTTTCCAATTTTTCAAGTAGCTAGGACAGATACTATTTGGTTTTTATTAATTTGTATATATCCTCTCGCTTGATTTTGGCATGTTATTGTACTACGATATATAGTCCAAACACAACATAGACACATTACCCTTTTTCTGTTGAAAAAACTGATGGCATGCATTTCTCTCTCATATATATATATGTCCGTCTACAGTACATATATATATATATATATATATATATTTGAATCAGTTGACAAGAATTTATTACTCAACAAACAGTACAAGGAATATAACACACGTTCGCGGCACGACAATAAAAATTACTTCCTATGAGTACTAAATACCTATTTGACACCTAGGTACCTAATAATCAAAAGTACATCCACCTTCTAATGATCGTTTATAACACTTTTATTTTCACAGTCTTGATACATCAGCAGCAAGAGTAAAGGGTAACAACCGAAGTTATCAAGACTGCCCTTTGATCTAAAAAAATCTAAATCTTGTTTTGGGCCATAAAGACCCAATCCAACCAAATCTATATCAGAGTGAAAGCCCAAATTAAGAGAAAATCGGGCCCAAACTTGAGACCAAACCCTAGCCCAAAAACATAATTCGGATGCACCGCCAACGCTGTCATTTCGACCACCGCCTCCATGCCGAACATCGCCGTCATGCCGACCACCGCCTTCATGGTACACCAAGGATTGTCAATCTGTAGACCAAGGCAATTCGGAAGAAAACCGTTGTTGAAACCGAAACCAACCAAAAGATCATCATCGACTCTGACGCCATCCAAAATACTGCTACGTTGTTCGCCAGGGAGCCAAATCCTACGTGCACTTCCACCTCGCTGGAAATCAACACAGGCACGCGTTCCTAGCCTTCGATGAGCAAACCATTCTGGAGAAAACTCCACCCACTGCTCTCTAAAACCAGAAGAAGAGGTCAGCGCCGATCCCAGATGACCAACGCCCACAACCATCAGTCCAATGACATAGAAAACAAAATAAAAGAAAGGGACCCGAAGAGACACTACTAGCTTTTGGGCCTATAGGGACGGCTGATATTTCCTCCCCTTTGGCCTTACTGGGGACTGATTCCGACCCTATTGATACTTGGGGAGGGAAAATCTGTCCGACGCAGGATGTTACCACTCCAAATTGGTTTTAATCTGTCCGTCCCAATATCTCACCCTTGAACAGTATACACTATAACTTTTACTTAATTTTATTTTTTTCAGTCCGTCCCCAACTTCAATTTCTGACAAAAAAAAAAAGAATTGAAATTGCAGCCGAAAATATTGGAATTAAAAATAAAAAATAATTTTATACCAAAGCAAACAATACACTGGCTATCCAAATACATACAAATTACTAAACTTATACTTGTAAAAGAATACTTGCAATTACAACAATTATACTTGTAAAAATAAAAAAACTGATGCAAGACTATCTGTTATTCCTTCTTGTTCTTGTGCTTGTTCAAGATGTAAGTTGGGTCTTCATATTTTTTTCTGCAAACAAATCTCCCACAGAATTATCACAATAATCCAACTCATATTATTAACCACAAAATCCATGTAATTTATTAATCTAAAGCAAGGAAAAACCTAAGCGGTGAGAACCACAGCGCCACCGGCCTCCTTGATCTTCTTCTCTGCAACCAGAGACCAGAGCTTGTCGACTTTGACTATGGGGCAGTAGAACTTGTTGCAGAGCTTGTGGAAGTAGCGCATACTGACTTTACAAGAATACCCCGGGTGGTACTTGTCGAACAGGATGCGGTGCTACTTCAGGTGGAGCAACATGTTACGTCGTTCTTCTTCACAGGCGGTGGAATAGCCCGGATCCATGCCCCTAGAATCGATTTGGGAAAGTCCCTCTAGAAACTCCGCCTCTAGCGAATCTGCTTTTGGCGGAGCTCTTTGATTTTTCAGAGCAGCTCGTCGGAGGTTTGGTGCGCCCTGTGAGAGGGCCCCGCTTGCTTCCCCCTCCCCCCCACCCCGCGACGGTTGGTTAAGAAGTAGCTGATCTGGAGAGGGAAGAGAAAGGGAAAGGGTGAGGGAAGAAAGGTTGTTGGCCGGGTTGACCTTATCCTCAACTTATGGTTTTTTTTTTTTTCTTAATGTCTGTCGATCAAGTATATATTTGTTCCTATTACTATTCAAGTGGGTGCTGAAATGGGGACGGACATACATGTTTAAATTCAGTTTGGCAAAATATGGGGACGGACATAGAGGTTTAAATTCATTTTGGCATAATATGGGGACGGACAATAAAGTAGCCACTGTTTTTTAATCAGTTTCTGTTAGTAATATTGATTTTTATAATAAATAGGGACGGTTGCCGTCCCTATCCCTCTATTTGGGGAAGGAAATTTTTTTGCCGTCCCTAATAAGCAAAATAGGAACGGAAAAACCCACCGTCCCCAATGGGTCCGTCCCTAAAGGTGAAATAGTTAGTAGTGAGAAGTTCCCCCCGCCTATCGACCAAGGCTGTTTGTCCGGCCGCACTGAGATTCACCCGAGCCGAATCTCCACTCTGCGACGACAATCTTCCCATCCTCAGAGCGCTAGGACAAAGGCCAGCCATGCTGATGGGAGGAAATTTGGAAACAGATTTAGGAATTTGGGAGGATTTTGTTCGGCGGAGCCCGACTTCTCCATGGCGGCGGCAGAAGAGAAAGGGGGGCAGAGCGAATAGGTTTACTATGATTGGAATGACTTAATCACTATCAGTACATACCCTTAATTTACAACTAACTAAACAAAATTTACTATTTTTCTACACTAAATTTACAACATTGACAACATATTTACAACATATGTTTTATATATTTACATATAATTAAACTAATTTACCACATTGACAACCATTTGTTCATAAACATGTAAATATGTCGTAGGTGAAGTAATTACAACTAACAGAACTACGATTATCTAAACAATCACTCTATTTACTACAATGACAACACAATTTATCGTCAAATTTGTAAATGAAGGTATCATCTACATAACAACAAAATTTATCGTCAAATTTATAAATGAGGGTACTGAAGAAAATTCATATATATATATGACAACATTATTTCTCCGATCTTTACACTACATAACAAATTAGGGAACAAGTTAACAAGATATATTGTGACTGAAGAGTGAATTCCATATATATATATATATATAAGTTTTTTCTTTTCGACAATTCCACATATATAAGTTACTGTATACATTTTACTCATTTGGCAACAAATAGATAGTATTCTCTCTCTCTCTCTCTCTCTCTCTGCTAATTTGAAAACTAACATAGGTACAAATAAATATGGATTTCTCTTTTCTTTCTCCTCGTAGTTTTCCCAACCTATCGACAAATCTCAGCTCTGAAAAGGATCTCTTTTCAGCTTGGTGAAATGCAGAAGGTTGTTGTACAAACGTACGTAAATATAACAGAGATTTGCAGCAGCTGGCCGGAGGAAAAACATAAGTATTCAATTATTAATGCACGGATCGGAGGACCTACCTCTTCAACTTCACACTGTACGAATGAGAAGAACTCGCCGTGATGAGGGCTAGAGATAGATATGCAAAGCAGGCTGTTCACAACCCGTACCGAGTTTTTCTCCAAATTTAACAGAGACAACCTATTCAGTAGTACGTTGATCTTCAACCGGCATATACACCAAACTCAAAACTAATTCACAGTAATCGATCAGGAGGCTAATAGTTAAGAGTACTAGAGCAACTAATTAAACGTCGAATATATATAGTACATGTTGAATGAATAATTGCAGAGCGATCGATGTTGATGTATGTGCAAAAACATGTGTTTATGCGCAGAAATAATTGCTCTAGCTAGGTGAACAGAGCAACTGGGGTTACTAGCTAGCAAGCTGTTTGATCGTTCACGTGAGCTGCTTAGGGTTGACTAAGGAAATTAAGGTAAGACTGTAAAAGGTAACTATAAGTCTATAACGATAGCAAAGTTCTATTCCAAACGGCCAGGAAACTCAATCGAAACCCTAATGTAGTTTGCTCTACTGGCTACCTAAGTTTACCACGCCGTTTTAAAAATGAGATATTGAAGTAGGATCAGTACCGACTAGGATATATGGGGGAAGGTGTGGGGAGGGGTTTGGTCCCTTGCCTGCGAAAGCATTCATTGCCTTTTGGCAATACTAAGGTGAGGATTGAGAAGGACATATTTCCATCTCCATATATGCAATTATTACACAAACCCTAAACTCTTAGATCTGCCCTTTGAGCTAGCGTTCGTCGAATAAGTTAGTTTTAAGTAGCATGATACAAAGAACATATAGAGTAAGATACACACATCCTGATCTGGAGTCCCATCCATCGGTAGTCGATCGATCCCTTGCTCCTTACTTAATTAGTGCGTGTCATCTCTTATCACTATTGAAGATATCTCGGAACAATAATACTATAGTTAATTCTCTTAAAACAATACCCTACGTAGTATTGCCACACAGTCCACACTATGAATCAAAACCCTGCATTCACGTATAGTTTCACTCGATCATCTTATAAGTACCGTATTGTTGTGAATTATAATATGTGGCAATACTACATACGTACGTAATATTTTCAAGTATGGTTTTATCAATATAATTTACTTATAAGATGAGTGATACCATATTTGACCGTATGTAGTATTATCAATACTCCCAAGATTAGAGATGATATCTCAAAAACTAAGACGAAAGATTTAATTGGACGGGTACGTAAGTTAGGGTTCATACAAGTGGTTGATTTTACAAATGCAATTAAATTAAGATGATTGGTTTAGCGAAGATGTGTAGTGTGGGGATATGTAATCCTATAAATTTGTGTGGCTCCAATGGAATCTCGGGTGTGTACCATTATTAATTTTGTAACTGGAAACCTGATTGTGGGGTGAAAATTTTGGCAGCAGATAGGGTTTTGATCAATATGGGGTCTGTTTAGTGGCATTCCACACATCTCCTTTTGGCTTGTCCTTTCTAACTCGTTTTGTTTGGCTGTCTAGAAGTCACGTGAATGTCTTATTATTAAAGCTCTTGCTATGTCTCTCTCTCTCGATCTGTTGCCCCAATTGCCAGTTGCCAGTCCAACCCCGGCCCTCATTTCTTCTCTTTAAAACCCTTCCACCACCCTACTGCTTAGGCCCTTTTGCCTCTCTCTCTGATCTCTTTCTATCTCTGCTGCGATCTTCCGGCTTTACTGGAGTTTGTAAGATCATCGACCACTGTTCTTTGCTGATCCTCTTCAATGGCTCCACCTTTTCTCGAGCTCGGCACTATTGGAAGCCGTGATCATGATCATGATCAGTATGATCATCATCACCATGACCTCTGCTTCAACTATCTAGAACCTCAATCTTCGTTTTCCTCCACTACCACCTCTCTTTCTAGTCCCATCTTCTTCAGTCCAGCTCAAGTCCAAGGACCAGTAACTGATCATTACTATAGAGAACCCCAGAACTTTCAGTTCCAGTTACTAGAGGTGATCTATTTCATGTGATCCGTAATTTATAAAAAGTCTTCTCGTTTTCCAGAGTAGTTAAGTTGTGCGTCCCTTACTAATCACTTGATATCCTTTTCTTGTACTTTGCAGGCTGATCACATTGTTTCGTACGGCGGATCATGTGATCACGATCAAACCCTTGGAAATGAAGGTGAGCAAGGTACTGTGATCAATTTAAGTATTGATCCCAAGTATGAAGCCGATGATCACAGAAATGATGAAAATCAAAGTTCTTGTGCTGAGAATATTTCTGTTAAGTGGATGTCATCGAAGATGAGGATCATGAGGAAGATGACCAACCCGGATCAAACAATAATTAGCAGTACACCTAATACTAGTACTGCTGCTGCCATTGATGGTGCCGCACGAGTTAAACTCTCATCATCACACAACTTCGAAGGGCAGAAGCTGCATCCATCATCACCACAAGGAACTGACAGCTCAAACAACACGAACCCGATTAGGGTTTGCTCCGATTGCAACACAACCAAGACACCTCTGTGGAGAAGTGGACCTAGAGGTCCCAAGGTAATTAATTGAACTAATTAAATTTCTTCATATTTTCTCTGACTACGTGTACCTTTCCTTATTAAAAGTTTTCTCGTACTCTGAAGTTTCTAAAAGCGGATAGAGTAAATCTTGTTAGCTTACCTTCACTGGAAGGAGAAGTTATACGATCCCATATATATTTTGATTCATATTGATCTTCCTTTTTTCATTTGGACTTATAAAATTATGTTGGATTACTAGTCACTTTGCAACGCCTGTGGAATTCGGCAAAGGAAAGCAAGGCGGGCCATGGCGGCAGCAAATGGAACAACCCTGACGGTGGAGGCCGCGCCATCAATGATCAAGACGAGTAAGGTGAAACTTAAAGACAACAAAACTATTCCATTCAAGAAAAGGTGCCACAAACTTGCTATCTCCCCTTCACCTCGAGGCAAATCAAAGACCAAGCTTCGTTTTGAAGATTTATCAATTAGTAGCATGAATCAGAATTCAGGCACTGCTGCTGCTGCTGCTGCTCCTCCTACTACTACCAGCACCACCTCTTTTCAACGAGTTTTCCCTCAAGATGAGAAGGAAGCTGCGATCCTGCTAATGGCCCTATCTTGTGGACTGGTTCAAGGTTGAGAGTCGAGTTTCGAGCCTAATTCTGTCCGTAATCAATCCCATTATCTTTTGTAGTACTATTTTAGCTAAATTAGAACGACTAGATCGACCAAGTTCTTAGATAGAGAGTGAGAGCTAGCAACAAAATCAGTGAGGAATGAAGTCTAATAAAAGACAAAAATAAAAGTTTAACTATGTTGTGATCCTAGGAGTTATGAGAGCTAAATTTCTGTAATATTCAAGTTGATAAATAACCATATTATGGTTGGCTGCTTGTTCGTCTATATATGTCTTATTGTGTTTTGCCATCATATTTACCAATTAAATAAATTGTCCAAGGTTTGCCACGCAGCACTTGTAATACCCCTTCATCTTGAGCCTGTCTTCGAATTCTTCTACTTCTTAATTTGATTTCCAGCGACTTAACTAGCTGGCTAGGGTTCTTCTTATTCAGCTTAATTACTGATAATAGACTCAATGAGTAACTAACTGATCGATGCCATGCCAACTTTTGTAATGTACTGCATGAGTGGCAACAAAATTTGAGTCACATGATCAGTTATAGAACTTCATGTGCAGTAGGGCACGATTATTGAAGGGTGCAGATTGTCCAGCACACACACACAAACACACATATATAAGTACAAGTTCCATTAAAACTTGAAGACCCCCATGGAGCAAACTGATCAGAATATAAGAAGGGTTAAATTGAGATCCTTTTTCATATGAATATCCAACTTTAGGGTTTTAATATACCAGAAGAAAGCAACAACTGGACTTTTACAGCCTTTCTTGTCGATCATTTTTTCTCTGGCAAAGCAATGATGATGGCGATATGATGATTCACAGAGTAAAACGATAATAGCTTTTTGAGGAGGGAAAGGTCACCTAGAGGACTGTGTACTATACTCTTATTGTCTGGATTTGACCTGATGATAGAGGAGCAGCTATAGCAAGCTTAGCTTCTAGCCTTGGAATGGCAGTGGTACAAGGAGAGAGCGACTGAACATGTTTTACTGTAGCTGCAGAGACGTGCCTGCAGCAGCAGCCTATCAAGTTACAGTCAAGTACTTCAAAGTTGAAAACGATAAGATTAGGAGAGTTAAAACTCAGTAGTACGACTATTTCATGATTTATCTGTGGTGTGTATGTGCATGCATAACAGTTCTGGCCGGCCAAATCATTTGGCAGCCTATGTTTTATGGACGAAGGACATGTTATTCTGTATTTAAAATGATGATCAACTGACCAAGCCGAGCATAAAATCTTCCTAAAATCTTTACCAACCGGATTCCAAATGAAATCTGATCGAGTATTAGGTTTCCATTTCGGTATTGAAGCCAGAGGAAACAAAAAGGCTTCTGGGACAGCTCCATTGTGCTCAAATTTCATGTGTGCAATTGAAGTAAATGAATAAACACATTCGGCAGCCCTTTCAAGGGATTACATACTTAAGTAAATAAGATGTTTTGGCAGCCTTGCAAGGGACTACACAAGATTAGGATATTTAGAATTTAAAATTTAGAATTTTTAGGGACTACACGTACATTCGGAAAGAGTTTGTAATACACTAACACTTATATACTAGTTATTGACAGAGAATTTTCATAATGGTAGACTTACATTTTATCATCATATAAAATGTTTGTTATATTTATTTTATACTCCGTATAGCACTAGAGCAAGCCAATTAGAAAAAACAGAGGTTCTTGATAGATACTAGTCTTTGGTGAGAGTAAATGGGTTGCATTTTGTATGGAATTTGAAAGAAGATTTTTCTTTTGTCTGAAACAAAATCAAGCAGAGGAAATAGAATAAGAACATTTTACATAAATACTTGTCAGGAAAAAACGTGGAAATTCGAAGGAGTTTGTGAGACGTAAACTCTGACCACTGACTCCAACGACGCGTCGTCCACTCCACACGTTTAACAGTTTAACGGGCTGGTAAATTTCGCCTCTTGAATCAGGTAAAATCAAATCCTTCAATTCATTTCAACTGGGATTTCATGGATTCCTAAAGCTAGAGCCAAACCTCTCTTCCCAAATAGTTAAGACTTATTAGAATCTAAAAGATCTCTACTTTCACACATGGCGGAGCCACCAAACGAAAACCACATCAAGCGCTTCAAGTTCCTCTGGCGAGTCCTAATGATCTCCAATCTTGCTCTTGGAGGTTAGTACCTCTCTCTTCAATTCTTCAATTCAATTCTGCGTTCTGGGTTTTGTTAATTCACTTGGGTTTGAGTAAAGATTGAGTCTTTGAGCAATGTTATGTATTGGGTTTCGGTTATTTCAGCACAAAGGTTCAATTTTGCGATGTGGGTTTGTGTTTTTATTTCAGTACTGTGCATTTTGTATTTGATCAATTTACCTGGAGCTGAGATTTAACTGTTACTGTGAGCTATAAATGTTTGATGGGTAGTTTTGTTTTCATTCATGTGTAATGTTTGTGTTAGAAATATCTGAACTTTACATTGTATCCAATGGAAGAGTGGTGGGAGGTATACGATAGAGTAGGGCTCTTGCACATTTACAACTATGGATGTGTAAACTCAAAACAAATGCTAGAAATTTGATTCTTAAAATGCATGCTGGAGTAACTTGACATTGACCCGGAAATCCATAATCAGAGAATATGTGCTTAACAATGACTGGAAAAGTTTTGGTTATAGGCTAAGATCTATTGTTTCATACCGATAATGCCATGTTTCATTTCCTTGTTATTTGGCATCCAAGCAATAGTTGTCCCGTATTTCCGGTGCCCAGCTGTAAGGCATGCTTCACCGTCCTGTGATCTGACAGCAGAATACTTCTATTTTGATTCTGTGGGCTTTCTCTCTGAATCTAATCATCTTAGCTTTTTCCCTAGCTAATATAAGGGGGACTGGGAAAGAGGGATTGTCAAAGCATATTTACGGATTGACATTGCTTCAATTGCATGAAATAAGAGGTTGTTGTTATTGTTATGAAGATAGTTATTTTGGTATGGATAATATTTTGCATCCTTTTATGCATACCTTGTGAGTTTGCCTGTCGCATGAGCTATATGACTTCGCAGACTGGCTCTGCTGGTTCATCCTCCTTTTGGAATCACTAGTCCCCTCCCCACCCTGATATTCAGGGGGATGTTACATAACATCCTCATTCTGGACCATAGCCACTTTTAAAGATTCCATCCCTCTACCTTGATGACATGAGACTGGAAACCGGCTAATTATCAGATGTTTAGTCTGGATTCACCTATGTTTCATCACCTGTTTCATTGGTTGTCTCCCCTTTTTCCTGGATTGATCATATCTATAGCTGAGCAACATTTGGTCATATTAGTTCGTATTGATAAGGATGTTATGATTGATGTCTGTAGACATGTTATGACGATATAACTCATGACAGTTGTAGTCAAATTCGTATTGAGCTCAGTTTCTTGTTCTATGTGGAGTTTATGATAATAGGACTCAAATTTCATTCAGAGGAAAGACAAAGGATTTTACTGACTTGCACCTGTCCTCTTACAGGTTACATGTTTATTGGGGCTAAGAAGAGAGACACGAGATCTGTTAATAAGAAGAAAGCTAAGGATATAAGCATTAAAAAGCCCAAAGCTGTAGTTGAAGAAGTGCCCTCTTCTCCTCCAGCTCCTCCTCCCACGTCTACTACAACTTCTGAAACATGGGACTTGTGAAGGTGGAGATGCCTATCCCTGAAAACCAGCAACACGAACTTTTCAAGTGGTAGCTGGAGAGTGAAAGAAAGTAATATATCAAGGATCATGAAGAGAAGAAACGAATTGATGGAAGAAAAGATCAAGCTTTGATAATTTTTTCCTGTGCAAAACCATATACCAAGCTTTTAATTGGTGCTGCCCTTTTACTGACAGAATTCTACACAGAGAGATGTTGTTTCAAAGTGTAAACCACAGAACTTAGATTTTTTCTTTCTTTTTTGGGAAATGGATATTGAAGTAGGTTAATTTCAGTGACCTTGTAGTTTTGACTTCAGGAAATACTTGTAGCAGATTAACATGTGGATTAAGCCTTGTTGAGGGAATTTGTTAACGAAATCTTATGTTCTTTTTGTTTAATGATTGCATACTGATACTGCATAGCATGGAATGAGGAATTGGAGTTGGAAAAACTCCGATTTTGGCATGACCATATTCAAACGTTACAGTTGTCACAGAAATCTATTTAGTGTGGTCGGCATGATCAAGTTCTTTCAGTTCTTACTCATATGAATAATTTTTCTCATAATTCACATACCAGTTGTTTGTTGGGACAAAAATATGCAGGCAGTAAGAGCCAGACAGCAATAATTTTTTTGTCATTTTGCCTTCAAAGCACTTTTGAGTATGATAATTTAATAGAAGACCCTACCGCTGTAGCCGTCGTACTTCTTCCTGCAACTACATCCACACTTTCCATCCAATCCCCATTTCCCTCTTGAAGACTTAAACCCTCATCCAATATTAGAAGTTTGCAGACTGACCCTGCTGGTTTCAAACGGTCAACTTTTGATTGCATAATTTGCCTACAATGCCAGGAACTATCTTAGTTTCAGGTACCTACAGCTCTAGTCTTCAGTTACATTTTATTTACCTGTAACATATACTTAATATATACTTTCCATTTCATATGATTATTGAATCTTTTCAGTTCTTGAAATCATGGACCTTCCATCATCATCATCATCTTCTTCAATATCGATGAAGGGTGAGCATGTTCCTCTGAAGTCAGTTTCTTAGTATGTCTGTCTGCATGAAGCCATCAAACAACAATTTAACAAAGGAATCGCTTTATTCACATGCAGTTTCTTTGGGGACAAGATCAGAATACCAAATTTGGGAGAGTAGAGACTTGTTCTTGTAATGATCACCCTCCCTCATCTTGATCTTAAATGCTAATATTCTTGACTTGGTATGTGATCCAGTTTGTGTTACATGTTCAGCCCATTGACGACTCTTCGGAACAACATGCTTGTTATTCTTCAGGATTCTGGAGGGAATCAGATATCGGAAACATGTTTGTCAAAACAATCCTAAACATATGAATTATTACCAACTGTTAAAACTGCTGCAGATTTGTACCTACTCATATCTAGGACTCGCAGGTATTGAGACCAGATCCATAGTCGAAAAGGGTGTTTGGGATGACTTCTTCCCCTTGAAAGGAGGTGGGGTTGTACATATGAAGTTGCAGTTTGTACTCAATGAAGACGAGCGTAATCAAATTCGAATGATGGTATCCTTTTGTGATCCTGATCTTATTTTTCAATGGCTAATTTTCAGTTTGAACTCAAGTTGGTGACAATTTTATTGCAGCGAGAATCTGCAGTAAAAAAGAAGCATGGGGAGTTCATTCATAGCAGTCCCATTAGTGTGCAAAGTACTCCTAGTGCCAGGACCAATGTTGCATCACCTTTGAGTCTGCGAAATATGATCTCAGGTTTGAGTTAGTTCTCTTAGCAAGATAATATTGAACTTTAAGGCAGAAAATATAAAATGGGAGTTGGAACAAATAAAAAAGTAAATTGGGAGGACCAGTTAGCAGAGAGAATTAGTATTTAGCTTTCAATGTGGGTACAATTTCATGAAATTGAAGCCATAAGCATTGCAAAGATAGATAGTCAAGTTTTTCTAGATGATAACTTGGTCTCAAATGGTAGGGGACTTGCAACTTATCATGATAAATAGGAAAACTACTGAAGTTGAGTTATCTTTTGTTGTTTAAATGAAAATGAAACTTGAAATGTTACAGTTGGTGAGTTCATTAACGATCATTGAACCTCTTTTAGAGTGATGCAGATAGGAGTGAAGAGACTTCATCAGCCATCACTGTGCAGCAAAATGTTAATTGGTCTCCAACTGAATTGAGTCGCGGGGGGTTAGTTGATATCATTGATGGCCAACAACATCCTGCTAACATTTCTGCCGAAGCCATTTGTGCTGATGAACCTACAAGGTTATTAAGAGGCTCACAACCAGTTGTTGGCACAACAACTCTTCCTAGGCTTCAGGAAGATGAGCATTGTGAACTTGAAAAGAAGCAAAGCCCACTGAAGAAAACTCCTAGCGTAAAGAACATGATAAGTGCCTTTGAAACTGGTTTAGCTGAGGTATGTCTATCAAAATGCTAAGCAAGTGATTAAGTTTTTTTTTTTTTTTTTTTCATAGTAATAATGTGTAATGTTTACTTCAACGACAGGATAAGAAGCCTCACATCAAACCAGCACCAATGAAAGTTCAATCAAACAAAACTATAAAAGGTAATCTTCTGAAAGACCAGCACTTGAAAGAAGACAACAAAGTCAGAACAGAAACTCCAGTGTCAATATCAAACTGGATAGTGACTTCTTTACCTCCAGGGCAGTTGCAAGATGACACAACATGTGGTGAGAACCGTGAGGAAAGTATTTCACTTGAAGCTTTAGGTGGGACTAAATCATCACTTGACACAGGCATAAAGAGTAAATTCAAACCATTACATCAAGAAGTTTACATAGATGAGGATAAGCTCCTTACAGATTTCAGTGCAACATCTTCCGAAGCAGTTAAAGTTTCAGATAGGGTACTTGATGATCATAGACACCAGCCTAGTAAGATGCTCCATGGAAAGAGAGTTTCAGGTGGCAGTCCAGTTATTGTGGAGAGTCAACAGCCAGAAATCTCTTCCAGAAATTCTCAAAAGTCCAACATTCAAGAAGTTGCAGCCCAAGTATCTACTTCAATAGCAAACTGCGAAAATAGGCACAATCCTTTCCAGAGCTCTGGTGGATGGATATTCCCAGATGAAGCAATACGATTTTGTATAACAACTAGTGGTAAAAAGGTGATGGATTTTCTAGAAAGTTGTAATATGATGAAGCCATATGTGCATCAAGATAGGAAGAGTTTGTCTCCAAAAAATGCAGAAGACCAGCAGGTATCTGAATTTCCTCAAGTACCTCATAATTACTAATTACATTGTTGAACCATTTTAATACATATATAGATTCATCTATATCCAAATTAAAACATGAGAGTGATGTAGTGTAACTGGTGTTATGACGGTCTATTTTAATTATTGTGCAGGATAACCTGGATAGCGGTAGTATTAGTAATGAAGTGAATAGAACTGAGAAGACTCACAGACCAAAAGAATTACACAAGGTTGAGAAATCAGCAGAAACAGAAACTTCCGGGGTGGCAGTTGGACAGGTTATATTTCTCCCACCAATACCAAAGAGATCACTTATTTGTAGTTCTTTAATGGAGTGATGTCTGCTATTTAGATGACTCATTCTGCATAGATGTACAAGTAAACTAGGTTGATGATGTGGTTACTGCTCATTATGAATTGTAACTATAGTGCTGATACCTCAAATATTTTATCTCAGGCAATAAAAGTTGCAATTATGATTGGATTTGGAACACTTGTTCTTCTCACTAGACAAGGAAAAAACAGGTAAGCACTAGAATTTAGAAGATCAGCATCATGATGAGTATTTGTCCTCCTTTCTCTTCCAATTATATGATCATTTGAATGATCACTCTCTTTGTTGCAGATGAAAGTATCCAGTGGATACTCGTTGGTTATGGTCAAATACGGGTGAAGAGTTTGAACCACCATTGGTTGATGAATCAGATGAATTATCAATGAAATTCTTTGTTCCTTTTATTAAGTTCCGTTCTGATGAATGAGCTACCCACTTTATACCCAATACCGGACACTGATAATATACTCTCTCCAAATCTCCAATTCATTAGTTTATCAATTGTCTCACTCAGAATGTACTCCTCATAGGTCATCGAATTCCTCGGTGACGAAAACTTGACCTTTGTTGCTATGGAAGTTCGAGGGGACGTGACTTGTTTGGCTCATCAAGTATTACATGTTAGTTGTGATATGGATCTTGTTTGTATGGTTGCAAAGAATTACAAAGACAACAGCTATAAGTTTATGGGATTGAAGACGTTGGCAATGAAGTTACTAAACAAAGAGATGGAGAAATAAGAAATTACAATGAGTCAGTGGGGTAATGAACATCGATCTCAAACACCATCAAGTAAAGTAGGCTTGCATAGACACTTTTGTTTCTTTTCATCTAGGATTGAAATTACAAATGGCGAGAACAAATATTTTTTGTAGTAATGCATATTCTTTAAGAAAGTACAACCGCAAGAAAAATCACATTTTCAGAGATTTCTAAACAAATCAGACATGGAGACACATATATAGTACATGCCCTTTAATATGGGTGAGGTCACTGGGGAGGGATGCGGTGGTGGTAGGTTGTGTACGTTGGAGGTGGTGGTGACCGGTGGTGGTGTTGTGGGAAAAGGCGAAGGTGAGGAGAAAGGGGTGAATGAAACGCATAGTTTGGTTTTCTCCAGCTCCCCATGTCTCTTGCTTGATGCGAGAGGGTTACAGAATAACGAGCATTTCAAAAATAGAAGAAATTGGGCAAAATAAGAGATATCTTTATATACTTAACGGCACGAAACAAGTTGAGGGCTGTTGAGCAATGATGAAGGCATGAAGCAGCCAGGGGCGGAGCCAAGTAATTAAAACGTTAACTGGCTGGCCGTTGAGCAATGATAAAGGCATGTAGTGAGAATTAGTTCACTTAGAGATCAATCAAAATGTACTTAATTGGTGTATACCGATTTTTAATAGCTCAAAACATATTGCAACACTAGAATGACTCGATCATGAAAAGGATATTTTTGATAAATACACAGAGTCTTTTGAATAGTGAACCTAGAAGAAATGCTTGATGCGTGATTTTATATAAGAAACTGATCAGTCATGCACTTTCTGATGAATTGTTCAGTAATTCCCTCAATTTGTTCCATCCTCTGATGTGATTTTCTCTTTCACGCCATGCCGCTTGCAATGAAGACGCTGCCATATGCTCCAGTGGAGAATGCTCTCGGTCAGGCAGGTTCAAAATGAAATGCAACCGAAATCTGGAGACAACTCTCCTAAGATTCTCAGCACTGATAGCAAATGCTTCTACTCTAGTTTGGGACACGACAGTGTTGGGAGAGACGGGCAAATCAGACAAGGAGGCAAATACAAATGCCCAATGTAAAAGTTCGTCTCCAAAGATATCATCTTTCTTTAGGCACTTACTGATTGAGGAAACTCTCGTAGTTCCGCCAACATTGGCATTATTACTAGTTTTGTAGCTCAATGCGGTACCTTGCGTGATGAAGAGCACATTCCAAAGTGGTTCCCCCTCTTGAATAATATGGCAGCTTTTAGTATATGTCACCAGCTCAAGATGTTTAGTGATTGCTTTCAACACTCGCATCTTCATAAATTTGAACATCGGTACCTAGAAAATCGATTACATATGCAAAATTAGTATCCAGAGAAATTGAAAATGCAGAGATAAATCACTAAATGTTTCATTTTTCCTTCTGATATGATAACTTTTTTCTTGTGAAAAACTTGTTATGAACAAATATACTTACTTTCTGTAAACAAGCCAAGCGGGAAATACTCATGATTTGTCTTCTGTATGCTCCAGGAAGAAGAGAGAAAAAGTTCTGCATTTCAATATCTTTGTTTTCGTCAAGTCTTCGTCGAACGTTTTTCATGATCTCCTTCTTCATCAACTTCTTATCGAGTCTAGAAAAATTGTTTCTAGTTAACAACATGTCTATGTCTAGATTCATCATTTGCATCTTGTGTCTTAATTTAATTCGATCTTTTCTTTTTTGCAACTCCTGCACATAATAATTCAATATATGATATACAGTACAAGATTATCGGTTCGTTATGACTTTCTAAAGAGTACTAATTAATTAATACCAACCTCCACCCTTGCATGGAGATATATTAAGAACAACACCAAGCCACTTATAGAAGTTAAAATTGAGAAGCTAATTTCCAGCATATCCAAACTGGTCTCCAGATTTGAACCAAAGGAACTGCATACGTAGGAAAAAGAAACACGTAATGACTGGATACGTACATCATCATTATGTACTCATTTTTTGGATCTGAATTAGTATAAAATGTTGAAAATGAAACATCAAACAATCTCAAATTTGTGTGCAAACCTCAAATTGCGCAAGCCCCACCAGAAAGATTGCAGGACCTTCCGAGGAAAATAATATGACGTTGTAAAGTTAGACTGATAAGCATTATGATATATGCCATAGTTAAACACTGTTTTACCAACGGTCATTGGATCGCACTGTGCCTTTATATGCTCCATGTTGCAGGTTCTAAGTACTTCGGCTGTTGTATTCTTGTAACAGTAGAAATTATACGGAACTAATTTATCACATGACATCAAAATGTAGTATTTCCTCCAACAATGTATCTCTCTGTCAACGGCAAAGCCGTACCACAATGCTCCAAATAACTGGTGGAACGTACCACAAGTAAGTAATAGTGAGATTTCACAGAAATTTGAAAACAAAGATAGCATAAGCTAGCTTGAGACAGTATAATAATTAAAGAGGAAATCTCACTATTACTTAGAATATAACGCTAAGAAGATAATTAAAGGTGAACAATGAAATAGACTTTTGTTTTCGTCCTTGAAAGATAAAGCTAAGACCGGAACTTACATGAGAAGCAATGATGAACGGAAGAAGATCTAATATAGCTTGAAGCCATCTTCCTATTCCAGTTTCCACGTTAGGACGTTGCTTGATTAATCCAAAGGTGCGATAAGCCCGTAGTGTATATTGGATGGGATAGAAGAAATGTCGAGGAACTTTATACAGAAAACGCACTCTTTTTACATACATAAAACGCACTTGCAGAGTATACCGTACGAGCACTATTGTCTGTAGTTCACAGCATGCAGTTGTAACAATTAGTACTCGCATAATCAAGTTTATTAGAAAAGTGAAGATGGCATATATAATCAAGTTGAGATGGAAATATACCTGTGAAATGGGGAGAAACAGATAAATGCGATATACAATAGGTAACCACTCCAATATATGCGCCTTAACTAAGTTATTAACATTCTGTTTGCCAAGAATTCGCCGAGCAAAAACAAAAATATCCATGGCGTAAAACACGTCAATGGTTGATTGTATAGCAACATATATCCACAGCAAATTTACGTCCCATTGGTAGCACAGTTGTTGAGGATAAGTCACAGGAAGGTAAATGAACAAAGGACTAAAGAGGACTGCAAGTGCACAAGGTATTATAAAGATCTTATTTTCCCATATCGGAAAATATATATTCGGCTTATGAAGTACTTTCTTTGGTAAAATTTGCCAAAATATTGTACTCAGTCCATGTCCTGCTCCATATTCTTTGTCCGTCTCCCTCGTTAAATTCCGATATGGACTACTGATACAGAGATAAATTTGTAATTAGATGGTTATAAGATTTGTATGAATCAAAGATCGATCTGTGTTTACATATGACATCTTATAGTGCGTTTTGTATATACAAAATCTATTCAGAGTGGGGCCCCGCTATATATATTTAGAAAAATGACCATTTGATACAAATTTTGGGGCCTCTTTATCCAAACCAATGATAACTCTAAGTTATTGTCCAATTAAACACAAGGTAATCACACATATTGCCCAATTAAACACATCTTCACTGAAACTTAACAAATTAGGACTGTTTTGCCTCTAACCCTTATAATCACAAGCATAATCACCAAGTTCCGGTCACCGGTAGCTGGACTTCGGTCGCCGATCACCGACAACCGTAACAGGTCGCCAGAATTTGGTCATCGGCCGTCGGACTCTGCTCACTGGAATCTCGCCGGATTATTATTATTATTATTATTGTTTATATATATTTCATTGGTATCTCGTCAGACATTGCTAAAATAAAACTCAACCCCTCGCCAGAGGTTTTATTAGGGGGCAGTACACTGTATTATATGATTTACCGACTCCAAGTAACACCCGATAATAAATTACTGACCTCTAGTGACCCCAAAAACTGACCCCTAGTGACCTAAATATTGACACTCAGTAACTCCTAATATTATACTACCGACACACAGTAACATTCGATAATAAATTACTAACCTCTAGTGACCCCAAATACTGACCCCCAGTAACTCCTAATATTATATTACTGACACCCAGTAACACCCGATAATAAATTTATTGACCCAACAAGAGCAGAACTGTGAGGGCTTCTTGACATTCGATCTGATCATAGAATAGTTGATTGAAGAGAATGAGAGAGAGAGAGAGGACGTCATTGTCTTTGTTGAGGAGGCGTCGTTATCTTTGTCGAGGAGGTGTCGTCGTTGTTGAGGCTTGCCAGCGCGTCGAGGATGAGAGAGAGGTGTTGGCGTCGTCAAGGATTAAGAACGAGGGCGTCGTTGCCATCGAAGCTTAGTGGCGACGTCAATCTTTTTCTCAAGATTCATTGATTTGGACTATAAACATTGGAATAGGTAATTTTTTCCCTAATTTTATGCAAATGATCATTTTTCCTATATATATATATAGACCGTCTCAGGTGCGGGCGGACGTCCGGATTCGGCGCAAACGGCCGCCGCCGCAAACCGACGACAGCACGTATGTTGTTGGTCGCGCTCCTCCCCTCTCAGCGCTCTTGTCTATGTCGGCCGGAGCTCTAGCATCGGCTGAAATCTGGAAAATTCAAGGAATTTTCAAGTTGCTGCCCAAAAATTTAAATTTTCCAGATTCCGGCTGCCGTGGGCCGGCGCTAGAGCTCCGACCGACACAGACAGGAGCGCCGGGAGGGGAGGAGCGCGACCGGTAGCATTCGTGTCGTCGTCGGCTTGGGGCGGCGGCCATTTACGGCGAATCCGGACGGTACAGACGTCTGCACCTGAGACAGAATATATATATATATATATATATATATGTGTGTGTGTGTCTTTCTACCTTGACTGTTGCTATATCTGCTACGATTGATGCATGTTTACTTAAAAGAGAAAGACATCTGACCTTAACTCGATTGATACTTCAGTTGGATGCTGGCTGGTCATATTGTCTCAAGCTAGCTTATCGATGAAACAATATATAGTACTGAAGAGATATACTAACGTACACCATATTGTTAACTAGCTGGCACTAATCTCCTGCAAACTTAGTAAACAAACATGGATCGGAGTTCGAGTCCGGAGAAAACTATTATATAGTTGGGGAGAGTCATGCATGTTGTGTATGATTAACAGATCGAATTGACTACAAATCATGAGAAGCTCGCTCACAGATAGAAAACTACAAAAGGGGATGCAAAGTTCATCAACTTTGAGTGCATAGATCACATTTGGTATTATGGCACCAGATCCCTTTGCCTTTATTCCAGCTGGAATTTGTTTCTTTTTACAAAAGTAGAGAGAAATTCTCATGGCAGTCACCTTCTGACGCCTCTTTCATTTGCAAATCAGGTATTCCAATATCTATTATTATTCCATCTTCTTTTCCAAATGGCAGAAATATCACTTTAGTCATCTAATTATATTTAGATCGACACTTTGGTCACTCAATTTTTAAAAATTTCACTTTGATCATTCAACTATATCGTTGGTGGATACCACTTTGGTCATTCTGTCTGTTTTCTTCCATCTTGAGGGAGAAAGAGGTTGTTTGCAAGAGAGATTTACATTTATTAAAATAAATGATCACTAATAATTTCTATCTTAAAAATACTCTTAGAGTTAACGGGGAGATCACAGTTTAATGGAGAAAAACATACAGAATGACCAAAGTGATAATACGGTGGTATAGTTAAATGACCAAAGTGAAGCTTTTAAAAGTTGAGTGACCAAAGTGTCGAACCAAGCATAGTTGGATGACCAAAGAGATATTTCTTCCTTTCCAAATACATGACCCTCTTAGAATCTAGATGCTTATATATTTACTCCATGCTTGCCTTTCATCAATATGTTCTGGCTTTTAGTTACAAATGCTTCGAATCTTCTTTTTAATTTTTATTCTCTTGGCACATTATGCTGTTTTCAACGTGTAACATGCATGGTTTGATTATGATTAATCTTTTTTCCACATTTTAGAAAAAAGAGCTATCCACCTTTAAAAATTAGAAAAAAGACCTATTCTTTTTCACTTTATAAATAAGGGTATTATTTTAATATATTTATCATAAAAAGCTCCATTCAATTTTACTAAATTATAAAAAAAGAATGTTTTTAATTTTGTTTGTGACCATAATACCTTTTTTTCTTTTCTTTTCTTTTTTAACATGATCCGATCATAATACTCTCTATCCGTAAAGATTTTCTCCCCTCTCTCTCTCTCTATATATAGAGATCATTAGCTATTACAGTCAGAAGTAGAACCAAGAGAGTGACCTACCCGCTCGACGATAAAGTCAAGGCTCGCCTCGTCGACCGGGATAGCTACGCCAATTCTCCGCCGTCTGATTCATCCTCCCCACCTCATCTTCCCTTGAATCTCTCTCCCCCGCCTCCTCTACCATTTCAATTGCAGCTCCGCTCTTCCCTTCGCCGCCGAGACCGCCAAGCACTATAGAGAGCTAGAAGCCGCCATCGACGTCGTCGAAGCCGCCTCCAAGCTCTGCGTTGAGGTCCAGACGGCGTTGAGCTTACTACTGAAGAGTGGTAATGCAACATAAGCACAACAGCAAAGAATGCATAATGCAACATCAACCAGCTGAAAATAAAACTAGTTTTACATAGCTAACATCCACAAATTCCATTAATCACTGATTTTCTTGAAAGTTAAGTCAAATATAACCAAAATTTTACACATCAAAACTGAGCAGGGACACTCACCAATATGCTTCTCTGGCTGCCCAAACATCAAAACGGATACTGAATCTCTTGCTCGAAGTCAGAGTCGTCGGCATTAGCAGAATCCTCGTCGTCCTCGTGAGACTTGAGGAGCGTCTCCAGCTGTGCCGAGTCGAGCTTCGCCAGAATCGTCCTGAGTCGGTCGCGCCGCTCCATCTCGCGCTCGCCGAACAGAGTCATAGGCTCACCGAGGCGCCGGAGACGTGCCCTGACGGCGTTGTCGTTGGTCGGGATGGTCAGGGCGGAGGAGCGGCGCTTCATCAAGACCTGTTGCTTCGCTCTCTCGTGCCGCTCCCGGAGCTGCTTGTGCTCCTCGGATATCTGGTACGAGGAGGAGGAGGGAGCTTGATCGGCGAGGAAGCTTTGATGGCGTCTTTGCGAGGCATCTTCGTCGGCTTCGTCACCGATGAGGCGTCGTCTTTTAGGAGAGAGAGAGAGAGAGAGAGAGAGAGAGAGAGAGAGAGGTGAAGGCTGGGCCAGAAGAAGTGAAACGAGGAGAGCTACAGGAGCAAATCGGCATACGCTTCTGCGTCTTCAGAGGCTGAAGCTGAACCGCTCCGGTTTGCTGCTTTCTCTTCGCCATTTTCTCTCTCTATCTAGCTCACTGCGTCTCTCTCTCTCTCTCTCTCTCTCTCTCTCTCTCTTTCTCTCTCTGAAACGGAATCGATCACGCTTCTCAAAGCCTCCCAAGGCTTCGCTATTTATACTCGCGTCGGCGACTGGGCGGGCGACGAGGATGTTGGCCTGGCGGACGTCATAATCTAACCATTCCGTTTTCAGTAATCAATTCCAAAACCGTTATAATGGCATATTTCGTAATTATATAATATTTTATGGTTATTTATTAAACAATGTCCTTTTTTATGATCAGCACAAAGTTAAGGCCTTTTTTATAATTTTGGAATTTCAAATGTCTTATATTATAAAAACCCCATTTTTTTTATTTTTTCCAAAAAACAAGAATTGGCCCATGATTGAAATCGTTAATTTGGAATCCTCCATATCCTTCTAGGAGTGGGTCAGTGGGATATCCTAGCTTACCCAGGTTTAGATTGCCTCGTCCCTATAGGACTTAGAAATCGTTGGCGCAATGTAGTACAAAATATTGTCCTTTAATAAAATTGGCAATCCGAATCCCTCTAGGAATAGGATATCCTGCAACGCACCAAGTTGGGCAGACTCAGGAAACCCTAGAGACTTGGGAATAGCATATTGCTACTATATATAAGACGACCGGGACTGCTCTACTTCTCATAAAAATTACATTTCCACAGTTTCACCTTCATACTTAATTTGTTATCAATGGCTAGCTTCTAAAGACAAGTGCAAGTTCTTCACCATCAAGTTCTACGAAGATCACATTCGAACTATGGTGACTTCAGACACACCTTCTGTAGACCGGTGGATTGATAATACTTATCGCGCTATAGGTGACAAGTTTCTAGTGGGTCTTGATAGTGAATGGCAATGGAACCATGAAACTCGAGATTATGAAGTTGTTGTTCTTCAACTTTGTGTGGGTCGTCATTGCCTTATTTATCAGCTGTCCTGCTCAGAGAGCACTCCTCAATCGCTCATCGAATTTCTCGGTGATGAAAACTTGACCTTTGTTGGTAAGGAAGTTCGTGAGGACGTGACTCGTTTGGCTCGTAAAGGATTACATGTTAAATGTGCTATGGATGTCTCTCATATGGCTGCAAATTAAGAAGTACGACGACAATAGCTACAAGTCTATGGGATTGAAGACGTTGGCAGTGGAGCTTCTAAACAAGGAGATGGAGAAGGATAAGCAAATTACAAGGAGTCGTTGGGGTAATGAACGACTCAGTCTCCTTCAAGTGAAGTATGCTTGCATAGATGCTTTTGTTTCGTTTCAACTAGGAATGCAATTGCAAATGCGATACTCAAGTGAAGAGAGAATAAAATGTATCGCCGAGACAAAGAAGTTTTGCATGAGTGCTTATATATGCACCAAGAAAATCCAAATGCAAGAAGAAAAATCACATCATCGAAAAGGAATTATTAGCTGAAATCGGGGATTACAGCAAGATTGTATCAGCGGGTTGGGAAGAAGCCATTGACGTTGGATTGAGATTACAATTAGATTGAACTAACAGGTTTGTCCACTACAGAGGAAGTGATTGATCGATATTGTTTTCGATGACCTTTAATCCCTTTATATATCTAATCAAATTCAATATTCTAAAATATTATAGATGACTCCTTTGAATCTAGATGTTTATGTTTCACTTCCATACATGCCTTTCATCAACATGCTCAGGCTTTGAGCTACATTGTATCGATTTTATTTTCTATAATTTTGAATTTTTGTCATTTTTGATTCTCTTTGCATGGTATTGGCCACAGAAATTAAAGTCTTTTCAACATACCATGCAGGGTTTGATGGTATTAAGCCCAAATTAGACAAGCTAATTAAGACCCAACACCTTAGTGGACACATAAGGCTGAAACCCAATAAGCTATTTTCTGAAGAATAGAAAATGCTAAAACCCTAGGCCCCAAACCCCTTCCTCTCATTCTGCTTTGCTTTTGCATCAGTCTCTCTCTCTGTTTTTGCAAAACCCAGAAGATTAGAAATGGTTCGAAGCATTAAGAACCCTAAGAAAGCCAAAAGAAAGAACAAGGTCAGAGCTTTCATCATTAAATTGTTTAATTTGTTTAGGGTTTTACTTTCTCCGATTGAATTGAATTGGGTTTTTGTTCAGGCTTCGAAGAAGGGAGATGGGTCTTCTTCGTCTTCAGGGCCGCCGGCGAAGGTATGGCAGCCAGGTGTGGACAAATTGGAAGAAGGAGAAGAGCTTCAGTGTGACCCTTCTGCTTACAATTCTCTCCATGCCTTCCATATTGGTTGGCCTTGTCTAAGGTTACCTCTCACTTTTATTTACTTTTTCTTATTTTTGATTGCATAAAAGTTAGAGGAAAGGCTTAAAGTTCAAATTTTTAACAATGGGTTTTGGTTATTTGATGATGATTAGTTTGATTTTGTATAGCTAGTTTCATCCGAGCCGTATTAGTATTGCTGTCTTTGATTGCTTTTACTTTTTTTTTATCTCGAAAAGTCGAATTTGCATACTTGATTTGCTGCTAATGATTGGTTTGTTATAAGGTAGTTAAATTGATCAGTAATTGTGTATTACTTTCTGCAGCTTCGATATTGTAACAGATACATTGGGGTTGGTGAGGACAGAGTTCCCTCATACGGTTTACTTTGTTGCTGGGACTCAGGTGAGCTTTGTTTGTTAGTAATTTTGATTGGCTTGTATTTGAGTCTTTCCTTCACAGATTTGATCCTATTAATTTTGATCGTGGAAATATGTTTTTCTGCAGGCAGAGAAATCTTCTTGGAACTCTCTAAGTATATTTAAAGTATCCAACATTTCTGGGAAGAAGCGCGAACCGGTGCCAACCAAATCTGGAGATGATGAGTCGAATATGGGTAGTGATGATAGTGATAGTGACGAAGATAGTGAGGAAGAGGAGCTCGGAGGATCTGGCGCACCAGTTTTGCAGGCAATTTTTTTTTTCATCCTCTTAGAAATCTGCATACTTGGGGATTCAATTCTCACTTTTTCCTAGCTTAATTTTAATCTCATCTTTGAGCATTTCCAATGTTCTTGTTGTTATGTACAGTTGCGCAAGGTAACTCATGAAGGATGTGTGAATCGTATACGTGCCATGACACAAAATCCTCATATATGTGCATCTTGGGGAGATACTGGTCATGTGCAGGTCTGACTTTCCGTCCTTATACCCTGGATGAGTTTTTAATTACTGTTTTAATTGTATGTGTGTGTATATATAAATTGAGTTGTTCATATATCATAGTTTTAATTGTATAGAAAGACTTACTCTAGTGTTTACTGGGTTGCCAAATGTTTTGACTCATGAAGTTCATACCTGAGGAAGCAGAATCAAAAGATGATAGCATGCTAGATTTATTACTGATTGTAGATGTATATTACAAATGAGAGAGGTATTCATGAAAAGGCAACCACAGTTTATAGGAATTCCAAATGGATGGAGAAGTGAAATTTGTATTTTTGTTTGATCTGAATTAAGCTTGCGTCTGTATTCATGAAAAGGCAACCACAGTTTATAGAAATTCCAAATGGATTGAGAAGTGAAATTTGAATTTTTGATTGCGTCCATATTAAGCTTAGAAGTAATAGTCTTTAGACGCTAGTATGTACTTTGAATGTGACTCAAATTTGTTACTTGTGCAGGTTTGGGACTTCAGTTCACATCTGAATGCTTTAGCAGAATCAGAATCAGAAGTTAGCCAAGGACCTTCTACCCAGGCTCCGTTGTTTAAGTTTGGGCATAAAGATGAAGGATTCGCTCTCGACTGGAATCCTCTTGTTACTGGAAGACTTCTATCTGGTACTAATACAATTGTTTTTTATGATCCTTTTTTAAAATAAATTTTTTAGAATGATGTGATAATGTTCAATATGTGCATCAAAGGGGACTGCAAGAGTAATATACATTTGTGGGAACCTACATCCGACGGAACATGGAAAGTTGAAACCACTCCGTATATTGGGCATATTGCAAGTGTGGAAGATTTGCAGGTATTTAGCTAAGATGGCAAGCTATGGTTGAATCTGTTGTCTTCAGCTTATGGTTCAATCTTACAAAGTTTTTGTTCTTATTTTCTTTTGTCTGAGTTCAATCTTACAATGTAATTTCCATGTTTTCCTTCATACTTCTCCAATCCTCTGATGACATTCTGGTCACTCATATCTGTGCAGTGGAGCCCTACAGAATCTGATGTATTTGCTTCTTGTTCCGTGGATGGGAATATAGCAATATGGGATATCCGTTTAGGGAAGTCACCTGCAGCTTCTTTTAAAGCTCATAGTGCAGATGTGAATGTTATTTCTTGGAACAGGTGCGTGAATCTTAATTCTTTATTTATTTTTTCTTGGGTTATTTGGTTGGTGGTATGGTATGATGATCAGGGCACTTCTTTACTTTTGGATTTAGGCTGGCTAGTTGTATGTTAGCATCCGGAAGTGACGATGGCACCTTTACTATCCGAGACCTCAGATTGCTGGTATGTCTAATTGAAATTAGTTATCTTCCCTTGTCTATAATATTCATTTGCGTGCATGCTAAAGATACATCTTATTTTTCTGACCTTTCGACATGTAGTTTACAATGAGTGTTAAACTATGCCATGGCCACATGTTTTAGGAATTTAGGTTATGTTGATAATGCTAAAAGTGATATCCTCTTATTCCTCTTATCTTTACACAGGGAGGAGATTCTATAGTGGCACATTTTGAATACCATAAACACCCTATTACATCTATTGAATGGAGTCCACATGAAGCTTCTACTTTGGCAGTGTCATCTGCTGACAATCAGCTAACGTAAGTAATATTAAAGATACAAATGACTTAATGAAAGCCTATAGTTTTCTTCTCTTCATATTTGAACTAAAAAAAATATGTTGTGAATTGGCTTCTTCTTTTTTCCCAGAATATGGGACCTCTCTTTAGAAAAAGATGAAGAAGAGGAGGCAGAATTTAAAGCTAAAACAAAAGAGGAAGTGAACGCCCCCAAAGATATACCTCCACAACTTCTATTTGTTCACCAGGTAAATATTACTTTCATAATGTGCCAACTTGAAGAAGATTCTAGTGTTCATTCAATTCAATTTGGTGGTTGTTTATTGTAACAGGGACAAAAGGACTTGAAAGAACTTCATTGGCATTCACAAATTCCTGGCATGATCGTATCAACTGCGGCAGATGGTTATAATATATTGATGCCTTCAAACATACAAACCACCCTTCCTTCCGAAGGTTCTTGAAAGTTTTGATATTGGGATAGTTGCATCAGATCATGTTCCGATATTGGGATGGCATGGATGTGTTATGCTGAAGCAATTGCATGAGTATTATTTTGTTCCTTTTGTTTATCTTTTTCTTTCGTTCTCTCGATTTTGGGGGTTTGGTTGTGTATGGAGTAACATCTACACCTTTTGCCTAAAGCTTTTGTATTACTGGAAGTTTGTAGTTGTCTATCGAGTTTACTTATCTCATTTCCTACCGGTGCTCTACTGTATATATGGTCAAAACAGAAACTATTTGAGATATCAATCTCATCCCTTTTACTGAACAATCAAGAAAACTAGGATGTGAGATGGAGAAGTTAAGCAGGTGCCATGGAAGATAATCACCAAATGTGTTTTGATACAAGGGCGGGACAAACAATCCCCATTGATGAGACTCCTAGCATTGTCATCATTACTCATAAGCTGCATCATGAGACTCGATACGAAACAATCCCCTGTTGAAAAAAGTTGATCTTGTTGAATGCAGCAACCCCATAATATGAACCGGCCGGCTCATCAAGTTTGCATACCATGCCACAACCAAAACTCTTTCGTCAATTTTCTCTATCAATTGACAGGCTTTCCATTTAACTTGGGGAAAGGATCTTGCTTGCTTAAAACCACAACCTTACTCTTGTGCGCAAAGTATCCCTTTACCAGACTTTTGTATATTAGTATTGCCATTATGCATTCCACCTACAAAGTGCACCATATATATGATTAGATAGCCTATCAACAACAGAACCTGGTAAGAAAACAAGAATGAAAGGGGCAGCAAAGCAAGTACCTCATCCACATCAATGTCCATTTCAAGCCATTTCAATGCTCTGACAATTACTTCCAACTTCAGCTGGTGAGCTTTGCTCGGGTCCTTTTGCTTTTGGATAACGTAACTGCACATGAAGATATACTCATCATGAAGTGAATCTTCAGAGAAATTATAGTGTCAGCGGGCAGATATATAGTCACATGGGAACTAACATTTTTTTCAACAATCTCTGATACACCTGAAGTTCCAGCTTCTCTAGGACAAGATATACACCAGATCTCAAGAACCTAATATAATGGAAAAAATTTAGCATCTCATAGAAAATGAATTACAATCTACAGCTGTTCAGAATGAAAGCAAACCATACCTGTCTTCATGCTCTTGAAGAGCATGCCGAAGAAGTCGGAGGTCACCTCTTCTTAGAGCTTGCACAACATTCCTATACTGCAAATGTAAGAAAGTTGTCAAAGGAGTTACCTAGGCATGCAAATCTGACAGACAATAAGAGCTCTCATTTCCCCATATCAGGCATTAAAAAGTTTCATTTGAAAGTAAAGGTAATAACAAACAAGTTGAAGGGAATGTCATACCTCGACTAAGTTATACCGTTGCAGGAGCCAATCATTTGGTATGATGCCAATTGAAAGCTTGACAGGAATCAAATATTTCAATATCATCCTAATCAAGTAAAAACAATAGAAATATGAGTGAAACAATTACGAAGTCTGCAGACACTATTAAATCTCGTATCTGACTTCTCAAGCAGAATGTTTTAAAATGTGTAGGCGCATGGAGGCACAGCTTTGTCCAATTATCAAAATTAAATGCTAGTGTCACATCATTCAAATATGAAGTGTTCAAATGTAGAATGTACCAGCATAATAGAAGTATTAATTTACCCCTCTTGCCCCTATAATTATACCCCTTATAGTCTATAATGCCGATGGAAAAATGTATGCAGCAAGCACACCTGAAACGAACCTTATATTTGCTTCACGGTGAGGGTTGCAATGCTTCAACGCATAGGACAATTTATCATCAGCCTGCCAGGATTTAGAAAAGGTGTTAGAGTTAATATAGGCCGATGAAAACAAAAACTTTTCTTGTCCTAGAGATTTTGCATGTATTGATGCAAGTATAATTCAGATAAGTGGAACATCTCCTGAGGCAACGTTGTAATTAATATGCTTTTCATTTAACTGCTCATCCAGTGTTTAAATTCAAGCATACAACACTACAGTGGTTGGCCCCCCACCCACACCCAAAATCACAGCTTAAATAAGATATAAAGAAGTTATATTATAACTACCATAAAAAACCAGCTCACTTACAGCAGGGAAATTTTCATTGAGAACCTCTAGACGGCCAGTATAATACATGTAGGTAACCTGCAGAAGTGAGAACAAACATAAGAGAACTGTAGGTTGAGAAAAAAATTGCCAGGGGAGGGGGAAGAGAAATGAAAAAGGAGTGAAGATCGCATCTGATCAAACATAGCCAATTCTGACCTTATCTCTCCTAGGGAATTCCTCAAAATCAAATATACGAGCAGTTTCAATACTCCTTATCACACTGCGACAAAGGTGAACTGTACCAAGCTGCAACATAGTAAAGATAGATCATCATCATCCAGCTCATGCTACTTGTGCTTCCTTAAGATTTAAAACTATCCTCTTATAGCTACTTCAAGTAAAACTTAAAAAACACCATGACCTAAGTATTCTTGAAATATTACCTTAAAGTAAATTTTAAACAACTGGCAAGTCACGTACAATGCACCTAAACGTTTTGCGCCTTTCCCCTATAATTCAATGCACCATTGAAGAATCAGCAATAGTAATATTGATCAAACCAATGAACCTTTAATCAAGATAAGCAAGAGGAACCGAATCTCAAAAGCAAGAAATCTTACAGCAAGAATCCCAAACACTTTCATAAGGAAAGAGCCGGCTCCCTTCAACTTCTCCGGGGACTTTCCATTCGTCGCCAATTCCTTATCAGCCTACAAACACACACACACACACAACACTCTCAGTAACAAAACAAAGCACACATCAATCAATCTTACTACTTTCGAGTAGTCTTACCCTCTCAGCAAGAACTCTGATTTCGTAAACCATGACATACATTGCTTGCAAGGCCCAAGCCGAGTCCCAGTTTCTAAACTCCTGAACAAAACCGCTGCATATATATAACCAATAGTCAAAACACCAAAATCACAGTAACTACAAAATCAATCAAAATCACCAAAGATCATTACTTTGCGGCTTTCTCAAACGCTTGGTACGTATCAACGAAGCTTCCGACTCGGTAGCTCTGAAAAGCACGGAACAGATGGACCAGAATCTCACCGAATTGAGCGTAGTCATCGTTCTGCTTGATCAATTGACTCGCGTCCTGTAGCACAATCACAAAAAATAAACCAATCAGAAACCCTAACCCTAATTGAGTGAAATTTGGGGATGGAGAGATGAGAAAGCGGGACCTGGAAAACGTTGAGGGCGTCGGCGAGAGCGAGAATGTTGGGGTTGTTGGAGGAGAGAGAAAGGAGGCGGGTGAGTAAATCGCCGTCCTGGTTCGAAACGGCGTCGCAGAAGCGGTTCAGGTAGTCGTTGATTCTTCTGTGCGCCTCTCCCATGCTCAAGTACGCCATCTCTCTTTTTTCTCAGCTCCACAACACACAACTCTCAGTAGCTCTGGAGCTAGACGCCTTTTTCTACTTTCGATTTTGGGTACTAAAACGACGCCGTTTTTGTCCAAATTTTGTAAACGACTGTCGTATGTGTCTTCCGACTGAAACCAGGAACGAGCTAAACAATCTTATGAATGGTTGGGATTGTTTTGATAGATGGTTCCCCCATAGCTTGAGAATGCAAATCTGTGATTGATTATGGTCGAGTTGTACTAAAGGTTGTCGTGCGGAGTGATTTCTCTTATTGAAAAGTACTTTTTAGTGCTTTTGTTATCAGGCGGATATTTACTCCACAAAGTTGAGAAGTTCTCATAAATTTAAGATTTACTGTTACAAGTAGTTCAGGGAGGTCTCAAGTACATGTTGCAAGAAGGGGACACGAAATCGGTCATTAGTATTTAGTATCGTGAATGGTTATATCAAAACGTTTTGAAGGGTGCTCAACTTAATCTACAATATCAAAACGATTGTGGCAGATTTTGAGAAAGTCTCTTCTAAATATGTATTTAGAGAGACAAATTTTACCGTTGATATTCCTACTAATATATGTCATTCATTTGATAATATTATATTTTAGAACAATAAAGTTCCTTATAAGACACGTAATTTCTTCATGTTTTTGTCATTATAAACGCGGGTTACCTTAAAAGCTTCTATTTGGGTCAAGTATTTTCTTTTCGTATAATACAAAGTATACAAAATTACAGTATTGAATGACCAAAATTTGGGGAAATATTTGTGACATTTGGTTTTGAGTACACTATAATAACGCCGTCCGGAGCTTCAAGCTGAAACCAAGTCCACCACCCACCCACTACACACCAAAGTTGAAAGCAAACTTTCACCAATATAGTGTTCCCCTCCACTAAGACCCAACCTTGAATCTCACTCAAAAAAGCCTCACCTTTCCCTTGTCTCCCTTCCTGAATCTGACCCCAACCAACCAAGTTCTCCATTTCCCCAAATGGGTTCCCAGCTCGGTTCCGATGCACTCCCCATGAAACCCACCCCGATTCCAAACCAAGACGACGACACCCCAAACCCAACCGCCTCCCTACTCTCCTTCAACACCTCCTCCACAACCTCCTCACCTCCCCCACCTTCCCACATACCCACCATCATCTTCATCTCTCTCCTCCTCATCACCACCATAGCTCTCTCCGCAGCTTTCGCTTTCGCCTTCCTCTTCTTCTCCAACCCCTCAACCTCCACCGCACACACCTCCACCACCTCCTCACTCGACTCCAAATCTCGCCCTCTTTCCAAACTCCCCCACCCAGTCGTCATCCTCGTCTCCTCAGACGGCTTCCGCTTCGGCTACCAGTTCAAGACCCCAACTCCCAACATCCACCGGCTCATCAACAATGGGACCGAAGCCGAAACGGGTCTGATCCCTGTCTTCCCAACCCTGACTTTCCCTAATCATTATTCGATCGTCACGGGTCTTTATCCAGCTCACCACGGAATCGTCAACAACCACTTTGTGGACCCCAACACGGGTGAGTTCTTCAACATGGGCAGCCACGAGCCCAAGTGGTGGCTCGGCGAGCCACTGTGGGAGACTGTTGTCAACCATGGTTTGAGTGCTGCTACTTACTTCTGGCCCGGCGCTGAGGTCAAGAAAGGCTCTTGGACTTGCCCTGACAAGTTCTGTCAGCAGTATAATGGCTCTGTTCCCTTTGAGGAGAGGGTTGATACTACTTTAGGGTTCTTTGATGATTTGGCTAGTGGTGAAATTCCTTATTTTATGACATTGTATTTTGAGGACCCGGATCATCAGGGACACCAGGTTGGGCCTGACGATCCGGAGATTACTAAGGCGGTTGCGAATATTGATAGGATGATTGGGAGGTTGATTGACGGTTTGGAGAAGAGAGGGGTGTTTGAGGATGTGACGATTATTATGGTGGGGGATCATGGGATGGTTGGTACTTGTGATAAGAAGCTGATTTTCCTGGAGGATTTGGCGGATTGGATTGAGATTCCGGCGAGTTGGGTGCAGTCGTATACTCCTTTACTTGCTATTCGTCCGCCTGCTGGAGTTCATACCGCGGATGTGGTTGCTAAGATGAATGAGGGGTTGAGTTCGGGGAAGGTTAAGAATGGGAAGAAGTTGAAAATGTATCTTAAGGAGAAGCTTCCTAGTCGGCTACATTATGCAGCGAGTGATAGGATTCCTCCGATTATAGGGTTGGTTGAAGAGGGGTTCAAGGTAGAACAGAAGAGCTCGAAGAGGCAAGAATGTGGAGGAGCTCATGGTTATGACAATGCTGTGTTTTCCATGAGGACCATATTCATCGGCCATGGTCCTCAGTTTGCAAGAGGGCGCAAGGTTCCTAGTTTTGAGAATGTCCAGATATACAACTTGGTCACAAAGATTCTCAATATCCAGGGTGCACCTAACAATGGATCTGAATCATTTCCAAAGTCCATTCTTTTGCCCAGTGTTTAGTATTTTTCTCCCAGGCATTTCCCAGTGGAGTCAGCTTCTTCAATTTCAAGCAATGGTTGGGAAATTAACTATTTTGTAATGGTTTGCGTATGTGCTAGCGAATCTATAAGGTCACACATTTTGAAGATTGTGAGGCTTTGCTCTACAAGTTTAGCTGCGGAAGCATGCTTATTTCGTTAGCTATGGCGTCATTACATTTATTTGCGTCTCTCAGTAGGAGCAGCATATGTAAGAACTGAGTCCATCTACTAAAATTATGACTTGCACTTTTGTATAGGGCCATCATGTGGTAGAATAAGATGCTGTGCAAACGCTATTTTTGTGTATATCGTGTTGGAATGGATGCTTTCTGTATTGCCTAAAAACAAGTCTCAAATTATGATCCTTGATTCAGTTAAGTAATGGGGCATGGCATATTTGCGTTTGCAATTGTCTGAGTTCCCTTCATTGTAATGGCATACTATTAGAGAATTAATTTTGCGGGAGAGACTTGGCTATTGCAATTGCCAGTGCTTCCTTACAATGAAATATCTGTAACCTGGTGGCTGATACTATTGGTGTTGGTTTGTGGTGACCTGTTTGTGATGTAGATGGAGCAACCCTCCTCTATCTGTGGACTTCTGGGACTCTCTTATAAATGTTCGAATTGCCTTTATCATCTGTTTTGTGGTTACCTGTGCAGATTTGAAAAGTAGTCGAGTGATGGTGGACTAATGCAAGCGAGTAACACGTTGATCAATGTAACTTTCATGAAGGACGTATACCACTGATCAATTATGTGCCAAATTGTTTAAAGAGGTTGACATAGACCAATCTAATAACTACAAAAATGATTCCTTGCAAGTTAGTATAAAAAATGAGAAATTTTAGTAGTATAAGACATTGCAAGGAAAGGGTCCTCCAACCAAGTCCCCAACACCAAGCCCTACCATCTAAAACTCCAAAGCACTGAACTTGGTGTACTTTTGATGTCTATGGATGTAAAAGATTATCTATAATTGACAAACAATCAAGCGCATAAACTAATCACACTTTCAATTCATTATAAGCGATGCAATGTTGGTAGAAACTAGTTTAATCATCGGTTCATAGACACGTTGGACTCACTAAAAACTAATTATATGATCGATTCATATAACATCGGACTAAAAACCAAATTGTTTCGATCTCCAAAGACACTATATATATATATATACAATTCCATCATCTCTTAGTTTTTTATTTCCTTTTTCTTGATGAATCCCAAATAAGGGGCGGAATCCCCTAGCCAAATTCCAAACGGAATATCCAACAAGGGGGGTCTTTTGGGGTAACAAACATCCCATGTAAATTTGATCAACAGCAAACACAAAAAGAAACACGATCTGGTTCACACACACATAAACAGGCGAGGGGCCACCCGTTAGATACTATTACTAAAAGCCATGACCTTTCTTCTTCTTCCTCCTCTGACCCTCCTCATGTAACTTCGCCTTTTCACTTATTCAAAACCCCAGAATATCCATCTATCCACCACCTATCTTCATCTTCTTCTTTTTTCTATAAATGGCTGATGTTGTTCGATTACAATTCCATTCGCTTCGGTTCTCTTCGTCTCTGCTCACCTCTTTGAATTCTCTGCAACCGGGTCTCTTTGTTAATCAAAACCCATTTAGGAGGGCCTATGCTCTCTCCGATTCTTCCCTTGCTCGCTTCGCTTACAGACCCAGAAAGCAGTTGGTGCATTTCAAGGTGATTTGCCATAGCTTTTGCTTGTAAAGTTTGATACTTTCTTGTCTGGTTGATGTTTGGCTCAATTTCATGAGGACCCTTTTGGTTGAATGTTATGTTTAGGCCTTGTATTGTAGCCTTTTGAGAATATTAGTTGTAATTACTATGTATTCTGCACATTAGGGAACCTATTTGTTAAACTTGATTAATTGAATTGAAATTGGGATTGACACTCATTTGTGCCAGAGAGATAGATGAAAAGATTGAAACTGTGAGGTTTACATATTGGTTTTATATCTATCTTATTGACCAATTACTGTATTTGAGAGATTGTATGGGAGTGTTTTCATTTATATGAATTGGATGATACAGGTCAGAGAAAAAGCACCCTGCTTTGTGGCATTGAGTTCGTTAGGTTTTGTTACTCAGTTGAATGATATACATTGCTAAATCGTGGGATAACTTTCACGAGATGAAAAAACCCTTTGAAAAATGATAGTTTGTTAGTTTTGCTCAACTGATAAAGCTTATGTTCTTTATTTGCTTTACTTCAGGTACAGGCTGCTATTGCTGAAACAGACCAGCCAAAATGGTGGGAAAGAAGTGTTCCGAATATGATTGACATACATTCTACTCAAGAATTCTTGAGTGCTTTGGCTCAAGCTGGAGATAGATTAGTTATTGTAGAATTCTACGGCACTTGGTGTGGCTCTTGCCGTGCATTATTTCCTAAGGTAACAACTAATCAAATGATCCAGATAGAAATTCATTCTGTCAGCTTCATTCTTGCCATTCATGAAATTCGATTATGATTTTGTTGCTACTATTTTTCTGAATAGTTAGAGATTATCACTGTTTCAAATTCACTTTTGTGTAATGCATGTCAGCTCTGCAGAACAGCTGAAGATCACCCAGAGATTCTATTCCTGAAAGTGAATTTTGATGAGAATAAGCCAATGTGCAAGAGCATGAACGTGAAGGTCCTTCCCTATTTCCATTTTTACCGTGGATCTGAGGGACAGCTGGAATCCTTTTCATGTTCACTAGCTAAGGTAATTTTCATTCATGTTAGAAAAAGCGTCCTTCTCTCCTAAGCTTGTTCGGTCAAGGGAAGATGTGGGAAACAGATGGTTGAATGTCTCTTTCTTTTTCCATGATGTACAACAGGTTCCCTTGAACTACCTACTTTTTGAAAACGAAGAACCATCACTGATTGATACATACCTCGACTGGTTTAGCTGACTAGGATTGTGCATATTATGCTCAATGTGCTTGCTACAGCCTATACTGTTGAAACAATCCTCTCAATATTTTATTCGTCTAGACTAATATATTGTGCAGATAATGTGAATGATGAAGTTTTAGTTTTGCTTTTAGGAAATCTTTACATCCACTGTATCTGAATGCATCTGATCACGTTCTTAATCTTCTGCAGTTCCAGAAAATAAAGGATGCCATTCAGTTACACAACACTGATCGTTGCAGCATTGGCCCTCCGAAGGGTGTTGGAGATCTTAAAATGGAACCTTCCTTGGTTCAGAAAGACAAACCCTCAGAATCTGGTTCAGCATAGAACTTCAACTCAAGATTGTATTAAGGGGCTTCGGTCCATATCATCAACCTCAGCATAGTCAAGATAGCTCTCTACCTGTGTTCTGTATATTTCCTTCTATGTAAAAGAATCCCATATGTTGCCATTCAGCCGCATTCTTTGTCTTTCTTCTTCCGAAAGCCATGTATGTATTTGAAAATTCAGTGTACACGCAATTCCAGGTTTCTTCATATACTGAGTTATTTATTTTGTCTCCAAGTTTATGCGACAACTGGTTTTCCAGGTCCAGACTTCGTATAATGCATGTGTAACAGACTATTAACCAATTTAGAACTTGTTTTTATCTCAGAAAATTTAAATTAGAACCCTAAATCCTAAACATATTCAACTTTAACAAGTGGCAATGTTTAATCCGGATTTGAATAAATGTATCCCTCCTTATCCGCCTAAAATCCTATCTATTAAATTCTCTTGAAAAACCAAGACCCCTCTGAGATGTACAAATCCTTGAAAGATCTTCACTGCCATGTATGGAAAAATTATAAATTAAAGGATTTTAATTCCATTTTGTAGTGAATACTGTTTCATAAATCGAGTACCGCTAGTCTCTTTTGGATAGTTGCATTGCTTATGGAAACATATAAGAACAGGATTAATGTGTAGAAAAGATTTTCAGACTCCCCTAATGAATTTTAGGATTTTACCTCCTTGTCAAGTCTTTTGGGTAGTTGCATTGCTTATGGAAACATATAAGAACAGGATTAATGTGTAGAAAAGATTTTCAGACTCCCCTATTGAATTTTAGGATTTTACCTCCTTGTCAAGTCTTTGAACTTACCATTTAGTTTCTTGCTCCAACCATATAAATTACCTCCCACTCTTCAGAGAAAACCATCGTCTACTTCTTTGTTTCCCTTTGCGTTTTGCTCATCACTTTGTTCTTTGCTTAGTTTTTCAAGGTTCTCTAGTTTTTCTAGCAATGGCAGATCCTTCTTCATGTGCTCATTGCAGCATGTATGAGAGGTTGGACTGGACGGAGTCTGCTCACCATGATGAAATCTTGGCAGTGCTTTCGAGGCTCGAAAGTAAAGGCAAAGGGTTTGTGCAACCTCAACAACTTAATGCTGAGTTTGAAGCAATCCCTGAAGCCTTTGGAAATATTTCAAAGAACATACAGGAAGCTCTTGTTCTGTCTCCATACCTAGCCCTTGCTCTTCGTCCGAGGCCTGGTGTTTGGGAACACATCAGATTCAACATGAAGACACTCATTGCTGAGGAGTTGCCTGTGGCTGAGTACTTGATGATGAAGGAGGAACTCGTCAATGGAAGGTAGATTTACCTTTGGTTTTACTTCAAATTTTGTTGCTTGTTTATGTTAATCTATTTAACAATATGATGCTTACAGTGTTCTTGTGTGTACGAAATTGCAATTGCAGTGCTGACGGAAACTTTGTGCTGGAGTTGGACTTTGAGCCATTCAATGCTTCAGTTCCTAAACCAACTCTTTCCAAGTCCATTGGAAACGGCGTTGAGTTCCTCAACCGCCATCTTTCTGCAAAGCTCTACTCTGAGCCAGAGAGCATGCAACCGGAGTTGCTTGAGTTTCTCCGCGTTCACACCCATGACGGCAAGAACCTGATGCTGAATGACGACATTGAAGATGTGGATGCCCTCCAACATGTTCTGATGGAGGTGGAAGAGTATCTTTTGACACTCTCCCCCGAAACCCCGTATGAATCTTTCAAGCAGAAGTTGCAAGATCTTGGCTTGGAAAGAGGTTGGGGAAACAATGCTGAACGTGTGCTTGAAACTATCCAGCTTCTATTGGAGCTTCTTGAGGCACCTGATGGTCGCAATCTCGAGAAATTCCTTAGCAAGATACCTATGGTCTTCAATGTTGTGATCATGTCTCCTCATGGTTATTTTGCACAAGACAATGTCTTGGGATATCCTGACACTGGTGGCCAGGTTAGTTAACTTAACTACAACTCTACAAGAACAATAAACGTTTCATGTATAAGGTTAGCCGTTTAGAGCTTTGGATTTAGAATCATTCATTAACTGTGATCATTGGTATTGATGGTAATTTGATAACTTTTGCTAGGTTGTTTATATCTTGGATCAAGTTCGTGCTTTGGAGAATGAGATGCTCAAGCGTTTCAAGGAACAAGGGCTTGATATCACCCCTCGCATTCTCATTGTAAGTTCTGTGAATAAGTGCTCCTAATTAGTTCATGTAGTTCATTGATTTTGGACCTCACTCTAATGAGCATATTGTTTCTTATACACAGGTTACAAGGCTCCTTCCTGATGCTGTTGGGACTACGTGTGGTCAGCGTCTTGAGAGGGTGTATGGAACTGAATATTCTGATATTATTCGTGTTCCCTTCAGAACAGAGAAGGGAATTGTCCGCAGATGGATCTCAAGATTTGAAGTCTGGCCCTATCTAGAGACTTACGCTGAGGTGAGGTTTCTATAATCACAATCACATTTCATCATTTTGACCTTGTCTTTCATTGTAAGACTAAGCAAGTGTTATATTTCTTGTTATTAGGATGTTGCAAAAGAACTTCTCAAGGAGTTCCAGGGAAAGCCTGATCTCATCGTGGGAAACTACAGTGATGGAAACATTGTGGCCTCATTGTTGGCACACAAATTTGATGCTACTCAGTGCACCATTGCTCATGCATTGGAGAAGACAAAGTATCCTGATTCAGACTTGTACTGGAAGAAACTCGAGGACAAGTACCACTTCTCTTGCCAGTTCACAGCTGATCTCATCGCCATGAACCACACTGATTTTATCATCACAAGTACCTTCCAAGAGATTGCTGGAAGCAAAGACACTGTTGGTCAATATGAGAGTCACATTGCCTTCACAATGCCTGGCCTCTACCGCGTTGTCAATGGTATCGATTGCTTTGATCCCAAATTCAACATTGTTTCCCCAGGAGCTGACACGGACATTTACTTCCCTTACACTCAAAAGGAAAGAAGGCTGACATCATTCCACCCTGAAATCGAAGAGCTCATCTACAGCCAAGTTGAGAACAAGGAACACTTGTGTGTCTTGAATGACAGGAACAAGCCTATCATCTTCACAATGGCAAGGCTTGACCGTGTGAAGAACATCACCGGGCTTGTGGAATGGTATGGCAAGAATGCCAAGCTTAGGGAATTGGTTAACCTTGTGGTTGTTGCTGGGGATCGGCGAAAGGAATCCAAGGACAATGAGGAGAAGGCTGAGATGAAGAAGATGTATGAGCTCATCGACACCTACAAGTTGAATGGACAGTTCAGATGGATTTCTTCTCAGATGAACCGTGTGAGGAACGGTGAGCTCTACCGCTATATTGCTGACACTAAAGGAGCTTTTGTGCAACCTGCTGTCTATGAAGCCTTTGGCTTGACTGTTGTGGAGGCGATGACTTGTGGATTGCCTACTTTTGCTACTTGCAAAGGAGGTCCAGCTGAGATTATTGTGAATGGAAAATCCGGCTACCACATTGATCCTTATAATGGTGACAAAGCTGCTGAGATCCTTGTTGATTTCTTTGAGAAGTGCAAGGCTGATCCTTCTCACTGGGACAAGATTTCCCAAGGAGGCTTAAAGCGTATCGAAGAGAAGTAAGCAATGCCTTCCCTAAACCCTAAACAGCTTTCTACTACTTGTGCTAGAAGTTATTTTATATGTTCTTACATGTTTGTCTTGTTTATGCAGGTATACTTGGCAGATTTACTCTGAGAGGCTGCTAACCCTGACTGGAGTTTATGGCTTCTGGAAGCAAGTCTCCAACCTTGAGGAGAAGCGTCGCTACATTGAAATGTTGTATGCCCTCCAGTATAAGAAATCGGTCGAGTCTGTTCCTCTTGCAGAAGAAGAGTGAAGCAAAGGTGGAAAAGTGAATAAAAGAGCCAGAAGCAGAGGAATTTGGTGGGATGGCTCAGAGACTTGTGAAGTTTTTGTTAGGAAATTTGTCTAGTAATTTTTGACTAGGCACAATTAAGTATCTTTTTTCCTTTTTTCCATCTTCCAAAATGGAAGTCAGGCTTAAACTTTGGGTTTATTTACCCATATTAATATCAATTGAGTCAAATATTTATGGTTCATATCTGATCCTATATTCTCCATCTGTTATGGTGTGATTATTTTCCATCTTTCCAATATAGTATGATCGGTTTGGACTTCAATTGCAGTCAGCTTTGCTACAGATGTCAAGGGTTTAAATCATGAGAATACTAGTTAGATATATGATCATGTTTTGGGAAAGCAATCCTTTTGAAGTAGAATATGGTTGGATAATGAGATTGGGTTTTCAACTTGTTGCTTTTTAAGTAAACATCAACATGTTTGATGAGTCTTGATGAATGAATGCTGAAGGGGAACATGATTTTTAAAAGCTGTTTCCAGTGACATACTGCTAGTGGTCACGGACCTAAGGGGAAGTTTACTAAATCGTAATGGGATTGAGAAGAAATAGGAGAGAGAATGAGTCATTACCAATTATTTGTTTACTTGTCACATGGAATCGGAATCACAACCGGGGTTGATTTTCATTCATGTGTTCACCATTATATAGGAATAGGAATTATAATTCATTCAATGATGAAAATACTCTTAATGATTTTGTGTACTGTTTAACACATGCTCAAAGTACCTGATACATTAAACAGTTGTACATGATACATTCAACAATTGATCTAGCAGTGTTCATTATTACCAGTAATGAAGAGGGAGGCTGCGCACAAATAGGTTGGGGTGAAGGAAGAGTTTGCGATGGTGAGAGAGTGAAGGGGTGTTTTTGGTTTACATGAAAAATCCAGGGACAATATTTGAAAAAAAAAAAGAGCCATTCAATCCTCCTACGGAATCAATACCGTATCGATAGTCTGCAATTGAAACGGGGAGTGACTCTCGATTTTAGAGTGAGATCCATGCAACACTCCATTCCGGATGGAGAACTAAATGCCCATTACTGTGCGCAAAGAGAATCAATCCTTAAAGGGCGCGTTTACATCGGTTCAATCATAATCAATCCCTTTGCGCACAGTAAGAGCATGTTTACTTCCCATCCGGAATGGAAAGGACTATGGGTCCCACCTCAATTCTGGGAGTCATTCCCCCATTTCAACTCCGGACCTCTGATATGGTATATATTGATTCCGTAAGAGGCCGGAATGTTCTTTTCTTCCCGAAATTGTCTCTGGATTTTCTTAGCTAAACCAAAATTACTGCTTGCCAATCCCAAGTGCAGGAGTCGCGTAGCAGTATAGACTCAGAAGTATGAGTGTCGTTTCCGCCGAGGGCTAAGAAAAAGTACACAGAATGATGTAACTGAAAAGAAAATGATTATGTGAGTGTTATTGAGAAAAAGAAAATCAATAGCTCAATTTTGCTATTTGTTAGATTGGTGAAGGGAAAGCATGATGAACGGTTTATGTTATTTCGATGAAATGGGTTGCAATTTAGGTGGGGTGCATTTGCGTCACTGTATCTGGAAATACTTTAGGGGAAGTTTCTACAAATACTTTAGGGGCAGAGAAAAGAAAAATAAAACTATCAAATTGATTAGACAGGGTAGTTTCTCAACTCTTCTGTACTTGTAATGGTTTAGAACTATGAGATTCGAGCGTTTTAATGTCAGAACTATGCGATTAGAACTCTGTGCCGGATCTGTGGCTTCTTGCCATCATTTTTGTTGTCCTTTTGTTTTGTAAGCTATTTCTTGCTTGTCTTAGTATTTTTGAAGCTCGTATCAATGCTCATTTTATCACAAGACTCAAGTCATATAAGTTATTTGCCATTTATTTACTCAATTGCTATTGCAGGACTTGAGTTCTTCATAGACTGTAAGTTTGATAAATTGGTATGTGAGTCTGTGACATTGGTTAATAAATGTGATTACTGCACCTATATCTATATGGCTCCAAAAATGAACAGAATATTCAAAAAAGACTCCAAAAACAATAAGATGCATCAAGATGTCTGTGTCACATTTATGTATGCCGATTTTTTGATTTTGGGACCGAAAGGCCCGAAGGACCGGCCCGGACCGGCAAAGGCCCGGCTCTAACCGGTCCTTGAATTTTTAAGAAAAAAACCGGCCCGAATTTCTGTGTCCGGTCCCGGGCCGGTGAAAAATAGGCCGGTCTTGGACCGCGCCCAGCCTTAGAATAATGTGATTTAGAGTTGTTGTTATCCTACTTGTATGTTGCTAAGTAGAACCAGTTTTCTGCTTCCTTGTTGTTCTTCTTTCCAAGCATTCTCTCTTCTTTGGTCTCAGTACTTTTAATCTGAGAATGGTGGGATGTCATGCAATTGGATTAATATTTTGATAATGTATTTTGTTTGAACCTTTGTTTGGATTTAGATATGGAGAAACTATTTTGCTTATGTTAATTTTTTTGTTTAATTATATATATATATATATATATATATATATATATATATATATATATATATATATATACAGAGCTTCTCGGCTACGGACGTCCGCACGCACTGTTCACGGTGCGGATGCGGCGTTTCCTGCCACCGGCGAGGCGGCGACGCCGTATCCGGCCGGTGGGCTTTGCTCGCCCCGGCCAGGCGACCCTTTCTGTGCCGGCCCGAGGTCCGTCGCCGGCCGGCAGCCGGCCGGAATCTGCATTTTTGCAGAAAAATGAACAGTATTCTGCATTTTTCTGCAAAAATGCAGATTCCGGCCGGCACAGAAAGGGTCGCCGGGCCGGGGCGAGCAAAGCCCACCGGCCGAATACGGCGTCGCCGCCTCGCCGGTGGCCGGAAACGCCGCATCCGCACGGTGCGGACGTCCGCACCTGAAAAAAATCATATATATATATATATATATATAATTTAATTAACGTGTCCACCGCGTGTCCGTGTCCGACCAAAAATTAATTTTGACGTGTCCACGTATCGAATAGTGTCCGTATTGGACACTAGAACTCGTGTCTGTGCTGCATAGCTTCTCGGTGACCACCAAATCTCCCAATTGATGTAGAGAATCATTCACAGCCAAAGTTTCCTTTCTACTGACTTCAAAGGGCGTGAGGAGATTGGACTCTTCATGTTTGCTTGCCTCCTTAAATCTCGTTTCAATTTATGGGTGATTGCCTTGAGGGTTTAGGATAGCTGGGCAGAGTGTTACTTGTATGAGAAGAAGACTGTGGTGAAGCAACTGAAGAGAGGAGACGATGGAAAACAGGTCACGTGCTAGGCCTCTTTCCTCTTTTGAGCTGATTATACAATTATGCATTTGACTCTTCCAAGAAATCCACGTCCAGTATAATTACTCCATTCCATCATTTAAGCACCAACCTGTTACATCATAAAAATATGATTAATTTAGATGGCAAAAATACTCAATAGACCAAGAAATCATGAATATATATATATATATATATATATATATATATATATATATATATATATGCATTTTAGACTACTGATCAATTACCCCTTCCTTCACCCTTAATTTTTTTTGTGCGCAGCCTCCCTCTTCTCTCTCACTATCGCGCATTCCTCCGGTTCCTTACCTGCAATGTCTCTCTCGCCTGGAGATTAAACAAGACAACTGGTTTAAGGTATGATTTGTTAACCTCACCCTCATCCTCTTCGATCTATTATTGATCTAATCACCTCATCTCTCTTGTAAATTTATTAGTGTTATTCAATCAAAAATGTTGAATTGTTGCCTACCCGTCAACTGTGATTGCATGCACGCCCTTCCATTGAGCTTCCTATCGACTAATTTGAAATTATATACTCACATCCCTTTGCTTAGTTCACTGCTTCATACTAATCAGCCCTTTGTAATTCATGAGAGCTATACAGGAGATTGACTTCTGGTTTTCCAGCTTACATCTTTAATCTCTTTTACATTCTTAACCAACTAATTTAAGCTTTTCTCTCTTTTTTACACTGCTAGGTTTGTTTTCTCTTATTTGCCTGCAATATCATTTTTTCTTTTCATTCTTTAGTGGTGAGAAATAGATTTTTGTACTGATACATAGCTATGAGATTATATTTAATTCTGTTAAACAGGCCATACATATCCTCTTCCCCATTCCTTCTCAATCCCATTACGGTTTAGTAAACGTGCCCTATAAGACACTTTTACAATACTAGGTAAAACTGTAAAAGTAGACCTGTGAAACCTTCTGGTATTAATCACGCGCCCCCACTGTAACCCCACATCTTTCATTTGCTTCTTCACTCAACCATTTTGGTTGATTCAGTCCCAAACCGTTCATCGCAGACAAAACCCTGGAGAAGTAAGGAAAACCCAATAAGCCAAACAACCCAAACTTACACACCCTCTTCTTCTGCAGCTCCCCAAATCCCCAATTGGAGCTCAGCAGTGGAAAAAATGGCGAGCTATATGTGGAGGAAGTACGCAGACTATGTGTACACAAAATGGGAAAGAATGATTCTTTGGAACATGGTTGAGCCCTACACCAGACCCAAGTCGTTTACTCCTCTCGTCACTATCTATGTCGCTGCTTTTTACACCGGAGTGGTCGCCTCTGCCATCACTGAACAGCTCTACAAGGTATTACTGCAATCGATACTGTTTTTATTTATCTGGTTAATTTGGTTTAGTATTGAAGAGAAAGTTGGGTTCTTTGATTCGGTAAAGTTACTTTTGTACAAGTAAAGCAAATAGTGGACTAGAGATTGGGTTGTTTTTATGATCTGTAGTGTGTGCTGTGACCTCGTTGATTTAGTTTTTGAATCAGCTTGAAGGTTAGTTAATGTCGTATGTATATATGGGAGAAGCGTTAGACCTGTTGGTAGAAGTTTTAGACTTTGTTGGTCCAATTTAGTTCATTGTCTATGATGTTTTGCATCTGCCGTTTAGTCATGGAGCTGCAATCTGAAGAGAAATGAAAATGCTTTGATCTCTGATATTAATCGAGCAGAATTCGGGAACAGGGTTGGGAGATGTGTATTTTAGTTCTTGCCATGACAGAAGTATATGGTGTTGATCAACTCTGGGTTGGTTGCCCTTTGATTTGGAGTCTATTGAGTGATTAGTGGAGAATTGAAGTCTCAGTTTGGCTAATTGTATGCGACCGAATACATTTGAGCTCAATTATAATGGTCTCCAGTAAGATGTTCATAACTTTGGGAAAAAAATTTGCCTACTTCAGTTCTTGTAGGTTTCATGTTTGGTGCCTGCTGATCTTACCTAACTTAATCTTATAAGTTTTTCTTGCTTATATATGATCTCATTGTTATGCGAGCTTCCAAGCTGTCTCTGCATATCTTTCTTTTATTGAGATTCATTGCAGATAAATCTGTTCATACCAATTCTGAAAACCTATATGAAAATCGTAACTTTGTTACTGTGCAGGAAAAATACTGGGAAGATCATCCTGGCCATCAAGTCCCTCTTATGAAGCCAAAATTTTATGGAGGACCTTGGAAGGTAGAGAGAGGAGAGGTTCCAGCCTCTCTCCCACCCCCATAGACAAGTTTGAGAAATTGTTGAGGAGATTCTGATATCGGGTCTGCAACCTTCTATTATTGAATGTAAGGGCATATTGTGCCTAGAAGAAAAGAGGAAATGAGAAAAACAATATGATTAGTAAACTGTTTGGTACTTCTGGTAATCATCCCAACTTGATCTATTTTAAGTCTGTCTTTTGAAACTTCAATAAAAATAACTTGACAAAACATTAACCCAACACGTACTGATACATCTTCTCTTCTGTTCCAAACCATCTACCAGAAACTGGTGCGCCAAAGTTACATTTCACAATCTCCCCCCTAAATTAGAAATCCGAGCTTCATGTTCTGCGCGATCATTCTTCTTTCCGTCTCTGTCACCGTTCCAGACGATGACGACCTATGGAACTGTCCCAACAGAACCATTGCCATCCTCGAACGTAGATATCGTTTCACAAGCAAAAGAACAGATTGAATTATGCCTTGGCATGCAAAGACCATGGCTGGAGATGATTCAGCTCCAAAATCTCAGACCTCCTTCCTCCTTAAACCAATGTATCCAAAGAATCAGGATAAACGTTGCCTTCTACTGCATGAACTACGCCATCATCATATTGACCATTCTCTTCATAAGCCTTCTATGGCACCCCATCTCATTGCTAGTCTTGATTATCATATTGGCTGCATGGCTGTTTCTATATTATTTACATGACAAACCCTTGGTGGTTTTTGACCATGAAATCCATCAACGATTCCTGATGGCAGCTTTATTCTTGGTCACGGCCCTCATACTTTTCATGACCAATGTGAAATATAACATTGTAATGGCACTCTCTATTGGCCTTGCTTTTGTTTTGGTTCATGGAGCCTTAAGGGATCCTGAGGATGTCTTCACTGTGGATGATGAAGAAGGATCAGGTGTTGACCCTGTTCAGAAAGTCTCTCTGAAAGATGCTGCCTCTTCTTCTTATTCTCTGTCCCAATAGTGGACTTGTAAAAATTTCCTTGGTTCTTTCTATTCTTTTCTTTCAACTACTGTGAATTGAGGGTTCTGGGTTTGGTGACCTGTGTTATACAAAGGATGGTGACTGAGTCTTAAGTATGTAAATTTGTATATAATTGATCTAATGCAATTGGAGTTGAAGGTGGAAAGAAACTCGCAGAGTGACTCAATATGTTATATGCCCGGCCAGCTCCACATTTCTTAGGATACATAGATTTCATGCTTTGTCTGTGTCCAGGCCTCAATTCCATGCTTTGTCAGTATGGAGCCCCATGGGGCTTGGGGTATGGGTTCCCATGCATCTCTTTCTCTCCTCTTTCTGATGAGATCCCCATCTCATTCTTAGTTATACCAAAAGTCTTTCTTGCTGTGTTTAGGTAAGAAATAATGTAATGCAGCATCTATATGTACTGACTTGGCCATCTTCTTCTCTTAGGATCATGTGTGCATTCCTCTCACCATTGTTTACAAATTACAACTTTTCCTTCTCTTCTCTTAGGGCTCTATCAGTCTCTCTATCTGTCTCTGGTTGTCATCTCCTTCATCTATAGCTAAAGTAAATCGACGACGAGATCAGCTAGCTGGTTTCGCACCAAAGAAGCGTTTGGTCCGGAGTGAAGTCTCCTCCAGTTTTGTACTACATTCCCTTTGTTTCAAACCAATAAGCGTTTGGTCTTAGAGCGAATTATCCACTCTTGACAGGAATTAGTCTTCCTTAAGATACTCTCCTCTGTCCTGTCAAATGGAAGTGCCTTCTTTCCTGCACTATTGTAGATACGTGAGTTTGACCTGGCGGAATCATTCTGTTTGAGGAGTTGATATCTCTGTGAATGCTGGGAACAGAAGCTGCAGAGTGCAAGTATGATAGGAGTTGAAATCATTGGTGCTTTCGCAAATCAATTGCTCAAATTTGATATTTGTTAGATTGATGTAAATGATCCTAGGCTATATGTTAGATTATAGATTGAACTCTAGATCTATAAATCGGTCAATATTTCCGATTTATAAGAAGAAGCATAAGCATTATGAAAAATTGTTTTCTTAGCTTGATTTGTGCATGATGTTAGGACTAGTTAAGTTATTGTTTGAGGAGTGAATTCTCGGTTTATGTTTTGATATCATGTGGATCACAATCTGCACCAACATTTCAACCACATTGCTAGTCTCAGAAGGATCAGATACCAGAATTGGATGCTCAGATATTGTTAATATTTTGGTAAAAGCTCAATATGCAACCTGCAATTTTGGCATCTCAACTTATATGATTCCGAAAATGGTTCCAAACTGTCATAAGGGTTTGTCATCATTTTTTAATTTTATTCAAAGCCGTTGAATCAAGATATGGTGCCAATTTGTAGTAACCAAACCTCTACGTCAATTCCATACTTACAGAACCAACTGTGATCTGATCTTTCTTGCTTACACGACTCTTAAAGCCAAGCTTACCGTTGTTTGTTAACTCCAATTGGCTAAAATTCACAATAGCTAAATGAATCAGATTAGGTTTAGAGAAAAGTGACACTTTTTGGATTCAACAAAGGAAGTGTTTTAGAGGCTATGCTCACTATGTTGGAAGTCCACCTCAGTAGATACTCTATAAGCCAATCAATTTGCTATTATGAGTGGACCAAATCACAATTGGAATACGGCTACATATATCTACACCATCCATAGTTGAGATAGAGGAATCATGCTTTGGCTTTGGCTGACTGTACTTACAGGAAAAACAACAAGAGCTTTCGAAAAAAGTTGGAAGCCACTACACGCCAGCCTCAAGGCCATGACAGTAACATCAAGCAGCAAAAAGGGTCGGATTAGAAAAGCATGGCAAGCGAACCATGATTTGCTAGAGCACAAGCAACCTAATTTGTTTAACATGAATTTTGTTATCTCAGAAACTCAGAAGCAACCTAATTCAATCTTATTCCCCTCAAGAACAAACCTTTTTACTAGCACTTGCAATTTGTACTATTTGAAAACTCGCCTGCAAGATAAACTTTGCTGTGTGAACTTTTGTAACAATACCATTTCAGTTGTTTATACGGGCTCGTTTTGATCCACTGGTACAGAGCACAAACAGAAATTGCATAATGGAGCCAAAGCATGCTTCTTTTCTTTATCATACATTTTAATCTTGAGTAAACTATACCATAAAATCTCATAGCATACATATCAATCTATTCATTTTTCCGAATAATAGCAATGGCAATGGAAAACACTAACATTTCTCATCATTTGCAATGCAGAACCCGAAATTCGACCTTGGGAGAAATGGTCTGCAACAGCAACCTAGCAGTCTGCTCCTGCTTCACCAAAGCATCCTCCTTCTCCACCAGAACCGCCGCCACAATTTCCTCATACCCCCCGCCCCCGCTGACAATGTAGTCCACCAGCGCCGCCCTCACCGGACCCATACTCGGATTATACGCCGCCGATTCCATATACCACCCTCTGTAAATCCTCCCCTCACCGTCCATAATCGCCACCCCAGACGGGCACTGGCTGTAGGGCGCGTGAGACCTATTCGCCGCCTCTAGCGCGTGGCTCATCAAATCCTCCCTAAAAATCTGCGATTTGTTCGAGAGTTTGTTACAGAAAGATAGGCCATTGTTGTGTTTCTCGAGGACTAACGGCACGTCCTCGCCGAGGAGGTCCTCGGGACCGAACCGGTGGGGGAGGAGGTGGCGGAGCGGGCCGAACTCACCCAACGACATGTCGTTCATGTCGGACGACACGTCATTTTTGCCGTCTTCAGAGGAGGTGATGAGGATGTTGATGTCCTGGGCGCGGCGGATTTCTTGGAAGAATTGGCGGCAATGGCCGCAGGGGGCGGCGGAGACGGCGACGTAGTCGAGGCGGGGCTCCGACTGGAGGGAGAGGTTGGTGACGAGGAACTGCTCGGCGTGGACGGAGTAGTGGAGGGGGAGGCCCGGGAACTCGAGGTTGACTCCGAAGAAGATCCGACCCGAGGACCCGAACCCGACGGCTCCGACGTGGAATTTGGAGATGGGGACGCGGGCGAGGGACTGGGCGGACTTGACGAGGGAAGGGAGGAGCTGGACGACGGTGAGGCCGGACTGCTTGGCCATGGAGTCGGCCTCCGAGGCTTCGATTACGAATCTGGGTCGGGCCATTTTGGGGGAGAGGTAGGGTTTCGGGTCGACCCGTGTTTGGGGATTGGTTTTGGGGATCAGAGTAAGGATCCGAGAAATGAGGAGGGAGAGTGAAAGGAGGGAATGGGAGCTTTTTTATAGACGTTTGTTTTTGGCGAAATCACTCTTTTACCCCTGATTTTTTCATTTTTCAATCTTTATTATGCTTGTGTAAGAAATAAAATTTTGGCATCAATGTCACATTGCATCTTTCTTGTTTGAAAAATTTCAGTGTTTTAACATTGTTTCAATTGAAATTGAAAGATATAGATTAGTGATCCTTCCTACTAAGGATCAATTCAAATGATGAGGGTGATGCATTTCGGTGTGGATGTGTGTATTTCTAAACATCCGAGTGAGTCTAGTCTTAACGAAAATGAATTCATTAAAGTATATGTCAAAATAACTTTGATTTATTTTAATATGAATTTGGACTCAAAATAAAACTTGCCATATGCAAATACACTATTGTTGAAAATATATATATATATAAGAGATAAGGGACTAGTTTTTTTTTTTTAGGGGAATGAATAAATTTATTGGCATAAGTCATACGATCAAATTATGTCTGGTCAAGCAGGAGCCGAAACTCTACTACAAACTAAAAAGTTCTAAAGTAAAGACAACGAAATTAAATAAAGCGAAACTAGAGTTCGACTGAAACAAAATACGTCCAAAACAGGCGGACATAAAACTAAAAAAATAAATAACCATCGAGAAAGAAAGGAGGACTCCACCAAAACCATCGGGACTAAGATCACACGATGTACCTTACAGGAAAAGGTAGAGCTACCCTCCCTCCACTCATGATGTGATCCTGGTGCCGGCTGCACCACCTCAAGCCACATCAGTCTCATTGCCAACCTCTGAGGCCGAGCCTGAGTCCAACATTCCCTCACCTGCAAAATCAACTTCAGGACTATCCACCAGCCCTGCAGTTCCCGAAGGAGAAGCCATCGAGTCGAAATTCTGAAGTGTTACCCTCTTCTTGTTCTTGCTCTCCCTAGGACGACCCTGTTTCTTTGGGGAGTTGCGGGCAAGACCGATAACTCCATCATTCCCTAACATGAAGCCAAGATCTACCGGTGCCAACTCCAGAGGCATGATCTCCAAACAATGCTTGGTTCGCTTATCCTGGACTGAAGCCTCCTCATCCCGAACCCTACGGACACCGGCCACTTTTGATGGGGAGGAAAATTCTTGTACTTCTCGGATCTGCACCTGTCGTTTCTCCTTCGGGAATAACCCCGAAAGGGATGCAAGTGAAGGAGAGGAAGAGATAGTAGTACCTAGGGTTGAACTTGCCCTAAAAATCATGCTGGGTTGCACAACTCTAGGAGTGGCCAGCGCTGCTTCCTCCTGCACACCCTCGCTAGGCCAAACCTACCCTCCATGGTCAATCCGGCAGTAGGTACGGCAACGGCCCAGGAGCCTCTCATACTTGTACTCCACTGTGATAACGTCGGAGGGAGAAACCCTAAGTCGGCGTTCGAGCTTCACCGGAGCATTGATCGGTAGGACTAGGCGAACCCTAGCAGCGCCACGGCTCAGGGCTGCATGATCAATCTGAAGAACCTGACCAATCGTCTCCCCTACCAACCGAACTGTGGCCACCGTGAGGAGCGCCGGCGGAAGTCTCGAAATAACCACCCAGATCCAGATGAAATCAAGCGGAATCTTCATAATGTCAGAGAAGCCATCATAATCGTTGAGGATCACCATCACCCTCTGGATGCCCACGGACCTCCCTTCTTGATCCGGGACAGATCACGTTCGTTAATGAAAGTGAAAAGGTATCTATCTCCCCAAACCGTGACCTCCACCGAAGCCGAAGTCTTCCACATGGATCGCACAGCTCCACCGAAAGAATAAAAAGTCATATCTTTGCTGGTGTTGAGACGACCAACAAGATAAAAACAGGAGGCAACATACCCGTTTTCCGGGTTCCGGAGGTCCCCCAGGTCCACCGGTTCCTCTTCGGTACCAAGCGAGAGCTTGGACGCCAAACGTGCAGTCATGAAAGCTCCCGAAGCCGTCACTGCCGTCATGTGAGTCGCACCAAACAGCTTTTTCAAAACCCTAACCCTAACCCTAGGTTAGGAGGAGAGAGAGATGGAGAGTTGCGGTATTGAGATAAGGGGCTAGTTGGGATCCCATTTCATGGAAGAATTAGCAGAGTAAAAGCATACGCTTTCTTTTAAATTGGAAAGAAACTAAAAGAAAGCTCTTGTAATCTAAATATGATATTCTCATATTCAAAGGGCATATATGTAGTTATTAGTTGATGCTATGTTAAGTACACTTAGGCAATAAGCATTAATGAATAAGAACAATTGGGAGGGATCTTAATAAAATAAAGTAATAAACACTGTCTCTGAAGGGGATGGAAGACTTATGTAATTGAAGTCAGCTTACTGCATGAGATGAAGTGCAATGTAACCAAATGAGGGTATCCAAAGCCTTCTTACCCTTCCCACTGTGGTTGGACTGGAGAAAATATGCATATTCAATTCAGCAGATAAGATAAGATGGTGTGATTGACTGGTTTTCTATGCTTTGATGCGAATATATGTCTGATTACATCAGAATTTGAGAAAATTTTCATGAGTTGGATGAATAAAATATTTTTTTTATAAGAAATGAGAAGTAGTCTTTTTGATTAGTTCATGAACTTGAAGTAAGAATACTCTTGCATTGCAGATGAGCGCAATTGAAGAGAAAAATATAGTATATGAAAGTCGATCTCATTCTTATCAGGCTTTTCAACTTTGATTAATTAGGAGTAAAATATGGATTTATACTCATATTAAGTGTATTGTAATTAATATAATTTCCAATAAAAAGTATCTTTTATGTTAAGCTCTAGAAGATACTCATGGCAAGTTCCTCATCTTGGCTTTTGCAATTTTGTATTATAATGAAGCTTCTAGCCTACTACCACAACTTGGCATGATCACATGAAAATATAGAATAAGAAGCTCTAGCTCTTCACACATACAATCATGCATCATCTAATCTTCGATCATATGTTTTTTTTCATCTAATTAAACATGGGGTTTCATACTCATGACCTTCGTGGAGTTTTCTCTGAAGTTTCAGCTCCAAGTTAGCAATTGCAATTCTTTATAACACAATCAATATTGCTTAGATACTACACTGCAGTGTAGTCAGATAGGGACTAGGATCCTCTGCTGAGCTCCTAAAGGAGTTGAGCTGATCCAATAGCCCAGATTTCCCACCTCACACCAGCTCCCCCCTGCACGGCCTCTCTATCGTCGGATGGAGCTCAGGTCAGCTCAGGCAAAAAAAAAAAAAGAGGAGAGGATCTGAGTCCGTCAGATAGTGCTGTCAATGATTTTGGAGTTCCTTGTCCTAAACTATAAGATGATATAATGATCCAGCTTTTATTGTGTCCCCTTCCTCACCTACTGATCTATACCAACACCACATTTTGTCTTCTTTCAAGTTGGAGAGTAGCTAGATCTAAGTAAATCTTGAGCTCATATCTGTATTCTGTACGAATTTGTTAATAAGCCTTAGTTTCTCTGTGCAATGTCTGCATCAACAAAGACAGCAACACATGCATCTGATCTACCTTTTGCGCGCAGTTTGGTAGCTCTCATAGTCATATAGATTTGGTGCTTGCGACTGGACTTCTAGGAATGTAAGAGCTACTTAACGCCGAGTTATGCAATTGAGAACTATGATAAGTTACACTAGAGTTTAGAACCATACCGATAGACTATGTATTCCGACCTTTTGATTTTAGGAGAGTTAACGATGTATGTTTGAGTATACAATGGCTATGAATTTGTGGTTCACGTAGCCTTAGTTTGGTATTACGTTTTGGAGTAAATAATCACTTATAATTATCACTATGAGTTGATTATGTGTTTGGTAAGTTTTTTAGAAGTTGCTTATTTATAAAATTTAGTTAAAAAAACTACGATTTTAAAAAGCAGGTGACATGCTGCTTATTTAAAACACAGTTTTTATATATTTGAGTTTTTTCACCTCAATACCAAACTAAGCCTTAGTCTATACTGTATTTGAAGACTGCAAAAGATTAGGATCAACCTCTTCCACCCAAAATCACTCATTTTTCCATCAAAGTTTTTGGACAAGTATTATATCTACCATCACCAAATATGTTGATTATGTTCTTTGAAATCTCTATATAGCACTCCAGTTCTTCAGCAACAAGAACTATTTACTGATGAGCGAGTCTGATCCTTCATTGTCCTTTGTGTTCTGTATACTGGTAGAAATAAACTCAGGGGGCGTTTGGTACTAGGGACTATGTCTCCCTGTCTTATTTTCTTCAAGAACCCAGCCTTCCAGAAGCTTGGCTTATGCTATGTAAGCCTTAACCCATATTCGGTACCAGAAGCACTATAATGAAACCATCACCATTAACATCACCAAACCTGAAAATCACACCGATCAACTAATTCCCATCACCATTAAGATGGAAAGTTCGCACCTTTACTCTATATCTTCATAATTATTCTCCATGATTTCTCCTTACAAAACAACTCCGAGATTTACACTTTCACTTACAAAACTGAAATCAAATGACCATTGAAGATGAAATGTTCGCACCTTTCCTCTGAAGATGGACTTTTCATTTGGCAAAATTTACCTACCCCCAAGTTTATATATTCCCAAATATTTGTTGCAGAAAACGCATGCCCAGGACAAAACCCAGAACTTGAGGAGTAAAAAAGCTTGCCCAAGAGAACAATCTCTTCTTGTCCAAAAGAGAGAGAACAATCTCTAAATTTCTACCATCCGATAAAAACCAATCAAAGCAATAATGTTTTGAGAAGAGAGAAAACTAGAAAAGCAATAATATTTTGAGAGGAGAAGAACCCAGAAAGCAATAATGTTTTGAGAAGAGAGGAACCCAGTCATGAAATCGATTGATTCTTACCAAATCTATTGTTGAATTGAGAAATACCCAGTCGGAAAAACTTGAAAAAACACCCAGTCAGAAAAACCCAGAATTTGAACTTGAACAAGAGAGCTCCAAAGAGATTGAAGAGAAAAAAATTGCGTGAGGGAGACCGAGGCGAAGCGAAGAACGAGTTATGAGATGCCTTATATCACTTGGGCTTCGACAGTCCTCACAAAATCGGTGTCTCTATGTAAGACCACGCGGGAGGCGTTTATGAGGCTACACAATCCATTAAATATAGTCATTGTTTCCGGCAAACGTAGGACATCTCTTAATTTCTTATGTAAGACAGTCTCATCCCAACGTATCCCATGTACCAAACACCACCTCAAAGTGCATGAAGTGGAAAAAACCTGAGGTGGATGTCACAATACTCAATTTTCTTGTTCATTTTTTTTTAATTTTTTAATTTTAATTTTTTTACAATTTATCCAAATTTGTGCACTACCCAACACAGTGTAACTGTGTAAGACTGTAAGCTAAAACACTCACCCAGAGAGAGAGGAGAGAGATCGAAACCATGTTGAACTCATGAGGTTATTGGTTTATACACATGATTGTGTTTTTGGATAATGAGAATCTACTTCTCATGCTTAATAAGTTACATGTGTAATTGCCACGTAAATTGCCAGTCCACCACAAATGTGGCACAATGTGATCCAATTCCAGATAATCTAAAACAACCAAAGTCCGAAAAGCCTCTTCGGTTTCATCTTCAATTTTGTAACAGTAGTTGGTTGACCCTTTTAAGTGTCACTGAAAACTCAACAATGCCCAAATGTGTTGGAATTGGTCTCAGGATTCCTCATCGGCTACCACATTTGGCGGGTGTTTATTCTTGTTCTTCTTCTTACTCGATCACTAGTGCAGTTGGGTCTGTTCCTAATCAAGCAAAAGTTGTAAGCAAATGGAGCAGCAGTGGAGGCAGAGCACCTCGGCGTTTGGTATTGGGCCTTGGAGCTTCATTTTGGGCTCAGTTGATGAACATGTCTGCTGCTGTTGGTGGCAAAGCTTTCACTGCCTCTGCCAGGCTGAAGAGTGGTCCTTCATTCGAAGAGGTAGCTTTTCAATCCATGATTGCCTTGATTGGGGATAAAGTTTTGTTCTTTATCTATTTCTATTGATTTGATTTGTGGGTTGTCTCCAATTTTGGATTTTGATGATGAATTGGGTGCTGTACTGATTCTGGGGTTAGAGTTTTGACAAGGGAATTCCCATTTCTTGTAGTCTGAAAGGTTTAGTCTTTTATAAAAGCGTTGCTTCTGAGACCTTTTCCTGCAAAAGTAGCCATAAGTGTTCATGAATTCTTAATGTAACTCTATTGATTGGTGTTCTGAGATTTTGTAGCATTGTTTGGCATGTCCAATGTCCTTATGGTTTTGCGTCTAAATGAAGATACTGAAGAATGTGGACTGGCCAGAGCAGATTCCTTACAAGCCGGAGGATTTCCAGCGCTATGATGAGTAAAGTTTCTAACTTTTGCTTGTACAATGCAAGTTTTAGTGAGCTGAAAATTCAGCTCGACGCTGGGAGGGTTTAACTTTTAAGTTCTAAAACGAGAAGTTGATTTCATCAGGTCACCAGATACATTGTTTTATGAGAGTCCGCGCTTTGTGACACATATTGATGATCCAGCCATTGCGGCACTGACCAAGTACTATTCTAAGGTGTTTCCGCCTAGCAACACTCCAGGAGTAAGCATGCTGGACATGTGTAGCAGTTGGGTGAGTCTTTTAAGTTAATGTGAGGCCTTGTTTTACATTCACATTTTGTGAGCTCAGGAGTAATAATCTAATGAGTGATATTATATCTAGGTCAGTCACTTTCCTCCAGGATACAAGCAAGAGCGAGTAGTTGGAATGGGAATGAATGAAGCAGAACTAAAGGCGAATCCGGTACTTCTCTTTCAATTGTTTTGCTTATTTGAGAATCTGAGCATGTTGCAGTTGAGCTGTTTTTCTTATACACAATGAATATCAATTGGGAGTTCTCTTACAGTACTGCTATTGATGCCTAAATGAATTGGTCTATTCTCTGTTATATGTAGCATAAATACAAGATATAATATCCAATATAAACTTCTAGTTCCCAGATATCTCTTTGATGTTAAATCATAAACTTGTGTCTTCTGATTCAGTAGCCATGATAGCTATAGATTATTTATAGCTGTATAGTAATTGAGAATATCTATCCTCATTTATTAAACTTTTGTAGGTTTTGACAGAGTATGTTCTTCAAGACTTGAATGTCAACCCTAAACTTCCCTTTGAAGATAATTCTTTCGATGTGATAACTAATGTGGTAAGTAAATCTATGATGAGTTTATCACCTTCTGATATAATTTATGTAAGCGGTGCATACTATTCAGACAGTTACTGTTCTTTACTGCTCTCAGATGCATGTAAATAAGTTTCATATTGCAGGTTAGTGTTGATTATATAAACAAGCCTATTGAAGTTTTCAAGGAAATGTGCCGTGTCCTTAAGCCAGGCGGACTTGCGATAATGAGGTGAAACGGTCTTCGTCTTTTGATAATATATGCTGTCATCTCAAGTGCGGTCTTGTGGATACAAATTTCAAATCATCCTCTACCCTTAGGATTTCATTAGGGATTTAATGGAGAGAGTAGCACTTCAGATTGCATCTGTTGGTTTTCTTAATGAATCTGGTCTCTCTTATGAATCATTGCTAACTTAATGCCAATGCCTAAAAACAGCTTTTCCAACCGATGTTTCTGGACTAAAGCCATCTCAATCTGGACATCAACTGGTGATGCTGATCATGGTTTGATTGTTGGGTCATATTTCCACTATGCTGGAGGATTTGAACCTCCTCAGGTAATCAACTCTTGTTTCTCCATTTGTATCATTCCTTTTATTACCACATATAAGTTCTCTTCACACATGAATCCTCTATTATTCAAGTGTCACAGTTCCAAGTATTTTAGTAGAAATGCCTTATCCTAAAAACTCTGCTATTGACTGCAGGGGGTGGATATTTCTCCAAACCCTGGACGCTCAGACCCCATGTACATTGTATACTCTAGAAAGTTATCTGCGTGATCATTATTACCACATGTTAGAGACTACCTTTTCATCAAATCAATCGGTTAATTTTCTATAGAAATTGTTACAGCATTAAAAATTGTAAACTCATAGGCAGTTATCCCTCCCGGAACAGAAAAAGTTCATAGTCAATGTTAGTGAATGGCTCTTGTTTCCGGTCTCCGGCTATAACTTCTGCAGGGCAGTGTAAGAGTGGGATTTGTAGGAAGATATTAATTAGTAGTACTTGTGTTGAAAGCACATGTGTATAGAATATAGACTGTATTCATTCCAGTTTATAAGATTTGGTTAAATATTTCTCTACACAATGGCAACGTTATAGACGAAAGTTTTAGGAGAGCCAGATTATACTTGAATTGGAAACTTAAGCCTGTGAGCAATATAAAAGCTAACCCTGTACTCCTGTAGCTTATAAATAGGAAAGGTTTGATCAAATTGCAGGAGAGACAACTTTAGTGTATGACTGGAGGAAGAAACAGATTAGATATACAATTTGCAGTTTTGCACACACCCTAATCCAGTAGGAAGACCTTAACAAGTGCTTTAATCTAGGAAGCACTATAACTATAACTACTATTATATTCGAAACTGTCAAATAGGCCCTAGAAGTTCTGACTAATTATATTCAGCATTATTATTGTCTTATTGCTCATTGTTTAATGATCACACCATGAACATAATTATTGGAGACTTGAATGATGTTGTGAAAGTTGGTCTCTCTAGTCGGTAATGTCGGTGCATCAGAAAGTGAGAGAATATAATACTCGAACAGTATATTCATCCAAGAAGCCACAAGCACCATTGAAGCAGAAGCATCTAATACCAGTACTAGTAGAAAAAAGCTTAGGAACGAGATTCTATTACACTTTCTGTCCATTACATAAAAAAAAAAAAAAAGGAACAAAGCAATATGTACACTACAAAATGCTGTTGATGACCAAAACGATAAGGCCCCCTTGGTTAGACCTAGGGACCCATGCTTGAGCTATGTTTGGCAACATGGCCGAAGTCACACCCATCCCTGCTTGTAACGGCGGAAGAGCTCCTCCGTTTGCGCGTTCTTGAAGGCGCTGCAGGCAATGACATAAACCCAGATGAGAATCACCACCGCCACAATGAGTATCACATTGACTCTCCTCCATTCTTTTCTCAAGTTCCCAAGTAAACCAGCCCTGCAAGAATTGCAATTGTAGCACAGTATGTTTTGGTCATTGTTCCATAGCAAGCAGTCTTGGTCTGCTGAAGGGGTTACTGGGTTGATCCACAGATTTGGGTTCACATAGTTGTAGCCACAAGCTGTTGGAGGTTTACAACATCCTGACTGTAACACAAGAACAATGTCTATGTTATAACTTATAATATCAGTAGGAACCATAAGAGAAAAAGATAAAGGAAAAACCCAACAAAATTTTGTCACTAAATGAATCTAATGCTGGCAAGCATAGTTGTTCTATTTCACCTTCTTCCATTGTGACCCCCAATTATGGTATTTAGAAAACTTTAGTTTGGTCTACCTTCCATGATTTCTATAATAATTCAGAAGCAAATGCCATCCAGTAGAGCAAAGTTTGTGTCTTCATTTTTCCATTTAAATCATGGACCACAATGAAAGGTAGATAGGGGGCATGGAGTGTTGGCTCTATACTAAAACCCAATTGGTGGGTCATGATCACTCCTAGAATCCTAGATTTCTATTGCTCTACTGCATTTGAGTTTCTGGAAATTTCTGGTTTTCACATCTAGTTCACAAAGTAGCATAAAGTTATCAAGGAAGTAAAGACCTGTTTCGATGTACGAATCGAAGAATCTTTATCTTCTATTCTTTTGCACAGAAAGTGTTAAACGTTGCTATCTTTTTTTATCAAACAGCAACTACATCAATACTCACAGTCAATCTTATCTTCAAACACTACAATTTTTACTAATACAAGCAAAGAAACAGAGGAAACAGAGAGATCAAGAACTGGTTTAGAATAGTAATTACAATAGGGCGTCTGGGAACTAATGACCTGTTTGCATCCACAAGAGAGAAACTCCTCTTTATCTTCTAAAGACACCAATACTTTCAAGTTATCAGCTTCTTTTATGAAAACAGGGTAAAAAAGTTGGGCTTTTTCTCATCAAAGCAACACTTAAATCAACATAGTCAAAATCATCTTAAAATACAATAACTTATACGAAAATGAAGAACTCAATTAAGAAGAACTTGCCTGAAGAGGAGAGATGTGAGCCGCAAAGAACTGATCAGCAGTGATGTAATTCTCAGTGAGCTTAGGACAAGTATCCGAATCAGCCAAACAGACCCTTATCTTCTGCCAATTCCCGGAATCAGTAACGTAATCTCTAAGCCACTTAGAAAACCCGTCCAGTCGATACTCCCGGTAAGCCATTCCCGGAACGCCGTAGCTTCCGTCAGGCCTTGTAACAGTGAAAGCAAAGATAAGCAGAATAAGTAGGAGGATTATGAGGGCGGCCATACAGAAGAGGTAGAGAGCAAGAAGGCCCTGTTTGTTAAAGTAGGCGCCTATGAAGCCGGCGAGTGAGACTAGCAGGATAAGGACGCCGAGGACGAAGACTGGCCACCGGAAAGAGTGGATGCACTCGTTGTCGGGATTGGAAGCCAGCCAGATGCCGGCAGCCATTATGGGGATGGAACAGAGGAGAGCCATGAAGTTGAGGACTGCTGTGATTTTGTTGCTGACTCCCATGGTGGCTATGCTGCGGTGGTTGTGGTGGTGAGGTCGGTGAAGAAGGGGACTTTGTGGTTTCGCTTTGCTTAGTTCTTAGTTTGGTTTGGTGTGAAGGAACTGTAGATTAAGTTTATATGCTTATGATGAGCTTGGTGTTATTGAGAGGGGCTCTTGTTGTAGCTATTTAAGCAGTGTTAAAATGTTGCGATCTTAATGGCCAAGGCATATATTCTTGTCTTTCTCACGAAATAAAATAGAAGTTTTAACAAAAAATTAAACAATTACGATTTAATTAGTGATCTTCTGTCATGTCTACGTAAAGCTTGCTCTCTCGGACTGAAATGAAGGAATTAGTAATTAGAGAATGCATCTATATAGATCCTTGCCTGAGTTGCCCCAAGCTGTATGCATGGTTCGTTATGTCTTGTCAACTTATGAATATTATTTGGTATAATTTGTGAGGTTGTTGGAGTCATATAGAACCTGTTAACAGTATTATACAGTCTATATAGGCTAGGGGTGCCTGAGTTAATTGCCCGAGGCTGTATGCATGGTTTGCTATTTTTATTTTTTTTATCGAAGTTATGTCTTGTTAACTCTCGAACCTTAATAAAGTGAATTATGCGTCTATATAGGTGTGCCATGAGTTGCCACACAAGTGTATGCATAGTTTGTTATGTCTTGACGAAATGAGATAAGTCAAGTGATAAAAGCACCATTACTTATAAAATAGACTATTATATCTTAGATTTGAGTTACGACATGGGTATATGTTAAACACTTAGATATTCTCTTAAAAAAAAATTATATATGAATATGGTTTGGTAATAACTTTTGAGGTTGTTGGACTCATGTTGCTTGTTCATTCATTTTTATCCAGATGACAATGTGTCATTATATGTGAATCATGAGTAACTAATTTATGGTGAAGTAGAAAACTATGATTGCAAAAACCAATATATTTGTGTATAGAAAACTTGATGTTATTTTTAAGCCTTAACTAGTATTATACATTTAGTTTTTACACGTCTTACTAGCTAGGTTGTATATTACTACGTTGATTTTATTAAAATCCGCCCACATGAGAGGCTCAACCATTTTATACTAACATATCAATTTTTATCTTTTCGTCTCGTATTCAATTAGATCTAAGACTTTCTCAACAACAATTTTAGTATAGCATATTTATGATCATATCTTATTCCTCTTTTCTTTCATACTGAAAATATTGTTTACAGTTAATCAAACACTACAATTGATTTTAAGTTGAATGATTATCTATGGTTTTAGATATCTATGGTTTCATAACACTTATCTATTGACTGACTAAATGATCCTCATGATGATTACACATATAATAGAGTACAGCCCACCCAAATCATGATCCGTATCTATTTAAGAATTCTCTAGATCCCCATACGGTTGAAATTTATAAGCCAAAAGATAAACCGCGTTTGTCAAAAGTGATTCTATGCGACTCGGGCACCACCTATCAGGTGTCCCGGATTTTATTTAGGAAAATACTTGTGTCCATACTAGTATGGACGGTGTGCGTCAATATTCTCATAAATTTGCATATTTTGGGCAATGTAATCAACGATTTTAACCACTCAAAAGTTGAATTAATCAATAAAGATCATCTCTGTAAAAAATAAATGTAAACAAATATCATTTGCTTAACCGATTGTATCAAACAAATAGACGGTTGATCATGAGACTCCCAACTTTCACTAGAACTGTTCATTTGTTTGATACAATCGAATGAGCATACGATTTGAGTTTATTCTAAATTTTTGCAGAGATGATCTTTATTGATTAATTCAACTTTTGAACGGTTAAAATTATTAATTACAATATATGTAAATTAAAAAGAGTATGAACGCTGGTATAGACAGAATTATTTTCCTTTCATTTAGCCCTCATACTTCCCACTTCACACAGTCCCATGTTTAGACTCTCTGTCATCTCAAAACGCACCGTTTCGCTTTCCCGCGTCTTTTAAACCCTCCCAATCGGATTTACAGAGATCCAGCCGGAAATGGAGCAATGGGTCCCACTCTTCGACATCTTCCTCAACTCTCCGACGCCGGAATCGGAGGTGTCGACCTGGCTGAAGCAATCCTTCAGCGCCTCATCGTCAACCTCCGCGCCGATCACCACCGCCGCTTTCCTCTCGTTGCTGATGAGACCAATGGAGACACTCGACTCTTCTTCCGGACCTCCGAACCCGAACAGGTAATGGGCCAAGCCCAAGCTCTACTTTTGACGAGTTTTTGATCCGAGACTGATGATAGAGTAGTTTTGGGTTTTGCAGGGTGATGTTTATACAGACTCTGCCGAATATGGTTCAGGCGAGGGTTTTGTCGTTTCTGGCTTTGGATCGTGAGAGGTTTAGCCGCAGGGAGTTGGTTAAATTGGCCAGGAATGTTTTGGGTTGTGATGAGGGGGTTGATTTTTGGGTCCAGAAAAGTGCACACCACCTGCTTGACGTAATGTCTGAATCGAATTACGAGTGGATTTCTTGTTTGGGTTTGGATTCCGGGGAGGAGGAGGAGGAGGAAAATGAGTTTGAGTCGTTGCCGCGTTGGCTTAATGAGTCAGCGGCTGAGAGTGATTCGGTTTTGCCATGGTTGCCTGTATCGGCTGAGGAGTTGAATTCGAGGACAGTGGGTGGAAATTTGGACAATGTTGGTGGTTCGTTGAGTGAAGTCGGAGGTGATGAAAATGAAAATGAGGATATGGATATGGATGATGGTGTGGAGGATATGAATGTTGATTCTCCAGAAAGTTTTGATCTTGGACCTGAAGTTCGAGAGAAGGCAATTAGGTTGAAAGAGCGGGTTTTAAGTTTTGAATCAACTTCAAAGACTGTGGGATTAGCTAATGAAATTCGTGAACTTTGCTTGGGAAAAGGAGGAGAGTGGTTCGCGGTTTTGGGTCTGATTGAACCTTGGTTAGCTGATGATGAGACTGCTTCTGTTCTACTTTCTAGTCTGACAAGTGGAAATGAGGAAGAGTTCACTTGGCCAAGCCAGGTTTTGTGCTCGATCATCCTGCCCAAGTTGTTGGTTCTTGAAGAACCAGCTTCGCGTGTGCTAGTGACTGCAACAGTGGAGTACTGCAAGATACACCAAAGGGCCGCTGAGTTTGCACTGTTGTTTCCACTGATTCTCCGACAGGAAGGCCTTAACAATCCTATATGTGATGTGATCACAAGGGTCATCAAGGAAAGCTTGCACCCGGCTCATGTTTCATCTTTCTGTCAGAAGCTGCTGTGTGGAGAAAAAGATGAGAGGAGAGTCATTTGTCTTCTTTGCCACAAATATATGATCACTGATAAAATGGTATGGACAGAATCATTGTTTAGCCTGTTGCAAAGCATTTTGAATCTTAATATTCATTTTACACAGAGTTCAGTTGACCATATTGTCTACCAGGTTCAGCTGCTGGCTGAATCATTTTCTAACTCTCTGAAATTTGGGAACTTTTTGTTATGTTTAGTCACCAAATGCTCTCCATTGTTGAAGCCTCACAAGCTTATGTTGACTAAAGTAGTTGAGCGAAACAAAACATTCTTAGCTAAATCTATATTATGTAAAATAGCTGGCTTGTAGCTTTTGTTTATTGCAACTCTTGTGAAGAATTTTGGTATTGTCACCCTTTGTATATCTCTGAGTATGTGTGTTTAGAACATGTTAGAACTCTTTCCAAAGGCCAGTCTTTAATAATATATTTAGACCATTTGGGTTTTCTTTAGTTTTCTTTATACAGAAACTGATATTTTTTTCTTTTTCTTTTGAAGCATGTGTATAACAAATCAGTATTAATTAATGTAATAGAGATGTTTCAACATATACTGCTTCCTCTCAAAAGCAAAAGATATACTAGATTTTAGAAATCCTGCTTTCTCACTGAAAAACCTTTGTTCTCTATTCAAGAGTCTTTTATGTAGATGACATAACAACTTTATTAAAAAAAAAACCAGAAGTACAAACTTATATGAAGTTATGTAATTTAGCACTTTTAGGTATGGAAACCTTTGTTCCCATTGGCCATTTGTTTCATGGATTCGAATCTGGGTCCCTTGTCATTGAACTTTGTGGTAGCATAAAGCTTCAGGTAATCTTGAAAACGGAAGCTACTGGGGTATAAGAGTTTGGGAGCTTGAGAGATAAGGGCATCTCCTGCAGGGTTATAGAAGGTAGCAATGGAGAGTCGACTTCCATTCTTGTCTGTCAGGACACGGTGCAGAGTACTTTTGTACCTTCCGTTACTCAGCACTTCCAGTTGGTCACCTGTGTTCACAAAGATGGTGTTGTTCTTAGATGGTGGAATCGCAACCCATTTTCCATCTTTGAAGAATTCAAGACCTGGAACTTGGTCATCTTGAAGCAACAGTATAATCCCCCCAGCATCAGTGTGCTCTCGCAGTCCTCTCACACGTTCTGGCTGAGAACACTGAGGATATTTTGCAACTTTTGTCCCAACAGAAGGACCCTTGCTACCTGAAAATGCATCCTTGATATCATCCTTCTCCAAACCAAGATTCTCACACATGAGCTCAGAGAGTTTCTCGGCCAGGTTGATCAGCTGAGCTATGTACTCATTCATTGTTTTGCTGCATTTCATGCTCAAAACAAAGTATACATGTTTGGAATTACAACAGCAGTTTACAGGTCATACGTTATTGTTCTGCAAATCTACTGATAATTGACTTACCAAAGTTCCTCTGAGATGTTTGGAATTGCTTCAATGTTAGATGTGGGGCGATGCCAGATGAAAAAGGTGGTTTCCCAGTCTTTGTCAGAGGTATCGTCTTTCTCTAAGCTTCTAGCTATCTCTGACTGATAAAATCTCTCTTTCAAATTTTCCTCATAGTATGCATTTACCAAGTGCTTCACTTTGTCCATCAGCTTTTTGTCGATTCCATGGTTCTCAATCTGCAAGCATTAAGCATTATATCAGAAATTCAGAAAACATAGATTTAGATATGAAAAACGAAAAAATAATGATCCCCTTTACCTGAAAGAAGCCCCATTGCTCACACGCTTGGTGCAGAAGAGCCTTTGTCTTGCTCCTCCCTTCACCATTGATCTCACCAAAGTCTATGACAGGGACCTCCATTTCCTTCACTCTCTTAGTCTGATATACAAAACATGAAAATGCAATGCAGTATTTAAAGGACCAGAAATTACTGTATTCACAATATTATATTAGATAGAATTGCTTGGGGAGCACTATGTAAGATATTTTGATCAACAAGTAACTTATATCTCTGTAGTAAACCCTGATTCTGTTTCTTCACACTTTTGCTAGATGAACTTTCCTTCACTAACTTGCACCCCTTATGATTTGCAATCATCATGTGCATCACTCACTAATCACTATCAGTCTCCTTGTGTTCAACTGCGTCTGCCCACTGGCCTTTTACTTTGTTTGGTATTTGTCAGTTTAAACAAAACCAGGGGATGTTTGAATGTGACATGCTGATATTGAATATATTGCCATTCAAACAGGCAAAGGAAAACTGGGGGGAGAAACCTTCCCAGTGGGCGCTTAACATCTTGCACTAGTGCCAAACTCTGTTAGGAGACTTGAAACTCTAGCAATCTAGCTGGGATTAGAAAAATAAATAGAGAAGCTGTTAAATCAGTTAGTTAAACTGAAATTTTGCAGTGGGGGTCATCTTGACTTGAATTAATTATGAGAGTAGAGGGATTAGGGAAATGGATTAAGTATATTCTGCTAGACACAATAATTCCATGAAGTCTTAACAAGGATCTAAGTTAAGTTTCTTGATGACTTTGAAATCCAGAGACAGATCTGCTATTTTAAAGAGAATCTACTGAATTGCGCCTTAAAAAATATAAGGAAGATCATTCCCAAGAATGCATCAAAGAACAGCCCCTTGCTTAAGATACTGGAAACCAAGCAGATACAAGTAACTTGGTCTGCTTTGATTCAAGGGTCTGTCTAGGCAAACAGACTGGAGTTAAAATTCATTTCATACTTGCATGCCCATATGGCCAACATCCCTATTTGGTTCTGCTTTTATTATTGCTTAATAAAAGTGACTATCTTTGTGTCAAATGTGAATTACATTTCACCATTCCATGGAGTAACTTTGCTTTGGTAATAAATAGTCTTTTAAGATTTACACTTACAAGTTATCATTATACTTACGCTTTTAAGTTGTAAAAACCTAGAATTTACATACTCTCAGATACCACAAAACCAAAGTAACCAAGAACAAAAGACGTTACTACCTATATGTACTCAAATCTTTTAGAAAAAAGAAAGAAAGGACGTCATATAGAAGCACTGTGACGTTTTGGAGTGCCCCAAAACGGTGCCGTATCACGAGATCAGCACATGACCACAACCAACTCCCATTCCCGCTGCCGCGGTTGCGCCACAGCGCGCGTAAAATAAGATTCAGATAATCTGCGACTACACGCAAACCAAACCGCACCTGCATCGCCCTTCATGCACCTTCACCACACCTCCCTTCTTCCCCTCACGCAAGCAAAACGCCTCGTAACTAACCCACCCCCCCCCCCAGAGCTCGCTACGTGTCTTGCTGTGTAATACACGCACACTGGTCTCGCGCGTGGGGGTTCATCCAAAGCACCTGAATCTCACAGACTCTCACACCTTGCTTGCTTCGGAGGTCAAGTTTGTCCTTTCACATAAACCTCCCCGCTCCTCCGTCCCCAACTGAAATTTCTCTTTTCCCTCTCGTTCCGAAAACCGAGAGCGAATCCAAAACGTTTTGCCACGCGCCGCCACAGTCCAGGCCTCTACGATGAGGCTCCGGCTCACTACGATCCTCGCGCTGCTGTGTCTCGGCTCCGTCGTTGCTCCTCGTCTCAAATTCCCCGCCGCCGCGGAGTCGAACGAGTCGAACTCGGTGGCGGAGGAGGAGATCAATGCCGCGTCGGAGAACTCATCGCGAGCGAGATCTAGTAACGATAGCTTGGCTAACATGATCGATCGGGCTCTCGAGCGCGAGTTCCCTGAGAACGAGCAGAATCAAGGTCCGAATATTCTTCAATTCTGTTCATTTTTTTTTTTTTTCATTTCTACTAGTCTTTTTCAATTGCATTTCTGCTTGAATTGAAGGATTAGATTTTGAATTTTCCGGCTTTAAATTCTTCTCTTTAGAACTGTATTGCTTTCAATTTCTTGCATGGTGTTCTAGGCCTGTTTTGATTATAGTGACTTTGGAGTCTTAAGGTACTGCTTAGTTGATCGTTGCACTCTTTTTAGTTTTAAGTCTGTAAATCACATTATAGGTGGATTTAGTTTTCGACTAAGAGAGTGGAATGTTATAGACTTTGAAGCATTTAGTTTTCTTGTACATGTTCTCTAAATTGTGTCTTCTTGTGCAGCCTCCGACGCTGGAAGCTTCAATAATAGTGTTAATGAACAGCAGGTAGGTTCTCGGCTGAGCTGATATTTTTGTGGATTTATAGTAATGTGCTGTGTTAAATGCATGTGATTGATGGTTTCAGACGAAAAACGGAAAAATGTCATAATCCTCGGCCTGCATTTTAAAGGTGTTGTTTTGTTTGTTAGGCGACTCTGGAGACTGTTGCTAGAGTCAAGTCCAAGAAAAATGACAGCAAGGAGGAGAAGTATGTGCTTCTATATGTTTGTTGATTTCCATTTGTTGGAAGTGGCTGAAGTGTCAAATAGTATACGTGAAGTGAGTTTGCTGACATCTTTGTTATGTTAGGTCGTTTCAATTTCATGATGTTTTCCATCTGGAGAATGAGAATGGAGCAGAAGATATGCCTACACTAATAGATCGGAAGGTATGTCTGCTACCTGTCATTGGTTCACATCAGAACCTTATTACTGTACTGTAGAAAACAACATAGAGAGTACGTGAATGTAAGAGGATGTAGACAATCTGTATAGTGATGATGACATAATAATATACCATATTTACAATGTCTTGTGCTTGATATTGATTTTTGATGTGTTTCCTTTTTATCAGGATAATGTTTTTATTATATCCAATCTCAAGTCAAAGTATCCGGTGCTGCAAGTGGACTTGAGGTCAGCTTGCAATTATTTTTCTGTTGTTTCATTAGCCATTATATATATATATAAGGGGCAGAAAAGGTTTGCTGATATATCCTCTTCATGTTACAGACTAATATCAGATCTGGTAGTCGTCATTGTCTCTGCAACATGCGGTGGCATTGCCTTTGCCTGTGCTGGACAACCTGTATGTACTCTGTCACAGAATTTGGCTTAGATTCTACTGAATTATTTTAAAGATTGAATGTTTTATCTTATCTACTTCTTTGCTTCTAGATCCTCTCCTTGTCCAAAAAGTTATCTCCTTTTACTTTCGAATGTTTTCAGGTCATTACTGGATACTTACTAGCAGGATCTGCCATTGGACCTGGAGGCTTGAGTTTTGTCAGTGAAATGGTCCAAGTATGTTGTCGTTATCCCTATTTTGCTTCACTGGTTCTTTGTTTCATGCTTCCCCTATTGACCGTTTCTTCAGGATTATGCTTTCAGTGTTGTTCCATTAGCCGATTCATAATCATGAATTCTCATGTTATACTTGATCTTTTGCACTTCATTTTAGGTAGATGTATTATTTTCTTGTCATTCTTTGTCGTTAATTTTTCAAACTGCTTGACTGTTCATGCACAACATCAATGCATTACATTCCATTTAAGTGCACAAATATGCATAAAAACTGTAACAAGCTTCTTAGAATTTGGTTTTTATTTTATTTTTTTAAATAAAAAATGCAATAAGGAAAAATATGGGTATATTTCTGCTACATACACTTCGCTATTAATAGGTGTCATATAATGTATTCTTTATTTGCCATTTTATAGCTTCATACGTATTACTTTCATTTTCTTATTAAAACAAGCATGCAGGTTGAGACAGTGGCTCAGTTTGGAGTGATATTTCTTCTTTTTGCATTAGGCCTGGAATTTTCAGCTGCTAAGGTTAGCATGTAACTTTAGTGTTGTGGTATACTTTTACATTCCTGTTTGTCAATTAATTTAGGTCATGATAGTACCCTCTCCCCTTCAAGTTTGCAGCTTCGGGTTGTTCGAGCAGTGGCTGTTTTGGGAGGTTTACTGCAAACCTTCCTATTTATGTGTTTGTGTGGAATGACAGCATCAGTAAGTAGTTAGACTACGAATGATCATACTGCAAACTGGCATATAAAACTACATATGCATTATGATCATTTTATACTATCTATCATTTTTCTACTTTTCCCAATGTTCTAATGCTGCACAGCTGCATATCATTTCCAGCTATGTGGTGGAAGACCTTCTGAAGGAGTATTTGTTGGTGCATTTCTTTCTATGTCTTCGACAGCAGTGGTAACTATCTTTTGCACTGAGTTCTGCATATTTTCTTCAGTTTTTACCTTGGGGAAATATATGGCCTGTGCAGTTTGTAATCCTTGCAAGCGGGTGTTAGTAGTCTTTCTCTTATGCTTATGGGACATTATCACATTAAACTACGTTAAAATAGTTTATATAGGAATGTAGGAAGTTTTATTTTCTCTTATACTATCGGAAGGGTGATGCTGATAGGGATTGATTGTTGGGAGTAGGATAGATAGATATTGAAAGGTCGACATTTTCTTGTTAATCTCATATTTTTGGTTTTCTGCAGGTTTTGAAATTCTTGATGGAAAGAAATAGTATTAATGCTCTTCATGGTCAAGTCACAGTTGGCACTCTTATAATGCAGGTACTGATACCATGAATTAATATTTCAGTTGCAGCATATCACTAGTTCACTACTATGCATGTGCACTTAATGTTATAATAAAATTTATTAAATTCAGAATTGTGATTTCTCAATGTTTCAAAACTGTAACCTATTAGGACTGTGCTGTGGGTTTGCTATTTGCTCTGCTTCCAGTTCTTGGTGGTACTTCTGGTATTCTTCAAGGAGTAATATCCATGACTAAATCGTAAGTAAAGATCATTATAACGCATCCCAAAATACAGTTTTTAAGCAATTGATGATAAATGCCCCTGTCTTATGCATAAACAATTCGACACCTTTTATCTTTTTTTCCTTCCTTTTTTTTTTTCTTTCTTTCTTGCATATAAGTCTATATGAATGACGCATGAGTGCCTCGTGCCTCATATTACAGGTTGGTGATCTTGGTTACATTTTTAGCCACATTATCAATATTATCACGATCATGTGTACCATGGTTCCTTAAGCTTATGATAAGCCTATCTTCTCAGGTATTTACTAGTTTTCATTTTGCTGAACCTCGGTGCTGTGCATTACAGATTATGTTATGGACATTTTTGTTTTGTGTGCAGACTAATGAACTCTATCAATTGGCATCGGTGGCATTCTGCTTACTTGTCGCTTGGGTTTGTCTTGTTTCCTACCTTTTACATCTATGACCTCATGCATATTGCAGTTAATATACACAACTTATAAGATCAGACTGTTTCAGCAAGTAATTTTTTTCTTTCTTTCCTGTCCAAAGACGGCATCTATTTAATGCCTTTCTGTAGATACAAAATAATGCTTGCATTCTTATATCATTTCAGTGTAGTGATAAGCTGGGTTTAAGTCTTGAACTGGGTTCATTTGCGGCAGGAGTGATGATATCAACAACTGATCTTGGTCAACATACACTTGAACAGGTAAGGTACTTTTGTTCATATGTACTTGAGAAGTTGTGGGATGCCTAATTTAAGTTTTTTCTTAATGTATTCTTTTCATGTTTTCTTGCCTTTTTCCCTTCCATGTATGCTCCAATATCTAGTATATGCTTCACAGAAGACTTTACCTATAATTGTGATACTCATGTATTAAGATATTCATACTACGAACAAGTAAATATCTGAGAGAGCATAAAAAGAAGGTACATGTAATTGACTTTTCCTCACCAATTGTAATGTTTCATTTGTGAGACTAATCTTGTTGCTCTTCCTCGTGTCTTTGTTTCTGTCATGCAGGTTGAGCCCATTCGCAATATGTTTGCTGCTCTTTTTCTCGCAAGCATTGGGATGTTGATAGATGTTCAATTCCTATGGAATCATGTTGATATTTTATTAGCAGCTGTTATATTGGTAATCGTTGTAAAAACTATAGTGGTTGCTACTGTTGTGAAGGGATTTGGATATAACAACAAGACTTCCCTTCTTGTAAGATTTCACACACTGCTAAGAGTTTAGAGTTTATATTCATTTATTTCATACATTTTAATGACGGAGGGGGACTTTTCTTATCCCATCTGTAGGTTGGAATGTCTTTGGCACAAATTGGAGAATTTGCTTTTGTTTTACTAAGCCGTGCTTCTAATCTTCATCTGGTAGAGGTGGGTGCTTCACCTGTAAATTTCCCTTCTACGAATTTTGTCCAATTTCATTTAATTTCTTTACATTTCCCACTTAATCTAGGACTTAAACCTGAACATGAGCTTACATTGTTCTGTCACTGCTGCAGGGTAAACTGTATGTTTTACTTCTAGGCACAACAGCTCTTAGTCTGGTATGCTAGCTATTTATGATATATATTAATTATTATTTGTCGCATGGTTTGCTAACAATCTTGCTTTCACTGATACTCCCAGTGTCTCCCTGTTACTGCAATTAAACCCTTTCTATCTACTTTTGGAAATAGCCAGTTTCTGTCAATTTCTGTTCAATTGCTATTTGTTGGAATTGTTGGTTTTTATATTGTAATAATGCAGGTCACTACACCATTACTATTCAAGATGATTCCTGCTGTTGTTCATCTTGGGGTGTCGTTGCGGTGGCTCTCCCCTGATAGCCTAAGTGAGGTAATGATCTGCACTTAAATACGTGATGAATTTTCACCTGGGGGAAATGTGGACATGTTCACAGTTGCGCATAATTCTTGTTGGATATCTTATACATGGTTTCTCCTCCCAGATTGGCTTTAAAGGAGACAGCTTTCGCCCAGATAGTGCTAAGCGTATTGCTTTCTTGGTCCAAGAATCTCATCATCTATGATGTTGAATGAAACATTGGCCATTTTGATTGCACTGTTGAGCCTTTGGGGTCGTTATACTCTGAAGGGCGGGTATTTCAGAGTGCATAAGAGGTCAACTAACTGAACGTGTGTATACTGCAAAGCTCCCCAACTGTTGCCTACTTTCCATGCATCTTACTGATGGAGCAAGAGTGATTCACACATACTAAAATGAGAGACCAAGAAGAAAACAGCACGGTAACTTTTCTCTTGTAAAATAGTGTCCGTTTTGTAATGTAAATAATCCCCTTGCCCCCTTTCACCCTTTCCTGAGGTCGGAAATTTTTGTTTTGTTTTTGCTCACCTCTCTTGCTTTTGTTTCCCGTAGTAGATCAGTGTCTTTTCCACTCTACAATGTATCACGGGCTCTTCCTTTGCAATATAATCACAGTTTTCTTCTGTGCAAGGATTTTGGCTTCCGTATTTTCAATAATTTGATAAGCAAACGTATACGCCCTGTGATTATCTCATACGAAACGACATCGATCATGATTATATATCTCTTCTTCTCTGTTTTTCCATCTGTCTGTCAGTTCATCTTTGTATCACAGGTCCTTACTTCATCAGCTAGTCACGCTTACATTACAGCTTCTACGTTCTGCTTGTATAACCGATCCATTTCTGTAACGAGGAACTATTGAGAAATAATACTATAATTAAACATGAACTACTGACGATACAAATCGGGTCCGATGAGGAAAACTAGTTTTAGTGAGTCCCCAAGACTCTTGATGAATTGGAAGAACATTGGTCTCAGTATTTTAGGTATGGCCGTATGGGATTGGTTCCTCTGGCATGCCTCATTTCACCACTAGTGTATGAAGGTTTCATCAAGTTGAAGAAAAACAATTAGATATTTCAAGAAGATAAAATTGACATAAATCGAGTCAAATTTCAAGCCAAATGAAGAATAAATTTTGATAACAAAGTAAGGTCCCGAAGACTCTAACAAGACATTTCACATTAGGATAGCAACTGGGATCAATAAAAATGAATATGTACCAACGTGATTGACCTGGTGAAACTATCCTTGATTACAGTATTCAGTCATTGATTAATTTGTGCTAGATAAGCTAGGTAGGTTTTGAAATGGAAGATGGATAAGTTTCTATATTCATCTGTCAACAAATGTAAATGTGAATGTTAATATGAAAACAGACAGAAGCTGAGAAGAGAAGAAAATTTAACCTCACTGATAATTACAGGTGACTAATAATTGTAGATTTCTGTACCAATTAAAGAAATCCCATACAAAGTTGACCTACATATGAAAGCAAAAGTTATATAATTAGCCATGCATAATCCACCATGTTAAAGATGATCAGGGAGACAGGGACATCATCAAGATAGTTGGAAAGAAAGAAATCCATAATCTTTGGTAAAACCATGTCTATATATTATTTTAACTAATGTAGATGGTATCTTTTAAGCATATGAAGACAGAAGAAAAACTTTAGAGGAGTCAGATCCATAGAAAAACTCGTTTTATGAATTGAGTTGTATTATGTTTCTTAATCAGCAAAACTATATATATATATATATATATATAATGGTGGGGAATCCACGTTTAACTGACATAGATTGAAGCTCATGATCGTTGATCACCATCCCTTAGTCAATATATCTACATTATAAGCTAGCTGTCCCTCATTCTTGTAGCTTTGTGGTGTGATGGCTATGCTACAAGTACAAAGCTTGCAATTATATATAGTAATCACAATGTAAGATTAGATTAAAGATGAAGTTCATAATTAAGGTTTAGGTTCTTTTATCTGAATTTTGATTTACTTTGATAAGAGACCAATTGACTTAAAATATGAAGCTAATTCGAATTAGTACTAAAGCGTCAACGTAATCATTATTAGTTTTATATATAATTCAATTCATGATGATGATGATGACATCGATCATACCACATCATGTGCACATTCATGACCTAGCTCATATTTATAAATATGGCCGGGTATAAAAGTTATTGTTTCTTTAGGTTTAAGCCTAATTACATTGATTCAAAGAATTGCAATGCAGAAACAAGCTAAGATTACCCAAGAAAGTGAACAAGCTAGTTGAAATATAGCAAATAAAAATGGTATACAATTAAGTGTTGAAGCTCCCTGATGTCATTTTGGTATACAATGACATCAATCTTCTGACATTTCTCTAGCTAGATCTGGAGAAAGCTAGGGATCTTGAAGATAAATGAAACTCTTTACTCATCTGCTATAGGAAACAAAGTGCCAAGATTCATGTGAACATTAATATGTGGGTTTATTGTTGCTGAAGGCTCCAAATAATTGGACACCAGAGAGAGATAGTTACAGGTATTAAACAAGACATTACGTTGTTGGTTGAAATGTCCCTGTAGTTTAAAAGTGATAATAAATAAGTATATGACAAATCCTATTCATTCAAACACACAAATGGAGACATACAGACAGAAAAGATCTAAGTTAATTCTACAATATCAGTACCACTGTACCAGTACTATTCAAGTAGTGTGTGTATATATATATATATATATATATATATATAGTATTAAAAGAGTAGAGACTTGTTCATATTTTGTGTAGCCAATCAAGTACGTACGAGATATGTTTGATATATTTATACAACTCGCGATCATATACATCATATATACAAACCCTAATTAAGTAGTTGGAATTAGCATTTGTATATAAAAGAGTTTGAATGTTGAATTAGTTGTTTCTTTAGATCTGTTTATACTTGAAAAAAGACATTTGTGAGCATGTAAATACTAACGCACTTGATTCTCTAATCAACAATCATTATATTACTAATACAAACAATTACCGATACTCTGAACATGTAATTAATTAAGATGTGACCAAGAGAAAATGTGGAATTAGTTGTTTTTTCAGATCAATCTGTTCATACTCGGAAGAAAGATTAATTTGTGAGCTAATTGTAACCCCACATGAATGTCGAGCTAGCCCTTTTAATGGAATAATTGACACAAAGATACAAGATCTATAAGCTGTTAACTTTACTAGATAGACCGACATGATCATGATCGAAACTCCTAGAATGCGATACTGTGTTTTCTATTGAGCTTGTGGACTAGCTTCATTTCTTCCTTATCTTAAAAGTAATATCCATAAGGTCGATATATATGCATCTGTAAGCTGTGTTGTCACAGAAATAAACTGATAACACTCTGTCTTTTTAACTAAAACAAAACCAAATTGCTGTCATGGAAGCTTTCACAGACAAGTTTCAAGACTTTGAAATATTCAATCTTCCTGCATGCAGAGTCTTGAGTCGTGGGAATATTTTCAGGATTTATCTTATTTATAGCCGGCCATGGATATATTAGTCCATAATATTCTGCAATCTGAACCAGTGCAGCAACTTATATTACATCATATGTTGAACTTGGACTTTAATTTCCTGATTCCATGATATAAATTGACTTCAGAAAGTCAAGAACTACGTTTTGTGATCCATTTGAACCAGCCAGTAAATTATATTGGTGAAGCTACACAGAAATCACTGAATGCGTAATTTCTCTGCTCTTAGATTGGGGACAAAAATGCAGGTCTCGATCATTGTCCAAAATTATGAATTTCGGTCCCAATTCATAGTTTTGTGTAAGTCTTATGGTCATTTGGCATTTTCCAAACGCCTGTAATGTCTCTATCTGGGTATTTATTCACGTAATTATTTACGTACCAGCAGCCTATATGCTGCTAAAAGTAAGAGGTGGAATCCGTAGTTTTCACAAACATTAGCTCGATCTTACTTCTTAATTATTGCATGCACAAACTCGTGCTGGTTGATAATCAATCGATTAAGTGTAAGACTCGATCTATTATGTCATAGTTAATTAAACATTACAATGTTTATGTTAATTTTAGTTGTCACTTGTCGGACCGGTCCATTCTTATAAGGATCGGAGGTGACTGGTTGGTTATCGATGTTGCTTGTAATTTTAGAAAACTTGCTATAGCTAGTTTGCCCATGGTTAGAATAAACGTACGTACGTACGTAGTGAACAGAAACTCCAATAATGGTGAGGTATCCAATTTGAGTTCCTCGAAACAGTCATGAGGAAGATGCCATTATCCTTAAACAAGTGTTTAGACTTTAGAAGTTTAGAGAAATGTTTTCTGCCGTCACTTGCTATTAATTTGATTAGTCCAAATATATTATACATCTCGAACTTTAGAGGTTGCCAATAATTGTAGCATGTAATCAACAAAAATAAATGGTTAGCACAAGCATTATAATTTAATATAGAGAGCAGAGAGAGCTTAGCTAGCTAGCTAGTTAAGTACCACTACCTTGAGGATATCATGGAACAGGCTAGGATCCGCTTATTCAAGAGAAAGGAAAACTAAGAACATACTAACTTTATATATCATAAGTAAAAGAGCTCCATGAATTAATAATATGTTCCCATGATCCTAGCTCGATCTTCAGCTGTAGCTAGCTAGGATTCTTGGGTTAACGTACGTCAAAAATTAAATGATCTTCATGATTACTATGATTCTGGGATCAAGTAACACTTATGGGTCCAATATTAAGGAGAGGGCCAGATGTCGGGGATGATGACGTCGACGACGACGATCTATTTTGATCTAAATCCTTAGGTCTCGCCGGCGCAGCGAGCGTCAGCTCTAGATGATCTGGTACCACTGAGGGTGCCGGAATATTACTAGTGATGGGTTTTGATGATGAAGCTGCATTTGAAAACTTCAGCTGGGAATCGATCAACCCGTAAATCCATCCAGGCATAGTTTGATCAAGTGCACGATCACGATCATATGAGCTGCCTAAGGGAGGAATAGAACTGCTGTACTCAGCTGGTGTTTGCTGACGATCTGACAGTTTCAGATTTTGTGATGCAGATGTATAGGTAGTAGTATTAAGTTGAAGCTGGATATTACTTTGACGCTGAGGGCTTGATGGAATACTGTTAACACATTGAGTTGAATCGATAATACGTGGCTTGGATTGTGGATCACTGCTAATATTGCTCCCAAACTGTCATAAATACAATTATAGCATACAGAAAATCAATTAGTTTCCTTTTAAAAGATTTATTTGCATAATTGCATATGATATATATATTTAATTAGTACGTACCATATCGAAGAGACTTGAACGACGCTTCTTCTTGGTGAGGGTTGCTTGCCGGAGAAAATACTTCTGAGCATGACTAGCAACTTGAGTTGGTGTTCTAGTAGTCACATAGTTCCTAGAGATTCCTCTCCAGTCCCCCTTCCCTAACTTCTCAAGCCCCATCAGAAATGTTCTGTGCTCCTCTTCTGTCCACGGAACTCCTAGAATAACGTAGAATATTCCTCATTAGTCAATAGTCTAGCATTTTACTAAGGAATTTGTAAGGATTCTTAACATTTTCAAGAACACAGATGAAAAAATCCAAATCCAGCAATGGTTAATAAAGAACAAGATCAAGGAAAAAGTTACCCTTTTTCCGGTCTTGGGCACGACATATGAGGCCATCGGAGAGATAACCGACGGGAGCTTTGTGATGATCAGAATTTTCATTATCTATGGAAATCCTTGAGGAAGATGGGGATGAGGATGAGGCTGAAGATGTGGGCAAGCAATCCATGCTAAAGCTTTTCTTCATCATCATGTTCATGGCAGTAAAAGACGATACGGAAGAAGACATATGATCATGATGATGAACTTGAACACCGAAGAGCCTGAATCCATGAGGACTAGTGCCAACAAAACCAGCAGTGGAACTGCCTCTGAAATTTGTACACGTCCTTGAATTATGACCTATGTTTCCACAATGTGAGCACTTTCTGCCCATTTCTGAAGAGACAATCAGCACTAATTACCACAATTCCAAAGCCAAGGAAACTAGAGAGAGATAGAGAGAAAATAGAGAGGAGAGAAATGGGAATGAGTAAGGGATAGATAGAGAGGTAGCTAATACGTTTGGTGGTGTATATGATATGATGATGGGGGTGGGGTTTATGAAAATGGATGCACACCAAGAGAAGATGATTGGATGGACTTTGTTTATTGTTGAATATTTTCCAACTTGGGTTCTAAACAAAATAAGAACTAGCTACTACTATACATAACTACCTCTCTATCTCTCTCGAAAAACAATCTTATCTCATACAGGAAAGCTTTTGTCCTCTGGAGTTTGTATCATATACTACGTACATTCATGAGTTTGGGACCCTTCAAGATTGTTTTACTTCCCTGTTTATGTAATAAGTAGATAGGTACTTGTTTCGTATATAAGTTATTGATTGTCCAATTAATAGATATCTGTACGTATTTCCACTAAGGTATGTAGTATGTACTATTGAGAGAGAGAGAGAGAGAGAGCTAGTAGTATCTTGGAAAGAAGGTGGGTGAGAAATATCTGGCAAAGAAAATGAAGACCTTTGAAACTCGATATTGATAAACCAATCTTGTAGTTTCTATAGGAAGTGTATTATGATAGATTTCAATCATAGCTAGCTAGTACATCCCAACAAAGTTTAAGAAAGTTAGGTTATTCTTTCAGATATGTCAACAAAGACATATTCTCAAATGCTTCACATGCATGATTAAGACTTGTATTAAGGTTCTCAGGGAATTACAAACCAAACCGACCTCTTGCATTCAATCAACCATTCAAATAAGTGGGACTAACTTAAACCATTATCATGACCATCTGTATCATTGCTGGTAATAATCGAACTTGCTCAAAATCTATGACCCCGGCCCCGTATTAGGGATTTGTTTGATTTCTGGAGTTAATTTTAGTACGTAATTGTATCATCAATCTCTATTAGTTTCTTAAGTCGTACCTAACTTGCTCTAATTTGAAAGAAATGAACACTAGCTAGTTGACATCTCTCTTACTTGACCATATATATCACCTATTTTCATTAGTAAACTGGTTCATTAATCTGAAATTTATACGATTACTGACTATATCCATAAGGTAGGCACTACACAAAATAGAATCCTCGGTTTGATTGATCGAGGATTGAAGGAAGGAGAATAGTATATTCCCTTTCTCATATTGGTGAACCAACGGATATGTATGTTTCCTCAAAATCAAGATAGGGACTGAGATATAACATATATATTGTATATATACACATCTTCACCCACCTACTTCTCTTACTAATGTAATTGTTAATATTATCATACATGGGAACCAACTTGAATAGTTGTTGAGGATAATTTCATGCTACGTACTTGGAAAAATTAATTGATCCAATTGATTAAGCATTAGGAACCACCTAGTTGAAAGTTGTTTAGTCCTTTCTATATCTGAATCAGGAAATTAAGCACTTCAAATCTTGTTCGTAATATTGAGAAGCATTTGGTATTATTACACAAAGGAAGGGGATAACGGTCCTTGACTCTCCTTGGGAAGTTTTCTATTCTTGTTTTGTTATAAGTCACTTGCTTAGTATTTGTTTTGTTAATTAAGTAGATGAAGTTGAAGATAGACCTTGATCATAAGAAGTTGATATCCTCCAACTGATAATGCTTAGATTCCAATCTCAAACAATTCATTTCTATTGATATTATTACCTGATTAATCAACTTTAATTATTGAGGCCTCCTCTCAATGGTATTTGAGCCGCACCCATAAAAGAGTATTCGATCTGTTTATATTTTATAAACATTTTGCCATGCCAAAACTCGATGCATGCATGATTATTACAGGACCCAGATAAATTGGTAGTGTGTATTAAAAATGCCAATAAAACTAAGTAACTAACTAGTTGAATTCGATTAGATGCTACTGCGCGCATGGTGTTAATCATTCCTCACCTTTCCTGAAGCGGGAGATACTGCGTTCCATTCCTAATGTAATAGGGATAGATTGATAGAACGACAAAGGTAAAGCACTACTGAATTGAGCACTTCAGATTGCCAAAGGGTATCGGGTGGTTCTGGGGCTATAAGTGCTGCAAGAATTAGTGAGCTTGAGATCATCTTCAACTGAAAATGACTCCGATCGCGATATCTTATTCATTCAAACTCAAAGGGAATATAGAAGTACCAAGTAGCATACATATGAACTACTATTAAATCATATATATGATTCGTTGGTGTACTTACTAAATCACTAAGTTTCTTGTTAAAGTATTGATATGAGTTTGATGAAGATTGATTGGGAACCAATTTCTTTTCCCATAATTGCTCCAGCACCAACTCAAAAAGGCATCAACTTTACAAACAACAAATGGCCATAAGTGTACCATCAGCCTCAGTTTGCTCAAGTACTAAAAATGCACTGCATCAAATCTAAAGAATAAATAGGCTACTCATGCATGATGATCCTGATTAACTTCCAAATTAGATGTTCCATCACTTTACAGTAGCCATTTGTAAATCTGTAATCAATATTAAGTGGAGCACTTTCACCAAAACTAAAACCCTAAATCCTCAAATCCAAAGCTACTATATATCCATTGCAATTATATCTTCCTTTTATCTTTCAGGGGTCCAGTTCCCTTCTTAAAAGTCATACAGATATTGATGGGAACAGAGAATAGTAATTGAAAAACTCTAATAGCCACTCATACATAACATGGCAAAAGGAGCATAATAAACTGGAATTAGTTCAAATTAGGAAAAAGTTGAAAAGAACGGACAAGGTTTCAATATGGATCATAATCAAATCTAAGGATCTCAACTGCTCATTATTATTTAGGAACTGCGCATTTGCCTTTATAAATCTCATTTTCATATCAGATAGATTATACATTACAAAGCCATTAGTGCTAAACATTACATCATATGCCATATTAATCCAGTATATATAGTTGTAGTACTAAAGTAGAGGAACTTACAATGTACAAGCACTCAGCATCTTTCTGTTAAATATATAATTTCATATCAGCAGTCACAGTATTGATATCATTATCAACTCCATATTAAGTTAATCTACAAGTACTACTATTTTGTGGAGAGAGGAAAGGAATGATTGTAACAGTAGGAAACAGAACATTGGTGGTAATAAAAGTCTGTCAATTTCAATGAGCATAAACAAAGATGTTATTCTACTCTATCGTTATTCCATTTTTTCCTGCTACCATGAATAGAAGACATTTGATTTTGAAGTAGTGTCCTTCTACACTATACAAGGAGGCACTCCTGCTCTTTTTCCAAGACATTGCATCCAAGTCAAGGTTTAATAAAGAATCGTTTTATGCAGATCAGGAAATTAACTTGGAAAATTCCAACAGACGCACTGAAAAAGTTTTATGATTCTTAAGGTTTCCCAAAAGCTTAGGTTTTGAAAATTTGAAGTCAATCCACAAGGAATTTATCCTGAGCTGGTGGAATGAGTATCAGAAATTGTAAATGAAAGGTTAATGTGGAATTCAGACAAAGGAAATCTTTCTTGTACCACTCATATTCATTTTCATATTAGCTCCGTGTAAGAAAAGAAGAAAAGAATTCAACAATGGATAGAAACTTCTTCGATTATTAGTTTCAGTTTCTGAAGCAAACCAAGATGTTGTAGTCAAAGGTCACAAGAGTGAACAGCTAGCATTTTGTTTTTATAATCAAAGTCAATATGCCCCTGAGTCACCTTCAATTGATTATCTGCAATCCAAATCAAGAAGTAAATCAATGGATATTGAGAGTTGAGAGAATTCCAAAATATGTGGATTTTTCTTTTCAAATAAGCAAGCTTCTAGGGTCAATAATACTCAGAGGCTTCGCCCCAAACTTTAGTTTCAAAATGCTCCGAGTGTCTTATCAAAAGAAAAGTGAAAATGAACCTAGCCGGATATAAACAGCTGAGGCAATACCACATTAATTGCGATCTGGGACTTTCAACGATATTCAATCAAAGCATCAAGGATAAGCGAATCCATTATGTAACTGAAAAGACAGAATAAATAAGAATTTATATGAATTGGAGAGACCAATTTGCTTCTACAGATATGTGTCCTCAAGTGTTACAAGGCAGCATAATATACCAGAAACTGTTCATCTTCATAACTGGAATGAAGTTGCACAATGTAATCTACAAGAAAAGTTTGGCAAGCTGATTTAGTCAATTCTTCTACAGTATGTATGCATTTGAAACTTATCTCTGTACTCCATCCTGCCACCGATTCTTTCATCCAATAGTGAGAACTGTCACAGTATAAGTCTACACTACAAAGGAAGCCAAAGCCAAGAGTCTTCCATTTCATGGCACACCATCAGTTTTTGTAAAAGCAACAGCAGTTTGGGTAACTGCAAAAAGAAAGAAACAAAAACCACATCAACTGCTATCATTCGGAAGTCAAATGTCTTTTTCTTTCTAGTTATGGAGTATGGATATGCAAATGGTGAAGTATGATGATAATGTTCTATTAGTTTTTAGATGTGAATTATGTCATATAGACACTTATAATATGAGGGGGGAAATGAGAGAATGTTATGATAAATTCAATATCCCCAAAACAAGCTTTCTTTCTTGTTTTTCAAGAGAGCTGTTATTAACTTCTTTTCCACCAAATACAATATGTAAAATCACCTAGTGCTTTTAAGAGCTATTCCAATGTCTGAATTTGCATAGTCCACGTCTTTTTTCTTTCAAAGAGTCACGGATAGACTGCACCATGGAGTATACAGCAGGTATATGAGCCAATTGATCATGGAGCTCCTGAAAAATGATTAAGCACCTATAACAATAACATATAATATAGATTTTAGTGAGAGGGTGAAGATGAGGTTGAATGTGATACCACTTCAGCAAGACGTGCTTCAAAACCACTGGAATTTGCATCAGCAGGCATGAATATCTTTTGGTACGCTGTTCTAAGGCTTCTGATCTAGATCCTTGCCAAAAGGGATAAGAGCTCTTTAAAACTAAATACCATATGAAGATAAATTATAAAAAGTGAACTCGACATAAATTGATTGACACAAACCTCTGCCACTGTGAACCTATGGCGCCGTAGACCCTCAAGGTTTAAACCACGGAGCTGAGCTCTTTCTCCAGCAACCATCATGAATTTTGGAACATCCTGTGCAATCTTTATGCATATAAAAGAAGACTAATCAAGATTTCACAGTTGGAACGCTAAAACATATGTTGTGGCCTAGTATAGATCAGCATATCTTCAGATAAAAAAAAATAAAAATCAATATATAGCAGGTAGAAACTGTAGTGGCACCCAGGTATCAGTTCTGTAATGCCAAGTCAGTTACCTACGCCTTTTGGACATTAACAAAATAAAAGGACAGCGTACGCTGAAAGAGGTAAAAGGTAGGATTGTGTCATACCACAGAGCCACCGCCAATAAAAGCAAATGAACCGACATGACAGAATTGATGAACAACAACAGCCCCTGCAGTGTGGGCATAATCCTACATAAAAAACACAACCCAGATATCAGATTCAGCATTTAGGATGGAACTCACAGAAATATGTAGACATATTACACACACACATATCCTACTTGTATTAGAAACAGACTAATCAAGGTGTATATTCAGATATAGGAATCAAAAGTGTAGGAATATCAAATGACAAATTGTGGATTCAAAGTAACGGCTTACTTCCACCACAACATGTCCTGCAAGAAGGGTATTATTCGCAAGAATGACGTTGTTCCCAACCTTGCAATCATGGGCAATATGGCAAGAACCCATGATAAGATTGTTGTTCCCAACAACCTGATCACACAACAAAAGTGAGAACACTTATAAGAGCATGAAACTCAGTACAACAACTAGAAATGAGCAAGGTATGAGCATCTGATCATCCACGTACTGTTGTATCACTTGACTTCGAAGATCGATGAACTGCAGCATGCTCTCTGATCTCATTATTGTCCCCAACATCAAGAAAGCATTCATCCCCTGCCTAACTCATAAAACAAACACAAATCACCAAATTTGGCCTTCAAAATTCAGTATCATATCCACTTAACTTCAATACATATCCAAACTCACCTTGTATTTCATGTCCTGGCATTTCACACCAACCACAGCATGGTGTCCAATAACATTATTGCAACCCAGCACAGTACGCCCCGGAAGATCATCACCAACAATGGCACCACTGCCTGACCAATTTTTCACCACATTCAAAAAAGTACAAAACTTTCACATACCAAATGAAGAACCAACAATAGCACATACTCAAAGCTCAAATTTTTCACCACACATTGAAAAAGTTCAAAACTTTCAGATACCAATTGAAAAGTCTGCCCAAAATCACAAAGAAATCAAGCAATGCATGCATTCAAAACTCACGTCATCAAAACACAGTGCTCCCCAAGTTGAGTATCTCCAAAGACATGGCTTCCGGGATGTAACCGACACCCATTTCCGAGCTTCACCGACGACCCAACAGTACAAAAGGGCCCAATTGAAACACCCTGATCATAAACCCCAAGACCCACAAGCACACCCTTTATGAGTTTGAAGCATCAACTGAGTGGCTTAGTTTTATACAAAAGTGAAGAGCAAAAAATGAAGTACCTGGCCGAGAACGGCATTGGGGTGAACAATGGCAGAGGGGTGAATGAAGGCATCGGAAACTGAGCTGGAGAAGAAGCGTAGAGAGGTCTTGTAATTGTTGAATAAGCGCTTGGCGCTAAGTTTGAATAGTGCACACATGGTGTTCGACCACTGACCTCACTCAGACTCCCACACTTTCGTTTTCTATTAATCCTTAGCTCTGTTTATAGCTTTTTCATATTTTTGGGCCCAAACTTTTCGAAAATATTAGTATTGGCTTACGCACATTCACATTGTGTTTAGTTACACTAAAACATTTACATTATGTTCTACCAATCAGATCTCATCATATACAAAACCAAAACTACACTTGGTTTTGTGTTTGAGCTGAACTTGTTAAGTTTCTATATGTTCATTGATTCAATGAGAAAATCATGACAATAATGACAATTAAGTAACAAGGAGGCTAAAACTTCTGCATAGAGAGGAAAAAGAGACTGGTTGTCTGGTTGATACTCGTACTCGGCAATTCTTCAGACGTATATCCTACAAGCTTATATGGATCATCCATATATTTATATTTTGTTTTATTAACTGGATGAAAAGAAACTATGTCTATAAACATTGTAATTACTTCTTTTAAAAAAAAAATTAAAAAAAAATTGTAACCCATTACTAATTACACAGAATTACAACATTCTACCAAAGGCATATATATTTTGTTTGTGTAAAGATATTTATAACCTTTTTACCCGCACTATTTCTACCAAAGGCATCAAAGTGTTACTATTTTAACAGTCCGTCCTAAGTTGAAACTCGAGCTTCTTATATACAAATGAAAGACTTACGCCATATGAGTTAATGAGTAAATGATCATGGCCGGTGATGCCTTCTTGATAATCCAGATTTAAATGTACATCGAGATTACAAATGTTGGATTAGCTGAGGAATTGATTAGGAAATGAACCATGCCACTGATGCCAGTGAGAAAGAGGGGTACTTGTAACTTGTAAGAAATTGAATGCATACAGTAATATGTACTATGTAGAAACTATATATATATACTATACTACTTATATTCTTGTTTTGAAGTACAATCTATGGGGTATCATCTAGGTTGTCTACAAAAGTGTCCTGTCAAACCACCCCCTCATCTTAAAATAATTTGGAGGTCATAGGAATGTCGTCACCTTCCAGAATCCGAAGCACCTATGTATGAGAAGCCAAATGAACAAGATGAGATTATAGTTAGCCTTTCGTTGATTCTGGGCAGAAATGAATTTGAAGAAGCAATGCGAATACCTGAGACATTCGAGGCCTGGAATGAGGGTCTCGCCTGATGCACAAGGAAGCGCATCGCAGCATGTTACTAACTTCTTGCTTCGAATAGCAGTTCCTTAACTGAGGGTCTAACATTTCGTCAATGGCGTGCTTTTCTAGCAAGGGTCGTGCCTGCTCACCACAAACATAAGCACAAGCAATCACCAAATGAATATCATATGTAAGATTACTAAAGGATTGTATCTTCTTCTATTTTTTTTCCTTGAAGTTTAGCACTATATGAGGTGGTGCATTTGAAATTATAGTTCACTTTACTCATACGTACCCATTCAGTGAGGCATTGCTGGCCTTTGGGCTTGTTTAGGTCCATAGCTTTGCGTCCCGTAACAAGCTCCACTAATACTACCCCAAAGGAATATACATCAGTTTTCTCAGTAATTTCTCCACTTTGAGCATATTCTGGGGCCAAGTAACTACATTACCACAAGACTTCTCACTTAGTAAAACTTTTCGTATCAAGCTGTAATTTCATAACAGGAGCTAATATTTTTGCTTCAAATCCGATGGTCTTACCCAAATGTTCCAATTACTCTTGTTTGCATGCCAATATCTCCGTCTGGTTGCCACCTTGCTAGTCCAAAATCTCCAACCTGAAATCAGAATTGTTAACTGTCACTCCTACTGATTCATGCTGGAGTCTATAGCTTCATCCTTAATGAACATACAATTTGACAGAGAGAGATGGTACTCATAGGTGCAATTCATCAGTACGGCATTTAGGTGAAAATTGTATTTGAATTTAAAAGATGAGAAGAGCATGACATACCAATGGTTCAAAATCATGGGTCAGAAGGATATTGTTAGGTCGCAAATCACGGTGTACAATGCAACCTACTCTACACTCTTCGTGAAGGTATCTCAATCCTCTAGCTGCTCCAACTGCAATTCTTTGTCGTGCAAACCATTTTAGTGATGAACGTTGGTCTTTCCCTGCAAATTTTAATGTTGCCATTCCACAGGCGTGAATAAAGCATAACTAGTAAAAAGGTATCGATAGTAATGCATACTGGCTATTTATATCAATCAGGAGTAGTGGACAACTTACTGTATAGATGAGAATCCAAAGAACCATTGCAGATATATTCATATACTAGCAACCTCTTTCCATCCTCCACACAGAATCCAATTAGCATCACAACATTGCGATGCTGTGCACAGCTTAAGACTTCAACTTCTGAGCAGAATTCCTGATCTCCTTGAGAACTAGCCAATTTATATTGCTTGACAGCAACAACCTGACCATGTGGTAAGACACCTCTGTGTACGGAGCCAAACCCGCCTTCAGCCAAGAAATTTGCTTGTGAAAAACCACATGTAGCAAGTTCTAACTCAGCATATGTGAACCACCTAGGAGGATTGCCAAAGACAGGTGCCTTGTGCTGACATACAGAGCAGAGCGGAGGAGGGATAGAAGGTAAATTTCTAGGTAGGGAAATTGCTTCACGTACACTTCTACTTAAGTTCAAATCAAGCCTATAGTTCAGGACTCCAACATCAGGCTCCCGATTTATATTAGCTAACTTATCTAGCAAGGCTCCATATGCTGAAATCATAGATTTATCGCAAGGTCTCTCTGAACCTCTGGCCCCATATCTTGAAAATTCACCATCAGAATTTAGATAATCTGCCATCCAGGGCTGGCAATATGAACTCGTGAAATAAGCCCTCGTCTTTTCATTGTTTGCCTCATTGTCAGAATCATTTAAATTCTCATTACCTTCACTGGTATACAAATACTCTTGCTTCAATCTCTGGAGAGTTCCAGAATGCAAAATTGAGTCAGTCCCCATATCTGAGCTTGATATGGACGATGTTCCCATATCAGTTGCAGTCAGTGGTGACTCATGGTCAAAACTACTAGTAGGAGTCACAGGCGGCCCTCCACTTATATTCCACTGTACAAACTTGCTCTTTAGGTGTTCTGGAGAAGATTCTAATCCATACAATGAACGGCAAGCCACTTCAGGTTCCTGGTTCGGAGAGTTGACCAAATTCAAGCGAAGAACTTTAGGCCCAGATCGTTTCATAATCACAACATTACACTGCAGCTGTTCCATGCAGTGTTTCTTTTCATATTTCAATTGTCTGCACAGCAACAAAACTTATAACTGAACAGGCAGAAAGCGAATTAAAAGAGTTCTATGCACAGAGAGTGCTGGCTAATGATTAACAGTGTGAAATAAAAAAAATAAAAAATAAAAACTGCCATTTTGCTTGATCATACATCTAGGCATGCCTTATAATTAAAAGTCTTCAGCGATAGTAAGTGATACTGGAAACTAAGGTTGCATTGAATCTATTACTTGTCCAATATAACCCAGTTTGATTGAGCTTTCTTTGCTTCAGCAGCCACAACACCAGATGGTGAGCTTGAGAGTATTTTAATCCTGATCTTTATCTGTGAAGTAAAATATAGTGGGAAGAGATAAATATTCGATATGAAGCACTAGGACTAAACACTACACTGATTCACTGACCTTCTCTGGATCATAAACATCTTGGAGCTGCTGCACCATCTGAGAGCATGAGTTCACTATCTCATCCTTCTGATCCGAAATGGTTCCTGTGAGAGCCCAATGGTGACTTCTGGTGCAATCGCTGGTGAATCGTGCAAAGTCCCATACCCAATTACCTGACATATGGTGTTTTCATGATTGCATCAACATCAGCTTTGGCCTCCCAAGTTCATATAAATCCAAGCATGAAGAAAAAAAATCTATCAAACACAAAACCCTTGTGCATTGTTCAGCTTGGCCTGCTTTTCTAAATTATGAAGCCTGTGAAGTACTTTCTGTCAAAACTAACATGCCATGGGCAGGTTTTGAATGCCAAACAAGCAATTAAAACTAAGTAGTGAATATTATACCGCTAAATCACTATATTACATAGCTTCTGATTCTCATACACACGTGGGTATGTCAAAATGAAGTAGAACACCAACTTAGACATGCCACGCCAGATGGTTGGCTAGTGATATATACCAAGTAGTGGATATTATACCGCTAAATCACTATATTACATAGCTTCTGATTCTCATACACACATGGGTATGTCAAAATGAAGTAGAACACCAACTTAGACATGCCACACCAGATGGTTGGCTAGTGATATATTCTAAAGGTATATATAACAGAACTGAACCCCCTTAACAATTAACTTGTGACTAGGACTGCAAAGAGCAATATCAAACAATCAATTGAACTAACCAACTTAAACATGAACCTCCTTTATCAATCATATGAAGAACAAAAGTTTCTAATCAAGCTAACCATCATGAACTGCAATTTACATGCTTTCTTGTGCAATTTAAAGGCAGGATCTTTTATTCAATTAAAAGAAGGAGAAGGATGATTACTTGATGTATGTGAAGGAACGACTGCCAAAAGCTTAATGTAATCTCCAGGTTGCACAACATGAGTCAAAGCCCACACCAGAGCCGTGTTTGAAATCTCCTTCAAAGCCTTAACAGCAACCACCACAACCTTCCCAGTTACCACTGAATTCCTCTTCTCCTTCATAATCAGCCCAAAACTCAAACTTTACCCCTCAAAACTTCCTCAACAAACCACAAAATTTTAAAACCCACAACAAAAAACCAGAGCTTGTCCAAAACATACAGATTCCGGAAGCAGAAAGACATGCATTATTACTCTGAGAATCAGAAACCCCCAAATGAAAAAGCTTTTACCATCTTGAAAAAGCAACACACCAAAGTAGAAGAAGAAGACACGCACTGTCTTCGATGTTTGCTTTAACCACTGACTGTGTTTATTTCCGTTAAAGGACACGTCAAAGTCTCAAAACCCTCTCACTCACTCTGTGTGAAACACTATAACAAGAAGCTTTGGGATCAAAACAGAACAAAAAAAATAATATTTGAAGCACAAAGGTTTGGTTTTTCATGGAAATCAAGCCTACCCTTTTGCATGTGGGATGCGTGTGAATGTTATAGAAGATTTTGAGCCATAATTTGATCGAGTCTTTGGAGAGAGGAAGAGGCAGGTTGCCTAAAGTTGGACTTTTGTTAGATTCTGATTTGGCTCCAGAGCATGGTTGTAAGGAAGAAGCGCCAAGAGGGAAAGCCAATGAAACGACAAGAGGAAGTGGTTAGTTTTAGCTTAAACGACAATGGCCCGTTTTGGAAATATTATAACAATGATTGAAGTCATTGGACTATTTCTTTCTTGCTCTTTAAACTACTCTTGAATAGGGTTTTGATATTTGTAAGTTGCATGTGGAAATATGTGAGGGAGATTGTGTAGTTTATTGTTCAGTGAATTGGTCAGTGGGTTATGATATTGATTTAGGGGTTTTTCTCTTAATAGCTTAACAAGGGATCATATCATTAGGGTTTATCTTTTAATAGTTTAACAAGGGATTATATTATATGAAATTTACCACAAGTCATAACTACAGAGATATGAACCTCTTTCAATTGGCTACTGATTTGGAGGAAAAGGATATAGTGCAGAAGATAGTTCATAGAGTAGTAGATGGTTTATATATCAGAAGAATAGAGAACTCAAGTAGGGTTGATTTGATATGGTACTAAGGTATAGAAGTTGAGCCTCTTAGCTTAATGGCTATCAATGGAGGGAGAACATCCTACATTGTGTCCACTATAGTTTCTTTAAGATATGGGAATTAAGGGCCTAACATATTAAGCACTGCTTGCATTTATTTTCCACATAAATTAACAAAAATTCAGTTTGGGTGGTATTATTCACACATCCCTTATTATTATTCTCACACTTCATATGTTTCGTTTAAGTGCATAATAATTCATACTAGAACACCTCTTTACCAAACCATAAAGAAAAATAAACTTTATTCTCCATCATGTGATTGCCATATCAAACTTTTTGTTTAAAAGGATTAAATATTCTGTCAGCTTCTTTTGTTCAATTATTTTTGTCCAAAAGATGAATGAGAGATTCTATTCATACCTCCAAAATTGGTACTTAGGCCTCTTTATTTTTCTATGTTATAATTAACTTTGCCAACTAATGTCAAATTACTGAAAAATACGTAATATTTATAAACCCTAAAATATACAACAAAACAATAATATATTGATTTTTTTGTGATTTCAACTAGATATGGAAATTCCCACCGAAAATTCTAAAAAACTAATTTAGGAAATCTAATTTCCTTCATTCTAAAAACCTAATCAAGGAAATTGTTGAGAACAATTAGATCTTAAGAGGTAATTGAGTTATCAATTAAGATGGGTTTAGGAATTCATTTTCTCTAATCCGGCTAAAAGTATGCTTTGGATATTACTAAGATTGTTCCATAGAGGGGTATGCTTGTACCATATATATATATATATATATATGATATGTTGATGACCAAATGTGAAGAACGTGAAAAAGTTGTGGAGTTGATTGATTCATCATCACTTTAGGAAGTATGGTTGTAAGAGTTTATAATATGAAGTAACATTAGAATAATATATTTTCTTTCTTTGGTAGTTATTATGTTTTGATTAAAAATATCATGTACCATATATATATTTTAGAAAATAAATAAAGATGTATTAATGTCATTTTGGAAGATTGAATTATTTGAATTTATTGAGTTTATTGAACGAGGGGTATTGTGGGTAAAAGGAGGGTGTGTAAATATCAAATAGATAATCTTTAAAAGTAAACGAGAGTTCTATTAAATGGGGAAGTCTAGATACCGATTTTGGAGGTATGCATAGAAGTTCCCAAGATGAATTCATGATGGATTCATAAGCAAGTAACCTCATGATATCATGGCTAGTCGAATCTCTAATTTTTAAGTCCCCGTTCACCACCCTTTCGCTTTCATTCAAAGGAGCTTCAACACAAAAGATCTAGGATGCATTAACATCATCACATCTATTGCTTAATCAAGTCCCCTTTCGTCGATAGTAAGAAAACGATATATATGAAGCAACAAAAATACATAACAACTTTGGCTTTGATGGTCGGTCATCAAATCAATCAAGAGTCGAGGGCCAAACTTTTAGCTATTATTGTACATGGTCAATGAATATCTAACATCAGATTGCATGCTTGGCATGTTGTCATCTTATCTACAACTTCATCAAGCTAGGAAGATGCTCATTTGGCCATTTTCCTCCATGCTTACAGATCATTAGATCATATTCCCTTCAAACACTAGGGTCGAGATTCCCTTCAAACACTAGGGTCGAGGCATATTATTTTGATGAGAAATTTTATATACACTTCACAAACCACTTAATACACACTGTTCTTATTTTATATTTCAAATCAGATTCTATAAATAGGTTAGATGACCAAAACAAACATCAATTATCATAAGAAGAAAAAAAAACTAAATGACGCGATACAGTTGTAAACCTAGACATCTTAATTTTGAAATTTTATTTTATCCGACTATTGATTGATGTTGGAGTTATAACAACAGTTCTCAATTTAATTATCAATTAACCAATGATCTTTTGAAATTGAAATTTTAAAAATTTATAGACGAAACTTGTAGAAAGTATGTAAACAAATATCTGATTTTTTTTAAAAAAAATTTAGTATATATTAATTATCACTTATATTAATAGGATATTTCATGGTTTTTTAGCATAAGGGTATTTTACGTACTTGGAGATGTGTATCTAGTCTAATATTTAAATGAAATATTTTGGAAATAGTGTATTAAGTAAGGAGTGTGTATTTAAAACTACTTTATTTTGACAAGTCGTATACAATACATTAATGTATTAATACATCTCATACATATTGGTTATTTGTGTCGATAAACTTTTTTTTTTGAATCTATCAACGACGGTATCTTTAAATGATTTCTAGGCCCATAAACTAATCCGCGCTGGAGTATCATGTCAAAACGCTTCCTCCCCCCTGACCACCAAGAATAAATTGGGATTTAAACTCCAATTAACTTCGGCGGGATTCGAACCTGGGTATGAGGGATTCTCACACAAGAGCTCTTACCAACTCGACCACCTGTGATGGTTATGTCGGTAGACTTACTCAGTCTCATCTTCAAACAACTCCATATTTGGAATGAACTAATCTACAACGTAATACCATGTAATACAAATTTAATGTTGTACTAACAAGTTAATCCATCGTAAATTTGTTCGTTTTATCAAACTTTACGCTTAGAATTAAAAGACGATTGGGCTTTCATTTGGGCCGCTCCTTTGAAGTTTCCTCCTCCAATCTTGGCGCCGTTAAAGGGCGTCATCAACGGTCATTTGACTTCTCCATGAACCCCTCCAATGGTGGCCAGCGACTTAACCGCTGCTCTCCCAAGGCTGAAGAGGGAAGACTACAAGCGCACAAAGCACGACCCCCACTTCTCCAATTGGAAGGTAATCCCCGCTAATCACGCTTACATGTTCTGTCTCTGTGTTGAAATATCTCTTATCTATTTCGCTAAATTATGCATCTTTGATCCAACCCAGATCCCAGGATCGAGTTTTATATAATATTTAGATTCTTGACTTATGAAACTGTGCTGTATTCTAGGTTCTTGTCGGGTCCTGTGACTGGGAGGACTATTCAGCAGGCAAGGAAGCAGCTGAGAGGTACAGAGTACATAACCTGCCTGGAGATGAGAGTCCGGGAGTGTATGAACTCGGGGTTGCTGTTTCGCGGAGTGGACTAGCCCGTGGGATTGAGGCGGATAAGATAGTCCCGGTTTATGTTGGACAAGCTGATAGTGTGAGGACAAGGCTTCAGCAGTATGGCCGGACAGGGGCTCATTTGGGGAAGTGCTGCTCAGTTGGGAATACGAGGGAAGGAATCAGAAAGGGGCCTGGATTGTTCGAGGAGATGTTGGATAGAGGCTACCCTATTGTGTATAGATGGGCTCCTGTAAGTTTGATCTATGATTTTTTGAGTAGTGAATGTTACTTGATTTGTGCTGATTGGGTCAGTTTTGATGTGTACTGTGTTATTGCTATGGACTATGTGCCATTGTTATATGCATGTTAAAGAGCTTTAGTGCTATACCAGATTTCTATAGAACTTGTAGATTTAAGGTAGTTACTGCTTCATTGTATATGGTTTTTTGGTCTGGCTTTTTGGAGTTGATAGTGAAAAGAGTTGAGGATGCATCGTTTTTCTGTAGTTAGTCTGTTATATATTATATGTAAACATTAACTAGTCTAAGCAGTAAGATTGGACCTGTAGTGTTATAAAGCTTTGTACTTCATTTGAGAATGAGTGCATTTGCAACTTCATTCTCATTCTCACCATACATGCTAGAATGCTAGAGATACATCTTGGTGAGTGCTACTTCATTTGTGTTGTGTGCTTGCCTTTGTGAGAGATTACAATTTGTCAATATAGAGAAATGTGTGATAGCAGTTTGCGTGCATGTTTTTACTTGTAAGTGGACTATGAATGATATTGCCTCATTCTTTGTTCATTGTTAAACAGATGGAAACGAAAAGCGAGGCGCTGAAAACAGAAAGTCAGCTGCTTAACACATTTGATTATGCATGGAACACTAGCATCAATGGTGTAAGGCGCCCTGATGATGTCCTTCAGAAACTCAAGAAAATTTCCTCTAGACCTACCCGATTTACTAATATTATCCAGAGGCTTCTACCTTTCAGACAGAAGCAAGTCGGTATTAGAATTAACTCCAGCAAACTGGTTTCAACAGAGGAAAATTTCAGTGACTATGCTGATAGGGAGAACCGGAATCTCATACCCCAAGTTTTTAAGTTTGGCAGATCACAGCCTAGGTTGGTTTTGGATAGAGGTGGGATTACGCAGGAAAGTACTATTATTTGTGGGGTGGTTGTTGGTGACGGGTCCATCTGTAGAAAGAAACCAGTTCAAGGAAGAAAGAGGTGTGCTGAACACAAAGGGATGAGGGTTACAGGGTCGATTACAGTTAAGATATCAAATAGCAACATCGATTCAAAATGCAGTGCTATCAGCAACAGAGAATTTGTTTTGGATGAAAGTGGCATTACTGGGGACAATACTATAATTTGTGGGGTGGCTGTTGGTGATGGCTCTATATGTAGAACACTACCAGTTCAAGGAAGAAAGAGGTGTGCTGAGCACAAAGGGATGAGGATTAAACGTTCAATTACAGTTACGATATCAGATAAGAATGTGGGCTCAAAATGCAGTGTTCTCAGCAACAAAGAGCTTGATGGTCATGATGCATCAAATGTGAAATATGAACCGGTAGAGCTTCGACCAGTTCATGTTAGTGAGAGCCTTACATCAATATGCGGATTCATCTTGGCCGATGGCTCTCCTTGAAGAACAAAACCAATTCAAGGAAGAAAAAGATGTGATGAGCACAAAGGGAGAAGAATCTAGAAATCCAACTCCAAGTCAGTGAAAGAAGAGAAGGTCGAAATATGTGTATGATGTAATGATGTATACTGATATACAGAACTGTGCTATACTAATACCATACAAGAATTTCTCATGAAAGAAAGAGGTCTGAGCAAATATTACAACAGGAGCAAGAAGTAGAGTCCAGATGATTTTTATCAATTTATTTTTTTCTGAAATAGAAAATCTACTGTGTGATTTAATGATTTGTAGATTCATGCTTATGTTGTAGCATTCAGGCTTATCTGTATGAGCAATAGCCTTTCAAGTTCTTGATGAACCCTGTAGAAATTGGGGCATGATTATTGTATCATGTTGCTCTAATTTATTTTAGTTACTATCTGTTGTATCAGTTTTGAATTTTCTGTTAAATTCGATTCTTTTGGATGTTTTTGCGGTATTGGAAGTACTTCTGTAGGAAGTGCTTTTCTGCTCGCATCAAAAGCAGATTGAATCATTGAAGATCCAATAAGATCACTATGTATATACTGTTTAATAAAAGCAACCAATAATTTAGCTAGGGGATGTGGCTGTGAAGTGATGCGCATGAGAGTGAGAAAGGTACTATGCATCAGTACTCCTTTATTCATCTCTATCTCATAAGCTAGTGAGAATGGTACTTGCAGTCTCTTCCTCCATTCATTCATAAATTTCTAAATGGCTGCCATGATCATCACACAGTGAGTTTAGAATAGGGCTTACTCTTTTAGGAAAAAAAAAACAAACAAACAAACATGGCGCTGATACTCAAACTTGACGATGAAGCCCCTTCAATGGTGTCCAACGTCTTAACCCTTGCTGTGCAAAGGTTGAAGAGGGAAGAACACAACTGTACCAAGCTAGACTCTCACTTCTCCAATTGGAAGGTAATTCCTCAATCAAACTCACTGTGTTTTAGACTTAAATTATGTTTCTTTCATATCACCAAAGACTTTGGTGCTTAAATTGTATCTTTCATAGCACCCAGATGGCTAAACTCGTGTTTTACATAGTGTTTACATCATCTGACTTATTCAGTTGTGATGCAAGTCAGGTTCTTGTTGGACCTTTTGACTGGGGGGACTACTCAGTGGACAAGGATGGAGCTGAAAGGTACAGAGTTCATAACCTGCCTAGAGATGAGAGTCCAGGAGTGTATGAACTAGGCGTTGCTGTTTCACCTAGCGGTTTAGGCCGTGGGATTAAAGCGGATCATATAGTCCCGGTTTATGTTGGACAAGCTGATAGTGCGAGGACAAGGCTTCAGCAGTATGGCCGGACAGGGGCTCACTTGGGGAAGTCATGCTCAGTTGGGAATCAGAGTGAGCTAATCTGTAAGGGGCCTGGATTGTTTGAGGAGATGCTGAAAAGAGGCTACACCATTGTGTATAGATGGGCTCCTGTAAGTTTGATCTATGTTGTATTGATCTCCTGGATATATAGTTGTGCTCATTGTATTGTTATAATTACAATGATATGGAATCTGTGTTTTGGTTGCTGTTGTTTCTATAAGTCTAGTTTTTGAAGCATATTATGTCCTCTTTCTATGGAAAATATGGAGTTGTCGAGTCTGTGCTTTTTCTGGAGTTGATAGTGAAAGCAGTTGAGAGAGATGCATCATTATCTCTTTGCATTTCAGTTTCCTAGTAATGGAAGCATTAAGAAGACCGTACTTTATATGAAGCTTTCTACCTGTCATATAGGATAGACTCGACTCGAGGCTTTTAGCTGTCTTAACTTGAAGATTCATTTAAGCATGATTGTGTAAATTCATGTGTGTTCTTCATTCTAATTCACATACATGCTAGAGTTACGTCTAGAGTGATGCGTATGGTGAATTGTGAGTAAATGATTGCAGTATGAGTGATTAGCAGTTTGTTATGAATAAATAATAGTGTGTGATAGGAGTTCTATGTGTAAGTTTGGGCATGTAATTGGAATATTTGATGAAATGCCCTCATCCTTTGTTCATTGTCAAACAGATGAGAACCAAAAGTGAGGCGCTCAGAGCAGAAAGGAAGCTGCTCGACGCATTTGATTATGCATGGAACACAAAATCAAATGAGTCACGGCGCACTTATGATGTCCTTCAGAAACTTAAGAAAAATTCCTCAAAACCAATCCAAATTACTACTAATCTCCCGAGGCATCTACCTTTCAGACAGAAGCAAGCCTGTATCAGAATAAACTCTAGCAATCTGATTTCAACAGATGAAAAGTTCAGTGACTATGCTGATAGGGAGAGCAGGAATCTCATACCCCATGTTATCAAGTTTGGCAGATCACAACCTAGGTTAGTTTTGGATGGAAGTGGGATTTTTCAGGAGAATACTATAGTTTGTGGGGTGGTTGTTAGTGATGGGTTCAAATGTAGAAAGGCACCTGTTCAAGGCAGAAAGAGGTGTGCTGAACACAAAGGGATTAAGAATGCTGGATCAATTACAGATAGAAACAGGGAGATTGTTTCATATGAAAGTGGCATTACTTGGGAGAACGCTGAAATTTGTGGGGTGGCTGCAGGTGATGGGTCGCCCTGTAGAAGGCCTCCAGTTCAAGGAAGAAAGAGGTGTGCTGAACACAAAGGAATGTGGAATACTGGATCGACCACAGCTAGCAACAGAGAGCTTGTTACATATAAAAGTGGCATTACTTGGGACAACACTGAAATTTGTGGGGTGGCTGCAAGTGATGGCTCTACTTGTAGAAGGCCTCCAGTTCAAGGAAGAAAGAGGTGTGCTGAACACAAAGGAATGTGGAATACTGGATCGACTACAGCTAGCAGCAGAGAGTTTGTTTCATATAAAAGTCAAATTACTAGGGAGTACACTGAAATATGTGGGGCGACTACAAGTAATGGGTCTCCTTGTAAAAGGCCTCCAGTTAATGGAAGAGTGAGGTGCGCCATGCACAAAGGGATGAGGATTAGGTAGTAGTTAGTGAAGAGGAGTCAACATGTTTGTTAGCTTCTTCCTTATGTTTAGTTTTCTGTTGAAATAAGTCCCTAGTTTAAGGGAATTTGAATTCTATTAGTTGCAAATATCACGTTGCTTTAGTAGGAAACGTGAGCTTGTTTTTCTCTTTTCTGTTAAGTTGTAAAGGCTATAATGAAGCCTGAATTGTTCAATAAATGATATGAATCATTCCCACAATCGTTAAATTTCTTATTATTGAGTTCTTGAGTCTTAACATTGTGGTATCAGGGCCCACAAAGGGGCCTGATTGTGTGGCAGGTTAGGAAATGCAGTATCCTAACAAGAGAAAGAAAAAGCGAGACACTTGTTGAGATCGAGTGAAACAATACGAGAGAAGGAGTGTTCGAGTGGAACATTGTGAGGAAAAAGTTTGTGAGATGGCAGCAAACGAAAGGTATACTTTGCTGAGCATTCCCAAGTTCGATGGAGACTACGATCATTGGAGTATGCTTATGGAGAACCTTCTGAGATCGAAGGAATGCTGGAGCCTCGTTGAAACAGGTTATGTTGAGCCTGCAGAAGTAGAGGTGCTGACCCAGGTACAAAGAAAAACTCTGGAGGATATGAAGTTGAAAGACTTAAAGGTCAAAAATTATCTTTTTAAGTCCATTGACAAGTCAATCTTGAAGACTATTCTTCATAAGGACACCGCAAAGCAATTGTGGGATTCCATGATGCGGAAGTTCCAAGGGAATGTCAGAGTTAAGCGTGCACATCTGCAAGTACTACGGAGAGATTTTAAGGTGCTAGAAATGAAGGTGGGTGAATCGGTCACAGACTATTTCTCTAGAGTTATGATGGTGGCCAATGACATGAGCAATTATGGAGAGAATATGCAGGATGTGAAGATACTGGAGAAGATCTTGCATACTCTCACAGACAAATTCAACTACATTGTCTGTTCCATAGAAGAGTCCAAGGACATTGATAATCTCACTGTGGACGAGTTGCAAAGTTCTTTGATTGTGCATGAGCAGAAGTTTCGGAGAACCAGTGGTGAAGAACAGGTCTTGAAAGTTGTTGTTGAAGAAAGAAGCAGAGGTGAAAGAGGACGAGGGCGAGGTGCTTACAGGGGCAGAGGAAGAGGAAGAGGAAGAGGGCAAATATATAACAAGGCCACTGTAGAGTGTTATAAATGTCACAAACTTGGACACTTTCAATTTGAGTGTCCAAGCTAGGACAAATAAGCAAATTATGTCGAGTTAGGAGAAGAAGAAGAGATGTTACTCATGACTTACGTAGAAGCGAGTGGGGCTTGAAGAGAAGATATTTGGTTCTTAGATTCGGGGTGCAGCAATCACATAAGTGGAGTGTCACACCAAGAATTTCGGATAACAAAAATCCAAATTCGACAATGTGAAAATTAACAAATAAAGTCAAATACTTAAAAGTTATCAATCAAATAACTAAGTACAACATCAGAGTTCAAGTGCGTGGCTCAAACACTCAAAATATTACATCATTAAATGCATAGATGCAAATAGAGTCTCACGCTATCACTCTCTAACTCAAATGTAAACACAAACTAGACTATGACACACATACAAGCAGTGGGACTCAGACGCCGCCTCCTGGCTGCTGGTTCTCACATGTAGGTCTAACCCCTATACCATCAATTGGTGCACCGGATTGTAAACAACAAACCCGGTAAGCTTTCAAAGTTCGTGTGAGTAAAACAACAAGTTCAGGATATTATAATTAAAGCAACAAATGGAAATCACAATTTTCAAAACAACCACAATCAATCAATAGAATCAAACTCAGAGAAAATGATCTCTGTCATTCCCATCAAACTCACACAAAGGCAGACAGACTAGAGCTCTAACTGATCGTAACCAATCACCCGGCCAAAGGCTTGGTTCCCGATATATTAGCCGATCCTCCATCATCTCACAGGAAAGGATCACACCACACGTGTAAGATCTCCATCATAACACAGGAAAGATCTTACACTGGCTGTTGGTCTCCATACCAACCCAACCCACCTCTCACAACTCACGCATACTCAATTATGACAATTTCACGACCATAAATCACCCAAAATAAACCCACAGTATAAACATATAATTCACACTTCCACAACAATATACGTCCACATCAATCAATATATATATTTCACGTAAATATATATATATATATATACACACACACACGTAGGCATTCACTCAAGAACTGCCCGCTAATACCAACTATAGTCATTGATCGTAAAATACTCTAAAAATCATTTTTATATTAAAAATCATTTTACTTACCAATGAGCCGTAGTCGATCAAGTTCATTCAATTTAAAACAAATATCATTTCCATAAAACAATTTTGCATATAACGATCCATATACTATAAATAACTCGTATTAAATACGAACACTGTGAGATTTACTCACCTTAATTTACCAGAAATGGTAAATATCCGTTTAGGGTCGGATCGCTACAGGATCAGTCAACGGTCAACACTACAGGATCAGGTCAACTGTCAACGCTACAGGATTAGGTCAACCAACTCGGGTCGGGTCGGGTCGGGTCAGACCGGGTTGGGTCGAGTCGGATCCGCTGCAACCGGATCTGGGGAGAACGGATCGGATCGTTTTCGATCCGATCGAAGCAGCTCGATTCGGCGCGATCCACCTACTCAAGGAGGAGCGCACGGTGGGGACGAGTCGATTGGTAGGTGGCTCGAGCCCAGCGCCGCCTTGCTCCGTTGCACACGGCAGCCAGAACCTTCTGATCGACGCAACGCCGCGCACAGGTGCTCCCCTGGGCCGCGCCTTAGCTCAAACTGAAGAGGAGAGGGAGACGAGCAATTTACTGGGTGGCGAGCGCGACGTGGTGGCCGGACGGCGGAGATCGGCGGAGGAGAAATCGGTGTCGGGAGAGAGAAAGTCAAACAGTAAAAAAGAACAATAATTTGCTACAGTAAAACCAATCTGACCGAATGGGTAACTTTGACTTTTATCTGGAAAAATTCCCCCTTTATAGTTATTTTCCGAAACAGTAAATAACTTCAACATGTCGTAACTTTTTCATACGACGTCCGTTTCAGTAAATACCACGTGTCTACGAACTCGTATCGTCGAGCTCTACGACTTTCGTGAATGAAACTTTTCGAAATTCACAACGGATCAAAAAGTCAACTTTTGACCCATTGAACTTAAACGTTTTTCAAATTTGAACTCTCGGAATCACTTCCGACGTTGCGCAACGACTAATTAAAAAGGTTATAAAAAACCAAATCTCATAAAACATCCTTCCATTAATTACAAAAAATTTACAAGTAATTAAACACGAAAAATAGGGTTACTACATGGAGACAAAAGCTTGTTCTCTGATCTTGATGAAGGCTTCAAACATAGAGTAAAGCTGGGAAACAACACAAGAATGGAGATAACAGGCCAAGGCAAGGTGAGATTGAAAGTAAGAGGCTTCACTCATGTTATTAGTGAGGTTTAATATGTACCAGAACTGAGGAATAACTTGCTGAGCATTGGGCAACTGCAAGAAAGGGGTTTAGCTATTCTCATTCAACATGGAACGCTCAAGATGTATCATCCTGAGAGAGGGCTGATTGTGACAACCGAGATGACCACAAATTGGATGTTTGTGATGATTACAAATTCAATGCCTCAAGAGAGTTATACTCCGAAGTTGCTGTGTCTCTATACCCCCACACATGACATAGTACATTTGTGGCATTGCCGCTATGGACATCTGAGCTATAAAGGACTAAGAACATTGCAGTACAAGAAGATGGTAGAAGGGATGCCCTACTTCAAGTCTCAGCCAGGAGCATGTGAAAATTGTTTGATTGGGAAGCAGCACATGGATCCGATTCCAAAGAAAAGCAATTGGAGAGCTACTGAGAAGCTTCAGCTCATTCATGCCAACCTCTGCAGCCCTATTTCTCCTATTTCAAACAGCAAAAAGAGGTATCTCATTTGTTTCATTAACGATTTTACTAGAAAAACATGGACATATTTTTTAGTAGAAAAGTCAGAAGCATTGAGCATGTTTAAACGATTTAAGAATTATGTTGAGAAAGAGGTGGGAGAATATATTAAATGCTTGAGAACAAATCGAGGTCGAGAGTTCACTTCCTTTGAGTTCAATGAGTTTTGTGCTGACCACGGGATCAAAATGCAATTAACTACATCATACACGCCTCAACAAAATGGCGTAGCAAAGCGGAAGAATAGAACAGTCATGAACATGGTTCGATGTATGTTGTTTGAAAAGAAGCTTCTAAAGACTTTTCGGCCAGAAGCAGTGAATTGGACGTTTTATGTTCTGAATCGGTGTCTAATATTAGCAGTAAAAAATCAGACCCTGGAAGAAGTTTGGAGCGGAAGAAAGCCCTCAGTGGAGTACTTCAGGGTTTTTGGTTGTTTGGCTCATGTTCATGTCCCTGCTGCAAAAAGAATGAAGTTGGAGGGGAAAAACTTTCCCTGTGTATTGTTTGGGATCAGTGAAGAATCCAAAGCATATCGGTTCTATGATCCGATAGCAAAAAGGCTGATAGTTAGTCGAGATGTTGTATTTGAAGAAGACAAGTTGGAACTAAGATAAGAGCTACGAGGAGTCCGTGCTGACTGAATTGGAATGGTGTGATGAAGAAGAAAACAATGCAGTAAATGAAAATCAAGATGATGCAGCTGGTGACGGAGTCGAGAAAATTGTTGAAGAAGCAAATGGAGAGGGAGAAGATGAGAATCAAGATGAGCCATTGAGTTTAGAGGAAGGAAGAGTTAGAAGACCACCACCATGGATGCGTGATTATGTGAGTGGGGAGGGACTCTCTGAAGAAGAAGATGTAAGTGAGAATTTAGCTTTAGCTTTATTTTCTTCTTCTGATCTGGTTCACTTTGAGGACACAATTAAGCATGAGAATTGGAGAATAGCTATGGACATGGAAATCAAGGCAATAGAGAGAAACAATACTTGGGAGCTCACTGATCTTCCTACTGGTGCAAAGAGGATAGAGCTGAAATGAGTATATAAGACTAAGCTCAAGGAGAATGGAGAGTTGGATAAATTCAAAGCGAGATTGGTAGCTAAAGGGTACGTGCAGCAACAAGGACTTGATTACACATAAGCTTTTGCACCAGTTGCAAAGATGGAATCCGTGAAGATGATTGTGGGACTTGCAACTCAAAAAGGATGGATTCTTTATCAACTTGATGTTAAATCAGCTTTTCTGCATGGAGAATTCAAGAAGGAGGTGTATGTAGAGCAACCAAGGGGCTATGAATTGCATACATATAAAGAAGGCTTTATACAGATTGAAACAAGCTCCACGAGCTTGGTTCAGTCGTATCGAAGCACACTTTGTGAGTCAGGGGTTTGAGAAGTGCTACAGCGAGCAAACATTGTTCATCAAGGTGAAAGAAGAAGGTAAAATTCTCATTGTCAGTTTATATGTTGATGATTTAATATGTACTGGCAATGATGAATTGATATTTGCTGAGTTTAAAAGTTCTATGCTTAAAGAATTTGACATGTCTGACTTGGGAAGAATGAGATTTTTTCTTGGTAATGAGGTTCTGCAAAAGGCAGATGGAATTTATATATGCCAAAGGAAGTATGCACGAGATGTTTCAAGGAAGTTCAAAATGGAGAATTGCAATGAGGTATTTAATCCTATTGTACCAGGTTGCAAGTTTTTCAAAGATGAAACTGGAGTTCGAGTTGATGAGATGTTGTATAAGCAAATGGTTGGGTGCCTTATGTATCTAACAGCAACTAGGCCAGACTTGATGCATGTTGTGAGCTTAGTGAGCAGGTACATGTCAAAACCAACGGAATTGCACATGGTGGCAGTTAAGAGGGTTATGAGATACTTGAAAGGAACTATGAACCTTGGAGTTCTTTACAAAAGAGGAGGTGATGAGGAACTGGTGGTATACACAGGCAGTAACTATGTGGGATATTTGAATGATCGCAAGAGCACATCGGGGTATGTGTTTATGCTGGGATCAGGAGCTGTTGCTTGGTCCTCGAAGAAGCAACCAATTGTTACTTTATCTACTACAGAGGCTGAATTTGTAGCTGCAGCAGGATGTGCCAGTCAAGCTATTTGGATAAAAAGAATATTTGAGAAGTTGAGTATGAAGGAAAGTAAGTGTACTACAATTTTTTGTGATAATAGTTCTATTCAATTATCTAAAAATCCAGTACTTCATGGTCGAAGCAAGCACATTGATGTGCGCTTTCATTTCCTTCGTGATTTAACTCGAGATGGTGTTGTTGAGTTGGTGCATTGTGGGACTCAAAGTTAGTTGGCTGATGTGATGACAAAGCCTCCCACCTTGGATACCTTCCAGAAATTCAGAGATCAACTAGGAGTGTGTCAGGTTCCTGAGTTAAACTAGTTGGGAACTAGTTTAAGGGAGGGAATGAAGAGAAGGAGTCAACATGTTTGTTAGCTTCTTCCTTAAGTTTAGTTTTCTGTTGAAATAAGTCCCTAGTCTAAGGGGATGTTGGTTTACTGTTTTTGAATTTCATTAGTTGTACATATCACGTTGCTTTAGTAGGAAACGTGAGCTTGTTTTTCTCTTTTCTGTTAAGTTGTAAAGGCTATATATGAAGCTTGAATTGTTCAATAAATGATATGAATCATTCCCACAATCGTTGAGTTTCTGATTGTTGAGTTCTTGAGTCTTAACAGTTAGGATATCAGATACAATTGTGGAATCAAAATGCAGTGTTTTCAGCAACAGAGAGTTTGATAGTCATTACGCATCAAATGTGAATAATGAACCAGTAGAGCTTCCACCAGTTCATGCTAGTGAGAGCTCTACGTTGACATGTGGATTCATCTCGGCTGATGGCACTCTTTGTAGAACAGAAACATTCTAAGGAAAGGAAAAGGTGTAATGAGCACAAATGGAGAAGGATCCAGAAAAAGTTACAGCCTTTAAGTTATTATTGTACCCTGAACCCTGTAGTAATTGGGGCATGAGTGTTGTATCATTTACTCTCTAATTTATTTCAATTGCAATTTGTGTATGTGCTGTTAAATTTGATTATTTTGGATAATTTGTGAATAATGGAAGTAATTTTGTAAGAACTGCTTTTCTCCTCAAACATTTATCACATATAGATTCTTTCGATCTAATCTATTGTTTTGAAATTAGAATCAAAGAAAGATATTTAAAATGGCTTGTATGTTGTGACTTACAATAAATGTTTCTCCGTCAAGGAATGAAAGAGTAAAATAGTTGTGAATTCCTAATACGCCTAGAAGTCTTCGTCTATTCTACAATACATTCTCAGAAACCAAGCATATCGTTAAAATGGCAGAGAAAATCGTATGTGCAATGATGACCGCCTCAATTTTGATGCTAAACGGTGTTAGATAGACACTAGGCGGGCAATAAAAGGGCTAGGTGGTGATAGGCGGACGCTAGGCGGATATTAAAAAGGCTAGGTTGGATCTAGGTGGCAGCTTAGCGGAACATAGGCAGGAGCTAGGTAGGTAATAAACGGACTAAGAGTCTAAGAGGGTGTTAGACGAACGCTAGGCAGGCTCTAAGTGGGTCCTAGACAGGCTTTGAACGGGTGCTAGACCAACATTAAAAGGGCTAGGTAGTATCTAGGTGAGAGCTAGGCTGTTTTAGGTGGATACTAGGTGGACATCACACTGGTTGGGCGGGGGTTAGGCGATAAATAAACGAGCTAGGCGGGAACTAGGCGGGTGAGTCAAAATTACCATAAACACCCTCCCATCACATATAATTTAACTAAAAGTATAAATTCCTCTGATGGTACCTGACGTATGACCAATTTGACACTTTGGTACCCAATGTTTCAAAGATGACAGTTTGATACCTGAAGTTATGTTTTATGTGACACTTTAGTACTTATGTTGACTTTTTTGTTAAATATAAAGGGTAAAATTGACATTTAAGTATAATTTATAAAAATAAAATAAAAACTTTTATTTTCTTAATTTTTGGGTTAAAAACATGCATTTTTAAATATTTTTGAGTTATGTTGAAAACATAAATTAAGAAATTCAATCGTGGTGATGTAAACACTCACAAAGTTATTTCGCGGAACTATATTTGCTTAACAAAATGTATTATTGTCGGTGTTCAAATCACAAATACTAGATTTCCTGAACAAAATTATTTACCTTCAACAGAACCCAAAAGTTTAATTCATATTTTTTTTCTTTTGACAAAAAATTAGTTCATATTTATTTTCTCCCAAAAGATAAAAGAAAAATGATGAATATCAATGTGATAACCAATAGCGTTAGATATATAACACTTATATTTTTAATTTTATGTTTATAAATAATTTATAAATATCAATTTTACCCTTTACATTCAACAAAAAAGTCAACATAAGTATCATGGTGTCACATAAAACTTAATTTTTAGTACCAAACTGTCATCTTTGAAACGTTGAGTATCAAAGTGTCTAATTGGTTATACGTCACGTATCATAGAAAGAATTTACCCTAACTAAAAACACAAGCATCCAACACTCTCATTTTCATCTTCTCAGTAACAGACAAGTCACCGCTCTCAAATTTACTAATGGTAAAAAGGCACCAAAAGCACTTTTAACAAAAGCACTTTTAACAAAAGCACTTTTAACAAAAGCACTGTGACAGTCATTCTCATATTTAACAGATAATGCAACCACCTGACCACATAATCTTATTCACAGTCGCCGCGACACAGAGCCACCAAACTCACCACCACCAATAGCTACCACGATGCCGGCCGGTGAGCTCCGGCAGTCCGAGTCCTCGGAAGCCGAGGCCGAGCAGTGGCTGTGGGCTCAGATCAAAGCTGAGGCGCGGCGCGACGCCGAATCGGAGCCGGCTCTGGCGAGCTACCTCTACTCGACGATCCTCTCTCACTCGTCGCTGGAACGATCGCTGTCTTTCCACCTCGGCAACAAGCTCTGCTCTTCCACTCTCCTCTCTACTCTCCTCTACGACCTCTTCCTCAACACCTTCTCCTCCGACTCCTCCCTACGCGCCGCCGCCGTCGCCGATCTACGCGCTGCCCACGAGCGTGACCCGGCTTGCGTGTCCTTCTCTCACTGCTTGCTCAATTACAAGGGCTTCCTGGCATGTCAGGTAAATAGTCCGATTCCCAAGGTTGAAAATTTGTGATTTGATTACGGATTATTAGCTACAGAACACTCTGATTGCTTGTGAGCGAAACTCATTTAGTTGTGGTTTGTAAGTTTTGATGGTCGGAGTTTTAACTGGTTAGCACCATAACACCTCAAATTTTTCCCTTTTTTGAATAATAATAATAATGTGGATTGATTTTGTGTTTGTTTTAGGCTCATAGAGTGGCACATAAGCTGTGGATTCAGTCACGCAGGCCGCTGGCGCTAGCGCTCCACTCGCGGATAGCTGACGTGTTTGCTGTGGACATACACCCGGCGGCGAGGATTGGAAAAGGGGTGCTGTTTGATCACGCGACGGGAGTGGTGGTGGGGGAGACGGCGGTGATTGGAAACAATGTGTCCATACTCCACCACGTGACGCTAGGGGGGACTGGAAAGGTCGGGGGAGACAGGCATCCGAAGATTGGCGACGGGGTACTTATTGGAGCCGGGGCGACGATTTTGGGGAATGTGAAGATTGGAGAGGGTGCGAAGATTGGGGCGGGGTCAGTGGTGCTTATTGACGTGCCGGCGAGGACTACAGCGGTGGGGAATCCAGCGAGGTTGGTTGGCGGGAAGGAGAAGCCGTCGAGGCATGAGGATGTGCCTGGAGAATCCATGGACCATACCTCGTTTTTATCAGAGTGGTCTGACTATATTATATAGGGGTTTCGTCAATTTTGATGTATGCTATGTTGAACAATTTACCCCAGTTTGCTAATCATGATTTCTCTCTAAACCTTTGAGAGTTGTATGGAGATGATATATAAAACGCAATATGAAAACGAAAAATTGAATGATTTCCATGTGTATTTTTGGGGGGTGTATACTTAGCAACTCAAACAGATCAAAGATTGGAAAGCAAAGACTACATTGTTCAGTAGTTGAGCTAGCTAATCCATAAATTTCTGTCATCAAATTTTCACACACGTATTGTTGCTAATCCATAAACAGTGAAAGTAATCAACAAGTTAAGAGAGGTAATTTAGCTTAGGTTAATGAATTTCTTTGGGACCATGCCTAATCATTTAAATACTTCCCTCACTGTTGTCTTGTGTGTTTTCATACAAGCAGCTTCTCTATGGCTTCAGTCACTTGGCTTCAGCCAACCAACTCCACACTATCTTCTTCTCTCTTCAAACCTCGGACCACTTCACCCAACCCAATTCGCACTCTAGCACTCAACAATCCCAGCATCAACCGCCGCCGCTACCACCGCTCCTCTCCGCCGCAACCCACCAGTCCTCGCTCCAAACCCGTATACAAGACTCAAACTTTACACAATGACTCCAACTTTCGAAATGCGAGTGACCCATCACTAAAAGATGTAAACTTGATGGGTTTGTGTAAGGAGGGCAAGGTCGAAGAGGCCTTGGAGTATATGGGTCGAGGCGTTTCTGCGGATTACGGTGTTTTCTGTGTGTTAATAGAGCTTTGTGACGACGCCAAGGTTGGGAGGAAGATTGAGCAGTACTTGAAGATGACATCTTTCAGTGGAGATATCGAGTTGAATGTGGAATTAATCGAAATGTATGGGAGGTGTGGGAGTATGAGAGATGCACGCAAGGTGTTCGATAGAATGCCCAAGAGGAATTTGAGCTCATGGCATGCGATGATCAATGCGTGTGCTGCGAATGGGGAAGGGAGTGATGGGGTGTTGTTGTTTGAGAAAATGAGGAGTGAGGGGTTGAAGCGGGACAAGGAGAGTGTTGTGGCGGTTTTGGGGGCGTGTGCTAGTGCCGGAGCGGTGGAGGAGGGGCTGGCATTGTTTGAAATGATGGAGGATGAGTATGGGATTGCGCCGGAGATTGAGCATTATGTTGGGGTTGTTGATGTGCTTGGGAGGTCTGGTCATTTGAAGGAAGCCGAGGAGTTCGTTGAGAGAATGCCGGTTGAGCCTACCGCGGAAGTTTGGGATGCTCTTAGGAACTTGGCGAGGATTCATGGCGATCTTGAGCTTGAAGATCGCGCGGAAGAGTTGTTGGTTAGTGTTGATCCTTCTAAGGGTGGTGGTGATAAAATGCCGTTGCCTCCGCGGAAGAAATACTCTGAGATTAACATGCTGGAGGAGAGTAATAAGGTGAGTGAGTATAGGTGTACAGACATTTATGGAGAGTCGTATGAGCAATCAAAAGGTTTGAGAGGACAGATGAGGGAAGCAGGTTATGTGCCGGATACTAGATACGTGCTGCACGACATTGATGAGGAAGCAAAAGAGCAGGCTTTGCAGTATCATAGTGAGCGGTTAGCAATTGCTTATGGTCTGATCAGTACTCCTGCTAGGCAAACTCTAAGGATTATAAAGAACCTTCGAATATGTGGTGACTGCCACAATGCAATTAAAATCATGTCGAAGATTGTAGGGAGGGAGCTGATCGTTAGAGATAACAAGCGGTTTCATCATTTCAAGAATGGGAAGTGCTCCTGTGGAGATTACTGGTAAAGTTATCAGCCTATAGGAAGCTTCTCTCCGAGACCAGGGTGTGGTGGCAAGTTATGTAATGCAACTTCAATGCTGCACGAGAAAAACCAATAGGAAGCCTTTTTGGTAGATACCGACTTGTGGAATTTCGTGAGCCCCTTACACTGTACATTATTCTTGTACTTTGATTCAGTTATATCAAATAGAAAACAAATTCTATGATAATGCTTTGTTTGGTATTAGATTCTCATGAAATGAGCTAAAATGATGCCTTCTATATTCTACTTCTGAAAGCATCTGTCTGATAGAGAATTAGAGATACCCAGCACCAGCATCAGCATCAGCATCAGCATCAGCATCCTTGTTTATTCCTCTTTTGCCTTTTTTTAGTAGAAAGAAAAATAAGCAAACATGGCTGCTTCTAGGGTAGGGGCAGTCCCAGTGGCAAAAGAGTGTGTACTGAAATGAATCTTCTTTCATTTGTTTTATCCAGATCACATAAAAAGCAAAATGGAATCAACTGCGAATAACTCTGCATCATTTCAAAAACAAACTGAAGCGATACACTTCGAATTTACAACATCATCAAAGACCAGCGGAACATGATAAGTTTACCAAAAGCTTCTGGATGATTCAATTTCCACTGACAATTTCAAATTTTCAACACTCTTGCTTGGTATGTTGAAGCCTATTAGACAACAATGGCGTCATTACAGAGTTCAACTTCCAGTTTTCTCCTTATGTACTTCTCATCTAATATTGTATGTTTCTCTGTTTGGAGTCCTCTAGTCCAAGGTAGTCTAATCAATTATTTCTGCCACCTTGATTAGTGAAGCTAGAGCTTACAAGATCCCCATGGTACGGGATACAACCTACAGATATGCTAATTTTCAGCTTTATAGAATGATATGTACAGTTGAAATCACCTGAATGCTAAACATTGAGCTAGTTAACCTAATTGATGTCTGAGAAGGGAAGCGAAGCCTCCAATAATTTGTGTACGTGTGTTGCCTAATACTAAAATTGGAAGAAAATGTCACTAGGAGTGAATTGAGGATGGCTGAGTATTTCTTTTGCCGGTTACCACTTCTTTCACAGGTTCATCTCGTGATGGAACTCGAAGGTAGGCTTTCATAGTATCGTATACAGTAAATCCGATTGCCACAGATGGTACAACCTGAATCCACACATGATTGGCTAGATTAGCTACAACCCTACAAGTAAGAAAGACTGATATATCTGTGAAAAAAATGACTAGGTTTCACCACCTTCAAGTAATTGATGCTAAGTCCTGAAAATAATTGCTTCCATCCTTGCTTTTTCACAATCAAAACAAGGCTTTCCATTGTACCTTTCATCTCAGGACTATTTGATGCCAAAAGTCGTTGAACCTGTACAGATGACTTTCAACCATTAATGCCACATAATTTTCTGTCAAAAATTATTTTCAGGATCAACTATATTACCTGCATTTGCCTCCTCACAACATCAAGGGGGTATGTAAAAGTCTGACCTAATAAACCAGCAACAGAACCACATACAAGCTTCACCATAATACTGCTCTTCTGCTCTGGAGGTACGTAACGCTTCATCTCTTCATAGAAGTAGAACTTCAAACCGGCATATGGGAAAATTCCATAAAGGGATGGAGCTGATAATGATGTTAAAGTGTTAAATTGGGACCCTACAGCAACATAGAATGACACCTAAGCATGATAAAACCAGTTTGTAAACCCATACCTACACCGCGATAGAGGCCTCTGAGTCCAGCCTCTTTGTAAGTCTTCAAGAAACAATCAACAATTCCTTTATAAAGTTGTTCATTAGTCATGATCCCTTGCAATTTTAATTTTGGAGAACCAACAACCTGCAGAAATAAAGATGCCTTTAGTTCAAATTTTTCCTTGAAGTGTAAGGATCTAATAATTATTAAACAGAAAACAATCTCGTGCAATTGAGAGAGGGGTCAAGCTTTTCCCCTTCTCCCATTTTCAGTTTCTTACCTGATAAGCCAACTTAGTCCGAACTAAATCAAGAGGATAGGTAAAGAGTACAGCTGTTCCTCCAGATAATGATCCCGCAACAAGATCAAGAACAGGTCCCCGCCCCCCGTCAGGAAAGGTGAGGATAATCCATCTGCGGTATTGCTCATAGCTCATATAATGCAGCGCAGCGTAGGGAACAATTCTCGCAACACTAGCTCCATTGCCTCTGTACAAAAACCACTGAAAGCTTGTTAGTTCGCCAGAACTTGTAAACAACATCACACATTAATGATTATCTACTCAGGGATCCACCTGTAGAAACCCATTGGCCCTTCTGTCTTTGCAATCTTCTTCACAGATCCAAACAACCCTAAACTCTGATATTCTGATCTTCTGGTCTGCAAATCATAAACAAACAAGTTGTTTTATAACTATACAAATTCAATTCTATCGAAAAAGGTCACACCTCATTTTTCTTTTCTCACCTCAAGAAGAGCAAAAACAATCAAAGCAGTCATCTTTAAATCGAAATCAATATAATATGTATCTGAGTGTGCATTGACCACCCCATCACTGCCTCTACATAACTAACTAAAAGGGAAATAAGTACTGGAAAAAGGTCCATCAAATAACTACGCCTTCACTGAAACAACATGATCATGCTTATAGGATTAACACATTCAACATAGACCACTTGCAGAATCCATAAGAATCTCACTACTTCAGTCAAAACAGTCATCCTAACTGAGACCCTAATATCTTCCAACTCAAGAAATCAAATATACACTAAACCCAGAATAGTCAAACACCCAATAACCCAAAATGCAGTACTAATCTGGCATAAAGCAACAATCTTTACCACTACCAAAAACCAAAACTTCACAAAAGAGTGAAAGACTCAATTTTTAACTCCAAAGTCAAAAACTTTTACCTGAAACAGAATCTTAATACGCTCCAGGGGAGCCACCACCGTCTTTGCAACACCGCCGGCGACGCCTCCGGCAATAAGCTCCTTGGCAAACACAGGCATGGCGTCTATAACCCCATTTAGGTACACATTCGTCTCTCTTTTTTCTCTCTTCGTCGCCATTAGAGAGAGAAAGACAGAGTTTCTGGGTTGCTGAATGAAGGGTCTCTCAGAATCGAAACGTTTCTTCTTCTGAGAGCTCCGGACTTTTATATGTATGGGAAACCTGACAAGTCAGAGAAACCACACGCTTGACTTGGATTCCTAATTTTTTTTTTTTTTTTTTATGTAAAGAAAAGAGTTATTGGTTGTTGGAGGCATGGATCAGCTACTTGCAGGTCTATTTTATTGGTTATGGAATATGGAATCAGGTCCGTTTGATTAGTGGACCATGTTTCAATCATGGGGTTAATTATAGAATATGCCAAGAATGGTATTGGTGACTCGGAGTCCCATTATTGTTCCTTACCCAGAAAACAAGTCTTTATCATTCAGCTGATCAGCAGCACATGAATATACAGAAAAAATGGAATGCTTGTTCATGCTTTGAATCTAGTGTGCTTGTGATGGGGGTAATCAATTTTCAGATTCTATGTTTATTATTACTGTTATTGTTTTTAACTCAATTAGTCAAGCCAGCCAGTTCCTCAGTCAGCAATCTGAAAAAAGCAGAGTATTGATGACTAATTTAACTAGCAAAAGTGCAACATGTGCCTTATTGTTGGCATAGATATCCATTTATCAGACCAACTCAGTAGAATAAATACTCTCAACTATTAGAGCTACAAATGTCAGAACATGTAATCCAAGTAGTGTCTATTCCTTTTTCTTTTTCCAGAGATAGCATATCCCGCTGATGAGAGGTTACCAAATCAGAAACTACTTCTGTCGAATCAAATCATTTGATTCAGCACTAAATGACAGTTACCAAACTGAAGAAACAATGACAGTTAATGAATTGAACAAGGTTGGTTTGATCATTAGCTAAACAATACCTCATAAAAGAGTTCCGAACTTGGGCAGAAAATTGTGGGTTTTCTATTGCCATCTTGTAGTTTGATCATTAGCTACATAGTTTAAACCTCAATGACCATCAAACAATGTGCTTCATCGAGCATAGCTGGACATTTCTCTTCAGATGAGTTCAACTGACTGGACTCACTGCACTGGATTTATTCAGTAGAGTATCTTAGCAATGTATAAGCTGAAGTAGTATCTTAGCAAGCTCCTCTCCATCAGTCCATTCATGTATATCTGCCTTGATAAGCATTCGGTTGCTGCAAATGCGATCCCATAGTGGATAGTCCTTCCTTGGCATAACATGATCTCCCTCTACTAGTTTCAGAGTTGGGCAAAAATCATTTCTCCCATCTCCAAGATATAAGTATCTCTTCCTCCCATTCTCAGAAGCAGAAGCTATAAATTGATCAATCACTTGACCCTAAAGTGAAAGCATATTAAGAAATTTAGCACCATATATAAGATTAAAGCTACTGGACAACAATGAAACTGGCAACCGCCTATAGGAAGAAAAAGCAATAACTCGGTTCATGGTCCCAAGTGTGTATTAAACAAGCCATAAATCATATTTAATGAAATGCTTTGAGTATTAGTTGATCAAATTCTTAGTGGTTTATGTAGTTTAGGGTTTAGAAACTGGATGTGGGATAACGCATAACTCACAAATTCGGATTAAGCACGCATGCGGCACACCTTGGTGGATATGTGATGCTAAACAGCAAGACAGTAGAAGCAATAGAGCATGCATGGGAATACACCTCTAAAATGGACATTATAGTGAAACTTTTGGTGCGCAGACTCATCATAAACAAATTTTAATGAGAAAAATACCTTGCACATATTTGAAGGGCAAAGATTGCAACCATGAGAAGATGAGACTGGATCATGGTAAGGAAAAATTCTGAGTCTTCCATCTCCATCTACAGAGGTTGGGTTTGTGATGATCTGCGAGAAGCATCCCAACAGGCCATGGCATTCCAAGATCGACTCAATGTAAAACTGATTTGCATCACTTACTATCTTCAAGTCACATCTGAAATGTCCAAATTAAAAAAAAAACCACAATATTTGAGCACAAAATCAATAAGCAGAACAAGCAATTGACCGTACATAATGCAAAAATCTTACCCCGAAGCATGAGCTGACTTAATAGCTGCAGCTACTTGTGGATGCATTGGAGTTCTTTTGAGGCACTCTTTAATCTCCTCGGTAGTCTTGCCTTGCAAATGAAGCTCCATCATCATTCTATCCTACAAGGTTGAAAGTTAACATTAACAAGGCTAGTTCTTCGGCATTCTCCGGTTTTAATTAATAGTTGTATATACATTGCTTAACTATCAAAAGATGAATGGTGGGAACCAACATTAAGAAACCCAACAGGTCCATGATCAATCTAACACACAAGCCCCAGTTGCAAGTAAATTGACATCAGTAACAAACCCAAATAGTCTCTTTTCTGAAACACATAAGCCTCATACACATCACAAATGCTTCAACCAAGCTATAATTCAACCCAAAATTACCACAACCATTTCTGTGCTACGAAAGTTTGAAACTTTCTTCTTGTTCATACTTGCCAAGTGTTCAAGATACAATCTTTCTATCAAAGCAGACAACTTTGAAACAATATAATATCAAAAAAGAGAAAGAGAGTGCAAAGCATACCATGAGCGAGTTCCACGGCAAAGTAGAGCGAAGCTCATTGAAGAGCTGGGTGAGACCCATCTCCGTCACCACCCATCTATCACTGTCATCGTCGATTAGGGTCCGGTCGAAGTCAAAAACCACCACAGTTCCGGTCATTCTAAGCGCCGGAGGTGGTTTTCCGGCGACCCAGAAACCAGTTTTCACTGTAACAGGCTAACAGCTATGTAAAAAAAAGAAAAGAACGATGATTACTTTTTGGGCCTTGTTGGAATTTCAAGAACAATGAATGACAGCCTGTTAGAGTATGGAATATCCAATTTTCCTAATAGAACATTAAGGGTGATTAGGCCCATAAAGTCTTCTAATTACTTTTTTTTTTATTCTTCTTTCAAATGGATGTGAAGGATGGATCATTGGATTGTTACCTAAAAACCAAAATTGTGATGAAAAGTATATTTTGCACCAAATAATGATTAGGATGGTGTGAAGAATCATCCAGACAGTTGAGAACTTCCTTCCACTTGAAAATATGTAAATTCTACGATGAAATACAAGTTATTAAGCGTGTACAATAAAAAAAATTAAAATTAAGTATGTGACTGTTGCTATTCAGTTTAGAAACAGGTCGATTTCATATAATTATTAAATAACATGAATGTTAAGCGATATCCAATGATAAAATCATGCAGTAAATACATTTTAGTGATTAGTTGGCCAAAATTATGGAGTAGTTACATTTTAGTAATCAGTTTATCGATAAAATTATATGCTATAGCCTTATAGAAAATAAAGTTCAAAACTCATTAAAGAACTTTCCTTCTCTATTGTCTTTACCCTGAATTAAATACAAAATTCACACACAAAAAGGACCAAATTCAGGCAACACAGAAGATGTGATTGGAAATCATATTTGGCACCAAATCATGATTAGGATGGTATATGATTAATCATTGAGTTAGATCAAAGGCAAGCAAACCAGAGGAGTATATTGTACCTCCAAAGTGGACCACCATATCCCACACTAGCCCCCACCCACATCCAATGATGGCCCTACACGTCACTAGGACAGCAAGCACTTTTGGTCGAAGCACAATGATAGGGGCGTGCCACTATCATTCCCTTTAAAGTCAAATAAACCGTAATTCGGTGCCGTAAAAAGCTAATTACGGTAAATCCTCCCGGTTATTTCAGTAACGGCTCTAATGAAAACGACGGCGTATAAGGCTAGTAGTTAGTAAAGAGAGACAATTGCGTCGGTGGTGGTTAACCGCTGGTTAATTATTTTTCTAGAGAGAGAATTAAATTGCTTTGTATATAAGCCACAGCAGAAGAAAGAGGCCTACATTTCTTGAAGAGAGAGAGAGTTCTAGAGAGAGAGAAAGGGGGCTGTGTTTGGGAGACGGGAAGAGAGAGCTTGGCTATGGCTGAATCAATCGACGCCGTCTCCCTTGATATGGAGAAGATCTATCTCGGTGGAAAGGTTCGTCCTTTAACTTCAAGATTGGATTTTTATTCATTTCTTCTTGTTGGGTTCATTTTTTTTTCATTGCTTCATTGAAGTTTTTGTTGCATGGAATATTGGGTTTTGGAGCTCAGTGTGGTATGAACTTGTTTGGCATTTTGGGTCTTATGTGTTCTTAGAATGTGGAATTTGATTTTTCTTGCTGGGTTTTAAGTTTGGAAGAGTGGTTTGTGTTTTGGTGGATTTGAATTGAGATATTGTTGTGTGATTGGTTGCTGAGAAATATAGAGAACCCACATTTTATATTCTGGGTTCTGTCAGCTTGAGCTGTTTGGCTTGTTTGAACATGTAAAATATAGGAGCATTTGGATTTCTGATGTTTTCTGGAGATGGGTTTGGTTAGAACTTAATTTCTGGATCTGTATATAGCAGTTCATGTTTCTGCTAAATTTGACTCTTTTCCTTATTACATTTTTACGGTTATATAACAAGTCTTTCCCTTTGCTTATGAATTTGTTCATTTGGGGTGTTGGGGATATGTTGGACATGTTTTCGCGTAATTTGAATTCTCACTGATCTGTTGCAATGGTGAAGCTTCTTTTTCCGTTCTTCTTTTGTTTTAATCTTGTTTCAGTTTATTCGAGTTTATGAGCTTTTATGTGAAAAGGGTTTAATTTATGGGATAATTGGATTATCTAGTGTATGAAGTATCGATATAGACCCTTTGTTGTTTTTCTTGCAATCCAATGTCAAACTGGGTATTGAGGGTTTTAACTTTTCTCGTTCACCTTTTCTCTGTCTTGGTTTACTATTTGTTTCTTCTTACTTTGTTGATTCTTTCCTTGTTGTGTGGTGTTCTTTGTTGGAAGGAAGTTGGCTCTCTTGGGTTTATTCTTAAGTGTGTAAGTATAATAGTCTATTGACGAAACCAAAGTGATACCTTTCTTTGTCTTATTTCTCAATTCTATCAACAAATCTAGCTGTCACTTTAACTTGTCATTTTTATTGTTCCTGAGTAGTTGGTCAATTTCTTCTTTAATGCAATTAGATTCTATGCTTCTCTTTTTAACTGTCATCACTTTCCTTTTCTAAGATCAAAATGATTGATATACCATACCACTTATTTGTTTCACCTATATAAACAAAGTTTATGTTAGTGAGATTTGTTTTGGACTGAGTTTCCTGATAAAGGTGTAAGTGCACATGGGAAGCTCTTTGGGGAATAAAGTTTTCTGGAAAAGCTGGTTTCCTGGAGCCCCCTCTCTTACTTGAACATTGTATATGAGGCAGGCCAGATATCTCTTAAATTATAAATAAAGGCTATATGGTATAACAAATTATTATGGTAGTAGAGCAGTTTGTATAGCTTTGTGATTGCATTTTGAAAACTAAGTTTGCCTTTTGAATTAAAAGAAAAAAGCTTTGATTTTATCTGCATGCATCTCTTGTCTTGTGATAATTCTGCTGTTCATATCACAAAATGATTTATTGCAATTTTGTTTCTTCAGGAACATTTTATTCGAACTGGCTGTGGATCTGTGTCCGTTATAGTGTATGGAGACCAAGACAAGCCTGCACTTATCACATATCCTGATTTAGCTCTAAATCGTAAGTGCCTTGTATCAAATGACAACCTCAGTATCTAGTTTTTACTGCCTGCGATACTTTACTAATGTGTTGTCAATTTACAACAGAAGTCTTTTCCTCTTTCTCTTTTCCATAACATAATTACGCAGTTCAATTAATTTTTTTTAATCTTAATTCACTTGTTTTCTTTTGAATTGAGCAGATATGTCTTGTTTCCAAGGGTTATTCTTTTGTCCTGAAGCAGCTTCTTTGCTTCTCCACAACTTCTGCATATACCATATTAGTCCTCCCGGTCATGAGGTCTGTATAGTTTCCCTTCAAGTGCATTCATATTTTAATTCTTTCTTAAATCATAAATATTTCTCTGCAACTGAATGCTATTATTCACATAGTATCTCTTTGGGAACTTTTACAAGAGTTCTTGCAGTTAGGAGCTGCTTCGATTAGTGTTGATGATCCTGTGCCTTCTGCTGATGACTTGGCAGATCAGATTCTAGAGGTTCTAAACTTTTTCGGGTAATGATTAATAAAATTTTAAGACTTCTGTTTTCAGTACTTCTGATATTAGTAATGGTTGTCTTGAAATGTACACTTAGAAATGCCATGAGGATTTCTTTTTCTCCAATCAGTTTTATTTTCCTTTCTCTGATATGTTTCCCAACAACTACTTTCTCATTGTACAAAAATCTTCTTCTTTCAGGCTCGGTGCAGTTATGTGCATGGGAGTGACAGCGGGTGCTTATATCCTATCCTTATTTGCTGTAGGTTCTCCTTCAACTTTTCGTACTTATGGTTTTACATACTTCTATCTTAGTTTATTGATCAAGGTTTGTGCCACAGATGAAATATAGGGAACGCGTTCTTGGTTTGATACTTGTATCCCCGTTATGCAGAGCACCCTCTTGGACTGAATGGTTTTATAACAAGGTACTTCTTCCTAACATAGCAATTATTATTATTATTTATTTATTTTTAGATAATGTGAAGTTCAAATGTTATACGGTACTTAATAATTGCTTGTAATCTTCAGGTGATGTCAAATATGCTGTACTTTTATGGCATGTGTGGTTTGCTAAAGGAGTGTTTGCTTCAGCGCTACTTCAGTAAGGTATTGGTTCAATCTGACATTGTATCCTTTTTTCTTTTCCTTCTATTACCTTCTGTAGATTAAATAATGAGTATGCTAAATATCTCAACAGGAGGTACGTGGCAGTGCTGAAGTTCCAGAGTCAGATATAGTTCAAGCATGCAGAAAAGTAAGTGCCCCATCGAATTTCAACTTCCTTTACTCTATGTGTGGTGGATTCTGATTGTCTGTCTCCTTGTTGATGTTCCAATTGTATTATCTGTTTGATTTGCTTTGCATGTTTGCTTCTTTAGTTGTTGGAAGAGAGGCAGAGCTCAAATGTTTGGAGATTTCTTCAAGCAATTAATCGGTATACACATTGCTTTACTTGCCTTTTATTGTGCTCTTTCTGTTTCGTCCCTTGACAGAGAGAAATTGGAAATAAGTTGAATGTATGGAATTTTAACTTTCTGACTTGCAGGAGACCTGACATAACTGAAGGATTGAAGTCACTAAGGTGTCGCACTCTCATTTTTGTTGGGGATAGCTCTCCTTTCCACTCTGAGGCTCTCCACATGACCTCAAAGTTGGATAGAAGATATAGTGCCTTAGTAGAGGTATGTTGCAACTTGTATCTCTTGTTTGGGTCTAGCAATAATTTATGTCTCTGCATAGGTCTGGGTGTGGATGATAGATATGATTCCACAAAGTGTGGAAGAACATGCTTAATGTAATGGCTGGTTTTCTTGTTGGTGGCGCAGGTCCAGGCTTGTGGATCGATGGTGACAGAGGAGCAGCCACATGCAATGTTGATACCTATGGAGTACTTCTTCATGGGCTATGGTCTGTACAGACCGTGTCATTTCAGCGAGAGCCCTAGGAGCCCTCTCAGCCCATCATGCATCTCCCCGGAGCTTCTCTCCCCAGAAAGCATGGGTCTGAAGCTAAAACCAATCAAGACCCGTGTTTCGCTCGGATTATAACATGGTAGGAAGGAAAGAATTCAAATGGAAATAATTGCAAGGTGATCGATCCAGCTGTGAATGTGATTCAGAAGTTGCTTCATTTTTTAGTTCTTTGTTCAGATTTTTTATTGTTTAAGAAGGAAGGGTAGAAGAGCGCAAGCGCGGCTGGATGGAGGGGTTGTAGATACAGAAGGGGAAGAATATATCGTGTTATACCATATTACCATGTCTCATATTTTATATAGGTTGGGAAGGAGACTTCCTTTCATTCTTTTGTAGTCACTCATAATGGGAAATCATTCCTTTGAGCTGTCTCTATCTGTCTGTATATTCTATGAACACTTTTGGAGGATTTGAATTTTATTTTTATGATGACGAGAAATCAATAATAGAGAGGGGTGGACACCTCCCCCATTCATTCATCCATCATCTTCTCTTCTCTTTTCAACTGTCATTTCCAGTTTTATAATGGTCACTGTGCTGCGCATGATGCACAAGCTGCACACCTTGCCCTTCATGAGGGGCAACAACCATAGTCAACTGTGAGTAGGCAGTGTCGAAGAATCATTGATTCATTCTACTCCAACAACAACAAGAAGTAGATCCACCAAAATAAATCATCTCTATTAGAATTCACATCAATCTCTAAACCGAACCGAACCGATATTTAACATGATTGTCTCTAGTTAGAATTCACATCAACCTCACACAGTGCTATTAGCTTTCTGTCCAAGGTAGGTAATAGGGCTATGTAAATGTATTTAACCAGATGATGAAAAAGGAAATAAGAAATAATACTAAAACGACACCGTTGCAGTGAATAGATGTCATTCCATCCAGACAACACTCCGCCGAAGATAAACCCCTGCATTCCAGGGTTTAACTAAACTAAAACCCTGCAGCTTCTTCTTCTTCTTCTTCTTCTTCTTTGGGAAAAACCTTGCAGCAATATAGAGAAAGAGAAGAAGACAGAGGAAACCCAGAAACTTCCAGAAGAAAAAGAAGCACCACCTGCAAACCGCCGTTGCCGTCGTAGTCTGCTTGCTTGTCGAATTTGTATGTGAATATATGAAAGTTCTCATCTTTTTTGGAAGTTTTGTGTTTAATTGTATTATAGAGTTGTTCAACTTATTTACTGTTGTAGATTATTGGGTAGCTTTTTGGTTTTGGTGGGTGTGTTAAAGTTTTGTTCTTTGATGCATTTGATGGATTTTTAAGCACTGTTTCAAATAGATGGAATGTGACCTAATTGCTCTGGGAATGTCACCGGGTTTTCGAGGCCTCTTGCTGCCAATTTGCCAGAGGCCCACTACTTATTCGGTTGGTTTGCATAGCAAGACTAGTCCGAGTGTCAGTTCAGTGTTGCTGTCTAGATTAAAGTCTTGTTCTTGTGCTGCTGTGAATGTTGTTGAGTGGAATGCAATTAGTGATTTGGCTCAAAAGCATAGCCGAAACTCGGAGAGTAGGGTTCATCAGGTAGGATTAGATAATGGGAATGTGAGTGATCAGGAAATAGTAGGAGGCAATGTGAAAGCTAAGCATTTTGTTTGGGATGGGAAAAAGAGGCTTATAAGGTATTCTGGGATGCTTCGAACATGTGCTTCACAAGGGGCTTTGAATGAGGGGAAGGCTATTCATGGGCAGGTGATAAAGACTGGGATACACCCTGATTCGCATTTGTGGGTTTCTTTGGTCAATGTTTACTCGAAATGTGGGGATTCTGTGTATGCCCGCAAAGTACTCGGTGAGATGCCTGAACGAGATGTTGTGTCGTGGACTACTTTGATACATGGGTTTGTTGTCAAAGGTTTGGGTGTTGATGCTGTTAAGTTGTTCTGTGAGATGAAGAAAGATGGAACAAGAGCAAATGATTTTTCGTTGGCTACTGGTTTGAAAGCGTGTTCTTTGTGTTCAGATTTAGGCTTTGGAAAACAGTTGCATGCTGAAGCAGTGAAAGCAGGGTTCTTTTCGGATGGTTTTGTTGGGTCTGCTCTCGTTGATCTTTATGCGAAATGTGGTGAGATGGAACTTGCCAATAGAGTGTTATTTTGTATGCCTGAGCAGAATGTTGTATCATGGAATGCCCTCCTGAATGGGTATGCTCAGGAAGGTGATGGAAACCAAGTTTTGAAATTGTTCTGCAAAATGACAGAATCAGATATGAGGTTAAGTAAGTTCACCTTGTCTACTGTCCTCAAAGGTTGTGCAAACGCAGAAAATTTGAGAGTAGGTCGGGTTGTACATTCTTTGGTTGTCAAAGTGGGGTTTGAGGTTGATGCATTTCTGGGTTGCAGTCTTGTTGATATGTATTCCAAGTGTCGAATGGCAATTGATGCGGTAAAAGTATTCAGGACGATTAAAGATCCTGATGTAGTGGCGTGGAGCGCAATTATTACTTGCCTTGATCAACAAGAGCAGTACCAGGAAATGGCTCGACTTTTTTGTTCAATGATAAGCACAGGCATCTCACCAAACCAATTTACCCTTTCTAGTATTATCAGTGCTGCCACTGATCTTGGAGACCTCCATTTTGGTGAGAGCATCCATGCTCTTCTATGGAAATATGGCTATGAATCTGATCTTCCAGTCAGCAATGCTCTAATCACAATGTATATGAAAATTGGATGTGTGAAAAATGGGGCTCAGGTTTTTGAGGCAATGACAGAACATGATCTGATTTCATGGAATGCCCTTCTATCTGGAGCACATGACCTAGGTCCAAGAGTCTTCCACCAAATGCTCACTGAAGGTTGCAAGCCCAACATGTACTCCTTCATCAGTATTTTAAGATCATGTTCTAACCTCATGGATGCAGACCTCGGGAAACAAGTGCATTCCCATATTATCAAAACAAGCCTCCATGATAATGATTTTGTTGGGACGGCTCTTATTGACATGTATGCCAAAAGCAGGATGCTAGATGATGCTCTTATAGCTTTCAGTAGATTGACTAATCGAGATCTCTTCACTTGGACGGTCATCATTACTGGTTATGTACAGACTGATCAAGCAGAGAAAGCTGTTGCTTGTTTCAGTCAGATGCAACAAGAAGGAGTGAAGCCAAACGAGTTCACTCTTGCTGGCTGTTTGAGTGCTTGCTCCCGTATAGCTATGCTGGAAAATGGACGGCAGCTCCATTCGATGGCAGTTAAGGCTGGGCATTTAGAAGATATGTTTGTTGGAAGTGCACTTGTTGATATGTATGCAAAGTGTGGATGCATAGCTGATGCTGAGGGTACATTTGAGGGTTTGGCTTCTAGGGATACAGTCTCATGGAACATCATGATTTGCGGATACTCTCAATATGGACAAGGAGAGAAGGCTCTGGAAGCCTTCTCGATAATGATAGACGAAGGCGCCGCCATGCCAGATGAGATAACTTTCATCGGTGTTCTTTCAGCTTGCAGTCACCTGGGTTTAGTCAAAGAAGGGAAAAGGCACTTTGACTCACTTAGCAAAGTTTTCCAGATCACTCCTACCATCGAGCATTATGCTTGTATGGTTGATATTCTTGGTAGTGCTGGGAAATTTGATGAGGTTGAAAGCTTCATTGAGACAATGAAACTTACACCATATGCCATTATTTGGGAGACTGTTCTTGGATCTTGTAAGAAGTATGGGAATGTGGATTTTGGTGAAACAGCTGCAGGAAAGCTTTTTGAGCTTGAACCTGAGATGGATTCGACTTATATATTGCTGTCAAATATCTATGCAAATAAAGGTAGGTGGGACGATGTCAGAAAAGTCAGGACATTAATGTCCAACCAGGGTGTTAAAAAGGAGCCTGGTTGTAGCTGGGTTGAAGTTGATGGAAAAGTCCATACTTTTGTCTCTCATGACGGTTCACATCCAAAAATAAAGGAAATCCATCAGAAATTGGAGGAACTAGGTGAAAAGCTGACTTCAGTTGGTTATGTACCAGAAACTGAGAACGTTCTTCACAATATCACTGAACGAGAAAAAAAGGAACATCTCCAATATCATAGTGAAAGGTTGGCTCTTGCGTATGCCCTCCTAAGCACCGATCCTGTAAAAACTATTCGTATTTTCAAAAATCTACGCATATGTGGGGACTGCCATGATGTTATGAAGCTCATCTCAAACATGATAAATAGGGAGATAATTGTTCGTGACATCAAGCGGTTTCATCATTTTAAGAATGGCACTTGCTCCTGTCAAGACTTCTGGTGATGCTGGTATTTGAAGCTCTGTAATCCAGATAGCAGGTTCAGCTATATTGACTTCTAAACGTTGTCCTCGTCATGAACTATGAACAGCAAAATGTCCGTGAGAGTGCTGAAGTTTCAGATACAGTTAAAGCATGCATAAAAGTAAGTCATCTACTGACTCTTCTTTGACCTGAACTGCATGTTTGATGGAATCTGTTGTCTGCCTTTAATCTCGGTTCAAATGGTGTTATCTGTTTTATTAATTTGGGTGCTGCTTCTTCAGTTGCTCGAGGAAAGGCAGATATCAAATTTTTGGAAATTGCTCTCGGCAGTTCATTGGTATACAGTGCTGGAATTGCTTTCTTTTCTTTTCCTTTCCTTTCAATCTGATATTAAAGTTTTCTTTTTCTGCAGAGGGGACATGTAAATCTCTTTTTCTGTCTCGCAAAACACATAACTAAAGTGTCTCACTCAGTTTTCCCTAACACTGGATTCTTGACGTGACTTCAAAGTTGGATAAGAGATACAGTGCCTCAATAAAGGTAGGCTGCAACTTGTGTGTTAGTTCGAGTCTTGCACGATTGATTCAGAGATATGATTGTCCAATATAAGAACGAGCTTGTTAATTGTTTTTTAGGGAGCCTGAATGGTGGGCTTGGTTGGTGATGCAGGTCCAGGTATAGCTTTGTGAGTCAGGTGGTGACGGAGTCGCTTAGGAACAACCCAGGTTTGAAGCTAGGATCACCTGTGTTACTGAATATGGACGAAGATGTTTCAGCAGTCATCCTCTCAATGAAGATTACTATGTGTTGCAGATCTTCTAAGGCTAGAGACAGGCTGATTATCATCTTACAATTTTGATGGATCTCATAAAATGCGGAAGAGAGATGCATGGATCACATATTCACACAAGAGGTTTAAGACTTTTGTGTCGCAAATGGTTGTAAAATGTAAATTACACAATTACGCAAAGCAAAAGAAAGTCATAGTAAAAGATATGTTTTCTGCCAAATTTGGAGCAGACAATTCAACTGCTCTTCTACTTTGTAAATGAAGAACAAATAGCCATATATTGGAGGTCTTTATCAATTTGTTGACAAGTTTTGAAGCAAATGGTACAGGCCTAATCTAACAACAACGGAAGTGATACTCATAAACTTTTCAATACAAAACTGTTAGCCGTTCATATAAAATCATAAACCATATCCAGAGTTCCAGACCGCATCCCTGAGCAATTTTAGTGCCAATCATTCTGTGTCCCCATCAGATGGTGAATTCTAATCTTCACATGTTCTTTTCATTCCGAGTCCTCATCAGAAAGTGAACTCTCCTCTTCACTCTCGCTGTCTTCCCCTTTCCGTTTTTTCCCTCTTTTCTCCGTTGATGTCATTGTATTAGCAGCAGCTAAAAATGCCGCACTTATGTATTCATTAACTTTTCCATTATCTGTATGTTCTCCTCGCCCCTTGTTATCAATATAAAAGATAGGGTCAGCATCCGCTCCATTGCAGTCTAACTTTGAAGCTGGTGGTTTAAACATATCAAGACTATGATGCTTCAATATACTATCGCCAAACACTAAGAAGCCTTGACGCTCAAGGTTAAGAAGCCATTCTGGAGAAAGAGATCAATATTAGACAGAGCATTAGTAGATATTTGTAATTGATTTACTACCAAGGGAAGTAAGCAGAACCACTTACTTATAAAAGCTTTAGGTGAGGATCCCTGTGATTTGACTGAGCTATCATCCACAGAAATCTGACTCCTTACCCATTTAACAATTTGGGTATACAATTGTGAGCTGGAAAATGCAGTTGTATAAGAGATGCTTCTCTTTTGATCACCATGCTCCCTGAAGCAAGCCACAAATTGTTTAATGGCAACATCAGAATTTCAACTACAAAAAATTACAAGAACTATCCATTTAATTTCTTTATGGGCATGAAATATATGTGTAGGTTTTCCTCACCTAAAATACTCCACTGCTTCATGGGCAAGAATCAATCTTCTCATGGCATTAATTTTCATGTGCTCAGCAGATATGTGAATCGCTCTCTCAGGATTAAGGAAAGAATACTCAACCAGTATGATGGCATCATACAGCACTTTCCTCAACAAAACTTCGTCTTCAGAACTCTGCATACAAGTATTCACCATGATATCTTGTTTTAGTCATCACCTTTAAGATCATCTTGAAACAAAACAAAGATAATCTAACTTCCTATGAGTAGAATCAAGAAACTAATATTCGCAGGCAACAGCAACATCAAAAATGTAGTACAGAATTAAACACAATAACAGAGGGTACTTAGTTACTTACCACCAGGGAGGTAACAGGTAAAGTCTTCTCCAGCAGCATCCTCAAAAGGACCTCTAGATAACACAAAGAGTAAGAAAGTCAGCACTCTAAACACAGAGATCAACAAAACTAATACCATTTAGTTAAACACAACAACTGTAACATAATACTCGAAAAACATCCAAACAGATTCATACAGGCATAACAGAATTACACACATTCATGTGATATCAACAGACAGCAAACAATACACATTTCTCTTAATCATCCAAATATAACACATTACTCACCGAAAAGGTAAACATTCTGGAACCCAGTAATGGAACCAATAGCCCAACTCCTCAACTCTGTCTCCAACTCCTCCCTCGAAGTCGTCCCACCTCTACAATTCAAGCACATTCTCAACAAAAACACCTCAGCAATAACAACTCCAGCCAAGTAACTCACATCCCCATCTCTCTCACTAAGCCCACCAATCACCTCCTCACTCACTAAAGGCAACAACTTCCCAACACCCTCATTCCTATCCAACCAAACACAGCTCAAACCCGAAAAAGACCAACCCGAATCCGACTCAGTCGAAAACTCCACCTCACCAAAACCATTGCTAGAACAGCACACATTTATAAACCCCAGAATCACTCCCACCAAACTCTTCACCTCCTTCAAAACCTTCTTCTCTTTCTTCAACCCCAACTCGCTCTTAAACAACTCCAAAACGACGTCGTATACCAACCGCACCACCGGAGCGAGCAGCGCGGCGGCTTTTGCGGCGGAGCAGGGAGCTGAGCAGGAGGAGAGCAGCTGAAACAGGTCCTTGGCGGCGGCGACTCGGTCAAAGATGTCGCCTTTCGGGTGGTTCCGGCTCCGAAATGTCAGTGCGGCGTAGACCCAGATCGATTCGAGGGTCGGGTCGACCCGGGATTGCATTGGGTGGTAGAATTGCGGAATCAAGTGAGAGAATTTGGGGTTCTCCTTGTGGATTTCATCGACAACGGTTTGAATTGATGGGATTAGCTTAATTTTGGGGTTGGGGTTTTGGGAATTGGTGAATTCCATTAGAGACGGAACCATGGTAAAACCCTAATTTTTGAGCGAGGGAGAAGCTGTGTAGGGTTTAAGGGAATTCCCCAAACGACGTGTCGTTGTTCTTACTTGGACAATTTAAAATGGCTCGGATCTTCTGCTGTTCCGGACTTGGGTTCTAATATGCGGCCTGGTTTCGCATAGATTAAAACAAATTAGTTTAGAATATATAATTTTATACCATTTTAGGCTACTGCTAATCTAGTGTGGTATAGAATCGATTTCATTTATTGGTCATTTGGTCGTGAGTCTGATCTGAGACTATATATGATAGTGGGGTTCGATAGAACAGATTGTCCAACTAACGAACCCTTATACGTGCACAAAACGCCTGTACAGAGTCTAAATTTAATAATTTTTAATTTATGACGATTAAATATAATTTTTAAAACGCATATATTACATGTTATCTCATAAATCGTAACTTATTAAGCAAAGACACTGAAATTAAAACTCCTACCAAATTATATAAGTTGGTAAAATACAGCTTTCATATAAGCTAAAAGTTACCGCGGTTTACAATTTAAGCTAGACTATCCTAAACCGGGCGTGATTCCGATCCCGGCCTGGATATATAATCCGTGTCATCTAGTACCCTATTGGCCAAAACCAATGGGCCCACAGGACCAATCTACACTCAACCAATCAGATGCAGCTAAACACGTAACCAAAAAAAAATAAAAAATAAAAAGTCTCGCAAAAAGACCGATCTGGGTCGAATAAATCAACCTTAGCTAGAACGAAATCATAGTACAAGGGGCATGTACAAACTCATCAAACTAAACTAGTTTGTGTTGTTCACATTGGTCTCGAGAGTTATGGCGAAGCTGGGACTAGTTAAAGTTTCAATCTTTACAGTGGTGTTGATCTCGGCATTGGTTTCAATCTCCGAGTGTGCGAAGAAGCCAGTGAGTGTGGCGAGGAAGGAAGACATTCTCTTCATCAAATGCCAAGTGTGTGAGAAGCTGGCAGCTCAGTTGCATCACCAAGTTGAGAAGAAGAAAGCTGAGATCGAACCCAAGAAGGTAACTTTTTTTATGATCTGGGTTTTGGTTCTGTGAGTGTTTTGATTGGTTTTGTTTTGGGGAGTTGAGTAATGGGTTGGTGTTTGTTTTTGTGGGATTTGATTGTGTGTAGATCTCGGAGTATCAGATAATTGAGATTACGGAGAATGTTTGTAATTTGAAGAAGGCGGAGGCGGATTGGATTTTGCTGATTGATATAGTTGAGCAAGGAGATAAGTTGCAGGTATGAATTTGTGATTTTCATTGTTATTAATCTTGTGAATCAAGTTAAGAAATTGTGATGGTGTTTTGTGTTTAAATCGCTGGGGTTTGTGTTTTTAAGTCTTATAGGGTGAAGAATAGATATTGGGTTGCTTCAAATGTGCTGACATGCTATATAATTTGATACTTTTCAGCTGGTGGAACAAGAATCTGAAGGACAATGCAATTCAGAATGCAAGACAATCGAGCGAGCATGCCAGGAGGTAGTGTTTCGAAACTCATTTTCGATGTTCTTGTGTGTCTAGAAACTCTGTTTGCTTGTACATATACTCTTGTAGTTGATGAAGTTGAGTTCTCTGGCTCTCCACTTTGTACTCCATAGCCTCATTGTTGATGCATTATACTCAAACTAAATCTGAATTGTTACAGGTTTTGGGGTACTCTGATACTGATGTCGCCGAATATCTGTACAAATCCAAACCTGATAGTGGTTCCTTAGTCAACTATCTATGCAAAGACCTTACTACAACGTGCACTGTCAAGCCTCCACCAGTTCCTAAGGTAACTGCTTTCACGATTGATATTCAAGTTCATTTGCCCTTCTTGCTGATCCGTAGAGACTAATGATCTTTACGATCTTTGGAATTCCCTATGTTAAGTTCATATTTTGAGCACTAAAAGATGATCATTTGAAGAAAAAAAAATTAAAAAAATCACTCGAAGTGGCCTCATATCTGACCTGCATAGTTGATATGCTGATCTCAACCATTATTTTTAAATACCTTGATCATTTCAAGTAGTATCTTTTACTTAAATAATATACATATAGTGATTCACTGCACTCTTGCTCTCAAAACAGCACAGTGATGTCTCATACTAATAATATTTTATGTCCCAGGATAGGACTCCTGGGGAAGTTTTTGTGCCCAAGTCATCGAAAGAGGCTGAAATGGAAAAGATTTTGAAATCTATGGAGGTAATTGTCCTATCATTGGTGTAGACTGCAGAGCATCTTACACAGCATACTAGTTTTCACTGAATGTTGTGCCATGTTCTTGTTTTCCTGTTCAGGGTATGCCAGGAGCCCCAGGCATGAAAATGTACTCAAGAGATGATTTGATGAACATGAAAAACTTTGGCGGGGAAGATGGTGATGAGGAAGATGATGATGATGACGGTGACACTCAGTTTCCCTCAAAATTGGTAATTACAACATTTCAGTCTATACATTTCTCATATGAAAATCACATTGTTTCTTATGCCATGTAAAAACACTTGTTGAACAGGGAAACACTTTGAGAGACAGAGAAAGTACAAAGAGTGACTTGAAACAGAAGATCACCCATGGAATTATAAAGACCAAGGACACGCTAAAGACGCATGCAAACAAAGTCTCCAACTGGTTACGGCAAAGGTGGAGGGGAGTCAAAAATGCAGCTTCTAAGAAGAGTACAAAGGCCAGTAAGGCAGAGCTTTAGACCCAGTGCTTCACAGTACCATAGGAATTGTATTAGAGCAATTACATTTTTGTTGAAATTGTACCATGCGATTTTGCCATTGCCATCAAGTAGGAAGTTAGGGGAAAATTAACAGTTTCGTTGAAGTTCTTGTTTCCATCACTTAGATTACCTAGGACCTAGCAACTTCAGCACTATGATTTTGCCATTTCCATCTACTTTGAGCAATTTGCTAGTTTACATGTGTTGAAAAATCAGAGTTTTACTGGATAGTGCCACAAAAGAAGGGACATCATACCACCAGAGTTTTAGGTAAATACCACCCCCATACTGCAGTTGAATGAATTGCATGAATCATAGAAAAAAGTATAGATCAGATCTCTAGAAAGTTAAATTAATAGATAAAATACCGAGCCTTCCAAAATTTTGATATTACAAGTTCAAGAAATGAATAAATAGTACAAATGTTACAAAACTGCCTCCTATAACATTCCCTAGATCTATATGGAGGCAGCTTTTTCTTAAAACAGGTCGAACAGCAATCCACAACATTAAGTTTTTCCAGTTATGGATTGCTTTCTCATGGAGCAATGACATAACGCAACTTAGCGCATTTTGTAATGTTGAACCCTTGAGACTGTGCATCGCTGGCCATTCAATGAATACTTGAGCATTATATCAATATCACGGGGATTCTTTTTGTTTTGCGCAACTGTCATGGTTCCGACAATTGACTCGCCTCGACATACTGTCAACACATCTTCCAGGTACAGGACAGTTTGCTTCCAATGTGTAGACCGTGATCTTGGCCCTGCATTATATTTCACATTGTGAGAAAGTGCACTTATGAGAAAGCAATTGTACTAAAATATCATGGCTCCTAGCACAATAGTAATGCTTAGCCATTGATAAAAAATTAATAATAACACGATGTAATAGGAATCAGGTTTTTTTTTCTCGAGTTTGAACTTGAAAATGGAGCTCCGATCAAAGATTTATTCCATTATTACATTTTGGTTATCATCAGAAGTAATATTGATTTGATGAAAATACCCTACCAACAAATGTATTGACACTAGAAGAGAAAGAAGGGAGGAGATATGGAATGGCCATTCCAAAAGCTGAACATTACATAATTGACAAAAGTGATGAAACATGAGTGGAACAAGCGCACAACACCGTACTAAGGACATTATAACACTTATCAATAAATGCATTTAGAAAACATTGGAAGCACACAAGCCACTATTTTGTTGCCAATATTTCTAATGGGAACTTTGATCAGGACAGAAAGCAAAACTTGGAGGTAAAGAACACAGATACTGACCTGTGGAGAATCCCATTAATTTATGACATTTTGTAAATGACACGTCAAAGTAGGCTACGAGAGCGTGAACGAAGTCATCACGTTCAGCAATAAGCTTAAAAGGAGCTGTGAAGGAAGCATCTCCAGGGGTCATCTTAGATATATCCATTGTCTGAGTGAAGAAATTGAAGAATGTTAGTGGAAGGCATAAAAAAGGACATGGCACTCAATTGATGCAGTGCAAGCATATGTATTTCTCACCTTCAGTAGCTGGCTATTTGTAACAATTTGGTTTTGGTCCACTGTGTCCACAAGAGGCTCCATCATGGCTTGCTTCTTGATGCAGCTCATGTCAAAGCCATATACATTATTCCAAACTGAAAAATTGAGATAATTGGAAGAGGAAATGAGTGATATTTTCAAACAGAAAACAACAACAATATATGGGTAAAGATAAGAGAGATCAAAAGGCTTACATTCAATCTTGTCTTCTTTGTACTCTGCATCCTCAATAGCTGTCAGAAAGAGAGAACATTTGTCCGGTAACAAAATTCCATCATCTACCTGCAAAAAGGAAAATAACAATTGTTTCCTATAAATAAGCCAGATCATGATAGATTACAGTATTCCCCTAGCTCCAGCTTATCATATAGAAGCCCAAAAGACATGACTGTAATGCAATTCCACCCTTGATGAGAGCAAGATCAACCCAACTACCTAAGCCACCCAACTAAAAATATAGGTTTTTCTAATAATAATACCACATTGAATTGACAATCTACAACTATACATAAGGCTTGCTTATTCTGGCGCTGGACATCGAAATTAAAAAAAAATTATAATGATACTTACAAGCCATTTATCACGAGCATAGAGGACTGTATTCAACATGTTCTCAAACAACAAAAAGTATCCCATCCATTC